>OX465246.1:3940540-5140540 GCA_949987775.1 Aproaerema taeniolella | reverse complement strand
ATTTAAGAAAGTAAATGTAATCCTAGAATAGTGATATTAGGTCTATGGTAATCCAGGAATGCGTGGGAGTGGTAGACCAATAGCCGAAAACCCTACCAAAAGGCAAAAGAGATTTTTTTCCAGATTTTTTCCAGATCTGCCTCCTGGTCACCATCCCCGTTGCTCCCGTTTCACAAATTCTTTACAATGTCCTTTGGCTAACACCAACTTTTTTTAAAATTCATCTACTGTTCGAGCCACCCAAATGTGGAACAGACTGCCGAGACCTATTCAAAAAAGCCCTTCTATTCACTCTTTTAAAAAAAGATTAAAATAACACTTTCTTTCGAGACTCTAATGAGCATATAATATATGTACTTTATATTTATGTATTTATTTTATTTTAATAAGTATCGTTTTATTAATGTTGTATTTATTTAGTATTATTATTATTATGTTTGTCTTATGATTATGACCTATAATCTCGGGCAATTAAGTCTCGGACTTTTGGAAGTCATGCGTGAGGCCGAAGCCAACACATATTATTATTATTATTTTTTCTGTAAACTCTGTACGCAAATCTCTCTACCCATTCTACTTACTCTATTTCTCACTAGTTTGGTTGGCTGGAAGAGATCTCTTTTAGAGATAAGCTCACCATTGTACACTTTCTTTTTTCGAGTTTATTTTAATAACTGTGTTTGTGCAATAAAGAATATACTTACAGGGCTTTAGGTAAATCTCTTTCAACCTCTCGGGTGGTACATCAGTCCATGAAACTGAACAACTTTCCCAAGGAACAAAGGTCGAAGTATGAAAAAAAAATTTTGACTCACCATACAAAATGTGCTATCAGCTGATGCAGTTTGTACTATGGCAACAAAAAATTTTTTTCATTACCTACTCATACTCAGAAAGTAGGTCTGAAGTTGCCTACGGAGCGGCTTGAAAGTGATACTTTTCAAGCCTAGGGAGAATCGCTTTCAACCGACAGCTGTCATTAAGTATTAAAAAAATATTCCAACTTCCTATACATCCACTCTATTATAGCGCGATGTAAAATTTAAATAACACAAGTATTCATTAAAGAATACTTTTTTAAATAACTTTATAATAATTTACTTTTAACTATTTCTTAAAAATAAAATTGATTTTGGCAACATATTTACAATTTTTTTCAAGGATGAAAATGAAAAATAAAAGCTGAATAGCTGGCCAGCCACAGAAAAAAAACATAACAGGCGGGAAAGTGGCATTCCGATCTTCATTTGTTTTTTCGAGTTGAAGAGTTTTGTAACTTTCGCATAGCAGCAACGTTCAGCTTATTCATGTTTTTATTTTTACTTTCTTTGTATTCGTAATGAAAGACTTATTTAGTCCCTCGAAACCCCGTCTCGGGACTTAAATCAGTTGCTTTCACCCCTAACTAAAGTAACAATGTACTATTTCGTAATCTCTTTCAACCCGAGAGGTTGAGATTTACCTAAAGCCTTGTTATATAAAGCCGCTTTTGGTCGAAGCTGATTTTCTTTTTTAGGGTTCCGTACCCAAAGGGGAAAAATAGGACCCTATTACTAAGGCTCCGCTGTCCGTCCGTCTGTAACCAGGCTGTATCTCATGAACCGTGATAGCTAGACAGTTGAAATTTTCACAGATGATTTATTTTTTTTGGTCCTATAACAACAAATACTAAAAACCAGAATAAAATAAATATTTAAGGGGGCTCCCATATAACAAAAGTGATTTTTTTGCCGTTTTTATAGATAATGGTTTTTATAGAGTCCGACTCGCACTTGGCCGGTTTTATAGGTAATGGTACGGAACCCTTTGTGCGCGAGTCCTACATGCACTTGCCCGTTTTATTTTGTATTGGTATACATAATATAAGTTCCAGTTTTACCATCAATGGTAAAACGTCAATGGTAAAGCTGGTCCGGCGCGAAAATATCTCCTCTGAATACCTAAACTAAAGTGAAACTAAACCATTTCGTGGTATAACGTCATAACGAGGTATAAAGTTACTTCTTTCATAGAGGAGTGAGTTAACTTAGCAGCTAACTGTACTATTTTTGCAAACTTAAATACAATTTTTTTTTAAATATAATGATTTATTTATCTAACAAAACATGTAACAAATCATTCTCTTACTTTCTAAAGGAAATACTTAAAATTAAAAGCAGGACTCAGTTCACTGATGATCAGTTACAAGTATTTCTCGATAGGTTCGCCGAGTATTTGTTCGAGGGTGGTTACAGCTCGTTTAGTGGCTGCTTCTATCCTGCTGTCACCATCTTCCAGAAGTTCAGCCAAGAAGGGAACACTTTCTGCTAGAAGGGGTAGCCAGCTGCTGCCCAGCTGTGTTGCCATAGCTACCAAGCAATCCAGAGCAGTTAAGCTGTAAAGGAAAACGTGATTTTTTTAGTTTAGGAAGAAAAATATATTTATTATTTTCTTCCTAAACTTAAACTACGCAACCAGTTCTACAACCAGCTTAACTAACATGGACGCGAGACATAATTTTGTATTATGTATGTCGTTCCGCTCTCTCGTTCTATCGCATAGTGTCAGTACAGAAAAAGCAGAATGATATGGACATGTTAAAACTAAACTAGCTTTCCGCTCCTCCCGAGTGGACTACAAGTTATATGGTGCCCAGCTGTGGGTTTAAATATAGCCTATGTTATTTCCCAAGGTCTAATCTATTTCTGTACCAAATTTCATGGTAAGCGGTTCAGTGATATAGGCGTAAAAGCGTAACAGACAGACAGAGTATCTTTCGCATTTATAATATTAGTAAATTTTTTGAGATTTATATTAAATAGAGGATGCCCGGAACTTCGTCGAATCCTTGTCTATTAGACCGAGCTCCCGTTGCACGAAGCCCTACCTCACGAGGTGGCAGCTCAGAAATGTAATGTAGTGATAAATATACTTAGGAGCGCTGGATTTTAGTAGTTTGCCATTGCATATCCTGGAAGAAGTAATTTTTTTTAACTTCTTGTATAGATCAGGTGGCAAGGTGAAACTGATGCAGATCGATTGCCCTAGACGTGCCGTTCATGAATATATATGGTTGCCTGCATTCAGCCTGGCAGTTTTTCTATTCAGCCACCTCGAACAAGATTTCGACATATATTGTTCTAGGTGGCTGATCAGAAAAACTGCCAGGCTGAATGTAGGCAAACATATATATCCATGAACGGCACGTCTAGGGCAATCGATCTGCATCAATTTCATCTTGCCACCTGATCTATGAAGTTAAAAAAAAATTACTTCTTCCAGGATATGCGATGGCAAACTACTAAAATCCAGCACTCCTAAGTATATCTATCACCACATTATATTTCTGAGCTGCCATGGGAACTCGGTCTATATTCTTTTCACTACTCATGCTCGGAAAGTGCTTGTTTGTGCAGCTTATAGGCTGCACAAAATCGATTTTTGTGTTCTAGAGCACAAAACGATCTACTATAGGCTGCACAAAATCGCATTTTGTGCTCTAGTGCACAAAGTGATCTACTCATAAATGGGTCTATAGTAAGGCATAGAAAACTCCATACAGCCAAAATAATCAGAAGTTGAAAGATAAAATTGGTTATTATATGTTATTTTATTATTTCCTCGCAATCGAAGTGAAAAGCAGAGTTTATAACTCGTCCACAAAACCATTTTTATCCGAGACTTATCGGCCCGAGCCGAAGGATTCCTAAACTCGTTTTGTGCACTTGTTGTAAAATCTACTATTACGTTATAAAAATAATCTTTCGGCCAAATTTCAGCATTCTAGAACCAAGGGTTTGGACTGGGCGCTTTTGAGTCAGTGAGTCAGGATCTGTATTTTTATATATTAAAAAATGATACCTAACCAGGTAAAATATTTACCAGATAAATTAATCACTCACCGTATTTCCGCATCGTTATGCCTGATCTTCAACAAAACTTGATAGTTCAACAGCTTCCAAAGAGAATCATCAGCAGTAGCCACCGCAAACTGCGATATACAAGGAATTATAAACTCTGCTGCCCTCGTTTTAAGGCTGTCAATCCCACCAATAGTGTTCTCTAGCTGATCAACAATTGGTTGCATTAGTGTTTCGAAACGATCTTTGTTTACGAAGTTTTGGCTGTCGTACAAGAAGACTATGTGTAATGTCTTTATGATGTAGCAGGTTAATGTAATACACTTCTCTTCTGAGTCGAAGTATAGTTTGTCTGCAGATTTGGTAATGTTACAAGCATCGAGTAGTTCGGCAGCGTTCTTTATAAAGTGGCCAGCGAATAATACAAACAAGCCTTTTAACTTGTCTGCTATGGCTGCGCTAAGTCTGAAAAACAATGCAAAGTGTGGTTATTATTAGGACAAAAATATGAAAACACTACAAGAAATTAAATTAATTGTGGGTGACTGAGGAATAAAACTATAACTAACACGAATCGCAGAGAAAATTCTAAATCTTTGGCGCAATCTGTTTTTCTTAGTAAATCGAAGTATCATTACCAGCGCCTAATAAATAAATGGGAATAACTGAAAACAACAGTAGCTATACAGTGTTTTTTTTAACTGGCACAGTATGGGGAAATCCAAACCCATAGAAGATACAGGGATACGGCCTTAGGAACCATTTATTCTTTTTTTGTGAAAATAATTTTGATATAGTAATTTTTTGGTCAAGCGTAAGTTGTCCATAGAAATGAGTCATTTTGAAAAAAAAAATTGGATGGGGATGTACTCAATTTCATATAGGGAATATTTCATTGTATTGGAAGAAAAAAATCTGAGCAGCAGAAGTTAGTCAAATTTAATAAAATGTCTCTCATACAATTTTTGTACTTAATACTAAAATTAAGTTTTTCAATTACCTTGCGATTTGGTAGATTACGATCAGAATAGCGTTCCCGATACCACTTTAATGCATTAACTGAGCTTCGATAATTTAAAAAATACGCTTCGATTACATCAACTTTATGTGCATTGGATAACGCCATGATGAATCACAAACAAACTGATAATAAAAAATGAAAGTAAGAATAACAACAACGATCGTTCGAAATTTGAATATTTTTTTATTCATTTGAATAATAAAAGTCATAAGACCATGGAGGTCCAGTTCCAATTCTACAGTGGAAATAAAATCTAATTTTTGAATATGGAACGCTTTTTGTACGTGTAGGTAAGTATCGACTGTGATGCAGTAGATAAATAAATAAATAAACATAATAATAAATAAACGCTTCACACTCAAAGGCCCACATTAAGGTTTTCCCTTGTGTCGTGGGTCCCTTGGAACACACAAAGACAGACACAAACACCCATGACCCGAAAACAAACATTTGCTTTTTACACAAATATTTGCCCCGACTGGGAATCGCCAGGACCCGCCGATCAAGAGGCAGCGTGTCACTACCACTTGACCAAACCGGCCGTCATGGGTCTTTGAACTAACCTGTTGTATGAGAAACATTTTATTAAATTTGACTAAATTCTGCTGCTCAGATTTTTTTCTTCCAATACAATGAAACATTTCTTATATGAAACCGAGTCGATCCGCATCAAAACAATTTTTTTTCAAAATTACTCATTTCTATGGACAACTCACGCTTTACCAAAAATATTACTATGTAAAAATTTTTTTCACAAAAAAAGAATAGGTAAATAGTACCTAAGGCCGTTTCCCTGTATTTTCTATGGTTTTGGATTTCCCCATACTGTCCCAGTTAAAAAAAACACTGTATAATATAATGAAAATTAAACCCTCTGAAAAGTTCAAATCAATAGGCATCTTTTGGGTGAGCGTGAGCATCTTCGACCATATCTTTGGCCCTGTGCTAGATTGCGGTCAAGAGCGAACCTATTCTCTATAAAAGTTCATTAAGTTTAATAAATAGCAGATAATAACGACAGAGAAAAGAATATAATCAAATCAGAAAAAATAAGAAAGCAATTAGATAAAAGTCATGCAAATAATGACATACCTATAGAAAGTAATAGCTCTGTCTTTGTGTCCTTCGACATTGGTCCTTATTGCCCAGTCATAGATCTTGAAATAGAATGGCCGGAAGCTGGTTTCCGATAGCTTCAACACCAAGCATACTAGAGCATTCACAACTTCATCTTCTGCTGTATCTATTACTGCTGGATCAATGTTGTTATCAACAGCATCACTACGTAATTGTAAAGCTGATAAGAAGAAAGTAGTAAGATCTTGTTGCAATGCTGTAAAATCTGCAGTAGTTACATTAGCAAAGGTTTCAGCCAGCACTGACATCACAGGTCCAATGGCATCATATTTTTCTTTTTCCAAAAGCCTTTTATGAGTCTCATTAGCAACAGGTATCAACACTCGTGGTGGAATCGAACTGGCAATTTTCTTCTTGATATTCAACAGTTTACTGACAATAGTAGATACTTTACTACACTCTTGATCACCCTTCTGCCACTTGGCTAATAAAATTGAGTACTCTATCAGGATTTTCTGCAAATATGGACTCAAGAAGAGAGGCAGACTTTCGACAATCTTCGATATTGCTGTTACTGTACTCAATAAGACCAACTCTGGCGTTTCAGCTTGCCTTTGATTCTTCAAAACTCTTACAAGAGCTGGCATGAATCTCCTCAAACTGGCAAGGGCATGTGCTTTGAGATTGGCGCATAGTTCTGCCAAGCATAGCACTACAGAAGCCATAACATTGCCAGAAATGTTTGTATCACATGTATAATCTGTAACAGTTTCCAACACAGGCTTGAATGGTTCCGGATTTTTAGATGCTAACATTCTCGTGAGCAACTTCAACGAGAGAAGAGCTGTCTGTTGATTAAGTTCCAACTCCTGAGCAGCCAACTCACTTAGCCCCTCATCTTTGGTTGTTATAGTTTTCACAGTATCCAATAAAGCGGGAAGCAAAGAAAAAAGTAAATCTCCATCAACTTTTTCGAACATTTCTGGGCTGAATTGAATTTTGGAATTAAGTAGCTCCATTGATTTTTTTCGGACAGTTACCAAAGTGTGTTTAAGTAATCCTCTGATTACTGATACAAACATAGGCGCAGATAGAAGACTATTAGTGTGATCCAGTAAGTCATAACTGTGATGCAACATAACCCTCCAATAGGCATTTTTATCGTCATTGACCTTAGAAATACTTTGAATGAAAGTCAAAATGTTTACAATGAAAGTTTTATAATGCCCTTCCATAGTTTTGAGGTCCGTTGCTTGACTGCAATGCTGAATAAACCTCGATGATGCCAAGCAAGTGTTCATGAAAGTAATGACAACATATTTGTAGTGTCGCAACTGAAGTGGAGTGTGTCCATTTACACTAAATATGTCACCTGGATCAACATCAGTGTCCATTGCATCTTTTTCTTTTTGCAAAGGCAATGATTTGATATAAATAATAAGCTTGATGAAATTTTCTAGACCAGTTTCAGGCGGGAATTCCAGCAAAAGACTCTGCCCAAAGTCAAGGCGGGTTACTGGAGATTCCTGGTCGGCAAGAGTCCGTTTATGACTTTTGTTATCTTTTTTGGTATTCTTGAAATGTGCGACGTGAGTTTCTAGTAACAGACCAAGAAAGACCCACAAAAACTGACTTGGACCCAGAGTTTCGATCAACTTTTTGTAAAGTGGCAGTCTCCTGTGTTCCGGGACATGAAGAACAACATCGGCGAAAACGCGCAGAACGGGAACCACCCGGCTTTGAAGTTGTTGGAGTTCTTTCTCAGTATAACTTCCAACATCCCTATCTAATTTTACTAGAATCGGAACCAAAGTTTCAATAATCTTTATGATTATTTGGAAGCTGTACGCGTCGTCGTGTCGCAAAACAGATGAACCCATAAATGTAAAGATTTCCATAGTATGATTAAGTACTTGCTCCGGCATCAAATAAGCAGCGTGGGACAGCAATATCAATGAATGGTGATGTGTTTGAGGATTCTGAGTGCCTCTTATGCATTGGACGATCTGTTCTATGTCAAATATAGACTTAAGAGCTTTGGTTTGTTCTTTGTCGGTGACATCAACAAATTTCTTGAAATAATACCATAATGATGACAATATTAACTGCTTGGTGTATTCTACGTATGATTGGTCTTCGAATCTTAAGCACTTTTTGAATAGTTGGAACAATATATTGACGAATCCGTTATCCACAGATATTTTCTTTTTGTTTTGAACATACTCGAGCAGTGCAACACCCAGTCTCCATTCTGTGGTTTCCGTGATCTGGTATGAGAGTAAGGACACGGATGATTTCGTTTTCTTCAGTGTTTTAGCTGGATCTTCAACTTTTGCCATTGCCTCAAGAATAGGTTTGAAATTTATGAAATCCAAATGGATTTTCTTCATTGCTTTTGCTGCTGTACTAGATATAGCAGGATTATTACTGAAAGCTCCCGCAGATGTAATAAGAAAAACTAAATCTCTTTTCATTTCATCAGGAATCTTTTTAAAGATTTCTTCATTCACTTGTTTTAAAATCAAAACACATGGGCTAGTAAGGGTATGATCATCATCCATTACACATTCTTTGTATTCTTCTAAACCCATTCTTATACAATCCCATATTTCATTCTTTGCAAAACTTGAGACAGTTGATTCACTGATGTGGCTGTAGACACTTTTAATAATATTAGACTCATAAATATCCAATATCAATTTCGTATCTGGGTCAGATTCTTTCAAAAAGATTTGTATTTCTTTGAGGGCTGGAACTATTATGTCGAATACTTTGGCATTATTGGTTTGGGAAAGCATTTTCAAAAATGCCGACTTGATGTGAACAGGGGCTTCACCAGCTAAAACAGTTGCGATTTTTTTAAGAATAAGCTTCCTAATATTGCTTTGCTGGGTAAGTATATTACTCAGAATATGTAAAATCTGTTCGTGATCCAACAGCAGCTCTTCTTGATAGCTCTGCAGTTCCTTCAAGAGTTGAGGATAGACAAGACTCTTATCATGGTCTTCAAAAAGTAGAGCTTTAATAAATTCAATGACACACTCCCGTATTACAACGATCGGATGATGTAAATTAAAGAGAACCATAAGAATAACCAAATCCGAGTCAAACAGCCAAGTTGCCTTTTCTTGTACAGAAATGAAATTAATAAGTAATTTCAAGCTTCTTAGTTGCAGTTCAGGACTAATGACATCTTTTGGGTTGGTTGCGTAAAGTATATGACCACAGGCAATATTAGCGATAAAATCGAACTTTTCTTTAGGATTTTCGAAGCACTTTTTAAGTAGTTGCTGTAGCAGCTTTGAATAATTTTCTGCATAACTTGGAATCGCGCATCCAGTGAGACAAATTTCATACAATCTTCTAACCAGGATAGTGTCAGGGGACTCACATACATTGCACCAAGGCTTAGGCATTTCTTTGACATTCATATCTTCAATAATGCGTTTTAAAATAAATTCTATAATTTCAAATAGCATTTTGTTGTGTCTAGCTAATTTGATGAACTCTGGCATTATGTCCTTTGAGAATGAATGCCCATTAGAGCTGGATACAATCACCCGAGTTTCACATTCTACAGATTCAAGTAGCAAATTTAGAACTTCAGTGATCTGTTCAACCGATGATTCCTTTAATGAGCACGATTTTAGTAATAAAAATATACAAATATGGAGTGTATTATCTTTGTTTAGTTGCAAAATGTCCAGAACGTCGTCGAACTTCGCTTTTTTCTCTTCAACAAGGGCTTTGAAAATAATGTGACTCAAAACTTCATGGTTGTCTCTATAGTTCTTGTTGAGGCCAGTTAGTTTTTTTGTTAACGTGAATTTTTTGCCCCAAGGCGAACTTATAATCTCCCAAGTCAATTCAGCAGATGGTTGATCATATGGGAATAAATAAGGCAATAAAGTCAAAACAGTTATATGATTCACTGGCAATATGTCCAAATAACAGAATTTTACGACTGCTGTTCTGACAACACCTCTCCATTTCTTTGATCCTCTAGAAATTATCTTGGCAAAGCAAGTTGTCAAATCTTCTTCATTAAGAACTTCTTTCAAGTATTTTGTTGGAACTTCCAATGTCGCTAGCACCACACCCGGATCGTCGTCGATCAGTCTATTTACAAAGGAATCCTTTACAAAGTCAATGTTTTCTTTTTTCAAGACTTCAAATTCTTTAGCAATGTACCTGACAGCTTCAGTACGTAATTCTGGGTTAACGTGATTCAGATTTTCGAAAAGATAAGCGCCGCCGATTTTGTGAGCAACGGCGGGTTTGAAACCAAGTACTTTCGACAACTGTTTTCTTCTTTTAGTAGAAATGTTGCTTTCTGAGCTCATTTCTTTCTTGATTACTTTATCGAAGGCGTCAGGATACTTAGTTTCAATACTTTTAAGCAGTTTGGAGTACCAGGTAAGAGTTTTGATTGCAAATTCGTTTTCATCTATTATCTCTACGTCACTTTCTTCACCTTCAGGTAGATTGTCAGGAATTTTCAGTTGATAGGCATTTAGAATGCATCTGTAAAAACACAATAAAATTAATTAATTCCTATTACAGGCTTTATCAAAAAATAGTGATCAAATATGTAGGAATGATGAAGAACCCATATTTTTTCTTTCACCTAATGACTCTTAACGCCTACTTGAAATGTTTACACCTACTGGAGGTACAAGTTATAAGTGGGTTATTGGCCTTTTGCGAAAAGGCATGTGGCATGTCGTGAAATGCTCATCCACAACCTAAAACTTTAGTTTTGGTCAAAACCCTATAAGTAGCTGGTACCTAATATTTTGTCTAACAATAAAATCATTCCACCATTCAAGCTGCAAAAAAAAAATACAAGTGTTAAAACACACTTAAAATGTTAGAAGATTAAAATGTCCATATCTCCATACAAAGATACTAAAAACCTTATTTTTAAGAATTTCATACACCCATTCATTGGGAAAACTTATTTTGTTTAATGGTCAGGTAAACACCTTAAAGTCTAACTATTATTAGGAAAAGTTACTTAAAAAATAACAATAAACACTACACACTCAAAGGGACACTCTAAGATTCTCCCCGGTGTTGTGGGTCACTTGGAACATACAAAAAGACAGAAGTGATCACCCATGCCCTGAGAACAAACATTTGCTTTTTAGACAAATATTTCCCCCAAATGGGAATCGAATCCAGTACCTGTGGATCAAAAGGCAGAATCACTACTACTTGACCAAAACAGGTGTAAATAAAAGACAATTAAACATCACTTACATTACAAACTTCTCAGGTTCTTGACTCTTCAAGTCAACTTCATCAATGAAAATCTCAGCCAGTTGACTGAATTTGATAAATTCTTCCATATCTTTCTGTATCAGAGACAGGACACTTGACATAAAAGCA
The DNA here is from genome assembly GCA_949987775.1 of Aproaerema taeniolella. Taxonomy (NCBI): domain Eukaryota; kingdom Metazoa; phylum Arthropoda; class Insecta; order Lepidoptera; family Gelechiidae; genus Aproaerema; species Aproaerema taeniolella. The sequence continues at coordinate 5,129,212 of OX465246.1, read as the reverse complement.
AATGCAAGGGACTGAATATTTATGTTCTGCTCCAAAAGCTTCTTCAGTTGAGAGCAAAAAATATACATCAAGTCTATAGAAATATCTCCCAAAATTTCCTCCGATACCTTCTTCACATGAATCTGATAAGTGTACAATAAGTTCACCACCAAAACCATATCGTAAGATAGATCAAATTCAGAGGTCAAAAGTTTCTGGACAATATTGTTCATTGTAGTCTCTTTCAGAGAAGTTTTTGTGGCTAGAAAGCCTAAAACAACATAAGCAGATGATCTAAAATCAATGATTGGTGACTCCAGTGCAGTAAGTAATGTTGGCAATAGTGCATTCATCATTCCTTCATTGACTTTATTTGCAGAGTTTATAACTCCTATGCTTGTTGAGCAAAAGAATGCAAAAACAGTGTTCAATTGAGTTGCTCTTTCTCCATATTCCTGTACATATTTCAAAGTGTTCTTGGCAATGAAATTTAAGGTATCTGTGTTTGAAATGCACTGTTGGTACATAACTGATTTTGCTAGTGGGATCCCATTTTCCTGGATTGCTCGAAGCCACTTCCAACGTTTGGATTTTTGAAGATCTAAGATTTGTACAAAACGGATGAATATTTTTGTTTCATGATAAGGTAGTATAAGAGCCAAAATGGCATCTTGGTTGTACTGGTGGATATGGTATCGGTTCACAAGCCATTCTAAAGCTTTATGTGCCGATTGAAGAAGTATGTATGGCGACAGCTGCAAAAGAAACTTCTCAATTATTTGATTCAAATTTTGATTGACTTCTTTACTTTGTACTGCTCTCTCAAAATCCTTTGAAGATAAACTAAACAGTGACTCTTCATACAATCTGAAGCCTTCGTATAATCCTATGAGCTCATTCAGACCGCTTAAACCGATCTCGTAAAAAGTGTCCCGGTCCTTAGAAGCTGCTTCTTTAGGGTCGAAGAGTAAAGATACTTTCTTTTTAACATCTTTGTATATCGTGGACTGAGGAACATTCAGTTTTTGCAGCTGTTCTGCTAAGGATGTCGTAGCCATAGTTAAATGGTTTTATTACCTGGAAACAATTGACTGAAATTAATTTTGGTCTTTGACCAATTTACTGACGATCAAATGGACACAATAAAGGTAAATAAAATACATTAAAATGGGTATGATATTGTGACAACAGGTTAGAATTGCATCTGAGGAACAACTATTGAATTTGTATATGAAATACACACTTACCTAGTAGCCATTCATATGAAGTGGTTAGATAAAATACAGATAAGATAACAGCCACAATTTAATAAAATACACTTTATTGATGAAATCAGGTGAAATACAGTGAAAACAAACAAGCACACACCTGAAACACCGCCACGTGTTTTTTTTATGACAGTGACAGTGACAGTTCCGGTCCGGTTTACGGTCAACGGTTATCAACTTATCACATTCGATATTATATACCAATGACTAAGGAAAAAAATTCTTCTATTTTCGCTTCTCATGCTCTCCATCAACCAAACTGATGTTATTTTTTGTCACATCCCTATTCGTATTATAAAAGAAGCATTTTCACTATTTAAAACTTACCGCTCACATGAACTGAAAATAATTAAAGAAGGTTTATATTATCCAAAACCTTTGCCCATGCCCAAAAAAAACAAAAATTTTGTCAGTGTTGGTGTTTTTAGAGTAAAAAAAAATATTATGATTTAGGACAGTTTTCAGCTCAAGTTCAAGTTTCAACTGAGTGTCACGATGAGAGTGACATTACCTACAATAAAACCCTCAAATTAACTTTTGATATTGGAATCAAAGTAAAAATATTTTGTAGGAGATTTAAAACGTAGAGAGAGGCATACGACAGTGGCATTATTTCAGTATGCTTCATGATGCATCACAGACTCAGAAAAAAGAAGATGGCGGTCAGCCACTTTGCCAGGCTTGGCCAGGCTTTTAGAATACCCAGGCTCCATACAAAAATCTTTACATCCTTTGTATTTTAGATAACGGTCGACGTCTGCTGGCAACATTTTTCTGTCAGTCGAACAATCGCGATTTGCGACGCAGTGTTGCCATATATACGGATTTGTCTGTATTTGTACGGATTTTGCAAGTTCAATACGGATGAATCAAGATTACGGATTTTTATACGGATTTACTCTAAACACAGAATTAGCTTCAAAAGGTCCCCGTTTTCGAGTCTTCTTTACCTAATTACGACCAATTTCGTCAACGCTGGTGAGTTTATCCTACTGTAGTGTGGCAGTACAGCAAAATTTCTTCAATGAAGACGAAACCAAGAAATAAATTACCTCGACGATAACGGACCCGCTACGACTAAACAACTTTTAGGGAAATCACCCTCTTTTGATTTAAATCTTGACTCAAAAATGTTACGTATAATTTTTATACGGAATTCAAACGGAATTTCAATCTTAGTACGGGATATTTATACGGAATTTCAATGAAAACAGAAATACGGATTTTATAGGTACGGATTTTTGTAATGAAAATACAGATTTCACGTCTACTTCATGTGGCAACACTGTCGCGACGTGAGCGATTTGTATAATAGTTGTTGTTTGGCTGTTGTGGTGTAGTTTGTTTGTAAATTATTCCGCTTGCGCAAATAATGTCCTTCTTTGTTATCAGCTGGTCTGTTGTAGTAATAACAAAGAATTGCGTAGTAGTGATCAAGTTTATTTAAAACGCGCTAGGTTACAGCGTTAGCTGTTATTAATTCTTCAAATCGTATTAATTTCTTATAAAAAAATTACAATGAGGACGATGAAACTTGTGATTTTGTGTTTTGCATTGTTTATAAGTTCTACCTTTACTTATAAGCCAGTAGTTTTAATTCATGGAATCATGACAGGGAGTGGTAGTATGGAGATGATTGGTCGAAGAATACAGGAGGTAAGAAAAAAAAACTTATTTTTTAAATGTTCATCATCGTCATCATGTTAGCCGCAAGACGTCCACTGCTGGATGTAGGACTCCCCCAGGGATCTCCACCTCGATCGGTCCTGCGCCACCCGCATCCAGCAGCTTCCCGCAGTAAATTTCAATATTACAAAGACTTATTCCGTCTCTTAGTTCAGTCCTCTGGCCATTGCAGCCCTCGATCCACAGTAATATAGGGTCATTGACCTGACATGACAATTTGAAAATTTCAATTCATTGCTCACACAATAAAGGTTTGTTTACAGTAATTGATGTACTCATAAATTCAAGTACCTACTTCCTCTTTTTATTGAATAATGATTAACAAAATGCATTGATGACATGTTCTTATTGAATTTTATTACATCACAGAATAGGTTCAAAAGCCCGGGGGTTCATGGTTATTCTCTAAGGTTTGTTGAGCTTTTTGTAAAATATATCAGTTAGGTGTTGATTATTACTATGAAACTTAATAACTTTACCTAAGAAACTCATATGAAATTCTAAAAAAACAATGTTGTATCTGACGTTGCAAAACTTGTATGGAGGTGATTGTTTTTTCATATTTCGGCCTGTGTTTCTTGAAAAAATGTTAAGTGGGCAGTATCATTTTTCCCTAGCCAATTTAAATACACGCAAAGTAATTGCATATTACTTTTTTAACACTGCATTTCCAAGTAGGGTAGAAGATATACTACTAGGTAGGTATGCACTTAAAGGAGAATGGGTAATTCTGTGTGGACACTGGACCCAAAAACAAAAATTTGACTGTAGCATAATGTTGTTTCTTATTGCCCTAGTGTAGTAGTTTAATTATTCTAAGAAGCAGGTTTGAATTCCATTGGAGAAAAAGAGATACAAATTATTTTATCCAAGGTACATAGCACATTATTTTATCATTATATTGGCTGTTAATAACTGAATATTGATTTTTGTAATAAAAATAATTATGACTACTGAAAGTTATGGCAACAGAATATATTTACAATAATAATAATTATTTATTATACTTAATTATTATTGGAGAAAATAATATTTTGCCAAAAAAACTTTTTTCTCCAATGGAATTCAGATGTGTCACCTTAGAATAACTTAAACTACTCCATAAGAGCAATGATTACCAATATAGGTCATAATGCTACAATCAACTTTGTATTTGGGTACGCTGTTATCCATTCTCCTTTGACTATAAAAGTTTAATTTTATTTAAAATGCAGAAAAAACTTCAGTTATCTATAAAACTGCATTCAGGTTCCACATACTTAAGGTTCTTTTTGATAATCTACACTAATGTTATGAAGAGGAAAGATTTGATTGTTTGTTTGCATTGAATAGGCTCCGAAACTACTGGACCAATTTAAAAAATTCTTTCACTGTTAGAATCCTACATTATCCCTAATGAACATAGGGTACATAATTTTCTCGAATTCCCACGGGAACGAAGTCTATTGGTTACGTATAGGAGTCAATGTGTTAATAGAAAGAAACATGTTTGCAGCGAATGGGACTTGAACCCACGACCCCAGGATAAGATCTCCTGGTGCTCTAGCCAATTGAGCTATCCTGCCGTTAAGTGAAGCAGCGAACTTACACATGCGTAAGCTTTTTAAAAATACTAAATTTGTATTTTTTTTATTACAGAAACATCCAGGCACAATAATCTACAATGTAAATAGATTCGAAAGCTGGTCTAGTTTAGAAACTATGTGGCATCAAGTATTAGAAATAGGACATGACTTAGCTAACATATCTCTGAAGCATCCAGATGGAATGAACCTTATTGGTGAGTAAATTAAGACGATATTTCTACGTCAATTACTTTTTTTTTTAAATGGCGTGATTTTGCCGATGTCTGAGTATTTTAATCAAAATTTGATTATAAAATATCAAGTAAAGAAACCCTTTTCGGGTTGTAGTATGTGAGAGCCTCATCTGTTGATCAGCAGGGTTGATCACCACTATCGGGTAAGGATGAAGATTTTGGAGCATTAAGATGTTATGATGTGTGGGTGTGTCAGTACTCCATATTTCTATGTCACCATTTGTAGTTTGTTTAGTAACAGGTTTTATCCACTCCTCAACATTAGGTTTTATCCACTCCTCAACACTGAAATTTGAAACCCAAGACATAACTCTTGAACAGCGGATCGATTTTGATACAAAATGTCTTAAGACCACCACTAAAATACCTGTTTTTAAATAAAAGAAAATGCATCCTAATCAGTTTAAACATTTAAGAGCTATGGTGCCATGGACACATGCAAATAAAGGTCAAACTTATAACATTCTTTTAGCTTCATGTGTACTTAAAAAGGCTTTTAAAGAAAAAAATGTAAATTGTATTTGGTTCTTTTACAATCGTTGCTCCTTTTGAAATGAAATTAAATGTTGTTCCTTTTGAAATGAAACTAAAGAAAAAAATGTAAACTGTATTTGGTTCTTTTACAATTGTTGCTCCTTTTGAAATGAATTTAAACGTCTTTATAAGTCTTTATAAGTCTTTAATTTGTTTTAAATCAAATTAAAAATGTTGTAACTTGTAACCATTCATTTTTAAATATTTTATTTTTATTTTATTAATTATATTTTCTCGAATTACTTACTTTATTATCCTTTATTGCTTGATTGATACAAATGATATTATTTTTTTTAAATTTTCAGTGAGAATGAGACTTTAACTCATAACCCCAGGACTAGATCTTTAACCAACTGAGCTACTGTGCCTTCGATCAAAGAGCAAACCCATGGTTTTTTTATCAGCCCATATACTTTTCCTCACTATAATTTCCTATTTGAAACATGCAAGCTTTCTTTTGATTGGTTGTCAAGTGTAAATAATGATATACAAATTCATGCACAAATTGGTATTTAGTAAACACTCATTGTCCCTATTGATTGTTAAATGCTATGACCTCATATATTCTGTTAATTAAACATTGATCAATGTTTTGTTTTTATTGTAGACATTGTATCTAGGTAGAGATAGTACTTATTATTTATCTTCCTATATATCTCTTCCTATTAATGTCGTAAAAGTGGCAATTTTATTATGCGGTCCACAGTGTTCCCAAAGACCTTCGGACCCGACATTTTTAGCTGATCCCGTAGATCGACGTAGTTAGGTGTATGAAACAAATCTCTCATACAAACCACCTACCAATTATCCATAGTTTCCTTGAAAAAAAATAGTTTTTTCGCTATTTTTGAGGGCATCGAAAAATGAAAAAAATTTTTTTTTCCTTTGTTATTGAAATCTTAATGCAGGTTGATTTATTTTATAATTACTAATAGAGTCCTTCATTTAATAAGCTATATTACAACTGTCTATGTATACCTCATGTGAAGAAATAACGTAAAAGTCGTTTTTTAGTTTTCATTTTTTTAAAAGAAATATGCACTGTTTGCGCATCTACTTTTTTATGGTAATAATATTTCATTATTATATCAATTCACAGAAAAAAATTCACATCCGTATCTCGCGTCTAACTCGAGATATTTGTGATTAAATATTTTGATAAAGTGCCTGCTTCAATGTTCATAGCAAAGTTCCTTTTTTGTTTATTTGCTTTGCTAAAATGTTGCAAATATTCATACCTTATGTTTATTTGTATTAATTTAGCTTTTCATTTGCGACTTCGTTTGCGAGTCAAAGTAGCCTATGTCACTCTCAGAGTCTGAAAAATCAAGTCAAGTCTACTCCGGAAACGAACAACAGGGGGACCTTTGGCGGTGGGGCCGTCAAATCCTTCGCCAAGTTATATATTATTACTATTTTTTTTTTTACATTTTAGTCTGAGAGTGACATAGGCTACTTTTACTCGCAAACGAAGTCGTGAATGAAAAGCTAGTTTAATATAAATAAGTACTAGGTATAATTATTTGCAACATTTTAGCAAAGTAAATAAACAAAGAAGGAACTTTGCTATGAACATTAAAGCAGGCACTTTTATCAAAATGTATAATCGAATAATATCTCGAGTTAGACGCGAGATACGGATGCAAATTTTTTTCTGTGAATTGATATAATAATGAAATATTATTACCATAAAAAAGTACATGCGCAAACAGTGCACATTTCTTAAAAAAAAATGAAAACTAAAAAACGACTTTTACGTTATTTCTTCACATGAGGTATACATTGACAGTTGTAATATAGCTTATTAAATGAAGGACTCTATTAGTAATTATAAAATAAATCAACCTGCATTAAGATTTCAATAACAAAGGAAAAAAATTTTTTTTTCATTTTTCGATGCCCTCAAAAATAGCGAAAAAACTATTTTTTTTCAAGGAAACTATGGATAATTGATAGGTGGTTTGTATGAGAGATTTGTTTCATACACCTAACTACGTCGATCTACGGGATCAGCTAAAAATGTCGGGTCCGAAGGTCTTTGGGAACACTGTGCGGTCGCATATCTTTAAAATAGAAAGAATTTACCTATTTCCGTACTAGATGGCGTTGTTTGTCAAGGAAATTCAGAATCATTTAGATCTATATTGTTTGACGGCCGGTTTGGTCGAGTGGTAGTGACGCTGCCTCTTGATCGACGGGTCTTGGGTTCGAATCCCAGTCGGGACAAATATTTGTGTAAAAAGCAGATGTTTGTTCTCGGGTCTTTGTGCCTGTCTTATGTGTGTACCCACGACACAAGGAAAAACCTTAGAGTGGGCCTTTGAGTGTATGGCGTTTTATTTTATCATTTATTATATTACGATTCAGTTATTGTAATTTGTGATTTCAGGTTATTCTCAAGGCGGGCTTATAGCACGGGGCATCATCCAGACCTTCCCGAATGTTTCAATAGATACTTTTATCTCACTGAGCTCACCGCAGGCCGGACAATATGGAGGTAAAATAACCTTTCTCAGTATTTTCTTACTTGTACAACTATCACAATGATCTATGATCCTTTAGGTTTGTATTACAGAACGCGATCTATACTTAAGTAGCAGTTGTCTTTGTCATTTTGATAGTGAGAGAAAGAAACAGTCAATAATTAAGTATACTCAATACTCAATACTTTATTTGCCTTTTTCACATTATATAGTAGGTAAGGTCTTAAAACATAAAAAGTGTTTGATGCGAAACCCTGCAAGGCCACAGCAAACTTGGGAACTAGGTGCATGCACATTTACAATTTTTCTTTGGTACTATTACTTATATTTAGTTTCTATATATATATATTATTTATTTATATCCTACAAAATCTATTTATTACTATTTATCTAATATCTATTTACATTTGTCTTTAGTTTAGTAGTAACTAGCTTTCCGCCCGCGGCTCCGCCCGCATCCTAATTTTTTTTAAATAAAAAGTATCCTATAAACCTCACGGAGCCCAAGACCTTTCCAACGAATGCAAAACCGTGGAAATCGGTTCGTGCGTTCTGGAGTTATAGCGTCAGGAAGAAAAACCCGACTTATTTTTATATAGTAGGTTAGGTTTAATACTTTAATAATTTTAATAAAATAATAAAATAACCAATAATCTATGAATAACATAAGTGAATTATATAATTACATAAGTCTTTTTTCATATTTTTTTATAGATCTTGATATATTTTTTATAGATCAAGACTTGATTCTCCTTCTGTAATATGGGTCTTAGTGTACCAAGCAGTTATGCTTATTTAATAATTTTTTACTCTAGTTTAAATCTTTATTACTTACTACTGAATCATTCTCCAAAATTTCGAACGACCTTATTCTTACAGCCTCTTTGTAAGGTGGGGTTTTTCTATTTTTGACAAAAAACTAGCTTTCTGCCCGCGATTTTGTTCCCGTAAAAAAGTAGCGTTTGCTACAACCGGATCTCTCAACTATTTCTGCGCAAAAAATGAGGTTGATCCGTTGTAAGGATTAATAACTTTTTGGACAAACACTTTTAATGAATGGTGCACAACTGGTTGCGGCCAATTATCTGTGGTTTCAACTGCCTGCCTGTCTACCAGGCCTTACTAATATTATAAATGCGAAAGTAACTCTGTCTGTCTGTCTGTTACGCTTTCACGCCTAAACTACTGAAATGATTTTGATGAAAGGTACAGAGGTAGATTAAACCTTGGAAAATGACATAGGCTACATTTCATCCCACAGCTGGGCACGATATAACCTGTAGTCCACGCGAGCGGAACCGCGGGCGGAAAGCTAGTATGTCTACAAATAACAATAATAATAAAAATGATATTTTGTAACAAAGTACCTTTGTCCATTTTCCAGCTGGTTTCCTCCATCTAGTCTTCCCTGGACTAGTCAAAGAATCGGCGTATGAGCTGTTCTATTCCCGGGTTGGGCAACATACGTCGGTGGGCAATTACTGGAACGACCCGTACCATCAGACGCTCTATGAGTCGTACAGTGTATACCTGCCTTATATTAATAATCATGTTGAGTAAGTATCCGTACTATCCTATTGTTTATTTTGTTTATAAGCGCTTTTTGCCGTTTATCTTTTGGAGTACCTACCTTGAACTTGGAGTACCAATGATATCATTATCTGACACGCTAATTCTTTTAAAAAAATTGTAACTGTACGCTTGCAGTTGTCATTTACGACAAAACGTAAACTCTACACACTCAAAGGCCTACACCAAGGTTTTCCCTCGTGTCGTGGTCGAGACTTTTGTTATTGAATATTAGTGAATAACAAAGATTTTAACATTCGGGATCCATTATTAGGACGCAGGATTTTTAATGGGTCCCGACTGTTAAAATCTTTATGTTATTCAATAATATTCAATAACAAAAGTCTCGACTACTGAACTTACTTGTTTTTTTCTTTTCAGTTTTTAGTACGCAGTCGGGTTTTTTTATTTTTTAAATTAATTAATTTTACTTTACACTTTTTAGTTAGGGTCAGATATTTATATTTGTTTATTTATTTTCTCATTAGTTGTATAATAATATGTATATCTCACTTGCATAAAAATTTAACAATTTCCGCATTAAAAGCCTATATTTAAGTGAAAATCGTTACTAACCAAATTAAATCGTTATAGATCCTAAACGGTAATTCTGATTGAAAAACGATACGAGAAACCTAACAATGATTTTTAAATACCTATTCAACGATACCCCACTTGACATAGTTTGTCGATTTTTTTTTTTCATTTTTACATTATGGCGTCTAAAATCGACCATTTTGATTTTTTAAAATTTTTATTCTCATAATGACGAATCCAACTACGTATCATTTATCAAAATCGGCCCGCGCGTTTGGTCTAAATAGTGCCACAAAGATACAAACCCACATACATACATAAATAGGCTGATAAACACATTACCCTCCTTTGCGTCGCGCAGTCGGGTAAAAAAAATCCACTGCTTCTATCAATTACCACGTGTCTATAATGAGGTCAATGTTACTATTGACTCGGCGCGGCGCCAAGTGAAAGCACTTGCCAATTTTCGACTAATTGGCTAAGAGGTTCCATGGTGTAACGGTTAGCACTCTGGACTCTGAATCCAGCGATCCGAGTTCAAATCTCGGTGGAACCTGACTTTTTGTGTTTTTTTCTTTTTCTTTCTTTAGTTAGATTTATTGGTTTATCTTATTACATGTATAAAATGTTCTGTGGATTTGACCTTGTTTGTTTGAATGTTTACTTTGTATTACATTTATATGTGACAGATGTCATAACAGATGTTATTGATAATTTTAATTGTGTTTAGAAAATATGGAAATTAATTAATTACGATTACTTATTTGCGTCACAATATACGTCTTCCTTCAAAATTAATATTTAAAGGCTTAAAAAATATTTATAAAGAGATATTACTTGTACAATACAATACAATACAATACAATATACTTTATTGCACAATTTGAAAATAAATACAATGATGAGACATGCATCATGTATTGCATGATTATCGATCTAAGTGATAACATCTGAATTAAAATCCAAAGTAATATTAGGTACAAATGGGAAAATGTGTCTGTTTGTCGATATTGGCAGGGTGTAAAGCGGGTGGAGGGAGTAGCCTAAACGATCACAGCGCTCGCTACGGCTAAAATTGACATTATTGTCGCTGACTTGAGCTGTCAAATCCATATTGCAGTAAACATTTTCTAATCGTTTTTGAGATAAATTTAATATGGTCCTAGTAAGATGTATTATTGTGAATGTAATATAGTCTTCTTCTTCTTCTTATCGTGTAGATATAGTCAGTGCGTGGCCAACTTGACTAACCCTGGTGTCAGAACCAAATGGCCGCCAAATGGCCTCCGTTTTGGTTTTAACGACTGTAGTCAATCGACAACAGCCGGGACCGACAACTTAACGTGCCTTTCGAAGCACGGAAACGCTCGTGATAAATTACCACTTTGGTCACCCATCAGGTTCCCTGCCTTTGTGTACGTTGCTTAACCTCACTGATCGGTTGAGATCAGCGAGCGCCACTGGGCTACGAGCATATATATAGTAAAATAACACAAGATTTCACTAATTTTTTCACAATAAGAATTTACTTACTTCTCGCTTGACAGCTATGACAATATTGTCCATAATGGCCACCTATCACGTGGCGCTGTCGTCGCACACGGTCCAATATTGGATTGATCTGATTGGAGTAACAGAGGGTCCCTAGCCTGTACGTGTAAAAATCAAAGTTAGTAGGTAGGTAATTCTTCTTCTTATCGTGTAGGTATATAGTCAAGTGTTTGGCGAACTTGGCTAACCCTGGTGTCCGAGTTTTCAAACCGCCAAATGGCCTCTGACTTGGTTTGAATAATAAAAAATTTAGGTAATAAAAAAAAGGTAATAAAAGTAATAAATAAAATATGGGACATCAAATTCCACAGCTTAGCCCAAAATAAATTAGAATTAAGAAATTTGTCAGACTTCAGAATCATTTTTTTTGTAAAATCTTCGATATTTTTTTCTTATTAATCTTAAACGGCTGAAACAATTTTGATCAAATATACTTAATTAAGAACCATCTCGATTACGTCAGCTTTCATACAAAAAAAATGAAACGAAATCGGTCCATTCATATAGGAGCTACGATGCCACAACAGACACACAGACATGTAGAGACACAGATACCCTCACAAGTAAAACTTTTAACACCCTCTTTATTGTCAGAGGTTAAAAATGGTATAAATGTCTAGTGTAAAATAAAAGTGGGAAATAAAAAAAAAACATTAACTTTTCCAGGTCAGCAAAATCAGATGACTTCAAGATGAACATGCTGCGGTTAAGGAGGCTGGTTCTGATTGGTGGACCCGACGACAACGTCATCACTCCTTGGCAGAGCAGGTAGTTATCAATGTAGCCGCTAGATGGCGCAAAACTTAGTAAATGACTGATTTGAACATCATATAATTATTAAGATAATTTAATAACAAACATAATATGATAACAGAATTCGAAATCATATTTAAAAATTGTCGAAAAATAAAAAAACTTTAGCCTATCAAACATTTTTGCCTATCTCTTTCTTACAAAACGAAATTTTGTATTGAATTTATAAGGCGGTACTCAACTGTGACCCCATCGTTTAGTATTTCCCTCTCTGTCGAATTGAAAGATTTAAAAGTTCATATTTTTTTAAACGCCACCCACAAAGGTTCACAATAAGGTTTTCTCTTGTATCGTAGGTCCCTTGGAACATACATGTAAAGGACAGCTTAGCAAATACTTAAATGGTGTAAACTACTCATGAATATGATCAGCTACAAGTAATACTTAGCAAAGGATTTTAATGCGGTTTTTTTTAATAGATAGAATGATTCAAGAGAAAGGTTTATATGTATAATTCATTCCCGAAACTCCGACGGGAACGAAGTACCGGGCGGGAAGATAGTTTCGGTATAAAACACTTGTACTTGTTTCACATTTATTTATATTCTACACCGACCGGTTTCGATTTACATTACATACGCTCACGCCTATAATCCCTAACGTGGTAGGCAGAGCATCAGTGGTTCTAGAATCACTAGATGCCACGTTTGACATACATTCTCAGGATTATTAGATGAAACGTCATGTATAGTGGTGAGAGGTTGTCAGCCTTTCACCCATAATACAACAAAACCCTCGTGTCCCTAATACTGACTTTACAGTATGCCTGGGAAGAATTGGCAGCTGATACATTTTAAGTTTTTCTTTCAATCGTAGTCTAGCGTGGAAGTTTCGACTTAAGTCTTTTTTTATCTTTTTTTTATCTACAGAATAACCAATTTAATTTGATCTAGTTTCGTACTTACAAATTACAAATTGTATTCATAGGACAGTGGGTTTGAAATGAATATTACACAATAAGGAAGGAGTATTTATTTTAAACAAGCTTTTCGCCCGGGACTTCGTTCCGTAGGAATTTGGGAAAATTATGAAATAATCCAAGGTTTCAGCTACCTCCGTACGATTTTTAACTTGACTACAGGTTATATCGTGCCCAACTGTGGGATAGAATGTAGCCTAAGTGCTTTCCCAGACTCTAATCTATCTCTGTATCGAATTTCATTAAAATCGGTTCAGTAGTTTAGGCGTGAAAGACGGACAGACAGATAGACAGACAGACAGAGTTACTTTCGCATTTATAATATTAATATTAGTAAGGATAGTAAGGATAATGGGTTTGCTCTTGACCACAATCTAGCTCAATTTTATCAAAATTGGTCCAGCCGTTCGACCGTGAAAGAGGAACAAACAGCCATACATACAAACTTTACAAACATCCGTTTCTCTTTTCCAGCCAATTCGGGTACTACAACGTAAACGAAACAGTGGTAGAAATGAAAGGGCAGCCAATCTACGTTGAAGACCGTATCGGACTACGTTCTCTCGACGAAAGCGGGCGGCTCAACATCGTCACGGTGCCTGGCGTAGATCACTTCGACTGGCATATGAACGTTACCGTAGTCGACAACTATTTGTTACCGTATTTAGATTAAGGTTTCGAAAAAGTGCCAATGCCGATTTTCGCAAAAGTCGACAATACAAAGAATGAAATTAGAACTTTATTTATATAATAACCTCCCATTGCACGAAAAGTGTCTTCAAATGCCTAGCAGATAAACACAAACGAATATCATTCATTTATTTAGATGATGCTTTGGTTTGTAAGTATTTTTGTTTTTGTTGATTTTGTTTAAAAGCGCTGAATCTTTTTTGATAAAATTTATACGGGACTACTCCAGAAGTATACCTATACCTACTCTTTCGAACAAAAAAACGAATTTTGAAAATCAGTCAACAGTTGGCGGAGTTATCGCGTAATGCCACCTTATAAAGTAATTTTCGATCAAAGTAACGATACGGCGACGAAAAAAAGATTAGAATAGAATAGAAAAAAATCTTTATTTTATAGGATATTCAGGATGCCACTTAAAACAAGTCAAGATTACACGAAATACATACAAACAAACATTAAAGAATTTAAATACATACATACGCATTCGTTCTATTGACCCTACTGACTCTACGCCTATTCGCAAAGGTGCAGTCTTCCCCAGAGAAGAACAGGCAAGAAACTCTGAGTGTGCTCTGTTTAATCGCATTACAAATTTTCCTATTTTCTAATTTTAGCTAATTTTGAAATGCGATGGCAACCTACTAAAATCCAGTGTTCCTAAGTAGTGTGTATCACTATTTCTGAGCTGCCACCTTGTGAGTTAGGATTTCGTGCAACGGGAGCTTAGTCTTATTATATTAGGTATACATTAGGTTCGTATTACAGAACGCGACTCAGACTCTGATCTGTAATTGAGTAGCAGTCGTCTTTGTCATTTATAGTGAGAGAAAGAGACAATCAATACTTAAGTATAGATCAAGACCTCGCTGTAATACAGGCCTAAGTATATGATACCAGTTGGCAATATAACCTGACCCCAATGTGATATAATGTGTAGCTTTTGCGGGTACACTCAAGAGCAGAAAAGTGGACAGTTGAATCGCTATTTTCGCTCTTACGCTTAAGGGATAGGAGCGAATAAGTTCAAAGTGCCGATAGAATTAGCCCTCGTAACTCAAAATCGTGAAAAGACTTGGGTACTTCTGGGAAGACATCGGCTGGTAGAAATAATAACCAGCTTAAACATATCACGCAAGGCAAAGTATGGAAAACGCCCGATAAACATAAAACAACAGTGCCAATAGAGGTAACGGTAAATTTTCTCGAATCTCAATCCTGAATCTCCCTCCAAAAACTAGCATTTTTTTATTATTAAATAATTTATGTCCACCAACCTGCATTGGGCCAGCGTTGTGGACTATGGTCTAAAAACTCCTTCGTATTTTGAAGGGGCCTCCCGGGCCCTTCGGTTCAGATGTATATGGGCTGGTAAAAAAACATATCACGCACAATAGCAAAGTGCGGAGAACGCCAATAGAGGCAAAGATACAGAGAGCCACACATTAGATGACCACATGCTTGCGCTCTGTGCTGTTAAGATAAAAACAATTTTGTTTGATTTTGGGTTGACAATGAGGTAACGTGATACGTGGCCTCAGTACGATTTTCTTGAGCTAAATACTGAATCTCCAAATCACTCATCTAGTAAAATTTTATTATTAAATAATTTATTTATATATTAATGTGACCTTTTCATGCGTTATGTATGATGTATTTTATACTCTGCGCTAAACAAAAAGGCGAAAAGGCGAACACGTAAAATTTTTGGACAAAGTTTTCATATTAGTCAATGTTTTAAATTAGTCAACTTTTCAATTAGATAACTTTTCCCAAAGAACATAAGTCGAAATGTTAAAACAAATTTCGCGTCCATACAACTTGAGCCTTAGCATGAGAAGGAAATCGTTTTTTTTTTTGAGAATTACTACAACAATCATCTGATCGCGCAAGTTGTTGAAGAAGATAAATTCTGCAGGAATTCGCAGTCGTTCTTTCATAGTAATACGCATAGAAAAGGTATATTTGGAAAAAAATGATGGTATACACGATACAAGGTGTTTCAAAAAACCCAAAAAAAAGATAATTCAAACTTAATAAAATTTAGCTTATTGCGCAGCTCTATTACAAATATGACAAGTATGTCATATTAATTATATGAAACTTTCATTTTAAAAGATGCCAAACCGTGCAACTGATCAGTGATCACCTACTAGAGTTGCGACTATTTTACTTTTAAAATTAAATTTCTGATTTTTGGTTTTTTTTGAAACACCGTGTATTAGCTCTGTCTACTACCCAATTTTGGAAATGTAAAATTTCAGGATCTGAATCTCACTATGAAACTGAACAACTTTCTCAATGGAACCTGAATGAAAATCTCAAGAAAACATTCCATACAATTTAATGCAATTTTAGCCATTTGCTAACATCTTTTAAACATAGTTCCTCAGGGAGAGTTATTCAACATCATAGCAGATGTTAATCTGCGGTTTCTGCCTACCCCAATGGGAGAAACGTGTCACGTGTGAACTTATTTGTGTATCTGCATGGACCAATATAATCTAGGTATCTGTAAGAATTATTCAATTTAAAAAATTACTCAAAAGCAGCCATGAGTGCATTATTCAGCTCAATTTAAAATTTTGTGGCTATTTTGAATAATGCAATAACAACTACGTATTTATGTAGAGATTTAGCTCAATTTTAATATTTTTGTATGTGTTTTGAATAATGCAATAACAAATACGTATTTATGTAGAGTAATTTAGCTCAATTTTCATATTTTTGTAAGTGTTATGATTATTGCAATAACGAAAACGTATTTATGTAGAATAATTTTAGCAAAATTTTGATATTTTTGTAATATGTAATAACAAATTCGCTTTATATTTAAAGCAACTCTTGATCTTCTTTCAAAGTTAACTTAATTTATTAAAAACTCAAATAAGTTTATAAGTTTTATGTAAGTAAGTGCCTAATTTTAAAAGTAGGTAACAATTTTAAACAATGTGTACAAAACTGTTTATTGAAGTAACAAAATGGCTGTCAGTAATTTTAATTAAGTTAAGCTAGTCGAAAATATATTTTGAGAAATACATTTTTACATTTCTGTAAATAACTAAAAACGTTTTTATTTTATTTTCCTAGCCTACGATAGTATCTATAGGTACTGTAAGATTAGCTATGAGTAATTTTTCTTCCCATTTCAATTTCTTTTTCTAGAGTGTCCAGCAACGAAATTTACGGGTTGATAAAAAAATATTGCCCATCTGAAATATTTGAAAACGGTAAACAAACTTACACAAAAATAAGTTAAAAAATCTATTTTTTACGCAATGCTTCTTCCGACTGAACAGCGAACCCGGAACCATGGATTATGAGGCGAATCATTATATAACTAAACTGAAGTCACACATCCGAAAATGTCAAGTCACACTTCCCGAAAAATCATGACCTAATAATACGTAAGCCGACAATATACTTACTAAGTATGCAGATATACCTAAATATTACAGTCTTTATCAGAAACACCATATTTGGGCATCAAAACTTACGATAACGTATATATTATAATACAAACAGAAATTACTCATGCATAGTGAATAATCCATTCATTAAAATGTTACATAGTATAAAGTAAATTTTGTTGGAACCTCTGATAAGAGTTTCCGTTTCTTATCGCGTAGTTAAGGAAATATGGGATTTGTTGCGTTCTAATTTAATTTTGCATCAAAATTTTATGTTTTAGCCAACGATCACGTAATATTACTATGTATTTATATTTAAGGTAATTAATTAATTGTTATAATGCCCTGGTGTTCTAAACAACTAAAGCTGCGAAATTGAAGTCAAGCGGCGAAATTGTACTTATATAATAAGTAGATATGAGTCTATAGTTCTCCATACTAGATACGATTGGCGCTAACATAATTATAAAATTATTTACTGGCGACTTGCCCAGAGTGCCTAGTGGAAAAGGGGCCTGATGATGATAAAACGTTGAATGGAATAAAAGAAAACTAGAATTTCATCTTTACATCAACTTTTTATCAGAAATTACAGTTTTTCAAATACCACAGCTCTGACACATGGCCAAAGAATCACAAATTAAGGCCTGGGAACAAAAACAAGTCGTAAAAAGAGGTCGAATGCACCTGTATGCGCACGCGCATAGCTTGTGAGTCATCGCATTTCTACACGGGAGAAGGCGGGACACGGTAATTTGCTACGGTCAAAGATTAAGTTGGAGTTCTACAGATAAGCACGTAGAAAACTAGCTAATACGTACCTTATCTACGATATTAAATTAAAGGAAATGCCTTAGGTATTTGTTAATGACAATGTCGCCAGCCCACTTTATTAGCTTGCTACCTACTTCGCCTTCGTAAACTGCAATTGTAGCATAGCATAGGGATTCGCTCGAACCAACCAAAAAGACCACCACATCGCATCATGCCGTTGAATAAAATAATATATTACATAATTTATCTACACTAAAATTATAAACAGAAAAGATTTAATTGTTTGTTTGCATTGATTAAGCTCCGAGACCATACAGGGGCTTTAGGTATCTCTCTTGCAACCTCTCGGGTGGTTAATCAGTCCATGAAACTGAACAACTTCCCCAAGGAACATAGGTCAAAATACGAAAAAAAAATTTGATCTCCCTTACAAAATGCGCTATGCTGATGAAGTTTGCATGGGAACTCACTTTTTTTTTCGTATTTTGACCTATGTTCCTTGGGAAAGTTGTTCAGTTTCATGGACTGATTAACCACCCGAGAGGTTGAAAGAGAGATACCTAAAGCCCAGGTATGGGTACTGTACCGATTTTAAAAATTATTTCACCAGTTGAAATGCTACATTACCCAAATAAGCTACATATTTTTTTCAGTTTTTTTTTTTATTTTTACTTTTTTGTAATTAAAGTACTGGTTCTCTAAATCAAAACAAGCAATATTTCTTCAGCATCTCAAAACAATAATTAAAAAACCCCCCCCGCAAAAAAGTAAAGCGGACATTTAAAAAGTAAAAAATAATACCTTTCGTTGAGCCATCAAATTCATTTCAGAAATACCTATATATATATTTTAATTATCGAAATCGATGGATGGCATGATAGGGTTTGCTCATTAAAATGGCGCTATAATGTCGCGTCGGGGTACCGCTTTAGTGAATCAGTGAATAGTCAATCAAATGAAGGGTCTGATTCACTAAAGCGGTACCCCGACGCGACATTATAGCGCCATTTTAATAAGCAAACCCTATCGTGCCATCCATCGATTTCGATAATTAAAATATATATATAGGTATTTCTGAAATGAATTTGATGGCTCAACGAAAGGTATTATTTTTTACTTTTTAAATGTCCGCTTTACTTTTTTGCGGGGGGGGTTTTTTAAATTTTTAATTTAATTTTTATTTCAAAATTTTTAACTTATTTTCAAAATAATTAAGAGTGTACTAGTGTGCTGGATATCCTGGCCGCAGCATCAGCTCACGGTGTTGCCACCATTGCATTGTATGCAGAATCAAATACTGATCAAAACGAGTCCAAACACGACATATCTGCTATTATTTTTTCAAGGATGTGCTAGTGTTCTGGATATCCTGGCCGCAGCATCAGCTCACCGTGTTGCCACCATTGCATTGTATGCAGAATCAAATACTGAACAAAACGAGTCCAAACACGACATATCTGCTATAATTTTTTTAAGAGTGTGCTAGTGTTCTGGATATCCTGGCTGCAGCATCAGACCAAGAGTTCCATAACCCTGCATAGTTATTAAGCATACATGAGTATTTCAAGTTTTAGGTCACATGTATGTTTGAAAGTAAAGTAAATACACATTAAGAGTCTAAGAACCCTACCGCAGCTAACAAAAGAGCTGATGACCTTGAAACGGCTGAACCGATTTTGATAAAACGTATCTAAGAACCATCGCCAAAAACCCTGCTTGTAAATAAAAAAAACCGCATCCAAATCGGTTCACCCGTTTGAGAGCTACGGTGCCACAGACAGACACACAGACACACACACATAGCGGTCAAACTTATAACACCCCTCTTTTTGCGTCGGGGGTTAATAAAATGAGTCATGTTAGTCTCCGAGGCATTGCTTCGACACGGCTGTTGGCAAGTCTCGCCTGACATGAGTCATACGTGATAGTTTAGAATACTAAACAACATACGCCCGATATCGTGGGTCCCTTGAGATACTTGAAATAAGACAGAAATAGGTACTTACCTGAAAAAAAACTGCCTTTACTTTTACTTTTAGATCCGTTTAAAGAACGCGACTCAGACTCTGATCTATACTTAAGTAGCAGTCGTCTTTGTCATTCTGATAGTGAGAGAAAGAGACAATCAATACTTACGTATAGATCTAGACTTGAGACTCCTTCTGGAACACTACCACTGTGTTGCGTACCTACCTAGGCTGAAAAAAAATACTTATACGGGTTCCTTTGGAAAAAGTTGCTTGGTTTCATCGAGAGAATCACCCCCTAAAGTTTCGCTGATACATATTAACAAATTTTTGCACTAAGTTAAGGTTATAATTAAAAGCATAGATAGGTATAAGCATTTCAGTATTGCTGTGGATTTCTGTTAACAAATGCTTTAAATAAAATTAATCCTTACTAATATTATAAATGCGAAAGTAACTCTTTCTGTCTGTCTGTCTGTCCGTCTTTCACGCCTAAACTACTGAACTGATTTTGCTGAAATTTGGTACAGAGATAGATTAAAGCCTAGGAAAGGACAAAGGCTACATTTTATCCCACAGTTGGGCGCGATATAACCTGTAGTCCACGCGGGCGGAAAGTTAGTAATTAATAAATAAATTTAAAATCACCCCACATTCACGTCAATCATGTTTGTGTTGCACTGTTTAATGAATAAAGTGTTTAATATTTTCTTGGTTAGATACTTTCACAAATTTTGAAAATCGTGGTCCGTTGTAAAGTTAATGTACACACGGCAGCACATCAGGCTATACATGTTGACCTTGACGCCGCCCTTATTTCGCTTTTAATACTGCCGGTTTTCGTAAAGCAAATGTGTAACCTGACATGCTGTCGTCTGTACCTACTTGGTAAATAGGTACCTACTTAAGTACTTCAACTATTGTTTTATAACTAACTAAACTTACCCTCTGAAAAACCTTCAAAGAGACTAAAATAATCCATGTATATTCAGACTCTCTTACATTTTATTAAATAATTGTCCAAATGATTCACCGAATTGTCGCATCTCGAGTTACAAAGTGTTATGTCATGAAAAAAAATTGATATAGGTACTTCTGAGAAATACAAACTATGACTCAATTTAGATAGTGAAAGGTACTATAACAGATGACGCTGTACAAAATTCGGTAAATTACAGATAACTTGAATTCTCATTATACTTAGGAGATTGTTTGCGTTGACATGGAAACCTCCCTTGCTTCACTAGAAGTAAAAGAAAAACTTTAAATATGCCAGCTGCCAACTCCTGCCTGGCATACTGTAAAAGCCAGTTATTTATGAGGAACCTGAAAGTGCTGCTGTATCGTGGGCGATGTGATAGTGATGTGAGGTTATTGTTGTACTGTGGGCGAAAGGCTGACAGTCTAATACAAAATATAGGAAGTTCTCATGTTCGT
Source organism: Aproaerema taeniolella (assembly GCA_949987775.1). Classification (NCBI taxonomy): domain Eukaryota; kingdom Metazoa; phylum Arthropoda; class Insecta; order Lepidoptera; family Gelechiidae; genus Aproaerema; species Aproaerema taeniolella. Next base: position 5,107,776 of record OX465246.1, on the reverse strand, counting down.
CTAACAACCTTTAGATTGTATGTCAAAAGTAGAGCCGAGTAGTTCTTTGCCTTTGTTCTTCTCTGGGGAAGACTGCACCTTTGCGAATAGGCATAGAGTCAGTAGGGTCAATAGAACGAATGCGTATCTATGTATTTAAATCCTTTAATGTCTGTATGTATTTCATGTAATCTTGACTTGTTTTAAGTGGCATCCTGAATGTCTTATAAAGATTTTTTCTTTTCCATTCTATTCTATACTACCTACCCCTACAAGGATACTTATAAGGCGTGAGTGTATATGTATGCGATGGAAACTCAGGTGCATAGAAAACAGGAAAAAATTACCTTTTGGTGAGATTGAGGATTTCTTTTTATTTTATTTTTTATTATAAGATGGGTTAACTCTTGACCTCAAGCTTGACCATAAGGTTAAAGATGAGGTCGACGATGGAGCGAGTTAACCCAGAAAATGCCTATAAAGGCACTTGTGTTAACTTGTTTTGTTAACTTGAATACCTACTGAGTCTAAATTCACAAATAATTTTAGGGAAAGAAAAATGTATGGCGCAAATAGGACTTGAACCTACGACCTCAGGATTAGATCTCCTGGTGCTCTAACCAACTGAGCTATCGTGCCTTCAAGTCAAGCGGCGAAACTCATTCCCTCACTCACATTCTAAATGATTAAATTAACAAGTGACTGAAGCATGAAAAAACTGCAACAGCTACCTATAGGTTATTTGAAATTAGCAGCCCGAAATTCTAAAAATAATCAATGAGGAAAAACAGTTTCAAATTCATCGTTCTTGTTATCATTTTATTTTGGCACACTGTAATAGTTCGGAGAAAGCTTTATTACGATATGGCTTACGTTCATTTCACTTTAATGTGATTAATTAATATTTTTTGTAATTACCTTGAAGTTAGTTTCCAAAGCTATTATATGTACGTGTTTTATTATAACAAGATAAAACGTATGAATCAACCACAACTTCCTTCAAACTAACAATGCCTAGTAGTAAAGCAAAACGTCATCTAAATATAACATGTACGAGGAGTGATCAAAAAGTTGTGATAATGAAACAGAAAATAATATATTTTTTAAATAACAAAAATTTGTTTTTCAACATAGTCTCCTTCTCTATGTACACACCGAGTCCAGCGTTTCTCCAACATTTTTAACCCTTTAAAAAAAATTGATTTCTCTTGGCCTTCCGAAAACCCTTCCACGGCCTCTATCACTTCATTATCATCGGCATATCTATTACCACGCAAGTATTCTATTAGTTTTGGAAAGAGATAAAAATCACTGGGGGCCAGGTCCAGCGAATAAGGTGGGTGATCCACTAATTCGAACCCAGCTTGTTGAATGGCATCCAGTGCAACAGCAGAAGTGTGAACCGGCGCGTATAATTCGTATATTTAATAATTCGAACGGCACGGCACGGCAATTCAAAATTTGAATCACCATTGCCTCTTTGCCGTACCGTTTTCGAATTATAAAGAGGCCCTTTCGCATTTATATCATAACTAGGAAGTAAGATCAAATAGAAACTGCTTCACGTGTAAACAAACTATATCTAAGAATCTACTTTAGTTAAGAAGTGATCACGTGAATCTATTTATCTAATCTATCACAAATCTTTTGATAAAAAATATTTTTAGACATAGGTAAAGTACCGGATCTTATGTTTAAAAGTACTTCTGTTATCACATCACATCACAAGGCAACTTATTGCGATGTTATACTTAATAGTCGAAATTAAAATTTCCACTAGCAGTCCTCATCTTAAGGTTTTACGTTTATAAAGGCCTTCGTTTACAATTGTTGTTAATTAATAATTGCCTTTTATTAAGTAAAAGAAATAAATACTTTGCGTGTGACTAAAAAATTGGTATCACCCCAGACATTCGATTGCTTATTGCTTATAACCTTTAAAAGGTTGAACCAATTTTGTTCAAATATAGCTAAGAACCATTTCGATTACGTCAGCTTTCAAACAAAAAAAACCGCATCGAAATCAATCCGTTCGTTTAGGAGCTACGATGCCACAGACAAACACACATATACACATATAGTCCATTGAAATGTTACATTTTTTAGGCCTTACCTTGCGTTTTTTAGAGGACGCAATTTTATTTTTTTGATGTGTAGGGGGGGTCAGTGTAAAGCTAAAACCAAGTTTGTGGGGTCGCCACCCTTGTCCCACGGCCGCCATCTTGAAAATAGGGGTTGAAATGGTTTTTACGGTATATCTCTTAAACTATTTATTTTATAAAAAAAATTTTTTAACATTTTTTGTTGCAAATTAAATTCTCTACAACTTTGGTCCAGTAACTTATTGTCGTAGAACTATAAATAAAAAAGTTATAAGCGAAAATCTTCAGAAATTCGAGAAAAAATTGTATATTTTTCGATGTAACTTTTTTTTTATCATTTTACGAAAAAATGATATCAGACCATTTTTGTAGATCGTTTTTTGAGGAACAACTTTTATTTGCATCATTTTTTCATTAAGTCAATAGCTAAGGTTTTACAGCGCTCCGAAGTGAGTACTATTTTTCAGTACTCTTAACTATACCTATATTATACATGTGTACTAATAATATGTCATCAGTTATTGTTTTTTTTTTAATTTTTTTAATTTTTTTTTACTTTATTATAATTTTTTTAATTAAAAATTTTGCAATTTTATTAAAAATTAATTATTGACTCTTTTTCACTCCATAACAGAATTTAACAATTATTGATTTTTAAAATAATTTAAAACCTGACTTGGTAACTTAAGTTACCAAGCCAAGGTGGGCTGGCTTAAAACGTGGCTTGGTAATTATAATGATCCTGAAGACTGGGGCTGGAAAAAATGTGGAAAATTATTGATGCCAGTGCAGAACTCAAAACCTCCAGCACCCCCTGAGCTTCTAAAATTGATTTTTTGCAAATGCAAAGGAAACTGTGGAGCGATGTGTGGATGTCGAAAAGCAGGACTGAAATGTTCTGCAGTGTGCTTCCATTGTTCTGGAGAGACTTGCAGCAACGTAATAGAACTCTCAGAATTAATTGATGAAAATGACTTTGATGATGAACCGCCAACATTAACACCCCTTCCTTCGCCAGTTCTCCCACTGGTATTTAATTTAGAAAGCCGATCAGATGCTGAGCCGCAGCCTGGTCCATCGAAACGACTGAGGACGGAGTAGTTGTAATTTAGAAAATCACCGTGGAGTAGGCAAAATTTTTAATTAAAAAAATTATAATAAAGTAAAAAAATAAAAAAAAATAAAAAAAAAAACAATAACTGATGACATATTATTAGTACACATGTATAATATAGGTATAGTTAAGAGTACTGAAAAATAGTACTCACTTCGGAGCGCTGTAAAACCTTAGCTATTGACTTAATGAAAAAATGATGCAAATAAAAGTTGTTCCTCAAAAAACGATCTACAAAAATGGTCTGATATCATTTTTTCGTAAAATGATTAAAAAAAAGTTACATCGAAAAATATAAATTTTTTTCTCGAATTTCTGAAGATTTTCGCTTATAACTTTTTTATTTATAGTTCTACGACAAAAAGTTACTGGACCAAAGTTGTAGAGAATTTAATTTGCAACAAAAAATGTTAACAAATTTTTTTTATAAAATAAATAGTTTAAGAGATATACCGTAAAAACCATTTCAACCCCTATTTTCAAGATGGCGGCCGTGGGACAAGGGTGGCGACCCCACAAACTTGGTTTTAGCTTTACACTGACCCCCCCTACACATCAAAAAAATAAAATTGCGTCCTCTAAAAAACGCAACCCCAAATGTAACTTTTCAATGGACTAATACATACAGATCCACATACAGGTTGAAAAAGAACCTCCTAGCTTTATTGAAAATCCTGAACCAGTATCACTTACAGAACACGTTTTTTTCATTATCTGTGGGTTTTTTTTCCTAAACGTAGACACCACTCGGGTGCACCCCCCGAGCGCTTCCCGCACCACTCGCGTGCCTCGTGTAGGAGTAATGTCTACGTTTAGGAAAAAAATGAACTATTTTTATTGAAAAAATATAAAAAATATAGATTTTTTTTCATAAATGTGTTCTTTGAGTGATACTGGTTAAGGATTTTGAATATAGCTAGATGGTTTTTTTTTTCACCCTGTATACACACGTCAAACTTAGAACACCCCTCTTTTTTGTAGGGGTTAATGAGTTTATATAAAATCATTTTATTTTTGACCATGGAGAAAGCCTCTCATGAAGAATACTATCTATATGTATACTCGTATGCATACTTACACAAAAGAAAAAACGGAACTAAATACCTAAATACTTATCTACTTACAGGAAGTACAATACGGTAAAGCCCCTAGGAAAACACGTGTCCTTATCGTGCTCATTCATAATGTGGTTGACCTTTAGTACATAATTCTATTCTCATTATAACATAGGTACTTGACCAGTTTTATGCCAGCATTGATTTACATTGCTTTTTTTTATTGAAATATCAAATGGAATGCTATGTGTCGCAGTAATGTATAGTACGAGTATATAGTAGATTTAGAGTCAATATTGTGTAGTGAACTAGTCATAGAATAATAAATGTTTTTTTAACTTGCCGTGTGGTGATCGGTTTAGAATAACATCACCCCATCTCTTTCCGTGGGTGTCGTAAGAGGCGACTAAGGAAACACAAATGAGACCTGTCTACTAGGAGACAGGCAACGACACTTCATCCATCCCAGGCAACGACACTTAATTTTTTTCTGAATCTGAGCTGTCGTCCTATGGTCTCATGCGGTGTGGTAGGCTCTGTAAAGGGTCGTCTGGTTCGCGATTACCCTCCTACCGAAGTCCGACGCCAAACAGCTTGCTGTGTTCCGTCGGTGCGTGGGAGTATACCAGTGCCTTAATTGGCATTTTCTAGGTTCTGGGTTAAGATTGGGGTCAAGAGTTAACCCATCTCATAATAAAAAAATAATGTTTTTTTATCTTGTGTAAGAATCAGCTAATTGTAGCGTGGAGTAGAGTGATTATTATGCGAATATTATACCTACGTATACACACGTTACATACCTAGGTACCCTATATAATGTTTTAGGTAATTACATACTACGTCCTCGATAGCATCTAAAAACAGACAAAGTGTGTAAGACCGACGCAGATGGACATTGGAATTTACTGGGAATGTGGTAAAATTACGGATTTGAATCAGTCCACAGAAATAAATAACTTTCCCCAAGCAATGTTTAATGTTTTGATTTAATTTAATTTTATTTAATTTGATAATTGGATGTGATTTTAATTTAAATTTAATTTTAGTTCTAATTTAATTTTAATAATATTAAATTCTATTTGTATTGTGTGACTATGGGGCTAGTACCTGACAAATAAATGATTTCAATTTCAATCTGTATAGTATAGGTCAATAATAAGAAAAATTGTTGCATCTTTCTATACAACTACCTACCTCATGATAGTAAAAGTCTAAAATTAAAGATTGTAACTCAACTTTCAAACAAAGTTTTCGTGAGGAAAGTAATTCAGAAGGTCTGTGACAGTGACAGTAATACTATTAACTTATTCAATAATCCATCCCGTTGGTAGGTAGGATATTGTATTGGATTTACCACTTGGAATGTCCTGTTATAAAATAATAATTAGCTAGGTCAATATTCTCAATGACATTGACCTCAATTCGTTTGGAAGAGCCGTTTTACAATCTCCGAAGGTCAAAAATTAGTCACAATTATTACGATAGGTAAGGCTTACTAATAGATGTTACATAATATGTTATAGTATTTGATTAAATTTTTTTTTTACATCAATTTGTTTTGTTAGACTACGAACTCAAGATAATACTATAAACTTAATGTAGGTAGGTAACATTAGTTATTTATTTCGCGTGTTGAAGGCACTTGCGCAAGTAACGTGCATCGGTAAATAACCGTATTAAAAAGGGTGCGAGGTGAGATACCTATCCTGTCAAGAACATGAAAGTTTTGTAAAATAATATTTTTTATTTATGTATGTTAGTAGGTAAGTAAGGATAACGCAACAAAATAATAACAGATTATCATTATCACCGAAACCAATGAAAAATTTTTGCTTCTGTAGTTTGCTTATCTCAATAAACCTAGGAAAAAAACATTATTTCTTACAAGTTACTATGGTAAGTGATAACGTGCTACTGCTTTAATTTATCTGAATGTCACTACCAAATCGTAGGTATAATCGGTCGTTCGACATTTTACAAAGTACCGAGAAACAGCGAAGATTATAAGGTCGTTTACAAATGGTAAAATGTCCGGCTGAATTAATTAGTAACGCGACATACAGACTGCCGAAGCTACGACAAACTGTTAGAAAACTAATTTCATTTAAACGATGGGTCAGGTTAGGATAGTTTTGTGTTATATTTTGTGACATTCTTACTGAAAACGGCAAACGTAGTACACTACGCTCTGTAACTAGGTGGGGTGACGATATTCGGGCAGTGGTTGGAGGAGAGCTGAAGACCGAGCTCAGTGGGGTGCCATAGGAGAGGCCTATGTCCAGCAGTGGACTGACACAGGCTGATGATGATGATGAAGATTCTGGACATGCAAGGAGGAGGGCTTTTGGCCGGAGGGTGTTTCTCCAAAGGCAAATAGCAAAAACTTTGTAAAATGTCGAAGCCGTGGAAAATTTGTGCAACAGCCTGCGATATTACTGTACGAGTAAGTATTGTAGTAAGTATTGTAGTTTTGTAGAACAAAAAGATGTAAACAAGTATTTAAATTCGATCCACTCGCTATCTGTGATATCCTTCCATATTGAACTGATAATAAATTACTATATGAGTAGGTGAATTCCCCCATGCAGTGGTTTAATGAAATCAGATTAAAATATTCAAATGTATTGGATAGAATTATGTAGGTATAGTTGAGCATATTCTACATGCGCAATGCGCATGCATATGCGTTTGCTCCGCGCTAACCGTTCCAGCATTTAACCGTGTGGTAATCGGTTGAGAATAACACCACCCCATCTCTTTCCGTCGTAAGAGGCGACTAAGGAAACACAAATGAGACCTGCCTCCTAAGTAATCCATCCCAGGCAACGACACATTTTTTTCTGAATCTGAGGTGTCGTCCTATGGTCTCATGCGGTGTGGTAGGCTCTGTAAAGGGCCGTCTGGTTCGCGACCACCCTCCTACCGAAGTCCGACGCCAAACAGCTGTGTTCCATCGGTGCGTGGGAGTACCAGTGCCTTTATAGGCATTTTCTGGGTTAACTCGCTTGCGAACTGGTTCTTCAGGTATTTATTTCAAATTAAATTAGGACTTTTCTTCAATATAATGCACATATTTACACCAATGAAAAATAGCAGAAACAATCCAAAATGCAAAAGTAAGAAAAAAAAAAAACGATCACAAAAACAAAAGACGATCGCTCCTGGTGTTCCAGCTTTTTAAATGAATAAACATATTGTATGCAATCTTCTGGCTTCTTCAACATCGTCGACCTCAACTTTGACCTTATGGTCAAGATTGAGGTCAAGAGTTAACCCATCTTATAATAAAAAAATAAAATAAAAAGCATCAGCAGTGAGATTTATAACCCCGACAAAAAGAGGGGTGTTATAAGTTATAAGTTTGAAGTGTGTCGTCTGTGTATCTGTATAGATGTGTGTCTTATGATCTGTGTGCTTGTCTGTGGCATCGTAGCTCCTACAAGAATGGACAAATGTTTAACTTTATCTATATAATATCCTATAACTAATTCGTTCTATTTTATGAAACATTAAATATCTGTCTATACCTACATATAACAAAAATGTAACGCCGTCTGTACGTAGAAGCAAACAAAAGAACCCAAAACAACATATTTTTAAAGAATTGTTGTCTGTAGATATTTTTTTATGGTTTTCACCAATATATTGTGGTAAGCTTCACTTTTTATTTTTGTTTTATTTCAATCAGCTTTTAAATATATATTTTTTCATAAATTTGAATAATCACGTCGAATATTTGTTCGATCAAATTATTATAAAATAAAGCAATCGAAGTTGCGGGCATAAGGAAGTTCATACTATTTACATAAGTTTCCCTTGATCCACTTTTAAAAAAAAGTCCCTTCGAGAAAAATCCTTTTATTACATACCAATACTGTATTTATGTTTGTTTTGATACACTAAACTAATTATCAAAACAAACAACTCAAAAATATCCTCAAGGGGAAAAACTACATAGGTAAAGGTTCTTAACGGCGTTGCCAAATTCACAAAATTTACGTTTCAATGAATGAAGTGACGCATCTGTAGAGGGAACTCCCTATCGCGAAGTAAAACTACTCAGCCGCGCGTGAGCAAGCGCCTGCGCATAAAAGCCACCTCGCGTTCTGAGTTTAAAACATTCTCAGCCCAGCTTTCGTTGCGAACACATCGCTCCAATAAATACAATTTGAAATTATAACTAAAATAAAAACGAAAATGAAGCGCTATTCAGTAGTCGGAAACAAGAAGAAAGTGACCATGGAGATGAACTATAGCAAATTGAAAATCGTCGGAAATTCGTGCATAGTTCGCGTTGTGGCAAACCACGGAGAAGTCGAAGTGATCGGCAACGATTGCCGAATAGAAGTGACTGATAATTACGGAATAATCAATTTAGTTGGTGGAAACGGCAATGTATCGATAAGTAAGCGACACAAAGGTGATAAGGTTCAAATCTGTGGACCTTGCTGCCATCTTAGTGTGGATGGAAAAGACAAACCAGCTCCGTCTTACGAAGCTCAATTATCCCCGTTCAGCAAGGATCTGGATGACGTCATCGAGTCAATCTTCTCTTTCGTAATGCGATGAATACGTGGAATGATTGGACTTCGGTTTTTGTGCAGTGATTTTGAACGTGTTCGTTCTTTTTTTGTAAAACGGTCATTTTTGGTGATCCGGTCAGTTTTGTGACACGGCATACTGTGAGTTGCATACGGATTATATAATGTAAAGGATTTTATATAAAAACCTATAGAAACTAGTTTTTACCTAATGTAATAAGTTTAAAAAAAATATACATTCTGAACTTATCTTTTGTTTTTCTGCTTTATCTTGCTCTACCAAGGCATCTACCTAAGTGTAAATATTTTTTGCTGTAACCATGTTTACTTAGGTCTATTAAAGTATTAACTATATTTTTAAATGAGCAGGTACACACAGATATGAGTATATTATACTAGGCAGCGATAAAACGATTTTTACGTAAGTGTACACCAATCTAAAATACATAAAGTTTTGTCAATATAACATGAAGTTTTATTCGATTTAATCTTTATGGAAGTTAAAAAAAAAAGATAAAGAGAATTTATAGAATCAGAATCATCTGAACTGTTTCATAATTTCGTAATTACACAAAAAGTGCCTGATGCCTGATGTAAGTCAAATTGAATGATTTCCGTTCAAAACGGTCACACGATTATATGTTTTTCCCCGACATAATGGAGAGCTGCGCTCGCGCTTGTTAAGCCTACCAGACGGTCAAAAGCACAATCAACGAGACAAAATAAAACAACTTCATTCCCTTGCGATAAGAGAGACATTGTCAAACTTGGTATGCTATTGACTGTATAGTCGTTAGTGAAGTTTTTGTTGGCATAAAAACAATGATCTCTTGTTTTGAATGATCTCTTTTTTGTTTTCAGTTAAATTGAGGTTGTTTAACTTTAATCTATATTACACAAAGATGTGAGGTTTAGCTTAAATAATGAAGCAAAGTTGGTTCTAGCTTGTAACAACCATAACTGCGGTGTTTACACCACTTATGAATATCATCTCATCTGAAACTATTTTTTCATGAGTCTGGTTTTAAAAGAAAGTAGGATAGATAGATAGATAGTTAGATAGATAGATAGTTAGATAGATAGACATAACTTTATTTAACTGCTTTCAGACAATACAAACAAGTAGAACAACATAAAACCAACCGCCTCAACCGCTACAATAAACTGTCGGGCCTGAAAATATGTAAAGTTAGTAAAAGTAGAGGCTGCAAGGATAACAAGGACGTGCAGGCACTATCCATCATAATGTTGGGCTTCTCTTTCCTATTTCTCAAAAATGATTTCCAAGTAGATAATTTCTACACTTTTTAAATTTAAATGTCAAACTGTCCAAAAGTCGAATTAAACCACTGATCTTCAAAATACAGGGTATCTTGGCTTGAAAGTCGGGGAAGGTCAACAAATTGTACATAAACCTAATTAATATTTCTGGAATATACCACTAAAAACTGTAATTTTCTAGTCATAAGCTTAAAGTTTTTGTAACTTATATATATATTTTTTTAATTTCTTAAAAGTTCGCAGTTGAAAATAAATTGGACAATTCATACATAAAAACTTTACTGACTGTTGAAATAATGAGCAGGAGCAGTAGTTACTGTTGTAGGTTTGTTTTATTAAGCTCTTTCAATGAAAATGATATAATAAATTCAATTTATACTGACGCTACTAAGAAAAAGTAACCATTAAAAATTCTCAGAAGTTTTTCATCTGGAAAGCGGCCAGCATAATATCCAGCAATATCTCTTATCGGCAGCAAAACAACTCGAATATCTTAGAAAATTGTGACTAGTATGGATGAGTCAACGGGTTTTCGGACTGAAGTGATAAGATTAACTGTTTTACTGAAGCGTCTTGGCAGCGATTTTAATGTTTCTTAGTATTTAGTGAGAATGGAGTTAGCGATATTTTTGTGTTTCGTAACTCAAGGGCTAACAATACGCATTCTCAGCTAAAACGCATAGACAGACTTGTTATCACAATATTTTTAAAAAAAAGTTATAATTATGTTAATTACTTGAGGACGCCCTGGAATTTCGAATTTCGGGAAATCCAGCCGTATTCTATTCTTTGTATATGTTACAGTTAAAACTAGTTAGTAGATAGAACGCGTTTTTCCTAGTTAGAACTAGTTTTTACTTAATGCCTTTGTTAATACTAGAATTGACTAATGTCTGAATCAAATATCAGTTAAAACTAGTTTCTGCAAGACAAAACGCGTTTTCCCGAAGCGAGTCAGTTAAAACTGTTCCGACCGAGGTTAGAGTTCATCATACCTTATTCTGATTGGCTTGAGGTTATGTTGTGGGTTATGTGCTTACCGTTTAACGCAACCAAAGTCTTTTCTGGCACTTCGCCGGCGCTGCCGCGGCACGCTCGCTTCGCTCGCTTGGCTCGTGCGTTGGGGGTCGCAGTTCTAACCTAACCAACCCTAAATGTGTTGGTTAGGCTAGGCTACTAACAAACCTAACCCACAGTTTCTGCCCCGATATAATCTCCGCGGGGGGGGGAGTTTTAACTATAGCTAGTTTTAACTATAGCTCGATGTGACAACTAGTTTTATCTGAAAATCAAATATGTCAGTGGTAAATTCTAGTTTTAACTGATTATTTCTAGTTTTAACAAAGGCATTAAGTATTAACTAATTTTAACTAGGGAAAACGAGTTCTAACGAAAAATGGGTTTTAACTGTGACATATACAACATAAAAGCAACCACTGTGCAAAACTTGGGTTGGGCGTTAATTAGTCATTTGAGTGTGTTAGAACTAGAACTCTTCTTTTGTAATTACGATTTTTAAGTTAATTTGTCTGTGGTTTCATAGCAATAATGCTCAGAATTTGGTACAAATATAATAAAGCGGGGTAGTAGGTAAAAAATTGGTCTTGAAAACTGCTATTATAATTTTAACAAACCAAAAAATTTTTTCCCGTATTTTACTTTGAAATCTAGACATGTTATCTGCCTTGAAATGTTTTTGGGACAGACTTTTCATTTTATTTTACCTATTTATGTGCTCAAAGAGAACATAACATATTTATAATGCGAATAGGCGTAGAGTCAGTAGGGTCAAAAGAACGAATGCGTATGTACTTATATGTATTTCAATCGTTTAATGTATGTTTGTACGTATTTCATTGTAACCTTGACTCGTTTTAAGTGGCATCCTGAATGTCCTATAAAATTAAGATTTTTATATTCTATTATATTTTATAAAACAACTTACAGATAGGTACACAATGTTATAAATAAATAGTCACAATAATTCTCTTTCATGTGATATGTACTGTGATAACAAAACGAATCATAATAGATATTTTAAAGTATCACGAGCCCATACTAAAGCTAAAGTTGATATAATTACGAGTCCGGTAAACCCCCTTCAAAGGATAAAGACATTACGTGATGGAGGGCAATTTAACCTTTCTAGTTAACACATTCACAATAATTACCACTACGGTAAGGTAACTGCCGAATATGACAGCTTAGGGTGGTCATGTTTGCAGTGCGTGCTTGAGATATCCGGGAAATTGAGGGATGTGTGGGATCATAACATCGTAGTGCTTTAAAATTGTCATCCTCGCCTGCTAGCGACGCTATGTGCTGATCAACAGACCTTGGTCCCCTGAGGAGTTTTTTAAACCCTCGCATGAGTTGGTAACTTCGTTTTGGCAACGGGTGTGCATGAATTGGTGACTTCGCTTAGGCAAAATCACGGTTTTGGACGTCATTTTAGCAAGAATTGAATTGAAGTTTAAATTGATGCTGAGTATCTAGTATTCTACATATATCTTGCTCACTGACTTACTTAAAATAATATACGTATAGTTAAAAGTATAATATAACAATATACTTATAGTTAAAAGTATAATATAATAATATACTTATAGTTAAATTAAAAGTTACTTAAAAGTACACCCCAAACTGCACAGAGGTTTTTTACAGGGTACCTAAATAAGAAAGATTTGTTTTTTTTTAAAACCATTGACGAGTGTGATAGAAAATTTCTTCTATTCTATTCTTAGGAAGTATAGTTTTCATAAAGTTCTTTATCCACACACTTACCTAGCTTCTAACCAATGAAGTGTTTGCAATCTACAAATACGTGAAATCTAAATAATAACGCTCTCAACTTCCCTGGAGTACTAATAAATTCTAAATAAAATTATTCGTAAACGGTATTTTACCTTTTAATGATAGATAATAGATACGTAAAATAAAGCACTTTAGTACCTACTGGAAAAGTACTTCGGCTTCACATACTTGTTAGATATAAAAAAAATTTATCTGAAGTGCGTTATCGTGCGTCTGTTCAACTTGTTAAGCGTGTGTGTATTTATGAGTATCTTTATTTGCATACTTAGTAAGTAATAATAATAATACGTTAGTTACAGTCTGTTCTCTTTAAGGCTGAGCGTCGTGTGGTTCTGGAAGTGAGTTGACAGCTGGCACATTAAGGTCCGTATTACAGAAAGCGACTCAGATTCTGATCTATACTTAAATAGCAATCGTCTTTGTCATTTTGATAGTGAGAGAAAGAGACATCAATACTTAAATTTATTACAATATTTGAGTCTCCTTTTGTAATATGAGCCTAAGACTCAGTCCAGGAATTTTAAATATTAACAAATAATAAAACCTCAGAATTTGTTAAAATATACTTACTTAAAATACGTATTTAAATGTATATACTAAATATAGTAACAGTACCTTTAATTTAATTTGATATGGAAATATAAATAGTCAAGAAGAACTAAATGTATTTGTCGAATACCGCACCAAGCAATTATTATTTGATAGCTCTGTGCAGGTCAAAATATTCAATCACTACTTTTCATTGTAAACCTCTCGACTTGTTACACTTTATCTGTTTAAGGCGGCTACAGCACCTAAATTACGATTTTATGATGCGTAGATAAGCATGACGCACTGCATTAAATCGAAGAAAAATTCAGGACATAAACTAGATAAGTAGTTTGCTGAAAACATGATTCAGCACTTTTGGTTCGATAGAAAAAGCTCACAAAATCACCTCTAAATACCAATATTGTGTATCTTTTAAGCTGTAAAAACGATAGTAAAATGCACACAGGAACTTGAATTTGCTATCAAAATGTTCGTGATTGAACACTCTCGATAAGTAGTTAACGCATTTTTCGATTTAAGCTGTTACCTTTCCATAAATCTCATTTTTTCTAACTTTCGAACATATTTTTACGCATGCACGCTTTCTTAGTCCGTAAACTTCGTGTATCGACACTGTTCGCACTGCCGGCCCTGGCCTGTTGAGAGACGGAAATGGCACTATTCCTATGTGTGCTGCTTTTACGGGTGCTGTAGTCGCCTTAAGCACATTAGGGAAACCTCTTATTGGCTTCTGTTCTAGTAATAAGTTTCTACTTATATGTTATCAATGTAGCTGTTGGTTTTCTAATAAAGGAAAATAAAAAATAAAATATTTATCTCTATTTTTCCACAACAAAAGGTCGCCCTACAACACTTGTTAGTAGTTATTAGGTAAATGGGTAGGAAGCGGCGGACGCAGTACCCTATATTTGATGTCACACACTAACCATGAATTAAATTGCTCGTGAAATGGTTTGATAGAGAACTGTCACTATCATAAGTGTTGATTTTTTCCACTTTATGGTGACTTTTTGTCAAATAAATAAATAAAGTTTCAAAAAATATATAGATGATTAAGTTAGAATAGAATAGAATAGAAAAATCTTTATTTTATAGGACATTCAGGATGTCACTTAAAACAAGTCAAGATTACAATGAAATACATACAAACATACATTAAACGATTTAAATACATACATACGCATTCGTTCTTTTGACCCTACTGACTCTACGCCTATTCGCAAAGGTGCAGTCTTCCTCAGAGAAGAACAGGCAAGAAACTTTTAAATTGCATTACAAATTTTCTTATTTACTAATTTTAACTAAATCTGAAATAACTAGAGCTGAGCAGTTAGGTAAATAAGATCCGTATTTAAAGATCTTAAGACTGAGTTCAATCTAGAACACTGTCTCTCGATATGCTGTGCCAAATACACCGCTATTGATATCCTTCCTAACATTATAAACGCGAAGGTTAAGATGGATGTATGGATGTTTGTTTCTCTTTCACGCTCAAACGGCTAGATTAATGTTAATAAAATTTGGTATGAAGGTAGCTGATACCCTGGATTAACACATAAGCTACATAATTTTACTGAATTCTCCCGGGAACGAAGTCTCCTTACAAGAGACAAAAAAAAAGACATTAGTGTACTCTACACTTTGGTTGCACCAGTATAAAAAAATGCTGGTTAAGTAATAAAAAGAAACAAATTATTACCATTCTGCAGACCCTGAAGCAGTTCAAAACTTCACTTACTTACTTATAATCACTTTCGTAACCGACAGTAGCGGCAGTCTTGATTAGTTGAAAACTGTCCATTTGGAATATGAATTTCGGTTATCTGCAGGCAAGCAGTAAAACCGATATCAGATAACTACCCCAATTTGAGATGGATTGCCGGAAAATTATATAGAACCATGTGTAAGAATCAACTTGATTAAAATAATTGTGGGTTTTTAGTGAAGCACTTATGTAAAAAAACATTGGGGATAAATTTCAGTTAGGTTAATTATTTGAAAGAGAAAACACACTTCTATACCATTTTGTCTAATTGTTGTACAGTAAAATGTAATTTACATACATTTATTTGTATTTTTATTAGTCTTTGCTGTCCCACTACAGGGCAAAGGCCTCGTTTCTTCGATTAAAAATTTACATACATTTATGCTAAAATAATGATAATATTAGTGGAATCTTAGAATATTTATTCTAAGAGTGGAATCACCAAATTAAAATACCATAATTGCAGTTTAACATTGAAAGCTAATTATTAATTATTTTATTTAAAACCTGCATGCAGTTAGCGATGTAGTAAGTAATTACTTCTGCAATTTTTAGATTTTTAAGAGCTGTGGTCTTTTCTATGATGTATTTGCAGTTTTTCTGGGCGTTTGATAATAGGATTTTATAATAATCCCACGGGAACGATAAGTCCTGGGCTTCCTATAATCTCAAAAAATATGTTTATATAATAAGTATAGCTTTCCGCCCACGGCTCCGCCCTCGTGGACTACAGGTTATATCGTGCCCAACTGTGGGATAAAATGAAGCCTATGTCCTTTCCCAGGCTCTAATCTATCTCTGTACCAAATTTCATCAAAGTCGGTTCAGTAGTTTAGGCGTGAAAGACGGACAGACAGACAGACAGAATTACTTTTGCATTTATAATATTAGTTAAGGAAGTAAAGGATAGTAAGGATTTCGTCTGTCATATTAACAAATATCTTATTATAAAAACAAAACGCACTGTTTTTACCCGACTGCCAAAGAAGGAGGGTAATGTTTTTCGAGTGTATGTAAGTATGTATGTATGTCTTTTCCTTTGTGACCTCCTGTAGCCTAAACGGCTTGATGGATTTTGATGTATGAGGTATCGTTAGATTTGTCTTGATTACGGGAGTGTCATAGGATACATTTTATCCTAAAAGTCCCACGGGATAAAGACATAATAATATTTTTTAGTGTGCAGTCGGGTATTTTGTTTTTTTAATAATTAATAGTTAAATAAAGAACTACGTCGCATTCGATATTGTTTTTCAGCTGTAGAATGAAAAATTAATAATTATGTTCTTATTGAATTTTTAATGAACGGAAAATACGTTAAATGTTTATACAATTGCGCGTTTAGTGACGTAAGCATGTCTAATCATTTGTATTGTATAACAATAATAATTCACTTATCAACCACTTATGTTATATTTCAAACCAATAGTCCCACGTTTACCAATCAACAATGCTATTGAAAAATAGTATATTAAGCAACAAGGGGATAAAACAGTGTATTATGTCACGGGCAGCAATTCTGAGCGAAATGAAGGATTCTATAGTTAATTCCCGAACGTAGTGAAGGAATTAAGATGTTAATTCCCGAGCGGTGCGAGGGAATTATGGTAAGAATCCTGAATGAAGCGAAGGATTCAAGTCTGCCCAAGACTAAGACACTTTTATCCCCGAGTAGCTTACTCTACTTTATACACCTACTGTGAGGTTAAATAAAAAATAAATTATAAATTCATCCCATCAATAATGTTTTGAGCCTCCGATTCTATGTCAGAGTCGCTGGAATTACATACTGGACTTTTTTTAATTTTATTTAAAAAACTTAACACAAAACAATTTAGTACTTAATTCGCGGTAAAAATCACAGATCCAAAATCACTGACGACGTTATCTTATAATATTTAGTTCCGTAGGCAAAGGAAAGTCAATAGCTAAGACATAGAGCCAAGTTTTTATACTTAATATTTTTAATAAAAGTAAAATCTCTTTGATGTGTCAAATTTTATAGTTAAAATCTACTTGGACCAAGGAAGTTAAGCCTTCAACCGCCTTGTTTTTTTTTCGAATTTATTTTTGATAGAAGTTTTTGTTGGAATTTTGGCGTTTCATATTTAAATGTCATTAATGCCCAAGGGAAGTTCCATACAATTTTATTTCCCTTAAGCTTTAATGGCTTACTTTTAAATATAGAATACTTGACGTATAACGTGCTCCAGATGCAGGTGTTGTATAAAAAATGTTTACTATCTTCTTTCCATAGCAAACTTAAATGTTTTTTTTTTATTATAAGATGGGTTAACTCTTGACCGTAAAGGTCAAAGATGAGGTCGACGATGGAGCGAGTTAACCTAGAAAATGCCTATAAAGGCACTGGCACTCCCACGCACCGACGGAACACAGCAAGCTGTTTGGCGTCGGACTTCGGTAGGAGGGCGGTCGCGAACCATCAGACGGCCCTTTATAGAGCCTACCACACCGCATGAGACCATAGGACGACACCTCAGATTCAGAAAAAAATGAAGTGTCGTTGCCCGGGATGGATTCTAGGAGGCAGGTCTCATTTGTTTTTTTTAGTCGCCTCTTACGACACCCACGGAAAGAGATGGGGTGGTGTTATTCTCAACCGATCACCACACGGCAATGTTTTCTGCAATAATAAGTTGGTAATCCAATTTTTTTTTCCGGCCCACTTAAACCCTCGCGCGATTCTTGCAAATGCACACCCTTGTGTGCACCGTAAACAAGTGCGCGATTGCAAATCAATGTAAAAATGTATGCAGCACTAGTTTCGTTCATGTTCGCAAAATAGACCTGTATTCGTAGGACAGTTGGTTTGGAATGGTCATTATAATATAATTATTATTACCTACTAAATGAGACTATGTACTTTGCGATTTCTCAGTGACAGGAATAAAATAAGCAGTTTTATGTATAGTTTTACTATGTAGAGTTTAATTTGATCGGTCATGTTTGTTTACGTTTAGTAAGTAAGTACTTAAAAATAAAAATGCTAACCTACAATGACCACAATTTTTTTAGTCAAAATCACTATAGTATTATATTATCTGTGTCAAAATGTAATTAATAGTCTTTAAAATAAAATTCTTCTCGAGTCGTCAAGGCAATTTGAGTTATATAAAACATCTAACAAAGTCGTAGTATCGTTAATTCATTTTCGATGATACGATTTCGCAAGACATCGTATTTTCGGGGTCATTGCATTGACGTCATCATTATCACGCCGGCCGCTGCTGGCTCCGTAGAATGTGGTCGCGAATTTCGCATACATCGTCCCATCCAAATTGGTTCCATGGTGTAATGGTTAGCACTCTGGACTTTGAATCCAGCGATCCGAGTTCAAATCTCGGTGGAACCTTGGTACTTTTTTGTCTTTTTGTTTCTTTTTTGTATCACTCAGTAGGATCACATGATGGCGTCGACAAATAAATCTTGTTTTTTTTTCTTAGAAAAATTACGTAATATTTTTTGACATAAGCGTTATTTTGCAGTTGAAAGTAAATTGAAACGCATAATATTTTTCTAGAAACATCTGAATAAATAATTCACTTAAATAATTTTTTTTTGTTATTGATAATATAAAGTATAAACCAGGTATTAAAACAGGAAAATATCGTTTATTACGTAACAGGTATCCATTTGCAAAAATTAATGAAAGTAATAAAATTTCCTACAATATTAACCCCTCGACAGTCGGTGCGTGCAAACAAGTCCCAGGACTCACAATTTCAGCCAACACCTAAAATCAACCCGAAAACCTGTCACTCGTCAATAAACACACCCAGGTAACCCAGTGACACTCCTTTTCCCGTGGGCATAATGTAGCTTAATGAAAAAAAAACAGCGACGTAAAGAGAAGAGTAAGAGTGGGAACTACAGGTAAAATGTAGTTCAAAAATAGTTACTGTGTAAAATGAAATAGCAAATGTTTTTTAGAGAACTTTTGCTTTTGTCATTCTTTGAAACTAGATGAAGAGATTATAGATCATTGGATAAAGATGTATTTTTAGAGAGAGGCCGACCTCGACCTCCTATGTTCCTTGAGAAAAGTTCTTCAGTTTCAGTTTCGTGTATTCGCATCCTTAATTTTTGCTAACTATAAAGTCCCCTAATAATACAAGGTGTTTCAAAAAAAACAAAAAAAAAAGATATATTCAAAATTAATTAAAGTTTAGCTTATTGCGCAGCTCTGTTACAAATATGACAAGTATGTCATATTAATTATACGAAACTTTCATTTTGAAAGATGTCAAACCGTGCAATAGTTGCAAATATTTTACTATTAAAATTAATTTCTTTTTTTTTGAATTTCTTTTTTTTGGGTTTTTTTGAAACACTTGTATATAAAAATTCCGGGTCCTGATCCTGACTCACTCATTGATACATCAAACCCTTTATTTCGACCTATTTTCCTTGGGAAAAGTTGTTTAGTTTCGTGGGCCTATTCGCATTCTCAATTTTCGCTAACAAAAAAGTCCCCTAATGTATAAAAATGCAAGGTCCTAACTCACTCACTGACACATCAAACCCTTGGACCTGGTGGTAAAATTTCATGTCGTTAGCGAGGAATAGGAATGATTTTAGAAAATTCCCACCCAGGCTTCCTCAAGTCCTTAACATTTTGTTTAAAACTTGCCCATCACTGACTTTCATCGATCATCATGTCTTGTCATCCTGTCTTAATTAATATAAAATTTTCAGCTTAGTACACACATCAACACGGTCTAGGGATATTGCACAATTTTTCATACAAAAGAGGTCTGTTTGAGAAGCTATAATAGCATACTCGCGATACATGGAGGGCTGTAATTTTCAGAAGAGCAAGTGCTAAACCTGAATTTTAAATTTTATTCAATATTTTTTTTTACTTAAAATTTGTGAAAACGTGACGAAAATGAAAAATAATGTTGCGTAAATTCGACCATTTTCGAACAAAAAGCTGGCAAAAAGTACATTTTTGTTTTCGTTTCCGTCACGTTTTCACAAATTTGAAGTAAAACAAAATTTATCGACTAGACTTGAAAATTCAAGTTTAGCACTTACTCGTCTGAAAAGTATAGCTATCCATGTATCTCGAGTATGCTTTTATAGCTTCTCAAACAGGCCTCTTTTGTATGAAAAATCGTGCAATATCCCTAGACTGTGTTGAATGTGTATATTTGAGTACACGTTACAACAAATGGCGGAAAAATCGGTGAACATAAATAAAATAAAAAGTTACACACAGTCGAACATAGAACCTCCTCCTTTTTTGAAGTCTGTTAAAACACTATCAATGTTCCACGAGCGTGCCGCCACTCGAAGTGTCTCCTATGGGACATGCAGTTTATTAATCAGAAATAATAATTCACAGGTAATGTACGTTTGGTGCGCGTGCGACCGTCAGATAAACATCGACAGGAAAGGGTTAGGGGCCAAGTAGCACAATTTTTAAAACTTTCATGTTGGTATTTTTTCTAAGCAGGTTGGTATTGCTCTATAGCAATAAAGCCGCCACATTGTACGGACGGCCGCAACTCAGCTTACCACACACGTGTACTCTGTGCTGTTGTGATAAGAGCGGTTTTGCAATGAAAATGGAGTAACCTGATGCGCTGGTCTCTGTACACTACAAGATGAACATGTTATTGTTGTATGATTATGTTTTTGTGTACAATAAAGACAACGGTATTGTATTGTATTTTCTTTTAAGTATACGATTTATTTTACGACCTATCTATCTATCTATCTATCTATATCTATACATATTATAAAGAGGAAAGATTTGCTTGTTTGTTTTTTTGTTTGTTTGTTTGCATTGAATAGGCTACGAAACTATTCTTTCACCAGTAGAAAGCTACATTATCCCCGATGGAGATAGGCTACATAATTTTCCCGAATTCCCACGGGAACGAAGTCCCGAGCGGAATGCTAGTATGACATAAAGCGGTAGATGTGTGACTTACGCTAAGTTGCAGAAACGTTCATTAAACTTAAAGCTTCTTTAAATATAATGCCGTCCTTGTTTACTTCAACAAGACGGAAAGTAACGTTAACTTTGATGGACATTTCTGTAACTGAGTGTTAGTCGCATTACATACCATAACAATTGTATCAAAGGTACAGTCAAGAGCAGCTGACGCCTGAGAGCTACAAGCAATTTGTACTCTTACGCATACGGAATAAGAACGGCACACGAATAGCGAAACATCAAGCTTGATTTGCTCTTAATCATAAATGTAGAGACAGCAGCATGTCAGGTTACCCATTTGCAAAGCCAGCGCTACTAATACGAGCGAAATAAGATATAGCATGATGTGCTGCGGTGTGTACCTAGTTGTTTCTTGTTTAAGTAGTTCGATAACATTAATTTTAAAGTATACCTATCATGTCTTTAGTTTTTAAGTTCTCACCCTCTCACTCTCCTCAAATTTTTAGCGATATGCCTTAATGTCCTAAAATAACAACAGTTAACTCCATTTTGCAACCAGGCTTACATGGATTTTTAATCCACAAACCACGCGAGTCCCTTGACATTCAAGTAGCGAAAGAGTTACTTTTTTAATTAACCTAATCAGTTAATTCATTGAGGTGTGGTCCTGACTTCACCGGTTAAAATGGCGATTGCCACTTGGAGCTTTCTATCGAGGTTCATATATTACGGATAATGGGCTCCCATGAGGCATCGGTGGTAGCGAAGACCAACCCTCTTTGTAAATCTGTCTTTTGTTTTGTAAAAGAACTAGAAAACAATGAAAATGTAATATGAAATGACCACAAAAAAAAAATAGTCGAGTTCAATTCTTTATAAAATGGCGTTATACGGAGAGATTTTGCTAACGTCAGCGTGTTTGACAAGTATTCCAAACACGCTGACACACATGTACTCCAACACCAACATGTGCAACTGCGATTTTATAGCCCAACTTAAATTCAATGCCTGTAGCCTTGAGCCAAGAAATGTCTGTACTGTGTCGAAATTGTGACTCAAGTTGTAAAGCAGACACTTATAGCACAGGTTTTTATTAAACCTATTTAAAGTGGCTGCTGTCCCTAATAATAATATAGCTCAGTGGACAAACCTTGTAAAATATTTTAATGTGTTGGCTATCTTTGTAGTGTCAAATAAACTTATTATTTATTTATTTATTTATTAAAATGCTAAAATCGCTATTAGCACAAGCAGAGAAAACCCGGGGTTGTATACGTCACAGCCTCGTCTGTTGCCAGCAGGGAGTACCACTAGAAGGCGAGGATGACGACTTTGGAGCTAAAGGTGGCACTTCACTTGGCGTTGCGTGTTCGCGTTGCGTATTCGTTGCATTTGTCCAAATATTTGCACGTAGTCCAAACAGCACAAACACGACGTCCTCACTTGGGATGCCAACAGTTAATAAGGTCTAATAATCATATTGCGTCCTTTGATGTGTGACCAAAGACCGACAAGCGAACGGATCGGCGTATTTGCCTATTTGTGTGTTTGTCATATTTGTGCAAATATGGCAAATATAGACGAATAAATCCTCCACACATGGTATTTTTGGCCGAATACAGCAAACGGGAATACGCAACGCCAAGTGATGTGCCACCTTAAGACTGGTCAATAGCTGGGTGAGCTGAAACCTGTATAACCCGCGTGTCGCGCCATTTAAGATGGCGGTGAACTTCGTTTTGACAGCGATTCTGAAGTTCCTACAATTTTTTTGTGTACTTGTTTCGATCAACTTCGATCTTTTATCAACAAAAAGTCAGGTTCCACCGAGATTTGAACTCGGATCGCTGGATTCAAAGTCCAGAGTGCTAACCATTACACCATGGAACCGATGAAGGAAGTTATAAATGTATGACATCGTTTAAAATGTATTTACTTTGAAATTTAGCTAGACAATTGAATAAATTAATTTACAAACGTCGCAATACAATAAACACAGAATGCTTAATTAATAATTAGCTTTCAATGTCAAACTGCAATGATATTTTAATTTGGTGATTCGTTCTTAGAATAATTATTCAAGAATTATTCTAAGATTTCGCTAATTCCAAGATGGTTAGCTCTCTAGACTTTGAATCCAGCGATCTGAGTTCAAATCTGGATGGAACCTTATCCGACTTAAAAAAAATGAGCAGTTTAGATATATAGGGTCTCATTCGGTTGTATTTTATTTTTGTTTGTTTGTTACGCGATAACTTTGACTATTGTCAATCGATTTTTAAAAATATTTTTTAGTTTGAAAGAATATACCTATTCCTGAAGTGGTCTCATATAAATTTTATCGAAATTGATTTAGCGGTTATTAAAAAAAATCAACAAAAACAAAGAACACATTATATTTAGATGACGTTTTGGATTATAGTAATCTGCTAGTAGGCATTGTTGAGATTGAAGTCGGTTGATTCATATAGGTACTTACATGGACAATTATTTTTCGTTAATTTTCTTAGAGTAAATTACACTACTTTTTAACGTACAAACTGAATTACACTATTACTATTTTATAAGTAGCTATTAGGTATAATGAAAATTTAGACATTCCGACCTATCTGATATCTCAAGCCTATTTTCCAGTCTACGAGTATATTCAAAATTTTACCGCAAAAAAATACACCGAGAAGTTATTAAAATTCACGTCAAGAGACGAACTCAAAAGCTTGTAACATCATCTTTAACCACAGTCCACAGCTTTGCGTCGAACGGAACGTATTTTCCGAGTGGCGAATACTCCCGAGACGGTTAGCCCCCATTGTAACTCGATAAGATATTTATTGGCGGGAATTCGAAACATTTGAAAATGGAATGGCTCCTTCGCGTCCCGACGTCGCGCTATAACGGGCACGTCGGCCAACGTTCTACATTTTTATTTTGTCAATATTTAATGTGATGCCCAGGAAGATAGGGGTATACAGGAGACGAACAGAAAGGTTAAATGTGAAGACACCCTATTAAGGCGACTAAAGCACCCGATAACACATAGGAATAGAGCCATCTCCGTCTCTCAACAGGCCTGGGCCGGCAGTGCGAACAGTGTCGATACACGAAGTTTACGGACTATGAAAGCGTGCGTGCGTAAAAACATGTTCGAAAAATGAGATTTATGGAAAGGTAACAGGTTAAATCGAAAATGCGTTAACTACTTATCGAGAGTGTTCAATCACGAACATTTTGATAGCAAATTCAAGTTCCTGTGTGCATTTTACTATCGTTTTTACAGCTTAAAAGATACACAATATTGGTATTTAGAGGTGACTTTGTGAGCTTTTTCTATCGAACCAAAAGAGCTGAATCATGTTTTCAGCAAACTACTTATCTAGTTTATGTCCTAAATATTACCGTAGTATTTTTTTTTCTTCGATTTAATGCAGTGCGTCATGCTTATCTACGCATCATAAAACCGTAATTTAGGTGCTGTAGTCGCCTTAAGAAATACATATCCTAAGACGCTGATTTTCACATTACCTACATATTCTATTTTTACAGAACTTTTAAACTTGTAACAGTTTTTAATTTATACAGAGCTTATGTTTTATAGAATGAAAATTGTTTTTTTTTAAATCGAGATTAATTTAACTATCAGTCAAACAAATAAAATTAAGACGTACTCTAAGAGCCCACCCCGAGTCATACCTGATGCCAACGTTCCCATTACGCCAGCAGAGTTTCCTAGCTGGATAGATAAATATATTTATTGTATCAGATAAGACGGCGCAAAAAATATTTTTCATATTGGAGTGGCTTGGTGCAAGTTCTGGATAAAAAATATAACAGTTTTTTGTCCAGCACACAAATCCATCCATTCATACTACGCGTATAAACCCTGATAGGTTGTCACCCTTTCGCTCACGATATAGCAAGACCTTCCAGCTCAACTCACTGGGTTCGATAGTGTGCCTGGGAAGAGTTGGCAGCTGGCACGTTCTAAGATTTTCTTTCACTCACACCCCCAATCTAGATTGGAAGCACTCTACGCTAGTGTAGAGTTCTAATTTCTTAATGTATCTCGGCAAACAGTGACTAAGTATCTCGTTCTTGTACTTTGAAAATCAATCGCTTTTTTGAAGTGGATTTATTTTTTTAATAAAAAGTTTTCGGGTTAAAAACAGTAATCCCAAGACCGATCGTAAGATATCAACCTACTGTTTACAGTACGGCAAGGTCCTGGGTCGCGCGTCCACGGGCATACATTTGAGCGCCGCTTAGCGACTGCTATAAAATATTGTTTTTTGCCAATATCTGAACGGAGAAAGAGCCACATAGTGCAGGAGCTAGACGATAAAAAGCAGAGGAAAAAAATATACTGGTGCCCCTCACTCAGGTTCGTTCTTCGTGCAAAGGATTTCGCTGGCCATACAGCGTGGCAACATGGCCAGCTTTTTAAGCACCTTTGAGTGTTCAGGAGGGTATATATTATTTTCAGGTCTTTGCATACTCTTTTGTCTAAAAACTAGATCCTGTGACTTCGTCTGCATAGGAAAGTATCCAAGTACCTTTGCAGCCTTCAACTATCAATATTGCTTGTGTGATCAGAAGTAGCTTTAGTACATTGGCATTTTGGGCATTTTAGAAGTTGACTTCCTTTAGTGAAAAACTATAAAATGAGTGGTTTTTTACGTTTTGATTTGACCTAGCACAATTTTCCTTAATAATATCTATTTAATTTTATTAACAATTTTCCTTACGTGACACGTGTTTAGTTATGTGTTAACTGAATTTCAAGGAAAAACTATGAATGTAAAGATAGAGGGACTTTTTCTAAAATACAGTTAAAGATACAAAATATGGGCCGAAATTGTTTCTAGGTATATTAAATAATACGAGCAATTTAACACATGAGTACCTATATATAATTTGTTTTTGAATAATTTTAATTATTCTAATGCTTGTTTTCAATTGGCTGTAGATTAAAAACTGGAATTAAAAATCCCATTACAGACCTAATTTTTTGTTTATTTGAGAATTCCTCATGCAGGGTGATAGACTGATGTCTTTTACTTTTGGTTGCTCAGCCGTTTTTTAATTTAGAATAATGTACTTAATGTATTGGAAAAACTTACAAATTAATATTTATTAAAACTGTGGCTGTCGTATAAATAGGTATCACTCTTCGGTATCACTACTTAGGTACTTACTGCGTAGCTATTCCACTAATCAGTGGCGTTGGCATGGCGATGAAATGACAATGGTGTCCATTTTATTCGTTCAGGTGGCGAAATTGAGGCCTTTCCTTTCGTACATTTAATGACGGCTGCTTTGACTGGCGGCGCCACCGCCAACAAGTGTCAAGTTCCTAATAAGTAGCAACTTAACGTTCGGTTGGCGGTGACGCACTCCGACGGCTGTCATCAAATGAATCGGTTTCGATAGTTCTTAATTTCACCACCTGAACGGGTAAGGGAGACCTAGGTGATTTCTGACAGGAGAGACTATGTTACAGTCCATTTATCGAAACCTATTGTTAAGAGAAAATCGATCAACGACACAATTGGTACAACACTACCAGTCCACGCGGTGTGGCGCAATACTACACGGCACTTTGACAGATTGTTTTACTGCGTAGATCGGTGTTTATGTATTTTTGCATTGTAATTTGTAAAATATCGAATTACAGTCTGGCAAAAAAGAGTAGAAATTAAAAAGTGGCAACACTGTAGTGTCGTCCCGTTTTTCTTAGATTGATTTGAAAGGGACGACGCTACAGTGTTGCCACTTTTTAATTTCTACTCTTTTTTGCCAGACTGTAAAAGGACTGTTTAATGAGTAAAAGGTGTTTAAGTCCAACACTATATAACTGCTAGCGAGCTCACAACAGCGCGCGTTTGTGAGTTGAAGTCTCGAATAAGAAAGGAGAGTCACAACTCTCAAATCTGTCACAACTCACCTCAGTCTCCCCTAAAATAGTCACCATTGTCATTCAACTGCCATTAAGATGCCATTGAGGAATAGCCGCCCTGGTGAAGATACATTTCGCTACACTTTTTTAACAGCACCTCCTAGCCTAAAAGTTAGGTGGCAATATGAAATATAAAAACGCACGCTCCACCCACATTCGGAACCGGTCACATATTGATTGATGTTGTGAATAATTCAAAATAACTCTTTTGGTAGCTTTACCCAGTGCCCAGGGAATTCGTCTGTTCAGATATTCAGAAGTTTTTGAAAACCTTCAGGTTGATATGACAGTGAGGATCTAGTTACTTTTAATATATGAGTGGCATTTTTTTTGGTACTTAACGATTTGTGAGTCTTAGGCACAATTTAAAATGTTAGCAATATAGTACTATATAATATGTACGCTAATATAAAATCCTTACTGATATTAATAAATGTGACAGTATATTGTTGTTTTGTCCTTCCATAATTAAATTCTAAAACGGGTCTAAATTCGCGTATATATATTTATTTACCTATTCCCTTGTTTCGACGCGGTTGCACGCGCCGTGGTCACGCGTAGACTGCTGTTGTCTCAGCAAGATGTCATCGGAGTGGTGGATCTACCCTCAGCGTAATTAAATTCACTGCGGGTCGAACTACAAAACTGTATATTCGAGTATGACGTTTTAATTCTCCTGCCTTTGTGTATATGTACTCGTAATAGGGATATTGTCAAACCCGTGATATTACAATTTCATGCACCAGCGAAATTACAATTGCGCAAAATTATCGACCACCTTCATTAAATTAGGTTATGTTAGGTGAAGCTATTTTAGGTTCGGTTATAATTATAACCTAACTGATTATTAAGCAATACCTTATCTTATTTAGCCTAGTGTGTCCCACTACTGGGCAAAGGACTCCCTCGCATGCCATAACACTAAAAAATCGGGACTGTGTAAGTATGAAGTCAATTGACAAAGACTCTTCGAAAAATGGCGTCTACAATGTCGTGTTTTGCCAATGGGCCTTTTCATAATTCGAGCGGCACGGCACGGCACTTCGAAATTTGAATTACCATTGCCTCCTATGTTCTCAGCTTTTAGTATTACTATACAATTTTTTTTTTGTTATTATTATTTTTCCTTTCTGTAAAATGTTATTACTTTTCCATTGTGTATTTCCGTAAGGTGTATGTTATGTATAGTATATATATATTATATGTATTTATTTGTGTTAGGTATACTGTATGTGTGTAATGTAGTTTATGTAAGTATATTTATGTATGTATTTTTGCACCCACACTTATATGGTGTAATTTCATCTTCTCCATACCCAAAGGTTGCCGATAAGATATTGCTTCTTAGCAATGGGGCCGCCTTTTGTACCCTAACTTTATTACTGTTCATAATGTAACTTTTACTCTGTCTCATGTTCTGTAATGTTGGTGTGCAATAAAGTATATTTGTATTTGTATTTGTATAGAAGGCAATGGTAATACAATTTTGCCGTGCCGTTTTCGAATTATAAAAAGGCCCAATGGGCGGTTTTCCACTTGACGGCACGGCAACAGCACGGCACTGACGCCGGCAACGGCGGGAATCAAAAATGTATGAAAACATATGAAATATGACAGGCGCTGTCACCGGCACGGCGATGTCTCCTTTTCATACATTTTTGTTTCCCTGATTACCGGCGCCGCCGGTGCCGTGCTGTCAAGTGGAAAACCGCCCATTGTCTATAAATTAAAATGGCAAAGTCGTCAATATCAAGACCAAGTAGAGAAAGCCTTTACGGGTGGATTGTAGCACGACAGAGCCTCGTCCGTTGTTGTTTAGGGTCCACTGCTAGCAGGAGAGGTTGACGATTTTAGAGCACTAAGCATGTCACCCCATATAAACCTTTGAAAATATCCCTGCGACAAATTCATCTACATTAAGGGATGGGTAAACGGAACGTAACAAACAGCCTCCTAATTATTTCCCAGCAAATTAGTTTAAAAAAGATCCGAAGTCAATATAAGTCTTTTTTACAATGCAAACCAGCCAAGGGGTTGACATGCCGCCATTCGCAACGGCTGTCAACTGACGAGTATTTACGACTGAGGGTAAAACGAAAAAAGTTTCAACTACCCACTTTTCATTTCAAACGTAATCTACACAACGGGGACAAATGGAGTTCGGACATGACTACAGTTCATCTCAGGGTTTTCTCTTACTTTTTTTTGCTTTTTCTTGGACGGTTATTTATGACCAGTTTATGTTTGTTTCCGTTTATTCGGTAATGAGAAATCTTGAGGAAATTGCCTTATTTTTTGTACATCCTTACAACAGAGAAGGGATTCGCTTAGACAGCTTAGACTTACTTTAGTCCATTGAAATGTTACATTTTTTAGGCCTTACCTTGCGTTTTTTAGAGGACGCAATTTTATTTTTTTGATGTGTAGGGGGGGTCAGTGTAAAGCTAAAACCAAGTTTGTGGGGTCGCCACCCTTGTCCCACGGCCGCCATCTTGAAAATAGGGGTTGAAATGGTTTTTACGGTATATCTCTTAAACTATTTATTTTATAAAAAAAATTTGTTAACATTTTTTGTTGCAAATTAAATTCTCTACAACTTTGGTCCAGTAACTTTTTGTCGTAGAACTATAAATAAAAAAGTTATAAGCGAAAATCTTCAGAAATTCGAGAAAAAAATTTATATTTTTCGATGTAACTTTTTTTTTATCATTTTACGAAAAAATGATATCAGACCATTTTTGTAGATCGTTTTTTGAGGAACAACTTTTATTTTCATCATTTTTTCATTAAATCAATAGCTAAGGTTTTACAGCGCTCCGAAGTGAGTACTATTTTTCAGTACTCTTAACTATACCTATATTATACATGTGTACTAATAATATGTCATCAGTTATTGTTTTTTTATTTTTTTTTATATTTTTTTACTTTATTATAATTTTTTTAATTAAAAATTTTGCAATTTTATTAAAAATTAATTATTGACTCTTTTTCACTCCATAACAGAATTTAACAATTATTGATTTTTAAAATAATTTAAAACCTGGCTTGGTAACTTAAGTTACCAAGCCAAGGTGGGCTGGCTTAAAACGTGGCTTGGTAATTATAATGATCCTGAAGACTGGGGCTGGAAAAAATGTGGAAAATTATTGATGCCAGTGCAGAACTCAAAACCTCCAGCACCCCCTGAGCTTCTAAAATTGATTTTTTGCAAATGCAAAGGAAACTGTGGAGCGATGTGTGGATGTCGAAAAGCAGGACTGAAATGTTCTGCAGTGTGCTTCCATTGTTCTGGAGAGACTTGCAGCAACGTAATAGAACTCTCAGAATTAATTGATGAAAATGACTTTGATGATGAACCGCCAACATTAACACCCCTTCCTTCGCCAGTTCTCCCACTGGTATTTAATTTAGAAAGCCGATCAGATGCTGAGCCGCAGCCTGGTCCATCGAAACGACTGAGGACGGAGTAGTTGTAATTTAGAAAATCACCGTGGATTAGGCCTATCGGGGATACCACGTAAAAAAAAACGCGCCTCTAGACTCTACCTCGTGGGTGGTGGGGAAAAGAGTCAATAATTAATTTTTAATAAAATTGCAAAATTTTTAATTAAAAAAATTATAATAAAGTAAAAAAAATAAAAAAATAAAATTAAAAAAAAAACAATAACTGATGACATATTATTAGTACACATGTATAATATAGGTATAGTTAAGAGTACTGAAAAATAGTACTCACTTCGGAGCGCTGTAAAACCTTAGCTATTGACTTAATGAAAAAATGATGAAAATAAAAGTTGTTCCTCAAAAAACGATCTACAAAAATGGTCTGATATCATTTTTTCGTAAAATGATAAAAAAAAAGTTACATCGAAAAATATAAATTTTTTTCTCGAATTTCTGAAGATTTTCGCTTATAACTTTTTTATTTATAGTTCTACGACAAAAAGTAACTGGACCAAAGTTGTAGAGAATTTAATTTGCAACAAAAAATGTTAACAAATTTTTTTTATAAAATAAATAGTTTAAGAGATATACCGTAAAAACCATTTCAACCCCTATTTTCAAGATGGCGGCCGTGGGACAAGGGTGGCGACCCCACAAACTTGGTTTTAGCTTTACACTGACCCCCCCTACACATCAAAAAAATAAAATTGCGTCCTCTAAAAAACGCAACCCCAAATGTAACTTTTCAATGGACTACTTAGCGACGTACAAAGAAAACCTATTGTGTGTCTGTATACCTACCATCTAATAATAGAAATATAAAAGTGTGTTTGTCTGTTTGTCCTTCTCAGGTAGCAACCACGTAACTCTCCGTAAAGAGAGTTTTTTTTATTTGTACATACAGCGGCACGTCAGGTAATCCATTTGCACTACGAAAGCCGCCGCTATTGCAAGCGAGATAAGGGCGACGTCAAGGCCAACATGTATAGCCTGATGTGCTGCCGTGTGTACAACGGTAAGTTACAATTTGTCTTAAGTATATTACTCGCAAAACTAAACGGTTTGATGGCGAGACGCGCTCTTTTTTATGCAATACTATGAAAATAAAAAATCTACTATAAATTACTTAACACAAAATATTTACTTTGCGGATAGTCACAAAGCCAATGTAATTCACTATTTTGACTTATTTTAAGTAAAATTCTGTACGTTTTATGAAACAAAGCAATTATTGACTTTGACCCTGAAATAACTACCACTAATTTTGAAATGACTAACTACCACTAATTAAATTACCACTGTGGATCCGCCGCTCGATGGCAACACGAGGTGTGTGCTATTTACTTAGGTATTTATGACGAACAATCTCAAAAAACACGAATAAAAAACCAAAATAAACAAAAGAAAACCGTGGTATTAACCCGTTGTAATATGTACAAATAAGACGAATAAAATCTACAGAAAGAAGAAACCCAGCTCAGTCGGTAAGAGCACCAAGAAGTCTAATCCTAGGGCCGTGGGTTCAAGTACCACTCGCGCCGAAATTTTTCTCCCTCTACAAATTCTTTGCCTCGAATCAAAAATATGTCTTAGTCTCCTCATATTATTTTGTCTTACTCCACTCTCTTCGGTATTGAGTCTTTCGCATCCAGTCCTTCTCTGCAATTCTGGTAAGATCGTCAGCCCATATCATCAGTTGTTATATTATCTAAATATATAAAAGGAGAAACTGACTGACTGACTGACTGACATATCAACGCACAGCCTAAATGGCTAAACGTAGGCATTTGAAATTTGGAAGGGACGTAGCTTAGGTACCGTAGAGGTGCACTAAGGAAGGAATTCCCGAAATTCCCACGGGATCGGGAATTAGCGGGAAAATCCTTTTGTATGAAAAATCTAAACCGCTTAAGTTAGACGCTTGATATTTGGCATGCAGGTACCTTAGTAAACTTAAAGCTTGGTTGCAACAGGATATTGCAAAATTCCCACGGGAACGGGAGTTAGCGGGAAAAAACTTAACGCGGTTCCCGAAGTTCACGCGGGCGAAGCCGCGGGCGGAAAGCTAGTATGTTATATTATTTGATAAAAAGAACACGTAATACTCCTCGGAAGCAGGAGTAGAACGTATTGGCGCGACAGCGTTGTGGGCTCAAGTACCGTTCCTGCCGAAAATGTTCATTCCCTAATAATTCCACGTCAAAAACGTAAGAGTCACTGACTTCAATCCCAAAAAGACAATTTTTTCGAGAGTTTCCCTCAATTTCTTCAGGATTCCACCATCAGATCCTGGTTTCCTTAGCATGGGACCACCCTTGGGATACTCCCTTTCCAACAAAAAAAGAATAATCAAAATCGGTTCATAAACGACGAAGTTATCCGCGGACATACATAAAAAATATATATATATATATATATATATATATATATATATACGGTCAAATTGAGAAACCTCCTCCTTTTTTGAAGTCGGTTAAAAACTCTTTGTCAGTTTCTCGAATCAAAAACATGTCTACCTAACCACGTAATACTCGTCGGAAGCAGGAGTAGAACGATTTGTCGCGGCCGTCGCCGGCGACGCGTATTGCTCGACAAGAGTGATGGTGTCGCGAAAAACTTGCGCCCTTTTAATAAAATATTAACGCGGTGCGCCGAGACAGATTACGTGGGGAGACAATGGCGAGTGGGTACAGGGAGGGATGTACCTAGGGGGGACTCGACTTAACCCAGATGCAACGGTTTACCACGTGTCTTCATTAATGTTCTTGATATGTCGGCCTAGATCAACTCAAGTGTCCTTAACCATTGCTCGGTTTTGTGAACTATTTGGTGTTCACGTCATTTTATTTTTACTTTTTGTTCTATTCAACACTTTTTCATGCCACTGTTTCTTTGCCTCTTTCATTGTTTGTCACAATTTATTTTCTTTTATACCAATTTATTATAACATATTCGCTTCATCCGAAAAGCAATTGAAACTTCAAGAAAATGCATTCTGAATCATTTTCAAGTTGTTCGATACTTTTTTGTGTTTTACGAGCAAGGCAGAGGCAACCTATAAATACCGTTTCCAGGACTTTTGATGCTTCACATGTTGGTTCATTATCATATCTTACCTACTTTGTAGATTCTTAAAAGAATTTTTAAAGAGTTCGGATTGCTAAACAGGGAAATCATGTTACAGTGAACCCTTTGGAGTTTCCTTCACTACTGCAAAAAAACTGCAGTTGCAGAAATTTTCATTTTCATAACTAATGAAAAACGGGCGTATAAATATCAATTATGCCTAATTCTATGAGATTTTTGACAAATTAAATTAAATGGAATTAGTTAAGTAATATCACTGGGGCTATCTCGTAAATTAAGTGGGGTCGAAATCCGCCCCTGTGCTGGAAGTCTCAACTTTACCCGTGTTTCTATTCCCATGTGCTCGCTCGATTTGTAACAGTCCGACTGCATTCGATGATGTTATTTGTTTCAATCTCCCGACAGTGTTCCAGGAACAAAGTAATGGCCACGTTGATAAAACGACTCCGAGTACTGCAAAAGAAGTTTGAATACCGAGAATTACCATAACGAGTTGATTTGGTCCAGTAGCTAACATAAAGCTGTGTATAAATATTTTTTAAGGAAAGAAAAATTTTCGGCGCGAATGGGACATGAATCGACGACCCCAGGATTACATCTTCTGGTGCTCTAACCAACTGAGCTATGGCGTCTTAAAGTCAAGCGGTGAAATTGCAGTTAGAGCACCGGGAGAAGTCCCATTCGCGTTGAATAAAGGTCCGTGCATCTCAGTGGGGACGTAGGTATATGTTCTGGTAAAAAAAATGATGATTGAAACTTAAGACTTTTAATACAGCAGATAGAACATGTGCAGGACATCACTTACTTAATTTAAGAATCACATACATTCTGACGGTTTTTAGCTAGAACATGATAAGATATAGTGGTGAGAGATTGTCAGTCTTTCGACCACATTCAAGCAAAACCCTCGCATCCCTATGACTAATTCTTACAGTACGCTTGAGAAGAATTGGCAGCTGGCCCATTAAAAAGTTTTTCTTCCTATTCTATACCAGCGTAGAAGCAACTTGAGCTAGAAATCCTTGAGAACTTAATCAACTTAATTTACGAAATCCAAAATAAAATCGGGTGTGTAAAAAAATCCTTCAGCATGAGCGAGGAGGTTGGTAATGTGATTGCGCTCAGGTGTGTGCGCTGAGTATATTGCGGGGCGAGTATGGAGGGCGATAAAATGACGCTTTTTTATACATTGATCCTTCGGTAAAAGAATAACTTTAAAATTAAAAATTTTGTGAGATCCCCGATTTTTTTTTATTACGAATGGGTTTGCTCTTGACCACAATCTAGCTCAGGACAAAGGTGCGGTCGAGGATGTAGCGAGCTCACCCAGAAGAAGCCTATTCACTCGAACTTTAAAGATATTCGGGTTGTATGAGCTCGAAAACACAGACGCCGGTAGAGAATTCCACTCCTTGGCAGTGCGCAATACAAAAGATGAAGAAAAGCGCTCAGTACGTATCCGAGGGATCTCGACAAGTTATCGGTGATCCGCAGTGCGTCTGGGCGTCCGATAGAAAAAAGGGGCAGGCGGAATGAGCTCATGCAGCTCCTGAGCACATTCTTTGCTAATAACAGTAACAACTCTGAAACAGCTTAATAAATTTTCATCAAATAAAGCTAAACGAAAAAAACCTGCTTGGAAATGCCTTTAGTCGATTTTCAATCGGTCCATTCATTTAGGAGCTATGATGCCACAGACAGATAACACTGACATACAAGATACACAAGTCAAACTTATAACACCCCTCTTTTTTGTCAGGGTTGAAATGAGAAGAAGCGCAACCCACCTCCCTAAAATGGCGGTTGCTGGTAGACTGAAGCGCTGGTGGACTGGTAAACTAAACAAAATAATGACATCAAAAAACTTACTAATAAAATACTAACGTGGGTGATCCAGCAAAGTATTAAACCACGATAAGACCAATATTAAACTTTAGGTTTTACTTAGCCTTTTTTTTAACAGCCCATTATGTCCCCACCGAGGGGATTTAGGCTATAGTCCACTACGCTGGCCCAATGCGGGTTGGTGGACCGCGCGTCTTTCGAAAAAGATTTTTCTCAGACGGGGTTTCATCACAATGTTTTCCTTCACCGTTGAGCTAGTGATAATTAATGAAAAATCCGTGCATAAATCCGAAAAGACGAATTTAGTGGTACAGGCCCGCGCCAGGCACTGTGTGGTCGATGGCACCAGGATTTGAACCCGTAACCTTCCGATTACAAGTCTGGCTTATTACCAACTGGGCAATCACCGCTTATACTTGAGCTTGTTCTTTTCCTGCTCCTCCTTGAGTAGTTGTGTGTCAAGTCAAAGCGCAGCAGCATTTTAGAGTATCTGATCAAGAGATCGCTTCCCTGTATAAATCATGCGCTGTCGTGCGGTATTGGATTAAGATTTCCGTCGATGGATTGGCCGCCTCCTCTCCTAACATGATGGAAATGTGATGCAAACACAAATTTCCCAGGAGTGCTTTTCTAAAGGGTTTAGCTTTTTGCTTACACTGAAACCAACTCAGTTCAAAAAATCGTTGGTTGAGATGAGATAGACAACAGCTTGCTGTGTTCCGTCGGTGCGTTGGAGTACCAGTGCCTTTATAGGCATTTTCTGGCTTAACTCGCTCCATCGTCGACCTCATATTTGACCTTATGATCAAGATTGAGGTCAAGAGTTAACCCATCTTATAATTTAAAAAAAAACATGGTATTAAGTACAGCTTAGCAAAAATTTAAAACTTTCCCAGAACTAACTACGATCAGAATTGTCAATTTAAGGATTTTTCAATTTTACTAGGTGCTAAGTGCTTCGGAATGTACCGCAAAATCGCGCCTCCTAAGCGATGTTGAGACAGCAACGAGGTTTATTTAGCTGGTTTTCCCTGCTATTATTGTTTAGCTAAAAATATCGAAGAAGAATTTCACTGGAAAATCATTCAGAATGATGGTCTACATTCAGAGTTTTAGTTTTTACTAAGCTGTCTTTTAAATCCCGTAAAGAACCAAGTATGGGGGAAATTGGAAAGATATCAAAATCGAGGTAAGAACTAGTTTAAATTTATTAAAAACTTAACATAATCTCGGTTTCATTCTGCAACACTACGACAAATACTTCGGAGAAACGGATATCATGTCAGTATTTACTCCAGGGCCCCGATTCTGTAACTTAAGTTGTGTGTAGATGGAATAGAGGCCATTTTATCTGTTCAGGTGGCGAAATTGAGAACTATTTAATTTTCATATACTTGCTAACAATCACCCCGACCAGCAGCGCCATCGTCAACCGAACGTAACGTTGCAAACTACCCAGCAACTGGAAATTCAATTGGCGGTGGCGCCACCAATCAAGCAGCCTTCATTACATGTATGAAATTTGGATTGTTCTCAATTTCGCCACCTGAACGGATAAAATAGCGACCATTCCATCGACACACAACTGAAGTTACAGAATCGGGGCCCTGGTGTGGTGACATGACAGTGAGAACAGACTGACAAGTAGATATGTCGGTCGTAGTAATACAAAATACGAGTACCTGGATGTTTGTTTATTTTTCTCGGACTTGACACTGGCAGCGATATAAACGACCCGTTGCGCTTTGCCATAACCTAACAAAAATATGTTTTACTGGCATTTCGCTCGGGACTTCATTCCCGTGGGAATTTGGGAAAGTTATGTACCCTATGTAAAAGAATTTTTTGAATCGGTCCAGCAATTTTTTAAATTCGTTACTTACAAAAATACAAATCTTTCCTTTTTATAACATTAGTGTAGATTAGTGTAGATGTTGTCTAATATTTAACACTTCGATAGTCAAAGATGCCACATGTGGGTCCCGATAGACAAGTTGCACAACCACACGCCTTTGTATCTGGACTGCCAAAGTGTTAAATTAAATGTGTGAAAGCATATAAAAGATAAACTTAAAAAATTTTTTAAACCGACTTCAAGAAACCAAAAAATAAAGACAAAAGTATTTAATGTCCTACGTAGTACTCGTATCTACTGATCTGTTCGAAGTCGGTGCCGAGCCAAATAAGCTTGATAGGCCGTCTTCGCACCGACTTCAAACAGATCAGCAGGTACTACGTAGGACATTAAATAATATTGTCTTTATTTTTTGGTTTTTTGAAGTCGGTTCAATTTTTGTTTTAAAAAAGTTTATTTATTTTACCATTTTTAGTGTAAATAATAGAAAGAACATGAGAAACATTGTAAGTGCCAATTCAATTTAAGGGTTGCCCTCGATTTCCCTTGGATTACATCATCAGATCCTGACTTGGTGACAATAAGTACAACTCTGGAGTATACTCTTTTGAACAAAAAAATAATTTTGAAAATCGGTCGACAAAGGCGGTGAAATCGGTGAACATACATCAAATAATTTTCCACGTCAAAAAACGTAAGAGTCACCGACTTCAATCCCAAAAAGACAATTTTTTTGAGAGTTTCCCTCAATTTCTTCAGGATTCCACCATCAGATCCTGGTTTTCTTACCATGGGAACACCCTTGGGATACTCCCTTTCCAACAAAAAAAGAATAATCAAAATCGGTTCATAAATGACGAAGTTATCCGCAGACATACATTAAAAAAAATGGTCGAATTGAGAAACCTCCTTCTTTTTTGAAGTCGGTTAAAAAGAAACATAGAACCTCCTCCTTTTTGGAAGTCGGTTAAAAATAAAGCTAAGTGTGAATCAAGATCTCCCATCCCAAGCACTACACTAGCAATTACCGTTATCAATGTCAATTTAAATAGTATGAATCATCAGAGCTGGTTGCACAATGGTCGTTTAACTGGTATTTTATCGAGTGTTCTATAATTTGAAATATCGTCGGCTGCTCTACGGGGTTCAATTAACGGAGTCCGTTATTAATGGCAGTCCCGGCCTGCACAGTGCCAGTACTATGATTTTTAATGGAGTACTGCATCTACATTTGACGACCGGTTTGGTCGAGTGGTAGTGGCGCTGCTTCTTGATCGACGGGTCCTGCATTCGATTCCCAGTCGCGGCAAATGTTTCTGTAAAAAGCAGGTGTTTGTTCTCGGGTCATGGGTGTTTGTGTCTGTCTTTATGTGTGTTCCAAGGGACCCACGACACAAGGGAAAACCTTAGTGTGGGCCTTTGTGTGTGTAGCGTTTATTTTTAGGGTTCCGTACCCAAAGGGAAAAAACGGGACCCTATTACTAAGGCTCCGCTCCGCTGTCCGCCCGTCCGTCCATCCGTCTGTCACCAGGCTGTATCTCATTAACCGTGATAGTTAGACGGTTGAAATTTTTGCAGATGACATATTTCTATTGGCCCTATAACAACACATACTAAAAACCAGAATAAAATAAATATTTAAGGGGGCTCCCATACTAAAAAAGTATTTTTTTAAATAGTTTTTATAGAAAGTGTGCCCGAGGCTGTATCTTTTGAACCGTGGTAGTTAGATAGTTAAAATTTTTACAGATGATGTATTTCAGTTGCTGCTATAACAACAATTACTAAAAAGGTTGAATAAATTAAATATTTAAGGGGGCTCCCATGCAATAAACGTGATTTTTTTGCCCGGTTTTATAGGTAATGGTACGGAACCCTTCGTGCGCGAGTCCGACTCGCACTTGGCCGGTTTTATTATTACATTACATTAGGCGGCTCTACAAATTAAGATCCCTTCAGGTACAATTAATCTACTTTGAATAAGAAGACCAATGGGGAATGTAGACCTTAGCATTAGTCAAAAGATTGGAAAAGTGGACCGTTATAAATATAACTGAGAGAAAATTGCTTCTAAATAAAATGAATTTCGATACATTTTATGAGATCACCTCAGGAGTATACTTTTGTAAGCAAAAAATAAATTTTGAAAATCGGCAGACAATTGGCGAAGTTATCGCGTGTCAAAAACAATAACTAAAAAAAAAGTGAATTGAGAACCTCCTCCTTCACAGTCCTCTTTTTGAAGTCGGTTATTTTCTTTTTTTTTCGGTCTAAACAAGTTAGGTAATGATTTGGATACCGATTTTGATATAGTACAAAGATAGAACAGATGTTGGGAAAGGACATAGGCTACATTTTATCACACTGCTGAGCAGTGGGATATCCACGCGGGCGGAGCTAGAAAGCTGGTTTAGATTTTTTTTTCTTAATGACCACACTGTTGGCCGCTGATGGCCTTGACAGCTTCACCGAGCAAGTGGCGAGCGCAGATGGCTATCAGCCCAAAAATGTTAAGTAACAGGCCTAAGGGCGCCCCCTGTGGGGCTCGAACCTCGGCTTAGGGCGTTACAGCGAGAGGAAAGTCGGACATACGTTTGTGGAGAGAAGCGGCCGGGTACGTACCGCTACCGCGAATCGGGGCAGAGGTGATGGGGTATACGCGACGAAGGTCCTCGCCGGCGAGGACGGAATCTCGGTCTGTGTGGTGTACGGGACTCTGCGCGTTGTTGGTCGGCCTGAAAGCTGGTTTAGAATATTAATTCATTACTGCTTGGAAAATCCGTGTCCAGTTGCAGAGTCCCGGGCGTCCGATTAAACTCAATCTCCTGTAATCCGCGACGCAGCGTCGGGCCGGTAGCATCAACTCTAGTTATATTTTTCCATTAAAAATCATTTTATTTTAGAAATATGCTTCGATGTTTGTGTACTACTATGAAATTATTGACATGGAACGAAGAAAACTCGTTGATTTAATGCTTCCGTACAAACCCTTTCTGTTCTTGATTTCTCTTCCCCGGACTTCTCTTCGCCTTGAAAAGGTGCTGTTTGGCAGTAAAGCCGCCTATTGTTAATATTTCTGCGTGTTTCTCTGTTTCTGTAATGTCCTGTTTTTTGTGAAAACTCTCAAAAAATTTGCCTTCCCATTCAAAGATCTATCAGTTCATTGCACAATACGGAGGTAAGTAAAACAGGTTTTTCATAATTCGACCAATGTTCCTTGGGGAAAGTTATTTAGTTTCTTAATTTTAGCTAACTAATTTAAAGAGGAAAGATAACTTTTGCTAGGGAGCAGGATTCAATTGGGCTAGCGAAAAAAAATTAAATATTTAAGTAAGGAACATAATTTTATTGTGACTGCCTGGTAACCATAAAGATCATACGACGCACAACTTTAAAGATGAAAATCCCCTTGCTTACAAAGATCTATTAAACCTACTCAAGTAAAACTCATCATTTCAATCAACAAGTTACTTAAAAGACAAAGGGTAGCCACGATCTTCAATTAAAATTAATCAACGCCCAATTATTGCCTCTACGTTGGTAACACTGGAAAGGGGTGGGAGGGGGAGGCACGCACTAATTACCGAAGGGAATTCAATGCAATAAATCAGGGACATAATATAACTGCGTACAGACGTCGCGCGGGAATGCACGCCCCAAATCCAACGTTCCAAATTTGAATTGCAGGATTCGGAATTTCGAACGCTGGCCGTTTTGGAATCTGAAATTTAGTGGCCAGTTGGTCAGTTGTAAAAACTGCAGGGATAATAGTCAGCTGTTTGAAAAATAGCAACGTAGTAATTCTAGCTTGCCTGTATGTTGTACCCTGCTGATCAACAGAAACCAGACGGAGGAGATTCAAGTCCAGCAGTGGTCTGGACTGGACTGGGTTTGAAAGAGAAACTCAGAATGTGCCAGTTGCCAACTCTTCTTAGACACACTGTAGAAGTCAGTAAGTGGGATGCGAGGATTTTGCTGTAATATAAGTGGTTCTAGATCTACATGACGTTCTGCTTACCCCGAAAGGGATTTTAGGCGTTAGTTTATGGATAGATAGATAATGTTATGAGTAGCATTTAGTATTTTCCTTCCATACTGGACTGGGAGTAAATGAAAAACTTAGAATGTGCCAGCTACAGACCTACCTTCTCCTTAAACTTGAAAGTTGTCATTTACTAGCACCTTTCTAACGTTTTTTTTTCACGTGTCTAGATATGTATGTATAGTAGATATATATATATATGTAATATTTAATGTTTTTCATCATTTATTTGTGTGTATGTATGTTATATATTTAGGTATAGATATGTATAAGGTATATTACTCTTTGCACGTCTACCGCTTCACCTTCTGTATCAGTTCCTTCACCCCCTGGTTGCCTGGAAGAAATTGCTCTATAACAATAAGGCCGCCGGATTGTACACTACATTATGAACATTTGTTTTTAATTAATGTTATGTTTTATGTTTTTTTTTTGTACAATAAAGAGTATTGTATTGTATCTTCCCAGGTATACAGTAAAAGTTTGTAAGTGGGATGCAAGGGTTTTGTTGTATAGTGGGCGAAAGGCTGACCACCTCTCACCATTACACAACTTCTCCCATCTGATAATCCTCAAAATTTGTGTCAAACGTGACATATAGTGGTTCTACAACCATGCTCTGCCTACCCCGTTAGGGACTATAGGCGTGAGCGTAT
The DNA here is from genome assembly GCA_949987775.1 of Aproaerema taeniolella. Taxonomy (NCBI): domain Eukaryota; kingdom Metazoa; phylum Arthropoda; class Insecta; order Lepidoptera; family Gelechiidae; genus Aproaerema; species Aproaerema taeniolella. The sequence continues at coordinate 5,065,765 of OX465246.1, read as the reverse complement.
GTATGTAGTATTCCTTTAAATATTTTTAACATAGAAAAGAAAATTAGGTTCCACCGAGATTTGAACTCGGATCGCTGGATTCAGAGTCCAGAGTGCTAACCATTACACCATGGAACCGGTTACTTACTTAATGAAAATTAGTTATTAGACTAATTATTTTTCAGCTGATTATACAATAATGCGTCACTACTTTATTTATATAATCTGGTAAGAAATTACGTTGAGTCTAAATATTACGCATTATTTAAACAAGTGATTCAAAATGAACATTTAGATAACCGTCATAGAGAATGCCATCGTTTTCAGATTGAAGTCATCGGTTCCATGGTGTAATGGTTAGCACTCTGGACTTTGAATCCAGCGATCCGAGTTCAAATCTCGGTGGAACCTGACTTTTTGTGAATATTTATAATTCATATTATAAAATTCTAAACTGTTTTTTCATAGGTAACCGTCATAGAGAATGCCATCATTTTCATATTGAAGTAATCGGTTCCATGGTGTAATGGTTAGCACTCTGGACTTTGAATCCAGCGATCCGAGTTCAAATCTCGGTGGAACCTGACTTTTTGTAAATATTTAGACGTCATTTTAAATTTGGAATTGTCAAATAAAATTCTAAACAGTTTTTTCTACTCATGGAGCGGTTTGAGGCCAGCGCATTGGGTTACTCAATTTTCATTGCAAAATCGCTCTTGTCACAACAGCATAGAGTGCACGCACGCGTGTGGTAACCTGAGTTGCGGCCGTCCGTACATTATTACAATAGACATCTTCTTAAGCATAGTGTATTTTACAAAGATATGTTTTTCTGCTAGGATGATAATTAGCTGTTTGAAATATAGCAAAGTAGTAATTTTGGCTTGCCCGATGCCTGTATTCCACAGAGGTTTGAACTCGGATCGCTGAATTCAAAGTCCAAAGTGTTAACCATTACACCATGGAACCGGTTAATTATTTAATTAAATTCAGTGTTCAGCTTCATTTACAGCTAATTATACAATACGTCACTATTTTTATTTACATTTGGGAAAGTATTACGAGTTATTTAAACAAGTGATTCAAAATATCGCATGAAAAATCGTCAAAAAGAATTCCATTAAATATTGATTGAAGTCATCGGTTCCATGGTGTAATGGTTAGCACTCTGGACTTTGAATCCAGCGATCCGAGTTCAAATCTCAGTGGAACCTAACTTTTGACTTGATTTGTATTTGGAACTGACAAATAAAATTATAACCAAGCTCAGATGACCTAAAAAGAAGACAGCGGGTAGTGGCTGGATGCAAAAAGCGGAGGATCGCGCAAAGTGGCGCACCTTGGGGGAGGCCTATGTTCAGCAGTGGACTGCAATATGCTGATATGATATGATGAAATAAAATTACAAAGTTTCCTCATATTCATGGTGCGGTGGTGGTTATTGACATTATTATAACAGACATCTTTATAAATCACGGTGTAAGTACTATACAATTTTTTTAGATAAAATTCACTTTTTGAGCATAATTCATAGACGGCTGGTTTGGTCGAGTGGTAGTGACGCTGCCTCTTGATCGGCGGGTCCTGGGTTCGATCCCCAGTCGGGGCAAACATTTGTGTGAAAAGTAGATGTTTGTTCTCGGGTCATGGGTATTTGTGTTTGTCTTTATGTGTGTTCCGAGGGACCCACGACACAAGGGAAAACCTTAGTGTGGGCCTTTGAGTGTGTAGCGTTTATAAAAAATATACTATAGCAATTCTAAAATTTAAATAACTGTATCACTCCCGACATTCATCGCTAATAATTCTAAAACGCCTAAACCAATTTTGACCAAATATTGCTAAGAACCATCTCGATTACGTCAGCTTTCAAACAAAAATATACGCATCGAAATCACTCTATTCATAAAGTAGCTACGATGTAACAGATAGACAACCAGAATACTCACGTCAAACTTTCAAAAACCTTCTTTTTTTGTCAGAAGTCAAAATAAATAAAACGGGCAAGTGCGAGTCAGACTCTATAAAAACCATATAAAAGCGGCAAAACAATCACGTTTGTTGTATGGGAGCTGCCTTTAATATTTAATTTATTCTACTTTTTAGCATTTGTTGTTATAGCAGAAACCGAAATGCATCATCTGTCAAAATTTCAACTGTCTAACTATCACGGTTCATGAGATACTGCCTCGGATAGACTTTCTATAAAAACGAGCAAAAAATCACGTTTTTTGTATGGGCGCCCCTTAAATATTTATTTTATTCTGGTTTTTAGTATTTGTTGTTATAGGGCACAAATAAATACTTTATCTGCGAAAATTTCAACTGTCTAACTATCACGGTTCATGAGATACAGCCTGGTGACAGACGGACGGACGGACGGACGGACGGACAGCGGAGCCTTAGTAATAGGGTCCCGTTTTTTCCCTTTGGGAACGGAACCCTAAAAAATGGCTATTAAAAGTTCAGTATTCCAGGTAATTTAAATTATGACCCCCATTTTAATTCAATATTTTCCACCTTCATAAATTAGTGGTTTAGCACGGGCTGACACAAAATACGTTCTATTCCAAATTCAAATTTGAAACAGCTGAACGCTTCCCCGAGGGTTATTTATGAACAGTCACTGAGCTATGTAATAATCTGAAGCGGGATTTAATTTGGCGGACTGATTTCACACTATGTGGGAGTGAGATAGAAATATTCATGCGGATGAGTAAGAGGGAGCCAGAATGCAATCGTTAGCGGTTTCAGCAGACAGGGTAATGGAAAATGGGAATGGCGAATAATTTTTCAGTGTGTTGTATATTGACGGCATTGATGTACAAAAATTAAACAATTTTGTATTAAAATCTATCACATGTTTGGTAGGTACCAAATTTTTCACCTTACTAGGATGATACCCGGTTTTTTTGGGCTTTATCTATGTTAATTTTCGGTGTTGCATTTAACTGTTAGCGCCAATTAAAATTTTGCACTGTCATTGTTTACCGTGTTGTTTTAAAATTCGAAGGAAAATTGAAGTTTCAAAATTAAATTGGTGTCACGCACACATTTCCAAGAATCTTGGCTAGTTTTTCATAGGTAGTTTGTAAGCTAATGTTCATTCTAGACGTAAATATAAAATTATTCTAAGTTCTACACGTATTGGGTAACTTTACATTAGCGAAATTTAAGGATCTGATTCAGCCCATGAAACTGAATACTTTCTCCAAGGACCAAAGAGACACGAAAAAAATTTAAAAAAATCGCCTTTACATACAACTTGTGTAATCCGCTAATTTGCCTTTGTATGGAAGGCGATATATTTTTCATGGCAAAATTCTCATATATTTTTTTCATATTTTTTCAGGATATATATTTTTCATGTTTGGTCAGTTTCATGGCAAGATTCTCCTCAGAGTTTCGCTTACTAATTTACCCTAATATAGCTCTAAATCCAACTCCATTACACGTTTAGAGTACAGGATCAGGTAAAGCAGATACAATGGGGTCTAATCCTATTGTCCCCGCCGACGATTTAGTCTGATTAATTACTGGGAACAAGAAACGGACCAGTTTATGTTGAGCTATGGTGTGGCTTGACTGTGTATATTATGTGTCTTGTATATGTTACAGTTAAAACCTATTTTTCGTTAGAACTCGTTTTCCCTAGTTAAAATTAGTTATTACTTAAAGCCTTTGTTAAAACTAGAAATAATCAGTTAAAACTAGAATTTACCACTGACATATTTGATTTTCAAGATAAAACTATTTGTCACATCGAGCTATAGTTAAAACTAGCGTTAGAAGCTTTTTAGGTTTTCATGTGCTTTTTCTCTGGATGCTAACCTAACCTAACCTAACCTAACCTAACCTCGGTCGGAACAGTTTTAACTGACTCGCTTCGGGAAAACGCGTTTTGTCTTGCAGAAACTAGTTTTAACTGATATTTAATTCAGACATTAGTAAATTCCAGTGTTAACAAAGGCATTAAGTAAAAACTAGTTCTAACTAGGAATAACGCGTTCTATCTACTAACTAGTTTTTACAAATACAAATACAAATTTCTTTATTCCACACACAATATAAACACATACATAATATAGCAAGCTTTAGAAAGGCAGGGTGGAAAGGGTGTGGGCACAGCAAGCTGATTTTAAGCCCAACCTGAGTCACAAAGAGGGAAGTGAACTAAAAATTGGATAAGTAAGGAATGACACAAATTAATAAATTTAAGTCCATACATAAATGACAACATACATTACATTTAATTTTATGCAACATTTAGAATTTAAAATTTGACTTGGAACCTGGAACTTAGTTTTAACTGTAACATATATATAATTTGTAAATTGAGGAAAGTAGTTTGGCCTAAAATTGTGGTTATTCGGCAATAGGTTCCTATAAAACTTTATTGTAAATTGTTTTTTTTAAAGTATATATTAAAAACGTATTTTTGCGGTAACCATAGGTATAGGGCGGATTGATAAGTCTAATAAAAATTAAACAAGGAACATGTTTTTTAAATCCATTTTTGCGAAAATTCAGGCAATGGATTTTCTTGGATGGCTGTAAAAAAAATTAAGCCAACGTTACTGGGTGAAAATTATATTTTGGCCTTTCGAAATAGGTGTAAATAAAAATATTTACATGTATACTATTTATATGTATACAACTCTGTTCAAAAGTTGATTTTTCCAGACAGAGAATCACCCGCAAAGTTTCACGAACAATTAAAAGTAATTCCTTATAATCCCTTCAATTCAATAGCTTCGAGTACAACCTGTATCTTGCATGGGTCTACTTACCTTGGTCTACAGCTACATGTGGGTAGGTAGTGATATGGGGTGGGGATGACAATTAAGGTTGCTAATGAAACTTAACCCCTCAAGACAATGATTAACCAACCGTTTTGTAAACGTCATTCTGTGGTCTGAAGTGGATTTTATTGAGAAAGTTTTCCTCTTTGTCATTTTGTGGCATTAAACAGGGCTTTAGGTATCTCTCTTTCAACCTCTCGGGTGGTTAATCAGTCAATGAAACTGAACAACTTCCCCAAGGAACATAGGTCAAAATACGGAAAAAAAATTGAGTTCCCATACAAACTTCATCGGCATATAGCGCTTTTTGTATGGGAGATCAATTTTTATTTTCGTATTTTGACCTATGTTCTTTGGGGAAGTTGTTCAGTTTCATGGACTGATTAACCACCCGAGAGGTTGAAAGAGAGATACCTGAAGCCCTGTATTTGGAGGCTTGCCGTGCTCTCTGGAAGTATGCAGGTTAATAACGATGATTGTACTCTTTGATAATCTACTTCAATTCTTTGAAAAATGACGTCCACAATCGCAACTTTGCTAATGTCAGAATATTTTGATCAAAATTAAAATATACAGGGCTTTAGGAAAATCACTTTCAACCCCGAGAGGTTGAATGGTTACTCAGTCCATGAAACTGAACAACTTTCCCCTAATAATTGGTCAAAATACAAAAAAAAATAATTTTGATCTCCTATACAAAATGCGCTATATACTGATGAAGTTTGTATGGGAACTCAATTTTTTTTCCGTATTTTGACCTATTATTAGGGGAAAGTTGTACAGTTTCATGGACTGATTAAAGATTAACCTCCCGAGAGGTTGAAAGAGATTTACCTAAAGCCCTGTAGAGTAGAATGATGATTATGATGAAGTCGTCAAAATCAAGTAAAGAAAACCTTTATGGGTTGTAGTAGGTACGAGAGAGTCTCGACCGTTAATCAGCAGGCTGCACCGCTAGCAGGTGAGAATGACGATTTTGGAGCAATAAGATTTTAACGACCCACAAATCCCGCAAGATAAACTGTTTATTTTTATATCCGTGGTACATATAAAAATATTTCATTTACATCAGAATCGAATAAAAAGAAAATTTTTAACTTAGCTTTTCAGGTTTTCTGGCAGATGCCTAGTAGGTAACAAGTTATAAAACTACCCCATCGGTTTTCATCAAACACTATCGTCTGCAAAATCTTATAAGAGTTTTAAAACATTTTCAAAATCTTATAATCTTAAATCTAAAAATGTTATGAGATTTTTCAGAGTAATCAGTCGGTAAGCGCAGATAAATAATAATTAATTGTTCAAACTATAAAATAGAGGGAATAGATTTTTCACTACTCATGCTCGGAAAGTGCTTGTTTGTGCAGCTTATAGGCTGCACAAAATCGATTTTTGTGTTCTAGAGCACAAAACGATCTACTATAGGCTGCACAAAATCGTAGGCTGCACAAAATCGATTTTTGTGTTCTAGAGCACAAAACGATCTACTATAGGCTGCACAAAATCGCATTTTGTGCTCTAGTGCACAAAGTGATCTACTCATAAATGGGTCTATAGTAAGGCATAGAAAACTCCATACAGCCAAAATAATCAGAAGTTTAAAGATAAAATTTGTTATTATATGTTATTTTATTATATCCTCGCAATCTAAGTGAAAAGCAGAGTTTATAACTCGTCCACAAAACCATTTGACAACTTTGAATTTTGATTTGAAATGACTCGTTTTGTGCACTTGTTGTAAAATCTACTATTGCAAGATGCTTCTAGTAGGAAAAGGATGTTCTTTTGTTTTCTGTGGACGAAAACAAAAGAACATCAAAAAAAGATTTGCCATATCAGAAAATAGAATTTGAAATTCGAGCGCCCATTAGTGATGCGCACTTGTCCCATTCGTTGTCCGGACTCCATTTGTTTGCCGCAACGCGACCTAATCCCGGGATTGTACCGGGATTATCCGGGATCACGAATCATGACACTATTGTTGTAAGTGTGAAACCGACGCAAATAGGCCTCCGGCTTTGCGCACCCCTACGAAGACCTGCCGCGGTTTTGAGACGTACGAATTTCAATTTTATTTTCATAGTTTTAGGTTTCAATTTTAAATAGCGGTGTTTTGGTTTGCAATGTTGCCAAAATAAAAGGGCTCTTGTTAAATTGCTAATTTGATTTATTTTCAAAATAAGTTCCAATTCTTTTAGAAATAGCGTTCAATTTCCTCTGAACTTAAAAAAAAAAGATGCGTCATTACGATTCTGATGTTACTTTTATTTGAGTGCAAGGTTTGCGCACCAGCTCTTTTTGAGTGAATTTTTTTTTGTAAATGCTCATTGTTCGTAGTTAATAACGAGATTATTATTTCTATATCAGTTGGGGTGGTTTGATCAAATATTTCTGTTTGTTTGTGTAATGGGACGTTTTGTTAATAAAACTTGTTTAGAAATAATAATAATAAAATAAACGATACACCCTCAAAGGCCCACACTATGGTTTTCCCTTGTGTCGTGGGACCCTTGGAACTTACATAATACATAATTCAGACAAGAACACCTATGACCTCAGAACTAAAATCTGCTTTTTACACAAATATTTGCCCCAACCGGGAATCGAACCCAGGGCCCCTCATTCAAGACGCAGTGCCACTACCACTCGATCAAACCTTTGTAAAATATCATGCAAAGCAATAAATGATTGAGTCATGATACCCAAATAAATGTGAACAGTGTGAACTGATAATAATAATTATGAAAAATTAAGTTTATTTCCAAAAATACCTTATTTACTGATTCGCAAAAATTTTAAAGTCAAGCCAACCAGTCAAAACATGGAAAAATAAATTACATTTTACGACTTGAGTCCTTTTAGTACTATAGGCAGTTCCATGTTCAAATCGAAGGCAATATTCGAAATGGCGGCGTAGAGACGCGACCGCAAATAAAAGTAAATTTACATCGTATTAAGATGCCGTGTCGGTGTCGTACGTGTCTCGTACGACACCCGCGGGGGTGCTTGGCGGGAAAATGCCGATAATTATCGAACGTTTATGTGAAGACGCGACTTGTAAAGCTCTTTACATGGTGCGATTCGTTTGGATGTTCGTTGGATGTGGTTTAGAGAAATTCACGAAGAAGAATTTTTCATAGATATACAGGGCTTTAGGTATCTCTCTTTCAATCTCTCGGGTGGTTGATCAGTCCATGAAACTGCACAAAATACAAAATACGACCTATGTTCCTTGGGGAAGTTGTTCAGTTTCATGGACTGATTAACCACCCGAGAGGTTAAAAAAAGAGAGATACCTAAAGACCTGTAGAGGGTTTTTGTGTATTCAGCTATGTAATCTTAAGACCGATTTATACCACATAAAGCAATAAATGAAAATGATTTTTTAATTAAGTAATTCAACAAGAAACTGTAGGTAAGTAACGTCGTAGACACATTAGGTACTAGTATTCATCTAAGGCAAGTAGCGTACGTCCGTCCGTATGGCAGTCATTCTAAGTTCGAACTTTTTTAATCTTTGACATTCTGGCAAAGATATTGCCCATCCTGAGGCACCGAATGCGTGACGACTTGTGGCTATAGGTCTGTGTGCATATCCAACACCCAGTTCCACAATTTTGGAGTGCAGGAAAGAAAAATACAGAATTTCACACAAATCCCTACTAATATTATAAATGCGAAAGTAACTGTGTGGTAACTCTGTCTGTCTGTTTACAATTAACCGCCTAAACTACAGAAGCGATGTTGATGAAATTTGGTACAGAGATAGATTAGACCTTAGAAAACGACAAAGGCTACATTTTAATCCCACAGCTGGTCTAGGCACGATATAACCTGTAGTCCACGCGGGCAGAGCCGCGCGGGCGGAAAGCTAGTTGTTAATATGTAAATGAACATTTTGATCGAAGTCGAAGCCTACAAAAACCTTCAAGAAGCCCATAGGCTGTGACCGTAAACGCGTACGTTTACGTTATAGTCCATAAGGTTTAGTGGTTCTTTGCATAAACGTAGTTGCATCGCCGTTGCATTCGGTACTTGGACTTAGATGCACTTATCTACATCAACTGGGGAATATTGACTTTATGATCATTATTTTAGACGTAAGGCCTCTTTGGCAATTTTATAGACGTTTATAATATTAGTAAGGATAAATAATATGTAATGGAACGTTTTGTTAGTCTGTGTATCTGTCTGTGGTATCGTGGCTCCCAAACGGATGAATGGATTTTCGTTTAGTTTTTTTTGTGTCGTAGATAATTTTATCCCGAGTGTTCTTAGCCATGTTTCATGAAAATCTGTTCAGCCGTTTGAAGATCATCAACTCTTTTCTAGTTGATGAGGGGATCTGACTAACTTCCTCATGTCCGATCGATTCGAAATTTGGTACCGTGTTACTTCAATGATATTGAAAGTAAGGTAACCATGACCTAATAAGCCGTTATTTAATTTTATTTTTATTATATTATACCTTAGCTTTCCGCTAGCGATCTTGTTCGTGCGTAGAAGAGTAGCCTATTGTCCTTCTATCTCCATTCCATAATTTATCAAAATTGGTTCAGTGGTTTTGGCGTGAACAAATAAAAAACAGACGAGTTACTTTCGCATTTATAACATTATAAAATTATTCGACTTCGATAGTAACTTGAAGTGTTTTTGTTTGTTGGTGCTTCCTTCTAGATAAAACACAAATCGATGCGATTTTTTCGCAAATTTTCGTTACCTAGCTAATTTAGAGTCCCTCGTTAGACTCCTTAGCCAAAAACTAACGTCACATTAAAAAAACACTTTTATTACCCATCAAAGTTTCAAATTGAAATCTACGGCAGCAATTACAGAAGTTAGTGAGGAAAGCTTGGTAGTTAGTGGTAATAATTGAGAAGCTCCCATACATACAAGTCCGTAACTAACTCTCTTGGGAATTGATGCAATGTTCTGGGAACATGCGACGTCTACAACATGAGATTTAGGTGTTGGAGTTGATCAATCAATATTCGTAACTGATTAGTTAGATGTCGTTAATGGTCTTAAATCTACACTTGTTTATTAAAAAAATATACAATTTGTCAAATATTATCAATCGTCAATTATTACAACTTTATAATAAAATTAATAATAAAAATTCATGTCAAAACTTAAAACTAATAAAATAAAGCAAGTATAAAACAAAAAGTCTATGAATTTCAAAAGTCATTTTGCATTTTTTTTGTTAACCGAAACTACTAGACGGATTTAAAAAAATTATTGTGTAGGATTTATAAGTAATTGTTGTGGGTTGAAAAAAAAAATATTTGTGTACAAACCTAGGGTTTCACTGATTGTTAAAAAGTACTAAATGTCTACCAGAATTCAATTGCTCACATGGTTATCAAAGGCACTTCAGTGACTGTCACGAGATAAGCATTAGCTTTAGATTTAATCGGTTATAGGTCTCAACATATGAAAATTCTAAAGCGTTGAATAAACAAATAATGTCACTTTGGATCAATCGCAATCGACATCGTGCTGTCAGCGGTCAGGGCCCCGATTCTGTAACTTCAGTTGTGTGTCAATGGAACGGTTGCCATTTTGTCCGTTCAGGTGGCGAAATTGAGAACCATTCAAATTTCATACATCTAATGACGGCAGCTTTGACTGGTGGCGTCACCGCCAACTGAATTTTCAGTTAGTTTGCAACTTTACGTTCGGTTGGCGGTAGCGCTGCTGGTCGAGGTGGTTGTCAGCAAGTATATGAAAATTAAATACCTAGTTCTCAATTTTGCCACCTGAACTGATAAAATGGCCTCCATTCCATCGACACTAAACTGAAGTTACAGAATCGGAGTCTAGTAGACGTGCCACCTTTTCCGGGGTCTACTTTGACTATGGTTACCATCTACCTATTTTTTATAATCTCCTTCAGGGTGTAGGAAGATCAACGTGTGCTTCTAAAACTAACAGACGCCACATAGCCGTGGTGGGTTGTGAGCCTTTCGCCCATGGTACGGCAAAACTTCTACAATATGCTTGGGAAGAGTTGGTAATTGCAGACTCCAAGCTTTTCTTTCCCTCTCAGTCCAGTGTTGCAACTGGTCTTATTTATTTTAAGTACAGTTATCCCTTGAAGTACGTAAGTCTATAATAGCTTCACCTTTAATAGTTAAAGCTGTTTCTTGCGTGCCGAAAGCTATCTGCCTGGTTGTAACGAAGATTTAGTTAGAACGGTGGATTTCACTCCCTAAGCTAAGACTTAGCTATGTAAGAACAATGCCACATTGATTTGTTACTACCGAGTATTTTTATTGCATTTAAGGTATAGAGCTATCTTTTAAATAGTGTAAAGGAAAGTCGCAGTTTTCGTCTGACTGGTTCTCCGCTAACTTTCCTGAATCATGCAGTGGATTTTGATACGGTTTTAACTATCATTTAGTTTAGATCATTTCTTCCGGAAAGTTGGTATAAATAAAATAAGAAAGCGTTGTTGCACGTGCATGAAGCTAGGGGCGCATCGCTTAATAGTTTTATTATATAAAGTGATAAATCAAAGAATGGTGAGAAATTCACAGTATTTATTAGCTTATTTAGAAAACCTGGAGGCCAGAGCAAACTCACATTCTGTTAGCGATTAAGTACTATGATCGATAGTTATGTCGTGAAACTCGTTCTGAAATATTAGGGATTGACATGAACTGGATTACGTCACTTTTCTATTGTGTCAGTCAATCCCATAAATTAACTTTCCATTTTCTTTATCGCTAATAGAATGTGACGTTGTCTAGAAATTTTGATAGTTTGTTGAAACTATCGGTCGAAACGTGGTCGCATTTCCTTAAATCATTTTATATAGACTATCGATACCTGTTATAGTATGGACACTACGATATTCTAGCAAGCCCTAGTCCAGTAGGACCACGAGTACATAGTTGTCCTACCTGTAGGTCAAATCGGTTGGTCCACGGGCCCGTAACAAGTTTTCATTTTTCACCTATTTTGGAAACTCTAATATCAGAATTTCATGTAAGTAAGTAGAATTGAGTTTTGATTGCTGATTTCTTTTTCAGGTTAATACAATACAATTATTGCACTTTATCATTAGGTATCACACTCTAACACAAACAAGGTACAGTTACATTTAAATATGTATAAACAGTTAATAGGTCTTTACCTATGAAATTGCCGATTTTTTCTCAATTTTTATTTTAATTATAATTTATTTGATTGAACAGCTATTACAAAAAATGTTTTTTATTTAAAACCTTGGCTATATAACGGAGATATTGAGTCAAATTAATACATATTTATTTTAGATTTAATTGCTGAAAAAGAAGCTCAAATATACCTCGTTTCATCCGTTGCCCGTTTCATTGCTTATTTTTGCTGTACCGTTGTTACAGTTACAACTTTCAATAAAGTAAGTATGATGAAAATAAACTTAATGTTGTCCAAACCTTCCCACAAAATTTTGTCAAATTTGGATTTCGCATTCCCGAGAAAAATCCAAAAACGTTAGTATGGAAAATTCAGTTTTCCAAAAATATTGTATGAAAAACGGCAATTTCATAGGTAAAGACCTATTATTTATGGGTTTGTACCAAATTGAACGAGAAGAAGCCATTTATAATTGAACTATAATGAGGCCGCCTTACTAAATTCTCATTCAATTTTAAACGTACCATAAAATGAAAAAGCCCTGTTTAGATGGATAAGCTAACATATTATTATTGAGTATTATTGTGACGCACAATGCACATAGACAGGAGCTATATGGAGCATACCTACCTACCAAATATACTAAACTTTCATCGCACGATTGCTCTCGAATAGTGTTATTTGTTATTTTTGTCGTCGATCAAAAATTCAGCTCACACAATAATATCGCCGACAGAAACTCGATCTGGAATCATTCGTACATTTTGCATTATTGTAAAAATAACAATATTCCAATGCTATAAACATCTGTCTTTCTCAGCATTTTTGTCGGCCGGTTTGGTCGAGAGATAGTGGCGCGCTGACTCTTGATCGACGAATCTTAGGTTCAGTTCCCACTCGGGGCAAATATTTGTGTAAAAAGGAGATGTTTGTTCTTGGGTCGTGGTTATTTGTGTCTGTATTTATGTATGTTCCGAGGGACTCACGACACAAGAGAAAACTTAGAATGTGTAGCGTTTATTGGTATAATTACATTATAATATAAAGCCAATCTATCATTCTTGATTTCTTAGACCACAGCAAAATTAGCTTTGCCAGCAGACTATCTATTTCGCGATCAGCAAAAAATATTCCAATAGGTACCTATACGTTGTATAAGACGAGAATGATTGATTCTATATACAGGGTGTCACATAAAATATTGATATGGCTGACGTCGTAAAATGGAACCCTTTTGGGGTCTTCCTCGTTGACCATCAAAGCTTTTTGCATAATTTTCCAGAGGCACGCACATTGATTCTCAAGAGTGTACGAAAATTCGGGTTTTTCATAGCACTGAATGGGTTTTTTATAGTTCTGGGTGTCAGAGATACGTCGTACCTACGTCATACGGTAAATGATTGGATAGTAAAGACTGGAACTTTTATGATACAATTTTGGAGTATCTTTTTATGATTTCTTTTGGTGATTTTAAGATAAGTGTTGCTTATTATTATATATGTTGTTTTGGAATGTGTAGATATGCATAAATATGGATCCACAGACTATTCGAAAACAAATTTAAAGTAAGTACTTTTAATAAATCATCATTTTAGGACTTTGTTCGTACGTTTCCTCTTTTATAATCAGAGAATTTTATAAGACTTTCTCTGATTGTATGATAGAAGAATTATGAGCAATTATATGAGGGTGGCTTTAAATAAGTAAATCTTTGGGATGATTCTCCCCATGAAACTAAACAATTTTTTTTCCAAGGAACCTATCTAAAATAATAATAAAAAAACAACGGGTTGCACTCCGGGAGTGCCGGCAGAAGTGAAAACTTGAACATTACCTAATGTTGTGCATTAACATTTAATTTAATTTTTTCTATGCTGACACCGGATGACATCTTGATTTTTGCAGTTTTAATTTCCTATATTTATCAAAAACACCTTTTTTTAAAATTTTCGCGAGTTTTACATTTTTTTCCCATACTTCAAAGTGCACAACGCTGCTAAAGAAGTTTTCACTTCAAAAATTTCGACTTCCCATGCAAAGGCAATTTTTTTTCATATTTCGGCCTGTGTTCCTTATGAAAAGTTTTTCAGTTTCGTGGGCTAATTCACATCCCTGATTTTCGGTAACTAATTTAAAGTCACCACATGTACATATAAGTACTTACCTTATATCTATTCTGAAAGATTTTCCTGCAATACCCTCCACTTTTCCTTCAACCAATACCTTTAAAAGGACAGTCACTAATTCGATAATCTCTCCAAATGTATTGGATTCGTATAATATCTGAATATTGGAGGCAAAACGTATAAAGTTTATCGTGCTATCACTTAGTATCATATTGCCATCGTAAATATATACCAAGGTTTGTCGTATACACGGTCACATAAAAGTGTGCATCAGTGATTCTAAAACGTTGCGAAATTTGCCCACTTTTAATACCTTTATAACTATAAAAAACCGGCCAAGTGCGAGTCGGACTCGCGCACCGAGGGTTCCGTACAAACCTGCTTAAAGGTATTATAGACCTTATATAAAGGTATTTGATATGAATTTCAATTTAATACCTCTACGTGTTCATGAGGAAAGGGGTAGTAAGTTTAAAATTATTAAAAATATTTTTATGATATAATGTAACTAAAAATTTACGGTTTTCGCAATTTTTCCATTATTTGTGCTATAAGATGTTGCTTCGTACCAAATTTAAAGATTCTGAGTTCACGGGAAGTACCCTGTAGGTTTTGATTCCCTTGCGAGTGTCGAAAATTTGCGGAAATTCGCGACATAAATGGCTGTATCTTTTGATTGCGTTGGTTTAGAAGTTTGATTTTTTCACAGCTCTAAGGGACAGTAAACTTGAGTATTTGATATAAATTTCAGCTTCATACCTCCACGCGTTCCTGAGAAAAAGGGTCTTGACAGACGGACGGACGGACGGACAGACGGACAACAAAGTGATCCTATAAGGGTTCCGTTTTTTCCTTTTGAGGTACGGAACCCTAAAAATTGAAAAAAATTTATCAACCCCTACCAACTCTATTACGTCAGCTTTCAAGCAAAAAAAAACTGAGTTAGGTTAAGCAACTTACACAGAAGAAGGGAATAGTGATCGGTCAAAACTCTGACACCAGAGTAAGCCAAGTTCGCCACACACTTAAGAGCTACGATGCTACAGACAGACACACAGATACACAGACATAAAGATATACACGTCAAACTTATAACACCCCTCTTTTATTCGGGGGTTGAAAAGGAGCTATATTCGTTTGCTGTATGCGATAACTACACTGCTTTGCAAATATACTTAGATTTATTTGTAAGATTATGGTTTCATTTAATTTCATTTTTAGGTCTTTGATTTGGAAGAATTAATTTTATTTGTTTTAATATTTTTACAGATTACACGGTCCACATCACAAAATACTATGTTTTCAGTTGAAAAGTGTCAGAATGTGGGAAGTTTTAGATGTTTGCCACTACATATCAATATTGAATTAGATATTTAAAAAAAACTGTAATTTTTGGGCAGGAAGCCTAAGTGGTGGCGCGTAAATACTTAAATAGGTGAGTAAGGGAGTTGAGAGGTTGAGAACCACTGTCTTATGTGATCGAATTTTTATAGCAGTAATCCTAATCACATTTCCCAGTTATTGAGGAAAGTAGGAATATTGAATGGAGATAAAATGACGAAATTGGTTGTCGTAATCTACTATCAAATATTCATACTTGACATGCCATATTACATGACGACAGCTTTTTGACATCAATCATATACTATTAATGAGCTCATCTTGTACAGTGTTAAAATTTGTAACCCCGACAAAAAAGAGTTATACGTTTGACGTGTGTATCTGTGTGTCTGTGTATCTGTGTGTCTGTGTATGGCATCGTAGCTCCTAAACCCATGGACCGATTTCGATGCATTTTTTTTTAAACTGATCTGATCGGTCAAGGGTGTCAGGGGTGTTCGATTTTATTTTTTATTTTAGTGTTATCTTCTTGTCTCTCGTATAAATACATAATTCGTTTAAAAGTAAAGTCATGTAAATTAAAGTGTAACAAGAAAAAAGTGTGACGTTCAGAATTAAGCTATTAATAAAATAATTTGGAAAATCTATGGGCCTTTTTATAATTAGAAAGCGGCACGGCAAAATTGTATTACCATTGCCTCCTATGTAATAGTAATACTTGAAGCTGAGAACATAGAGGGCAATGGTAATTCCAATTTCGAAGTGCCGTGCCGTGCCGTTCGAATTATAAAAGGCCCTATGAGTTTTTTGCCGTGTGGTGATCGGTTGAGAATAACACCACCCCATCTCTTTCCGTGGCTGTCGTAATAGGCGACTAAGGAAACACAAATGAGATCTGCCTCCTAGTAATCCATCCTAGGCAACGACACTTCATTTTTTTTCTGAATCTGAGGTGTCGTCCTATGGTCTCATGCGGTGTGGTAGGCTCTGTAAAGGGCCGTCTGGTTCGCGACCACCCTCCTACCGAAGTCCGACGCCAAACAGCTTGCTGTGTTCCGTCGGTGCGTGGGAGTACCAGTGCCTTTATAGGCATTTCTGGGTTAACTCGCTCCATCGTACCTCATCTTTGACCTTTATGGTCAAGATTGAGGTCAAGGGTTAACCCATCTTATAACAAACAAAAAAATACACAACAAGAAAGTAGATTTTTTTAATATTTTGATGAATATTTTTTTTAATATTTCGATCTATGTTTCTCGGGATAAGTTTTTTAGATAAATGGCTACTTCACGTCTTTAATTTTCATTTACTCATTAAACGCCACCCAATATTGTTTTTCTTTCATTTTAACTGTTTTACAAATGAATTTGAAAAAGCTCTTTAACTTTTGACTATAGGTACAAGTCTTAATTTATAATACTTGTACCTGATAGATAGATATCCACTGTCCATGTCTACAAAACAGGACTCATTGTTTCCTCAAAGTAGGTAGTAAGTACTAAAAAACCAAATAAGTAGGTGGAGTAAGGTCTACTCCAAGGTAGCCATTTCAACAGACAACCAAAGACCCATCAGTATCGCATAGCAGTCATCTCGATTTGATTTACCGCCCTACCCCCACGTCAGAAGGCGCAGAGTTATATCAATTTAATCGTCCAATTGAAATTCAAACGGTGCTGCGACGAATCAATTACGGGGGCCCCATTCAAATACCGCCCCCTCGCCCCCTTAGTGCGGCCCTGGCTGATAGAATTGTAAGCGGAATGCGCGTGTGATAGAATGTGAACCAATATTCTCGGGACGTGTTTTGGTGGGGTGTGTTTTTTTTAAAAAAGGTTCATGTACTATGAAACTGAAGAATTTATTTTGTAGTTACCATTGAATGAAAACGTACAAACGTCAATCATCACCAAATCATAAGGCGGTTGAATGCCTATAGTGACCATTTTGTTCGTTCAGGTGGTGAAATTGTCTCTAAAAATTGAAATTTTCACAAATTTCAAGTAAAACAAAATTTATTTATTATAATTTAAAATTCAGGTTTAACACTTGATTGTCTTAAAAGTATAGCGCTCCATCTATCTCGAGTAAGCTTTTACAGCTTCTCAAACAGACCTCCTTTGTATGAAAAATCGTGCAATATTCTTATACCTACCGCGTTGATGTGTATATATGAAATTTGGATAGCTATCCATTCCACCACCTGCAGCTCGAGTACGATGGCGAAAATTTCAACATTGACAACGCCAGAGGGCGAGCAAGCCTTTGCGCGGGGCCCTCGCGTAATCAAAGTGAAGTTTCAGCGTCATCAGCCGAGTGGCGTGCCGCGCGAGTTTGTCGCCATCGTGCTCGAGCTGCTGAACATATAAGACGGCGACCATCAAGACGCAATTGATTAGATAGCCGTCCTATGGTTAACTTTCGTTATGGTTTTTTTATTTTTTATTATTATAAGATAGGTTAACTCTTGACCTCAATCTTGACCATAAAGGTCAAAGATGAGGTCGACGATGGAGCGAGTTAACCCAGAAAACGCCTATAAAGGCACTGGTACTCCCACGCACCGACGGAACACAGCAAGCTGTTTGGCGTCGGACTTCGGTAGGAGGGTGGTCGCGAACCAGACGGCACTTTACAGAGCCTACCACACCGCATGAGACCATAGGACGACACCTCAGATTCGAAAAAATGAAGTGTCGTTGCCTGGGATGGATTACTAGGAGGCAGTCTCATTTGTGTTTCCTTAGTCGCCTTTTACGACACCCATGGAAAGAGATGGGGTGGTGTTATTCTCAACCGATCACCACACGGCAAAAAATGTTCTACTTGTCCTTTAATATTTTGTATGGTCTCTATTTAAATACTAATATTCGCCTATAATAGCTTCTGAAAGGTTCTGATGCGATTGGCGTCTTGTAACTCAATACCCAACTTGGACGCTTTAAACGATAGGGTTGGGATTCTTAGGATAGTTGTCGATAAAATTGCTGTAGAAAAAATCGATTACACCTGGCGTACGAGATTACTATCGCAAGCGGCGTAGCGTAAACAATCGCGCGACGGGTTAATTTTTGGAAAAATGTCACTCTCCATCCATACTCAGATATACACAGTCCTATAATCCCTGAAGGGGAAGGCAGAGAATCATCTGTTTCACATGAAGCCACGTTTGAGATTGATTATTAGATGAAACATGAGTATAGCGGTGATAGGTTGGCAGCCTTTTGCCCACTATATACAGAAAAACCATCACGTCCTTACAGCATGCTTGGAAAGAGTTGGCAGCTGACTCATTCTAAGTTTGTCTGTCACTCCCAGTTCAGCGTGGAAATACAAGGTGACTTTTTAATCAGTAAGCAAATTTTTCTTACGGTGTCAGTTACGTTGATACAACGTAAATAAGGAGAAATAAAATATTTTTTTCAACAATTTTCAGATTTTGATACCCCTTTTTAACGTCTTAGAGGATGAATTTTGTAAAACGCAGAAACACGGGTGTCACAAATAGTGTTAAATACACACATCAACAAAGTCTAAGCAACACGCACGATTTTTCATACAACAGAGGCCTCTTTGAGAAGCTGTGAAAAGTATTTAAGACACGTATTTTTAATAAAATCTTTAGTGTGAGCAAGTTCTATACCCGAATTTAAAATTCCTATAAATGTACTTTATCTAGCTTGAAGTTTGTGAAAAAGAGACGAAAATGAAAATTTAATTTCACCATTTCCATACTAAAAGCAAAGAAAAACTGCGTTTTCATTTTCATTTTTCCCTCTTTTCCACAAATTTCAAGCTAAATAAAGTTCATTTATAGGGATTGAAAATTCAGGTATAGAACTTGGTCACACTAAAGATTTTATTAAAAATACGTGTCTTAAATACTTTTCACAGCTTCTCAAAGAGGCCTCTGTTGTATGAAAAATCGTGCGTGTTGCTTAGACTTTGTTGAGTAGTGTAGTACTATTACCACGTTTCAAGTCAATTGGACGATGTAATTTTTTTTCCAAACAAAAATTTTGATTTATTTTCATAATTCACACGATCTAATTTGAATTTTTTATATGAAACGATATAAAACAAAAATGTATAGGTCTCTTAAATTTTTATACATTTATGTACAAAAAAATTGCGTACTGATTAAAAAATAACGTGGTATATCGTCCTTAATCATGATTATACCAATGTGAGAGTACTCGGTCAGTTGAAAAAATGAGAAGTTGCCAATATCAAGAAAATAGACTATTTTAATTACTCTGGGCTCCAATAGAGTAATTACTTAGTAAGTTATGAAAACTAACCCCGCCATATTTAAAAAGTTTTTGATTCGAGATTTAAATTTTGGTTCATTTTGCAATCTAGGTTCCATTGGCTACATTTTTAAATGCTTAAGCATTGTTTTAATAATAAAAATAGTGTATAAACTCTAAATTCGGAAATTATCGATACGTCTTGAAATAATCCTTCTATTTATGATTATAGTAAAAGGTCTTTTTTTCACACACATCCTTAATAATATACTATCTTTCCGCCCGCGGCTCCGCCCACGTGGACTACAGGTTATACCGTGCCCAACTGTGGGATACATTATAGCCTGTCCTTTCCCAGGCTCTAATCTATCTCTGTACCAAATAGGCGTGAAAGACGGACAGACAGACAGAGTTACTTTCGCATTTATAATATTAGTATGGATAAGGTTCTTAACGTAACGTCCAGACATACGTGTTAACTTGTGCTGGAATAGATTCTTTAGCTAATGTGCAACAGAAGACGGAGGCACCAGTCATCGATAAGTTTAGAAGGCTTTTCCCATCCCTAATTGCCTTTGAAACTCCCGAAAACTCTAAACGGATTCGACGTCTCAACTGTCGCTTAGTTTAAAACTGTCCCCGCCTCCCTAACTCGATTCCAATGCGTCTCAAACTCACCGGTCCCATCTTTATGTAAATTCTTTTACCAACATAACTTTGCCGTCGTCGAAAATTGGAACTACAGCCCATCTTCCACAACCGACTCAAATTTACAAAGATACTAGCGTATATTCTAGCTGCAAATGTAAATTGGTAAAAGATCCCTCCCAAGACGCTTCGTTTCTGGTGTCGTGACGAGGTTTTTAAATTTACAGTCAAGTGCATATCGAGCATGACAATTTGGACTTTGTATCGTTCTTATTTGGTATTAATAAGAATGATAATCGTACTTCTGATCTGTGCTTGATTTTCCAATGATTTTTTTCAAAATTCTCTACATTTACTCTATATTCATTTCGAAAAACGCCATTTGAATAAACAAGTAAAACAAAAGTGACATTCGTAATTTAAATTGCATGATCATCGGTTCCATGGTGTAATGGTTAGCACTCTGGACTTTGAATCCAGCGATCCGAGTTCAAATCTCGGTGGAACCTGACTTTTTGACTGTCGGTAGAGAAATAATTGTCAACTTATTTTTCCTACTATAGTACGCCCGCGTGGACTACAGGTTATATCGTGCACAACTGTGAGATAAAATGTAGCCTATGTCCTTTCTCAGTCTCTAATCTATCTCAGTACCAAATTTCATCAAAATCGGTTCAGTAGTTTAGGCATGAAAGACGGACAGACAGACAGAATTACTTTCGCATTCATAATATTATAGTATGGAAGTATGGATAACATGAATAGGTATATACTCATAAAGGTACTAGTTACGTACCCATGTACATGCTTTTAGTAATTTTACTGATAATTATGTTTGTATAAATTCCTTTGAATCACGGGCAACTTTAAAATAATTAATTTAGTAATTAATATTATCATTACAAATTGGCCAGAAACGTACTGAGAAAAGGCTGTGTCTGGAGTATCCGACGAGCGAGTTATGAACGTAGAGGAACAGAAAGAAGGTATGTTTGGATCACACTGTGGTTTCTGCCTAGCCCAATGGGGCAAAGGCGTCAGTTTATTTTTATGTATTATTATTACCAATTTTCATGTCATTTCAGCCTGAAATAGATAGGTGTAATGTGTTCACAACCTAAAATCCCTAATACAAGTTAATTAGCTAATTTTATAACTTTTAAAAATTCAGGTTCCACCGAGATTTGAACTCGGATCGCTGGATTCAAAGTCCAGAGTGCTAACCATTACACCATGGAACCGATGACAATCGCTTTGAAATCAAGTTTTAGTAGATTTTTACCTTGAACTCTTCATATTTTTATGAAACACTTGTGTAAATATACGTAAACCTTACTACATGACAATCGTTCTGAATTTGGTTCTTAAATCTCGTAATTAATAAAAACGACTGATTTAAGAATTATGACCTCACAATTTTATCAACCCTTTTTTTATAATGAGATGGGTTAACTCTTGACCTCAATCTTGACCAAGGTCATAGATGAGATCGACGATGTAGCGAGTTAACCCAGAAAATGGAGCGAGTTAATTATGGCACTGGTACTCCCACGCACCAACGGAACACAGCAAGCTCTTTGGCGTCCGACTTCGGTAGGAGGGTGGTCGCACACCAGACGGCCCTTTGCCAACTAAGAGGTGTCGTTGCCTACTAAGATGGATTATTAGGAGGCAGGTCTCATTTGTTCTTTCAGTTCAACCACAAGCCGAATTTATTTTTACATGTTCTTATAATCATTAAGTTCATAGCAATATTTTACTCGCCCTTCGATATATTTATGTATATATATTTCGTGTATTTCCAAGATAATTATTTTTTCACATATTTTTAGTCGTAATTCAGTTCCTAGCAAAGTTTTAAATAATCTAAAAAGTAATGGCATCTGTGTCTACGGCTCCCGAAATTCTTAATCCGCCGCCGCCTCTCCGTATTCTGAATCATGTGGATATTATCAAGAACTTGGCAAACTTGACTAACCCTAGTGTCAAAGTTTGGCTGCCGAATGATCTCTGATTTGGTAAATTAAAATTACCTAATTAAATTAATTAGAAATAACTATAAAAAATCAGGTTCCACCGAGATTTGAACTCGGATCGCTGGATTCAAAGTCCAGAGTGCTAACCATTACACCATGGAACCGATGATGTCTCACTTAAAATTGCAAATCTGATTTTATTTACTTACCTTTATTTGCACAAGTACCGTGGATGGTTATTGAATAGTCTAATTTAATTATAATTATTTCAATTCATTGTAAGTATAACTCTATGAAAGGAGGCATCTAGTAAGTCAATGACAATTTTTAAAAGTTCTTTATAAAATTATATACCTCACCTTATTTACTAATAGGGAATTCCTAAGACTACGTTCACTTGAGAATTGCGTTAAATACTTTCTTACTCCTCGCCTATACTATAAAAGAAAATTTTGTGCTAATTTTCAAGGTCTTAGGGCGAAAAGTTTGGGTTGATGATTAGTCAGCGAGTCAGGACCTCCAATTTTATATATATATATATATATATATATATATATATATATATATATATATATATAAAATTGGAGGTCCTGACTCGCTATATAACTAGAGCTAGAGTTGTTTGTCTAATATCTAAAGATTTTAGATTCACAAGACGCTCTGTCTGTTCCGTAAGAGATGAAATACGTGAGGGTGTTGTACTTACAGTCAAAACGCTTCTAAAGACAAAACAAAAGAAGTTTTCCGACAATCGAAAACAATACAGTCAATTCAACTGGAAGGTTTGTAATCCGCAAGTCGTGCTCAATTTCATCACAGCAAATATCACTTTCCGATATATCCCCCTTCATCCCGTTACAGAGGACGATCAAATTTATTCAAATTGTACCTTGTCGCCACAGCACTCCTGTGACACCTGCTTTACATTCCACTCCTTCAAAAACCAACCCTACTCTCTGAAGTTAAGGTTGAAAATTATTAAGCGAAGCAAGAGTCAATTCGAAAGGCTCCAATGTATGATTATGGATAGAAATTCTTATTCCACTCAAAATAACATCCGTTTCCTTTCAGCACAGGTTCAGTTGTTGTTCAATATCTACTGTGGCTGTATTTGTGAAGGCTTTCAGTTTGCGGTCTGTTTACATGAAAAGGTGGGCTGAAATGAGTATGCATTGAAACTTCAAAGAGGCTTTGCGATGGCGTAGGGTAACGAGTTGGCGTGATCTTTTGAATTCAAGTTTATTTTAATTAAGAATTTGAAAGTATAAAACACAAAGGGAAATACAAGTATAACGTTTTGAAAGGAAAGTGGGAAAAATAATGTGTTAGAGTAGGCAACACATTTGGTTAGGGATTACTAAGATCGATAGTTCTGAAATACATGAGACTGACCACGGCTTTTCTGTTAATCCCGCACATTTTATTTAGTTTCCATCCCAGGCAACGACACTTCATTTTTTTCTGAATCTGAGGTGTCGTCCTATGGTCTCATGCAGCGTGGTAGGCTCTGTAGAGGGCCGTCTGGTTCGCGACCACCCTCTTACCGAAGTCCGACGCCAAACAGCTTGCTGTGTTCCGTCGGTGCGTGGGAGTACCAGTGCCTTTATAGGCATTTTATGGGTTAACTCGCTCCATCGTCGACCTCATCTTTGACCTTATGGTCAAGATTGAGGTCAAGAGTTAACCCATCTCATAATAAATAAAAAAAAAGTTTCGGTTTACTTTATCGCTAAAAGAATGTGAAGTCTAGGAAGAGTAATGCAATAACTACGTGGACAAATTCTTAAACACATTATAACAACAACATTAGGTTATTTTTATTTAATAATACTACACTAATATTATCTATACAAGGTGTTTCAAAAAAATCCAAAAAAAAGAAATTCTAAAATTTAATTTTAAAAGTGAAATAGTCGCAACTCTAGTAATCAGTTGCACGGTTTGACATCTACAAAATTAAAGTTTCATATAATTAATATTACATACTTGTCATATTTGTAACAGAGCTGTGCAATAAGCTAAATTTAAATTAATTTTGAATTATAATTATTTTTTGGGTATTTTTTGAAACACCTTGTTTAGGTACTTATTACAACAATGCTAGGAACTTATTTTGTAATTGCAAGATAATACATTATGCACTGTCACCTTCTTGAATTCAGCCAATGAAAATAAATAAATAATAAATCAACAATTAATGACAATTCATTAATTATTTCAATAGCTCTACAGAGGGGAAAATTTTATCAGATTTGTCATAGCGCGAGGCAATTCAAACAATTGCGCTCTAGGCCCACGTCGCGGAGGCTAGTATTTAGGTATCACAATTTTTAAAGACTCTAGAACCTTCTTGTGCGTTAATTTTCCACGAAATACACTAAAACATTCACAATTCCTTATTGTATTTAACAACGTCAAGTTTGTTTTGATTTTGTTTACTTGTCTACTTATAACTCCTGCGCATTTGTGTAAACATAATTGATCAATGACGCAATTTCAAATTTTGAATTCCAAAAGTCAGGTTCCACCGAGATTTGAACTCGGATCGCTGGATTCAAAGTCCAGAGTGCTAACCATTACACCATGGAACCGTATGACTGAGTCGTGCAAAATAAGGTCTGCTATCGTGAAAGGTATTTTATGTGACGTCATAGAGTCACGATTTGGGGTCAGCTAGACGAGGCAGATGAGTGAAAGGTCGCGCAAGTTTCTTGATAGATTTGTTTTAATTTAATGTGTTCATTGACCTAGTTAAATCCATAGAACCTATACATCTATACACTCACACCTATAATCCCTTTCGGGTAGGCAGAACGACAAATGGGTCAAGAGTTAACCCCTCTTATAATAAAAAAAACAAAAAAAAACGACATAACGACATAGGGTTCTGAAACTACTTGACGTCACATTTAACATTTATTCTGTGGGTTATTACTCTTATTAAATGAAATATAAGTATAAGTTGTGACAGGATATAACTAACAGCTAACTGATTTTAACAGTATTGGGTAGTGTTGGCAGCTGGCACGTTCTAAGTTTTTCTTTCACTTCCAGTCAATCAACTCCATCGTGGAAGTACCGTTTTGTTTAAATCATTTAGATCTACTTAAGTTATCGTTATGGTTAGTGCTAAGTATTAATTTTCAAGGATTTTTGGAAGAATACTAATAAGCTAAATATTAGGCCGAGCTTGCCGGTGAGTGTCGCAGGCATTCAGGATCATAAATGTATTGCTGACAGCTTCAGGGAATATTTTAGTGTGCAATCACCCTTAAGCTCCGCATCACTGTCGGTGAGCGATGGTGAGACCGTGATGGCTAAAAGGAACGTTAAGATACCAGCCAAGGTTGTACATAAAATTATTACCAAAATGCAACGTGGGAAATCCCCAGGTCATGACGGTCTCAGTATCGAGCACTTTAAGTATGCCGGAGTACATCTTCCTCGGGTCTTGTCACTGTTTTTCACCCTGTGCTTGGGTCACGCTTATTTACCGGAGGCGCTAATCAGGACAATAGTGGTACCGATAGTTAAAAATAAGACGGGTGACACATCCGACCACAGTAACTACAGGCCCATTTCTCTTGCTACCATTGCCGCCAAAGTGCTTGACAGTTTGTTAAATAGTCGCATAAAGGAGGGTATTAACTTGCACGACGCCCAGTTTGGATTCAAAGCCGGAGTCTCGACTGAAAGCGCTATTCTTAGTTTAAAACACACTGTCAAGTACTATACTATGAGAAAAACGGCGGTGTACGCGTGTTTCCTCGACTTGTCCAAAGCATTCGACCTTGTTGCGTACGATGTTCTTTGGGGCAAGTTGCGGGATACCTGTGTGCCGCCGGAGTATGTCAACTTTCTCAAATATTGGTACGCAAATCAGAGGAATCAGGTGAGATGGGCCGGTACGTTGTCGGATGAATACGGGTTGGATTGCGGTGTGAGGCAGGGGGGTCTGAGCTCGCCGGTACTCTTTAACTTGTACGTTGACCAGCTTATCGAGCGACTGAGCAACACACATGTAGGCTGTCATATTGATGGTATATGTGTTAACAATATAAGCTATGCCGATGACATGGTGTTGCTCAGTCCCTCGTTAAGTGGGATAAAGCAGCTATTAACGATTTGCGAGGCATATGCGGTGGCGCACGGTCTGAGATATAATGCAAAAAAATCGCAGATAATGGTTTTTCGATCACCAAAGCAAAAACCTCGCCGTGTGCCATCGATATGTCTTAACAATGAGCCCCTACAGATTGTGAGCAATTTTAAATATTTGGGGCACATCATCACCAGTGACCTAACTGACGACGGTGACATTGAGAGAGAGCGCAGGGCGTTGGCGGTGAGGAGCAATATGCTTGCCCGAAGGTTTGCTCGCTGTACTGCGGGTGTCAAGATTACCTTATTTAAGGCATTCTGTCACTCGTTTTACTCGAGCGGCCTTTGGGTGACATTTACGCGCCGAGCCTACAACACCCTGCGAATACAGTACAATAATGCATTCAGAATGCTGTTGAGACTGCCGTGGCGCTGCAGTGCTTCAAAAATGTTTGCCGATTTCCACACGGACGACTTTTACGCCATTATGCGTAAAAAGTCGGTCTCACTGATGCAGCGCCTACGTAACAGTAACAACAGCATTCTGAAAATGATTGCAGCCAGATCGGACTGCCCCATTCAAAGGCACTGGATGATGGTTGCCCTTGGCTTAAATAATAGGTAATAATTATTAGTGTGACATGTGATGTGATTTATTTATTTGATTTGATTCTATGCACTAACACTACTAACATACTTCTAAGCTACCATTGTTATTAACGCACTAACCCTCTATGGACATTGTAAATTGTTTAAATGTTATTATGTCTGAAATAAATAAATATTATTATTATTATTAATATCTATTTCTACGAAAACGACACAAGCAAATGCACGCAACATAAGTTTTTTTTTTCTATGGGATCCTTTTAATAAAACACATCAAAATAATTAAAAAGATATAAGTAGTCTTTATTCTAAAGGTCAATTTTTCTTTTAATTTAAGTTTAAATATAACAAATAAAAGCTAGTTTCGCTAACACAAATTGTTTGACCTTTTTTCCTGCCCTGCAACAACTGTTCCTGTTATAATTTTCACTCAATCAACGGTCCGTAACTATATGACAGCATAAATCCACCAGAGCCGGACTCAGGGTAAAATCTTCGAACAATCTCGCGGGGCGCAATCATCGCTGCGTCGGGGACGCGGCCTCATTTATTATTAACAATACTGATTGCGTCCGAGACGCACGTGGATGTTCTTGAATAATATATGGGTGGCGATTTTGACCGTAGCTGGGACGGATCTGGTTTGGTTTTTTGTTTGAAATTAAACTAATAAAAAAATAACATTACAGTTTTTTTTGTAAATATCTATTGAGCATTTTACAGACAACAGCTCTAGTCATTTAAACAATTCATTGTTTTTTTTATTCTAGACCTGAAGAGACATTTATTTTATTTATGATATATTGGGTCATTTTAAATTAGTTAGCGAAAATCAAAACTGAACAACATTCTCCTAGGGACATACATGAAGAAAAAAAAATCGCCCCTCCCATACAACTTATGCGGTCAATTGATTTGTTCCTGTGTGGGATGTTGAAATATATATATTTTTAAATTTCATGTAGGTTTTTTGGAGAAAGTTGTTCAGATTCATGGGGAGGATACCCCCTAAAGTTTCGCTACTTAATTTAAAGTCACTCCATATGATATATTGTTGTAAGCTAATTATAAAAGTCGTTTCAATTAAAAAGTCAGGTTCCACCGAGATTTGAACTCGGATCGCTGGATTCAAAGTCCAGAGTGCTAACCATTACACCATGGAACCGCTTGTTCAGAAGATTAAAATCCTGAAACACTACAAATTAAGTGAAATGTTGATTATTTACTCAAGTGTAAGTCCGGCAGAAGATAACAATGTCTTAATTTGGAGTAATGCGATTACAATTATGTACAGCACTGATTACAACATTGATATCTCATTATAATGAACCATACAGCAAGTCATCAATGTGTTTGTGTGTTCTATACAAAGAAAAATCGCGAATAAACTTGTTTAGGTAGTTATATCCTTGTTATAATATGTCCTAAAGGGTAAGACAGAGCATCATATGCTTATGTTTTGTTTGTTCAATTATTTATTATTAACAATTTAAAAATATTACGATTTCAGAAAAAAACTAGCTTTTAGGCAAACTTATTCTTTTTCTCTATGTTGATAAATATTACACAGAACTCAACAACTTATCAATAGGGATAATATTTGGATAAGTTGTTCATAACAAAAATGGATTAAGTTGCAATTGTAAAAATAGCACAAACATCTTAATACTTATATGAAAATTCTTGGCTCACTGACTCATCACCGCATACCCTTAGCTTAAACCTTTGGAATACTGAAGTTTGGCACAAAGGTTCCTTCTATAGGCAAGGAATAGGGAACGATTTCACGTAATTCCCACGGCAATGAAGTCCCGGGCATCCTTTAATATCTTTATACAGGGAAAGTAGAAAAGTTGTACGAATCCATCCCTGGTTAACAATAGGCATCCACCAGGGCCCACTGCGTGCTAACAGGCGTTTAGCGTCCACCGTGTCCCTAGAGACGGCCCATGTTCGGCCCTCCTTTCGGCCTAAATCTAACATTGTTTTGCGACCGTCCACCCGACGTCGTAATCAAGTAGGGCCCTATGAATTTTTTAAACAGGATTTTTCTCTTTGTATAAAATTGTGAGGAATCTAGGATTATTTTTTGTTTCTCTTTGTTTTTGGGGTACGCTGGAGATATTTAGCTTATTGTTTTTGATATTAAATATATCAAAACAGATGTAGAAATAAATACGTTAATGCAGTTTTCATGTTAGCATTGTCATTAAGAAAACAAAATCTGAGAAATCTGAGAAAAGGCAGCGTGTCTTTTCAACTTTATAATTTACATAACTGATATTCATATAAGGTACACGTTAGGTATTTTAATTTTGACAAGCAGTGAGACAATCGTGTACTGACCTTGGTTTTCATAATAATTGACTAACAAATAAAATGTTGAGAGAATACATTCGTAGATACCGACGGTGCAATCGTGGCGAGCGCAGAGCCAAGTCTCGCATCAATATTAACATCAACCAAGGTATTTGACTGAATCTGTAGAAGGTTGTACTACCTACCATTGGTTCGGTTACCATAGCCTCGTGTGTTGATCAGAAGGAACTGCGAGCAAGTAGGATGGACCTTGATAATGAGAAAAATATAATACGCTTACTGCCTTATCTTCCAAAATAAGATGTTACAACAAAAACGGCCGCAAAGCAACGACTTGTAACTTTTCCATTTGTAAAAAAAACATCGAAGAAACTAATATGAAACATAAACAGCCAAACAATCCCACATGATTCGTGAAATTAATCCAATTAATTGACATATTTCTAACTGATTCAAACGCTGTGCAAACAATTTGCTTTCCGTAATGATTGTTTGCAAGCTATGATCGATTGGTCATTAACCTAATAGGTTGGCGGTAGTGGGCAACTCAACAAACAAACACTTGGAAATCAATCATTAGGTATTAGAGAAATTATTGGAAAACTACAGGGTGTCGATTTAGTTGACAATTCCTCCATCATAGTGGTGAATCAATTAAACGGTTGTATTAGAATTTTTATTGCCGTGTGGTGATCGGTTTAGAATAACACCACCCCATTTCTTTCCATGGGTGTCGTAAGAGGCGACTAAGGAAATATGAATGAGACCTGCCTCCTATTAATCCACCCAGGTAACGACATCTCAATTGGTTCTGAATCTGAGGTGTCATCCTATGGTTTCATGCGGTGTGGTAGGCTCTGTGAAGGGCCGTCTGGTTCGCGACCACCCTCCTATCGAAGTCCGACGCCAAACAGCTTGCTGTGTTCCGTCGGTGCGTAGGAGTACCAGTGCCTAATAGACATTTTCTGGGTTAACTCGCTCCATCGGCGACCTCATCTATGACCTTGGTCAAGATTGAGGTCAAGAGTGAACCCATCTCATAATAAATAAATAAAAAAGTATCTTTGCTAACAATGTTGTCTGCCACAATGTTGAGTTAATAGGCTACTTTTAAGTGAGCTTGCTAAATCCTTGACCGCATCTTCACCTTTGTGTTATATATTATGGTCAAGAGCGAACCCTTTATTAATAATAATAAATAAAAAAATACAATCAACATTTAGTCATTTCATTAGTACATAACAAAGACTGGCCATATTTGGTCAAGCTGATTATTGTTGAGTACTGAAGCTTTTTGGCCACATCTGTCATTCCTGATCGAAAACTAAGCACAGTGTTTCA
Organism: Aproaerema taeniolella; assembly: GCA_949987775.1. Taxonomy (NCBI): domain Eukaryota; kingdom Metazoa; phylum Arthropoda; class Insecta; order Lepidoptera; family Gelechiidae; genus Aproaerema; species Aproaerema taeniolella. The sequence continues at coordinate 5,035,148 of OX465246.1, read as the reverse complement.
GACACAATTGGTTATTATAACATAGAGTACCTATGCTGCAAGAGAAAGTTCTGATATTTGTCAATTTCAATAGACCATACTATAAAATACATACTTACTCACTCGTATTTTTCATCGTGAATTCTTTGAAATTCAGTAAAAGGTAATCAGACCCCGACTTTCCATTAACGTTAATTCTTATGCGGATTTCAAGAAGTAGCTTGCTGAAATGTAATTTGTCATTTTAAGGGTAACTTGAGAAGACAAGCACTCTGCAGTCTCAATCGTGAGTTATTAGGTTACAGCAATAATGGAAGTATCAAAATTAGATCCGTTTTAATTCCCTGACTAATTATCACTTATTTGTGGTTTTAGAGGTTTATTTTTAAAGATTTTTTTTTATACTATACATTAGTATCGTTTATTTCTAACTAGTTATTTACTGGTGAACATCAAGGCCCTAGCTTGCTGGCGATTACGATTTCCACAATTTATCCATTGTGGAGGGTGAGCAAAACTTATCCTTCTTTTTATCGATAGTGAGATGTATAAAATTTATTTCCACTTTTCCTTATTTAATTTCTGGTTGAACCTCTAAATATTAAGCTTTTTTTTTGAGGATTTGCAATCTACAATAAGGTTATTTTCGTCTACGTTAAAGATTGTCATCAGTAACTCGAAACTCGTTAAAAATATTGTGTGGTGGGCAGGAATTGAACAACTCTTAAAACTCTTGCATCAAATTTGATTTCCCAAAATTAGCTAAATTCTGGTCCATCAAAGTTCTTGTTTTTGTTAAATAAGTGAACGTTTTTCTGGTAGACGAAGATGCAAAAGACGTGGAAAAATTGTTACGCTTCGGCTGACGTTATGCTTTGGACAATGTGAGAGTAAAGAACAATAAAATACGCTGGAGGTATTTCCTACTAGAGAATATGTTGATTTCTTAGATCACTGAAGGTAGGTAGAATAAAACAAGTTTGTTATACATCATCTTTATATTGAAGTGATAATTTATAATAATAACTTTTAATATGGCCGTAGGATTGCACAGTTTGTCTTTGGGTTCGTTTAACTAGCTTATTTTTTACATTATTTACAAAATAATAACACTTATTACAATTTTTAAACACATATTTCAAAATTATATAATTATACTCCTACATTCACAGTTTTGTCTAAATATAAAATTATAATTAAACAGAAAAAGATACGAATCTTGTACTATTCTTTGGAATACGTATTCAGTTTCAAATGAAATGTAATAGGATATTTACAATGGATTCATAAATTTAAGTATTCATATAACATTAACAAGTTTGTACATTATTAAAATATTTGGGTACTTATCATCGATACCAATAACATTACAATTGATATTAAATAGTGCATATATTCGACTAAATCAACGATGGTAATCAAATAAGCTGGTCAGTGAATTCGGGTTTTTTCGTAAATTATAAATACATAGACACATATTCAATGCATTTAAATATAAATTTGAAAAATGCGAGCAAGTTCCGATTAACGAACAGTTTGCATCGACTGACATTGCACTAAAATGAATTCTCCAATTTGAGATTAGGTAAACATCGTCGGGTCTTTAAGATATTTATAGAAAAGTGTTTCTGAATACTACATTTTTATTTACAAATCTCCTATAATGGCTTTGGCAATATGGATTTCACATAAGGCTCAACGGAGAAATGTCTTAAGCTTATACTATTTGATTTGTGCATACTACAATAATTCGATTAATATCATAGAAGTAGATAATATTTTGTACACAACTATGTGATAATGATAAAGTTCGAATTTGTATTTACAATAAGTGAATATGTTTAAATGGCACAAAGTTATGCGTGTACAAACAGTGTGTATCTCATAAAATTAAAAACTGATCGATCTACATTAAAAGTATGTTACGTATAGAATATTTCATGAAATATGCGAATAACTTTCAAAATTAATTATTAATGAGAGCTGAGAAACACTACTTAATAATGGATCTACTCAACCGACCAACTAGGTGGTCTGATGGGACCTCGAAACTAGATTTCAATCAACTAACTAGATGGAACGCTTTCTATTAAATCAGGAATGTAAACAAGGACACACATACACATACATAACTGGTCAGGTGGGATCATATCCAGAGTATTATCTAAGCCTTACGTACATAAAGTGCAAATTGATTTGGAATGAAAGCTATCAGTCAAGTTAAAAATAATGATCTAATAAAAACTAAAAACTTGGGTGGTACACTACTAGGCACCGCGCATGTTGATAAAGTAAAAAATTACGTATTTTTGGTATAAAGCTTGTAATTAAATATCAAAATTATGATTCTAAAATATTTTATCACTAATTTCTTCAAAAACCAAAATGTCTTTTGTTTGAGATCAAAATATAATATTTGGAAAAAATACAATTAAATTGTGTTATAGTGATAGTTTCTAATAATAGTTACAAGATTCTAATGGAAAAAATAAATTTCTTAACTTTACGACCTTCATAGGTTTCCATTATATAAACTTTTGCCTCATATTTTAATTACATCTTATTAGTCTAGTTATATGAATTTATTGATGTCATACTTTCGAGAATCGAATGTTGATAGTGACAGGTATTGTTAAACGTTCGATGCTCTATTATCGGGTTAAAGTAGTATATGACCCGTATTAAAGAAGGAAATTAAAGTCTTGATATATATTTAAGTATTGATTGTCTCTTTCTCACACTATCAAAATGACAAAGACAACTGCTACTAAAGAATACCTATAGACCAGTCTGAATCGCGTTCTGTAATACGAACTTATGAGCCTTCAACCGATATGTCGGAGCAACGGATGTCAGGCCGCCCGATATTTCACAGGCACCGACAAATATCGGTCGCGATCGACTTATTGAATGCCATGTTTTAGAATAAGGTCTCTGGTGAAATGAAAAAATCTCATTTGTTTCAGGTGGTGAAGCACTATTTTCCACAAATTAAAGAGGCAAAACCCTGCGAAGCTCCGCATAGTAATCATATCCAACCAACTCTTAATCTCCAAATTTACTGATAGTGGGAGTCAGGACGCCAGTGGGCCGGCGCCAGGCCAGGGGCGGCTCAGGAAGGCAACGGCTGTAGGGGCGGTACACCGCTGCTCATGTGCGGCCTGAAGTCTTGGTGCTGGGGGCGCAAGTCGTGAGGGGCGCACATGTCTGAGGAAGAAACATTAAAGTTAATAAATTTTTGTAACATGTAATGTTAACAATAAAAGATTGACTTACGTTGAAATTAAAAAAATAAAAGAAAAATATGAAAATACCGTCAGTGAACAGTGCGTTTTTTCCAATCGCACCAAATTTCCGTGGTTTTCAATATCAATATTTTAAAGCATTTTTTTGCCTATAAGAACCCACACCGATTATGGGGTCTTCCAGGTGTTCCAGTATTTGGGTAACTACTGTAAAAATAATAAGAAACTAGATTATCAGTCCCTTACCTATCCTCCTTTCAGCCATAGCATGCATATCTGTCGCATGCATGCCATGAACATCAGTGTGAGGAGGCTGCATATGTTGAGGGCTCCTCAAATCAGCGTGCTGAGTCTCCCTGTGCCGACGGAGGTCAACTTTTCTCTGGAAAGCTCGACCACAGAGGTCACAGGCAAAAGGCTTGAACCCCGTGTGCTTGCGGGAATGGGTGATCAGATTGGAGCTTTGGGAAAAAGCTTTCCCGCAGACTTGGCATTTGTGGGGCTTCTCTCCTGTAGACAAGAGAAAGATAGAGATTAAATAAATATAAGTATTCTTGGGCAACTCACACAGCGCCATCTAACTTGGGTCCATATTATAGAACGCGACTCAGACTCTGATCTATATTTGAGTAGCAGTCGTCTTTATTATTTTGGTAGTGAGAGAAAGAGACAATCAACACTTAAGATAGAGATTAAATAAATATAAGTATTCTTGGGCAACTCACACAGCGCCATCTAACTTGGGTCCATATTATAGAACGCGACTCAGACTCTGATCTATATTTGAGTAGCAGTCGTCTTTATTATTTTGGTAGTGAGAGAAAGAGACAATCAACACTTAAGATAGAGATTAAATAAATATAAATATTCTTGGGCAACTCACACAGCGCCATCTAACTTGGGTCCATATTATAGAACGCGACTCAGACTCTGATCTATATTTGAGTAGCAGTCGTCTTTATTATTTTGGTAGTGAGAGAAAGAGACAATCAACACTTAAGATAGAGATTAAATAAATATAAATATTCTTGGGCAACTCACACAGCGCCATCTAACTTGGGTCCATATTATAGAACGCGACTCAGACTCTGATCTATATTTGAGTAGCAGTCGTCTTTGTTATTTTGGTAGTGAGAGAAAGAGACAATCAACACTTAAGTATAGATCGAACGGGCCTTAGTGTCCATGCCAATACATAAGACAACTCCTTGGTGCAAACTGATTCGATACGTTCCTCGAGCTTCTTTTGTTTTTAAGAAAGTTTAACACTTAGCTAGGCTATGGATGCTAGGAATCTGATACCTATAGAAGTACTTTTATAAATAGTAAAGCTAGATTTTTTTCATTATTAGGTCTGGTTGTATTGTGCTGTGCTTATGATTGAGTGTAAAGGAAAAGGATAGACTTTGCACATGGCAAATTTTTCCCAGGTATACTGTAAAAGCCCGTAAGTTTTTCTGTATAATGGGCGAAATGCGGAGAAGCTATCACCACTAAGCTCATGTTTTATCTCATAACTTTCAGAAATGTACGTCAATGTGGCATTGAAGAGGTTCTAGAACAATTTGATTTTCTGCCTACCCCGACAGACATTTTTTAATTTTTTTTTATTATAAGATGGGTTAACTCTTGACCTCAATCTTGACCATAAAGGTCAAAGATGAGGTCGACGATGGAGCGAGTTAACCCAAAAAATGCCTATAAAAGCACTGGTACCCCCACGCACCGACGGAACACAGCAAGCTGTTTGGCGTCGGACTTCGGTAGGAGGGTGGTCGCGAACCAGACGGCCCTTTACAGAGCCTACCACACCGCATGAGACCATAGGACGACACCTCAGATTTAGAAAAAAATGAAGTGTCGTTGCCTGGGATGGATTGCTAGGAGGCAGGTCTCGTTTGTGTTTCCTTAGTGACCTCTTACGCAACCCACGGAAAGAGATCTTCATCAGCCCATATACGTCCCCACTGCTGGGGCACGGGCCTCCCTCGAGGTAAATGCCATACTCACCACGCTTGGCAGACGGGTTGGCGAGAGTTTTGATATAATTGCAGATTTTTCCTTCTCTGTGTGCAGATGAACTTGCTTGCGCATTTACCTTAGTCGCCTTGTACGACACCTCTGCAAGAAAGAGGGTGGTCCTATTCTACTCTGCCGGGGACCCACACGGCTAAAGAGACGGAAAGAGATGGGGTGGTGTTATTCTCAACCGATCACCACACAGTAGACATGGATTATTATAAGCGTGTTGGTGTGTATGGTGTATGGATGAACGATTATTATTTGTTTGTGTTATTAACCGTAGGGCAACATCCTTTGTAAACAGAATTAGAATTCACAGAACACTTTTAACTTTAGCAGCCCATATACGTTCGAGACTCGAAGGGAATTTTTAGGCCATAGTCCACCACGCTGGCCCCAATGCGGGTTGGTGGACCGCTCGTCTTTCGAAAATGAATTTTCTTGGACGGGCGGGTTTCATCACGATGTTTTCCTTCACCGTTGAGCAAGTGATAATTAGAAATCCGTACATAAATCCGAAAAGACGAATTTAGTGGTACAGGCCCGCACCAGGCTTTGAACCCGCGACCTTCGGATTACTTCGCCATACTGTATTTTAATTTTGATTAAAATACTCAGACACTGGCTCATTACCAACTGGGCTATCACCACTCACAGAACACACAAAAACCTAAACTGTTTTAGAAAAATAGTCCATTCGTCTTGACCCTGTCCTGTTATGGTCAAGGGCGAGGTGGTACGTCCCCGTAATCTGTGCCATCTCCATTACGGATTCACATCGCACTCTTCACTGGACTGGCGGGTTGTTTATAGCTGGCTGGCTGATCTTTTCACCCGTGACCCTTCAACTATGCAAGGCCCGTATTCTAATATGTAATTTCTATTTCATACTTGTTTAGTCTAGACTAGAATGCAGGGACACAAAGACTCCTCGATTATATTGGGTGATTAGTTAGCGAAAATCGAGGATGTGAATCAGCCTACGAAACTGAACAACTTCCCCCAAGGAACACAGGTCAAAATATAGAGCCTTTCCAAAACTTGAGCGATCAGCTGATCACCTTAATATGAGAAATAAAAAAAAAAACGGGTTGCACTCTCCGGCAGTGCCGGCAGAAGTGAGAGAGAGAGAGAGAGAGAGAGAGAAATACATTTATTCATGACACGGTACATGTAGCATACCTACAACACAACCCAAAAAAAAAACAATTAACGAATAAAGTACATTAAGTAAACATATTGTAGGTACATGTACCGCATCGGTGAATGGGCTTTGGCTCAGCTTAATGTTGTGACAGTGCCACAAACTTGAACATTAAAGTTGTGCATTAATATTTAATTTAATTTTTTCTATGCTGACACCGGATGACATCTTGACTTTTGCAGTTTTAATTTCCTATATTTATCAAACACCCCCCCGTGACATCTTGGCTTTTGCAGTTTTAATTTCCTATATTTATTAAACACCCCTCCGCCTTACGGATTTTCAGACACGTGACCCTGACGCGAGTTTATTTTTTTTTATCCATACTTCAAAGTGCACAACGCCGCTAAAGAAGTTTTCACTTCAAAACAGAATTGTATATGGATTCCTATAGGAAAGTTGTTCAGTTTCATGGGGAGAATCACCCCATTAAGTTTCGCTAATTAATTTAAACTCCATATGTTTTTGAATCAGACTAAAGTTTAGTGACGTCACTGTGTCGAATCTTGTCGCCAACTTACGTTGCTAGGAGACGAAATGAGCTTCGAAGATGAAGTTTTGATCCTATTCTACGAATATCATCTTAAGTTTCTGATTTGATTGTCTATGGGACAAGTATTTAGTGCGAAAGGAAAATATTTAGATATGTTTTTCCTCCTCCATAAAATAAAAGCAGGTATAGAAGTAAATCATCAGAAATCCGAATCCACGAAATTACGAAAACCTCAGAGGTGTAGCGATGGGGATCGAACCCGTAACCTTATGAATATGAATCAGGATCTCTCCCAACTGACCTATCACTGTCTAACACATTTCAATATACTGTAACGCAATGCTACATATATACCCTACGTTCAATTCGCTCTTTTACAAATGGCGCAGCTTTTTACAAAAGAAGCCGAAGAAAATTCTATTCTTGATGATAATGTAACCCCAGGGTTATTATTCGGTCATATATGTGATTAAGTGTATTGAATTTAAAACAAGATAGTTTTTTCTGTAACTCTGGTCCTAGCTACGACGACTCAGAAACATAACTGCTATAAAAATTTAATGAATTTTCAATTATATTTGATCTGGACTAAAAATTAAAATCGTGACAAATAATACAATCACAGTTAAGATGACTAATAGCTATTACATAAAGAAAACATAAAACCCAACCAATACGACGAGGTAGGTAATTGGCTACACAAATCACGGCACGGCGCTGCATCGATACTACCTAACAAACACTCAGACACACCTACAGCTATATTCTATAGCGTTTCGAAAAAGGGCCGCCTGAGTCCGTCAATCAAGGGGTCTGGTGACTGGCGACTTCATTAGATAGAAAGAGAAGCATGTCGCTCTCTCGTTCTAGCATTAGTGTCGCGTCGCGAGAGCAATTTATATCCGTCGTGCCATTGGGCCGTGATTTCAGGAGCTCCTCCCTACGTCGCGTAGCAACGGGGGGGAGGTGGGGTATCTCCCCAATCCCCTTTCCACTTTATGGATCGCAATTTTCCTTTGAATTGGAAATCAGAGCGTTCGCCGCGAGCCTCGCTCGTTAGCTCTCTCCATCTTCGCAATACTACGCCCGCAGATTTTTACTGCCGTACGTAAGAGAAAGATGTTTCCTTTGTGCCACAAATTGTGATGTTTGCTTTCCACGGCCTCCTTTTTTGCTTCGTTCCTTTTACTGGCGGGGAACCAGACGTGAATACGTTGAGGTGTAGTTTTGTTTAAAGTTAGATCGTTAACGTTTTATTTAAGTTATCTTCGTGTCTGTTGTTTAGTAGTTATTTTTGGATGGAGTTGTACATTTGGGAAACGTATTGAAACAGATTTTTTTGCAGATAAACAGGTGTAGTATACATACCTAAATCAATCATGACCTTACAACGCACATATCTAATCCATTTACTCGTACAAAGTGGTAATACTCGAAGAAGATTCACCTCAAAGCGCAAACTTTTTAAATAACACGAATACTCTCGCCTGAGGGGGTATTACGTATATTACGCGAACTTATTACAAGTGCTTATGCGTAAAGACTGCTTATGAAGGGAAGTGCGTAAAATCCTCGCGCCGTTTCTTAACGGTGTAATTACTGCTCGAATATTACCACCAAGGGGAGGGAATAGGGATGCCAAAATGTACGAGTATGCTGGCTTTATCATGGATTTTCCGAATTTAGGTTTTTAGGTTGTAAGACGCAGAATATGGTTATTTTAAGTAGGTATCAACACTTTATGCGGATAAACACAAAACTTTAACTGTTTATTTCACTTGCTATACCTAATACTAGTTCCTTTGACCACAAGTCAATACTTCCTTCTTTTTTTTTGCATAAAAAAAAATTTAATTATCGATTGAACGGGCCTTTACGTGTTGGCTTCGACCCCACGCATGCCTTCCAAAGGTCCAGGACGTAATTGCCAGTGATTCCAAGGAATATAGACAAACATAATAACAATAATTTGAAGAGTTACGATTTCAGACATAAGGCTAGCAACCCTACAGAAATACAAAGTGGGTGGTAGGGGTACTTAATTGTTTCCAAGGGTTCTGGATAAGAAACAGGAGAGTCGAATAGATTTTGTTACGGATTATTGATGTATCTTCTTTGTAGATTTTGTGATTACGATTTCATACGTAAAAAGGAATTGGATTTGTCAGGTTTTACCTTTTTTTTGTTACATTATTGTGACTCTGATTTGGCGTGTAATAAAAATTTTTTTTTTTATTTTGCTGAATTTTTCGACCTCTACAGTTTATTGCACTTCCATAGCATTTAAGAGTTAACTTGGAAAGAGTTTTAAGAAGGACTTAGTTCTTTTTAATTCGTGTTCGATAAAGCAGAGATTTCGCATGACTTTTGCATAAAATAATAATAGTTAAACATTAAAATTTTGATTGTGGCCCAGCTGTGCCAATGGACTCTAAAAAGTCTAACAAAAATACCACAGAGGCAGCCACAAACAAACGGACTATATGACGCCCTTGAAATGTGTATCTAAGTCCGGGTAAATATAACATTATTTATCCCTACAAACCTGTTTAATACTCGCAGCACCGTTATGAGTTTGTAAACTAGGTTATGGTTAATATAGTCTTCATGACCGCATTCTCAGATTTTTATGTCAGATCCTAAAAGAGAAGAATGGTTTTGTGCTTTGGTGTTGTAAGTAGATGTATGAGTACCTACTATTTTACTTTTGTTTCTACTGGCTCTAAATGTTATATGTACCTATTGGATTATAATTATATAACAACACACAACTACACCAGAATCCTTGTGATGTGTTCGCATTTTAACTGTGATATATCGATGCGTTATTGAATAATTGAAACGCTAACTATTTCTGTAAGTTTTAATTTTTTGTGCGTCTATTATGTTATCAAGATCGTTACGTTACTACTTTGTCCCTGCTATGAGTTTGAAGACACTAAACAGTGGCTGATGTATGAAGAATAGTATTGGCCCCAGACTAACTTTCTGCGGAAATCGATCGCAGACTAAAATAGGCACTAAAAGTGGAACAGCCGGCGTTAAGTTTAAGTATTAAGTTCCCGGTTGTGATTGAACGCATCCGGGTAAGCGATAACCGTAAATCCCGGAATGCTGGGTGCTCGGGACAGGCCCGGATATAGATACCTGGGTTTGTTGGAATATGCCTAAAGGATTTTGGGTTAACGCAAGGGTGGTGAAGGATCATTTTTCAAGCTTTTCAGTATTACACGCATTATAACGTAGCTTTGAAACAAGATTTCCTTTTCAAAAATGTATTAGGATGGTACCTAAATAAATATTTATGAAGTCTGTGACACTATGCATACGAGAAAAGGCTTGTTTTACTATATTTTTTCATACAAAAGTTTTTATTTTGACCCTAGTTTTTATTTGCATCCACAAACATAATATGTCCATGCCTTTGTTTGCGAGTTTCTTATTAATATTCTTTTTAAATAAAAAAATAATGGTCTCCATGAGGATGTTGCTTTTAGATGATAAATATGACATCAGTGAGTTGAAATACAAAGTTGTAATTTTAATTATGATTTATGGTACTCTCATAGCATCTTTTATATTTCCAAATATGAAAACAACCTCGACCAATATCATAAAATATAGCCCATTAACAGCACCAGATTCCAGAAAATCATTCCGGCCCATTATCGAAGCTATAAACGCGAGATTCGCAATAAACCAGACATTAATACAATTAAATTATCTGAGTCTAACCCTGGCAGACTCATCTGCACAGTATCACAGTACCGGATTTTTATGGGGACGTACTTTAGGCTCGTGAATTAAATATATGACGGTATCCAAGTTAAAGTGCTTCTAAGGTAAGATTTTGCGAAATATGGTGTGGGGGATAGATGGATGGGCTTGAATTTTGGGGAGGTTCTGGCTGGTTTGAAACGTTACGAGTATCTTAAAAGGTATTTTTTGTTTAAATTTTTAAATGTATTTAACCAAAATATAGAGCTATTGTAACTTAAAAAACCCGAGCATAAAGAGACAGGAGTCTTCAAAAATAAATGTCTAGTCTGGCAACATTTTCCGTACTTTATTCAAATATTTTATTAGATAAATACGTATACACACCACTCTACAATAGAGTATCTGTGGAAGTTTCCTTAAAACCTGCACTTTTAATCCGGCACCTGGTTTCAGCTAAGTGCAATATGCACTTAGACACTCTCAGACACTTTAAAAACTATCCCAGAACCAGCTTGAGATACGAGTTTCTAGAGCTAATGAAAATCTAAAGCAGATTTTGTCAGTTCACTTTTAGTATAGCTTAGTAGTTTATTGGATAACTATCAGCTACACTTTGTTGTTCTTTTATAATAGTTAAAGAGCTTAATATATTGTCATCATCAACCTTTGATATTGATTTGAAGTGATAAGTGTGTTTCATTTTTTGAAGTTATCTGAAACTTACTAATATCATAAAGGAGAAAGTTTGTGAGTGTGTGTTTGTTTGTTATTTCTTCAAGCTCAAACGGCCGGACCAATTTTGATAAAATTGGGCCTGGATTCAACTGACGCTCTGGACACTTAGGCTACATAATTTTCCCGAATTCCCAAGGGGACGAGGTCCCTGGTGGAAACGGAAAGCTAGTCTAAAATAACAATTTAATTTTCCGACCTTTTTCAATTCAACGGTTGAACTTCTTTTTCTAAAGTACTTTATTCAATTCCATTTTATGTAAGTTTCTTATTATCTTGAGCATTGTTAGTTTTCCATTTTCTATTGTTCTTTCATCTTTTTCGTCGTTTAAAACTATTCAATCTTCTCTCGCCAAGCTTAGCTTGAAGCCTTGTGAATATCCAATGAACATGTAAATGCAAGGTGTATTCATGAGGGCACCCCCAATTTTCTTCTTCGTTTTTTATAAGTCCCTAAATTATTAAAAACGCGCGAGTAGTCCTTTTAAATTATTGTTATGGTTTCCCGCTTTTTGGGGAACGTGTTTTGATTGTACGTTTTAGGGAGTGCTGGTATTGCGGTTTTTGCTTTCATTCGGATGTTTTTTTTTACCTTACCGAATCATAAATAGATACCTGATAAGGTCTTAGTGTGGTATCACCTAGTTCTCTTGAAGAATCATTACGGCAAATGCAAAACCAATTTGAATCCAAAGATAAGTTACTTATTCTGCATATACCTAACGGAAAACAGACCTTTGTTACTATTTTGTCTTTCCTATTTTCATTGGACGTACGAGTAAGGTGATCTTGTAAACCTCTTTCTTGTAAGATAGCACTGAACTGAACACATAAAATTATCCATCCACCCAAAAAATCTCATCTCTCTTCACGAACGCGAAGAAAGGTATTCTACTTATACATTGTGGGGTATACATATCAACAAATCCTCACAAGCTGAGACGTCGTGATTACCGGGTTCTAGTGAAGTGCGGATTTTCCCAGAGAGAATCCTGGTTTACGACCCGCGTTCCTTCCCCCCTTCCCCCTAAAGGGGGAGGCTCGGGGAGGGATGACCATAAGTATAGGAAAGTATAGAAGATTTGTTGGATAGTAGACTGGGTAGGCGATTTATCTTGAACTGTCGTTGGCAACTTGCGAATGTGATATTGGTTTATATGCTTGGGATTTCTTGCTTAAATAGAAAAGTAATATTTTTTGTTGCTGGTTGTGTAGATTAATATGCTTTGATGTAACCGACAATTTTGTTGATGAAACAGTAATTTTGTATTTTTTCGGTGACTAGATATAATTTGTGTTAAACGAGTATCTGCATTGTTTTGTAATGCAATTCGAAATAGAAAGAAAGAGCACTTATTATAGTTTTTTCTTGATCTCTTGATTCTTTGTCATTAATTAAAAAATAATACAAAATAAGAAAAACAGAATTGGTTTACATATTCACGATTGTAGTAAACACGTTATCATACTAAGCACATTATCATTTTCAATCGAACTAAGGTGAAATTGTTCGAAAAAGCCCTTATACAAGCGATGGTAGACATAACAAAGGAAAACGAATCAAAACAGAATCTTCATTGGGTTGAAGATGTGGATGTAATCTTTAGAATTTGATTGAACCAACAAACCCGGCCCAACTAAACATTCGATGCGATTCAATCTCTTGTCTCCGTCTGTCACAACACTCCGCTTTAATGGAAAATTAGTGAAGGGAATCGTCATAGTCTCGTGACAAGATTGCTGAATTATTGAAAAACTGACAGTTCTGATATAAAGGAAATTATGTAGAATGAAGATGCATAGACAACGAATAAACCTCACAATTATTTTATTAACAGGGAAGGCCTGAGCATCAAGCGGTCATAAAATAATTTGACCCCACAGTAGACATTATTCTGAGGGTTGTCGATAGATGATGATGATGTAGATTGAATATGTGAAGATATTAGTTTTGTTCTAAATAGCTCCTTTTTTGTATGAGTGGGTTTTGGAACGTGATTGCTCTCAGAGTAACCTTGTTTTGATTTATCAACTGTCTTACAGGTTTTGTTATATGGTTTACCTAATAGACATTCGCTGGCAGCTTTAACTAACGGCGTCTTCCGTAGAAAATTCGGAAGCAGTAATTTTAGCAGAAGACTTGCATGTAACTTTTTTGTTTCATGATTTGAGAATGTCTCATGATCTCCAGAAATTTTCTCATCCCTATTTCCTCTGGTTGGCACAACATTAGCACAATCTTGCTCTGAGAGCTTCGCAAACACCATCTTGTTGAGATAACAAAAAAAACTAGTCGAAAACTGCTTTGTAAGCCTCTATTTTGTAGGAGAATGACGTTGTGAAAAGATTTCAGTAGAACAGCAAACTGGAGTGAAATTAGGAGTGGTAAGTACATAAATATAGGTATAATCTTGAAAGACTTGAGTCACCAAGAGCACCGGGATCTTAGAATCTCAACTTAGCTTCTTATAAATATGAAACTATTAAAATTAGCATGAATGACCGTAGAAGGTAAAAACATTAGCTTAGAGTCGGCAGTTTCTGTTTCTGAATAGGTAGCGTTTTGTCGCCAATATTTTAAGACCTCTAAGGCCAATATTTTAAGACCTCTAAGCTTTAAATTAACTGAGGACATTTTTGTTTCTAACTGGATTTGTGTACCTAACTTGAATCTGTTTTATAAAAACGGCAGCCCAAAGAGACATAGTGATCGAGAGACATGCCAAGAAACATTTTGGCGAGACATAGTGAAACACATAAGTACCGAAGCAAGCGAAGAATCTTTTCACACTATATAACACAGACAATACCACAAAACGCCGACAAAGACAACTAGACAGGTACTTATTATCATACAGTAAACCTCTCTCATCATTTGGGTCACGAAACGGGTCGGCAAGCATTTCGCACAGACGTTTACGATTTGCTTCGTCCGTAAGATATGTTCCCTGTAAACGCCACTTACACTGAAGATTTATCGTATGACTGAAGCATGCTTTATTTTTCCCGACTTTTGGGAGCTTGGTTCTTGGTTTGAAGACAGTATATAAGTCTCTGTATCTGTCTGGTTTTACCCATTTGAGTGATAAAGCCAAGTATATGGATATAAATGAAGGTATCAAAAGTGTTTAAAGATTTATCGTATGACTTGCTTTAAGCTGAATTTTTTTTTCTGACTTTTGCGAGGTTAGTTTTTGGTTTGAAAAAAATTTACCCTCTATGACTATGTGACCATACCCAGTAGTAGTAATATAGTATAAAACTGAGTGCTTATTTAATTTATCAAAAAAAAGTTTGAATGGCGGCTTGGGCTTTGTAAGAATTCATTTTAGTCTCTTGGTTAAGGTTTAGTCTTTGATAAAAAATTGTCTGAGGGTTTTCCTATACTGTGTTAGTATCGTTACACTAATTGCAGCCTAAAAACCAATCAATGCTTTTTAATTAATTTTCTTTAAAATTGAGATTACTTTGCTCGCATTCAACAGTGTCTAGTTCTGAATTGAATAGCAAAATAAGACACCTCTCACCAAAAACTCCACTAACAGCCTTCGATTCCCACACAACATGTAACAAAATGCCGCCACTTGCACATTTTCCCAGTTTCCCCAACAAACCACGATTTCTTCGCCTCATCGACTCCCCAGCGGTGCGCTATTCTTGGGGCGCTCGGAATTAACGAATTTGTCAACTGTCACCGTTCGAAGACCTTATTAGTTCGAGGGGCGGGACGATGATTTTGTCCGAGGTATGTTGAAAATGTTGAAAAGAATTTGCTGAGCGTATGATGTAGGTAGGTACGCGGTTCATTTTTTCAAAAGTATTCTTGACTATATTTTTATAAGACAATTTTTTGTTTCCATATCTACACTAATATTAAAAACTGTAAAGATTTGTATTTTTGTAGCGAATAAACTCAAAAACTACTGGACCGATATCACAAATTATTTTACCATTAGAATGGTACATTATCATTGAGTAAGATAGACTACATCATTTTCTCGGATTCCCACGGAAACGAAGTCTCGGGTGGAAAGCTAGTTTTTTTTATAAAGAACTTTTCCTTTTTCTGTCTAGTGCTGCCCGTAATTTTAATGTTGACCGGTTAACTATATATAAACTTAATAAAAATTATCTATTTATAAATCTTCTATTTGACAAACCTGAGCTAGATAAATCTTTGTCTTAGCTTCTCCAAGAGCTCAACTAACATATCAGCTTCTCGTTTGTATGTAAGTATGTATGTATGTATTTATTCTTTATTGTACAATGATAATACAGAGGATAACAAGTTTACAGTAATAGGAAGTTTACAAAGGCGGACTTATCCCACGAGGGGATTTCTTCCAGTCAACCTAGTAAGAGTATTTAAGAGAACACAGTACTACTCGGCGTAATGACAAATTAAATATTTTTGTACACAAGAAAAAAAAGAGAAAAAAAAGAAGAAAAAACATATCAGTCAGTAAGTAGGTAGGTACTTATTTAAAATTATATTATTATTATAAAAACGAATATTATATTATGTATAAGTTTATACTATAATGAAATATACTACAAATACATATAAATAACATATAATATATATATATATATATATAAACATAATTAAGAGAGATGCCTTTAAAATTCAGCTCAGGGCTTCAGCGTTGTAAGTATTATTTGTTATCTAGGTATATCTTCTTCTTATTGTGTAGGTATAGTCAAGTGTGTGGTGAATTTGACTAACACTGATGTTAGAGTTTTCAAACCGCCAAATGGCCTCCGACTTGGTTTTAACGACTTTGGTCAATCGACAACAGCCGGTTTCGACAGCTTAACATGCCCTCCGAAGCACGGAAATGCTCGTGATAAATTGTCACTTCGGTTACCCATCAGGTAGGTTCCCATTGCATTAGTTTTTGGTATGAGACAATCATTGACAATATTTAAAAAAAATCTCCAATCTTTTTAGTTTTTATGAGGCATATTAACCTCTTCAAGCACAGTCGAATCATTCTCGTTGCCTTTAATTTCACTTCGTCCCTCTTGTTCAGAGGACAGTTACTAACTCCTGTCTGCGCTGTGGTATGCAGCAGATTGTTTCCCGGGATTGCCCAGTGCTTATGGGCACAGTTCACATGCAACATTAGAAGTAAATAAACTTGTTCAGGCTCTTGTCCTACAATGGAAATTTAAATTCTAAGTAATATCGGAGTTTGAATTTTGAGTTCTGAGAAACGGACAGTTGACAGATATGCAAACTTGTCAGATTGCGTGACGTGATTGTGAATGCGTCGTATGTACCTTTAAAGCAACTGTATGATTTTTTTCGAAAGTATGTATTATATAATTTTCCACGTCAAAAACGTAAGAGTCACCGACTTCAATCCCAAAAAGAAATTTTTTTCGAGAGTTTCCCTCAATTTCTTCAGGATTCCACCATCAGATCCTGGTTTTCTTACCATGGGACCACCCTTGAGATACTCCCTTTCCAACAAAAAAAGAATAATCAAAATCGGTTCATAAACGACGAAGTTATACGCGGACATACATAAAAAAAAATTACGGTCGAATTGAGAACCTCCTCCTTTTTTGAAGTCGGTTAAAAATCGAACCTTCTTTTTTTAATTTGCCAGTACTGTGCCACTGCAGGGCAAAGGCCTCCCCTCGTTTCCTTCAGGACTCACGGTGCTGTGCAGTGTTCGCTCACTCTTTCTCAAAGGCGTCTAACTCACCTTGCCAGCACTTCTAATCTTTTTATGAAACTTTCCTATTTATAAACTCAATGAAAAGGCGTCATAAAAAAGTCGACCGCAAAATGAAGAAAGTGAAATTTTAGTTTGAGCGTATGAGTGTGCGGTGTTTGCAATAATAATTGTTTCTGATATCTTGAGCAGAACAAAACACGAATACAAACACTGAAAAGAAAATACTTATATTCCCTTATACACAAGCGTATTTTTTTAAAGATTCTTTATAACATTTTGTTTTCGAATATTAGAATTTATCTACAAAAATTTATAAAGTACTTTTAGTTTGAGCTTCTACAATGTCAGCTTTGTCACTGCTTTCAAAATCTGTAAACTTTCCTGGAATGTCCAAGTCACCCCGCTTATTGCGATGTATTTGTGACCGTTATACTCCGGAATTCGGGATTTCCACGGCCATCCGACCAGACGAGCTCTTTACTCCTGGCTTTAGTCTCCACATTATCTTTTATGAGTTCACGGGAGAACTGATGAACTTAGCTTTTTGGAGCAAAATTATCTAAGTACTTAAACTTTTAGGTATTTCACACTTAAAATAGAACATGGGATGAGAATTGAGATGACAAACAATATTTACAATAATTTTTTTGTTTTTGTTTCGAAATGCTTATAAATACCTACATCCTACATGATGCATTTGATGATAACACATAGCCATAGCTTATCTACCATCATAACGCTGTAACCTACAATAATATATTTTTAATTTATCTCTAAACAAGTGGTTAGACGTGTATCATCATCAGCCTGTGTTAGTCCACTGAAGGCCTCATCTATGACACGCCACTGAGCTCAGTCTTCAGCTCTCCTCCTCCAACCACTGCCTGTTACCTTACAAATATCGTCATCCTACCTAGTTACAGAGCACCCAACGCTACGTTATGCCGATTCTAGAACTCGTCTGCTCTAACAGCCATCGGTTCTACGACAGCCATGACCCACTGTCACTCCAGCTTGCTAATTCATATAAGTACAAAATAGATAGATTTTTTTTTACATTTTTCAGATTTTTTAGATTTAGTTTTTATGTTTTTGTTCTTATTCTTATTCTTAAAAGATTCCGAATGAGTAAAAGTCTAAAAAGAAATCACAACAGTATGACGATTCACGAATGAAGACAAAAGAATAACCAAATTCAGTACAGCACAAAGTATTACTAAACCAGGTCGAAATACAAGAGACAACAAAGTAGAAGACAGTTGGGTGGACAGATAGAGTCGAGTTAGTTCCAAATACAAGGTAGTGGCACTCTAGATTGTTTCCCGAATATTTGGGACAACATGGAACAAAGAAAACGAGGGGTGTGGAGAAGGCACCTGTTACTTTATATTTTATAACGCACATAATTTGTATAATATTTGCTTCTAAAAACACTTTAAACGGGTCAGCTGCTAGCTCTTCCAAAGCAATTTGGCTTCATGTAGAAGCCAAGTAGGAGGCGAGGCGTTTTGCTGTATCATCTTGGGGGTAAGGTTGATAACCTATACTCTTATTCCAACTAATAAGCCTCATAACGAATGTCAAATGTGACGTCAAGTGATTCTAGAATCACGTTCTAGGTCTATTCCGACGGGGATTATAGGTGTGGGTTTATGGATGGATAGTTTGGATAAAATAGGTAATTAAATAAAACAAAACTTGCCGATGCTACCTATTATTGTGTTTTTTTAAAATTTTATTGTTGTGTTTGTATTGCAGTCAATACAATGTTAGACGTTAGACGCTGACTTATGGAGATTGTACGTAACTACACGATAAGGAGACAATAAAATGTAGAAATAAGATTTACAGCATTGCAGATTTTCCGTTATTACTCTGTTATCTTGTTTGACAAGATAATCTTTTCTATAGAAGAAAACTTCCCGTACATGGCTTCGATGAACCAATCTTACGGATAATTTAGAATTCAGAAAACTGTCAGAGGAAACGAGGATTGCAGCGGTTATTGTCGTCGTTGAAGCATATAATCTGAACTCCGTAGCCAAAATAGTTCATTCATGGCTGAATGTAAAGCAGAATAGTCGGAAAAGCTACGGAATGTGAGAGTCACCGCGCTTATTACTCGGTGGCAATTGATGCGCTTGTAGGTCTCTACCACCGAACGGAAAGGTTGACAAAGCGATTTCGACGGGGACAATCTTGATAAAGGCTTCCCTAGATTACCGACGCAGCAAGAGTTAAACAGGGGCCTGCCTCGTTTAAATGTGGGAAATATATGGAAAATCTTATCTTTATCTTTTTTAAATATATAAAATTGTAGGTCTTGATTCACACACTCATTAACGCTCCGACCAAACCCTTGGATCTAGAAAGCTGAAATGCACAAAGATTCCTTTTATAACGTAGGCAAGGAATGAGGAAGGATTTTACGAAATTCTAACAGGAACGAATCTATTCTCTAGCGTCAGATATACGTATACGTGGCGGTCTGGGTAAGCCAAAAAGGATCTAGGATTTGCAGGAAGGGAAGTGTTATAATAGGAATTATTAATATTTTTGGACAATTTATGAAACAGTGTGCAATATTCACTGGTTCCCACATTATTATGAGTACAAACCAGAAAAAAAAATACATGAAGATTTTAATAGCGAAGTTATTTAAATACACTATTGATCCATTTAAAAATGTAGAAGGACTTTAAAAATTTTAGAACTAAAAGGAGGTTACTATTTTAAGTTTGTGATATCAAATTTCAAAAGACTAAAAGTATATGGACGATTGACTTCTGCAAAATGTCGAATTTATTTTTTCTTAAATAAAACGGTATTTTAACACATTTGAAGTACTATATTCGGCTGTTCAATATACGAGGCGCATTGATAACCCTTTTTATGGTCCAAAGTAATTGTGACCCTGTTTATTTTAACTCCATTGTATTGTCAAAGTGGTTCACTTATTTGAAGTGTACTTCACTTAATCAATTGCAAGTGTTTTGACAACACACTTGTTCGGATGGGTGGTCAAAGGAGTAGTCACTTGTCAATGGGATAGAAATTCAAGTGGATTGTGGTTGAGTGTGATGGGGTGGTGTTTTATAAGTGTTATTAAAATTTTCCGTAATTAAAAGAGGTAGGCCAGCCCAGCAGTGGGATCCAAAGGGCTACGTATTATATAATAACAGGAGGTATGTAGCCGAGGATCAATAGAGAATACTACAAGCAAGACATAAAATATCATATATACTCGTAATATGCTTAGTAGCAACTTGTTAAGATTTTTTAGGCAAACTAATAAATAAGTTTAAACAAAGTAACGCTTAGTACTTAGAAAAGATAGGTACGTTTTCGGTTTAAAAATATATGCGTTGGCCGAGAATCGAACTCGGATCAACTGCTTGGAAGGCAACTATGCTGACCATTACACCACCAACGCATGTGGCAGGCAATATACAATTTTGGGTATTTTATATAATATCTAGAGATATTTGTGGAATTGAAGTTCGAAAACATTTGTGAAAACAAATAGTTTGACGTCAATATTCAACAAGGTATCTTCAGGTGATTTCGAGTGGTTTAAAAATGTGATTATTTGGTTCGATACCATTTATTAACATTTTTAAGTGGTTTAATGATGACGATGAAAAGTTGAAAAAAAAAGGGTAATAAACATAATGTGTCCTCGAATCTTTAGAATTAGGGGCATTTTAAATCTACTTCGTCTCAATAAAATAAAAATAAAATTAAGTAAACTTTAATACAAAGTTAAATTGATAAAGAATCTTATCATTAATTACCCATTTTCCAGCATACCTGACTGACCAGCAATAAAAAGACATCTCGGTACCCGCAGCGGGGCTGCCAAATGGCGCTCAAGCCAATTATGTAGATTGATATTATTTTTAAACTCACCCCTGCGCTATTGACACCCTGCTGAGTTATTGTAGTTAGGTATGAAGTGGTGTACTCTTTGTTGAATGTGAAACATTTTTTTTGGCGAAAACTACTAAATGAATTCAGAAAGAGGTTGTTAGAGGCCTTTTTGGACCTATAAGTATGCTTTTCAAAATTCTAGTGTTTGTTTTTTGTTTCTACTTTGGCAGTGTCAATTAGACTGATATATTGATTGTTTGATTGTGTTAATGCCTGATTTTAATTTATTTAAAACCTACTTAACCCATAGTAACTGGTTTCTTATTAAATTGTCTTTCTTTAATAGGGGTAGTGATGGTTTGGTGAGTGTTTTTGCTGTTTGTAGAGTTTTTGTTAAGATAGTTCTTGTAAAGGTGATTTTTTTCTCATCAAATTAAATAAATTGAAGGGCTTTCTGGTTTAAAAATAAAAGTTTCTAAGTATGTGTTTCTGTTCTAAAAATTTTTTTTACTACTGACTTTAATAAAGAAGGAAATTTCATGCGTGTTTGCAATTTATACATCACTTTCTTATTAGATGTCTAAATTATAAATACAAAAAGTAGCAACAGTATTGATTTGGAAAAAACAAAACAAACTACAGTTTGCTGTTTGTACAACTGTTTCAGAAACTTTAGACATTACATAAAAGAGCCAAAATTATGTTACCTGCCACATGCGTTGGTGGTGTAATGGTCAGCATAGTTGCCTTCCAAGCAGTTGATCCGAGTTCGATTCTCGGCCAACGCATATTTTTTTACTAGGTTTTTTTTATATTCCAGGGGTTCTGATTGACATAGACAAAAAGACTAATCGAGTAGGTATAAAGTAGCTTTATTAAATGTTCTCGAATAAGGGCGTAAAATGATTTTTTTTTTTTTTTTATTATAAGATGGGTTAACTCTTGACCTCAATCTTGACCATAAGGTCTAAGATGAGGTCGACGATGGAGCGAGTTAACCCAGAAAATGCCTATAAAGGTACTGGTACTCCCATGCATCGACGGAACACAGCAAGGTAGGAGGGTGGTCGCGAACCAGACGGCCCTTTACAGAGCCTACCACATCGCATGAGGCCATAAGACGACACCTCAGATTCAGAAAAAAAATGAAGTATCGTTGCCTGGAATGGATTACTAAGAGGCAGGTCTCATTTGCGTTCCTTAGTCGCCTCTTACGACACCCACGGAAAGAGATGGGGTGGTGTTATTCTAAACCGATCACCACACGGTGCAAATGTTTTAGAAATAAAGTAGTTCTATACCTATTGGCTGAATTAATTATTAGTAAAAATTAAGAATGTGGATTAAGTCCACGATCCAGAAAAACTTTTCCAATTAGGTCTACATATGAAAAAAAAATGTTCGCCTCTCGATTTTTGCCTCTGTAACGTCTTAGTCGTTTTTTTTTAATTTTATAAAGATTCCGTAGGACACATTTTTCAGTTTTATAGGGAAAATGACCCCTTTAACTTATTTAAAGTCATATAGAGGTACCTATCTATTTTTAATTGATATTTATCACCAACTGAATCTAATATTAATATTCAACTTCCACAAATTGCTATCAAGCACCGACTATTCATTCAAAATTAAACAATTTGAATGATATACGACCTAATACGCTCTAATCCGAACTACTGAGTATTACGGGTAATACATGTCAAATCCAATGTAATATGATGACAAATAAATTGCCACTCAATGGTAAGAGACAATGTAGTGTAGGGTTAGAACATCATTTGGTCGGATTATAACCTAATCCCAGAGGGTGATTCTCTATTTCGATATAATGTTAAGTAATTAATTTTAAGATGTGCAGGGCTTAGGAAATAAATCAATAAGAGAAATATAATCAACCGTGAACTGCTTCGTAATAAATATTAATATGTTAGGAAGGTAATTCAACATTTAATAAATGATTGCGAACTAAAAAAATAATTGGTCACAAAATTCACAAAGTTGATTTATAAACCAAAACAAAGGAAATTCTGTAGTTTATACTTTGGGTTAAATATTGCGTCTTGAAAGAACTCTATAATGAAAGACATGACTATATAATACTAAGACTCGCCTGAAGATAGTGTAATCGAAACCGGTCGCATAAAAATCTAAAATAAGCAAGTGAAACTAGTAAGTATAAAAGTAATATATTTTTTTATTTTTTTATTATAAGATGGGTTAACTCTTGACCTCAATCTTGACCATAAGGTCTAAGATGAGGTCGACGATGGAGCGAGTTAACCCAGAAAATGCCTATAAAGGCACTGGTACTCCCACGCACCGACGGAACACAGCAAGCTGTTTGGCGTCGGACTTCGGTAGGAGGGTGGTCGCGAACCAGACGGCCCTTTACAGAGCCTACCACACCGCATGAGACCATAAGACGACACCTCAGATTCAGAAAAAAAAAGAAGTATCGTTGCCTGGGATGGATTATTAGGAGGCAGGTCTCATTTGCGTTCCTTAGTCGCCTCTTACGACACCCACGGAAAGAGATGGGGTGGTGTTATTCTAAACCGATCACCACACGGATTAATATCTTTTATTGGTAATAAAAGAAATTCTTCTTACAATTTTGGGGTGCCGGATTTTTATGCACAATAAACTCCAAAAAACTCTTTTTAATTTCTATTTTGCTAAGAAAAGTAACAGTTGTTTAATAATACATGGAAACTACAGTTAAATTCATAATACGATGGTAAAAGGATTTATCTTGGTTTGTGGTATTAATATCTGTTATGATGAATCTCTTATGACAGGTTTGATGAAGGGTGTGGCAAAGAGGGTATGGTGTAGAGCTTTGCATTTGCATACATATTGGGTATACAATACAAGTAGGTAAGTAAGTACATGGCTTTATTCTCTTACCAGGAGATGGCTGGGACTAATTTGATAAAATTCTTCCTTATTTATTGCCTACATTGGCTGAAAATCAGTGTTGCCAGCCTGATAATCAGTCTGGCATTAGTCGCTGAGCCCAGGCCTTTTTCCTCACTGCGGCAGACATATGCAAGCTTAAACTTGTATAATAGGATAAGAATATTTTGAACTTTTTTTTAAATATATTTGTGTGCTGTTCTGAAGAAATAAACGTAAATATTATTATTACATTTTAAAAGGGATCTTTAGGCCAAACTTCAGATTTCTAGGTTTTGGGTTGGGCGTTGATGAGTCATTTAGTTAAGACTTGCAACTTTGCATGTAAAAAGATGTTCATAGTCGAGTATTTTTCATTTACGTATTTACAAAATAGTGAATATTGTTTTCAAGTTGTTGTTTGTTGTTTTATAATCTGACCGTAGTTCAATTTATTTTAATGGATCGACTAGCTTTATTGTCGTTTTCTTTAAATGGAATGGCTATTTAATATAATCATGAATTATAATAAATGAATCTTATGCCTTAGCTTTAAAAAATGTTTAAGAAAATCCTTAATTATTTTTTATATCTAAACATCATTGAATCATAAACATAAACATTTCTCTTGAATCACTCCTTCTGTTGGTGAACATCGGGTGAAAATTCGCTAGACGGTTCTTGAGTTTGTATCGCCGTACACTTAGATATGTTTTGCTTTTGATCAACGATTTCCATGATTGAAACCAGGGTACGTTAACATAAAATTGTAATTATTGAGACGTTTTAGAAAGATGTTGTTTGTTAAACACTCTCGTACACCCTTTATTTTTGGGATTTCAATAGAGTTATCTGTCCTGGAACTAATTGAACGCGGACCATATTTGCTTCAGTATCACGAAATTCATGAAACCGTGACGTATTCGAGAGGTCATTGCCCTTAAATCCAGCCTTGGCGACCGGGCACGTCGCATACGTGTTGGAGTTGAAGGGAATCTCTTTAGCGGTTTATGTGAGGGTTCAACCCGAAGGCCCGAATACCTACCTGACCGAATGCGATTCGGATATCTTCAGAAACACAAAGACATACAGTAGGAGAGCAGAGCTTCTAGAAAGAGGGATTAATGGCACCTTAAATAAATATTTGACCAATTTTGCTTCGAAGTTGGTAGGGTTTTTTTGATAGAGCGTTGTCATGGTATCTCTTAAACAGTATCCTTTATATTCTTTGCAGAATTAAGAAAAACTAACTATTAAAATTATCTTAGATTGATCATAAAAGATAATACTGTCATACAAAGCGCGTTTCGAACAGAAAGATGATTGAATTTTTAACCCTAATTAAAAATATATAGAAAAATACATACTATACCTATCTAAGTAGATGATAAAGAAACACGATAGACTTATGACATGATTTTTCTGGAAAAATTAATAAACAAAAATCACCAGAATGACCCACACATGCTCGTTCCAAATTCAAAAACAAACCGCAGGTTCAATAATCGAATTTACCCGTATTTTGATTGGACGGAGCCCGCTTCCCGCGTTTTCTGAGTGTTTTGATTGGCGGACGGGACAATAGCGCCAGTTGTTCAAGTGCTTTTGCAACCCATTGGGTTATATGTAACTTTAAGGCACTATTAACAAGGAATAAGGTTCAGAATTCACTTGAAGATTTTGGTGCAACTCCAATGCCTGGTGCATTGAAGAGTAAAAATAACACTAGCAACTGTCATTGCATTTGTTAAAATCACACTTGAGATGTTTTTCAGACGCTAGTAAGAAATTAAATATTGGCTTATTATACAAAATTATGCAAAATTAGTAAAAATAGCAAAAAAAGTCAGGTTCCACCGAGATTTGAACTCGGATCGCTGGATTCAAAGTCCAGAGTGCTAACCATTACACCATGGAACCGCTTGAAAAACCGGTCTTAATTCCATTTCACCAAAATTTGTTCAGCCAAATAAGACGCATCTTTATTTATTCAGATGTCAACTTTAACTTAGCCTTAATCAAAATTTGTATCAAGAATATATATGAACTATTGTGATCATTATTTCTCCAAATCTTTTCATCGGTTCCATGGTGTAATGGTTAGCACTCTGGACTTTGAATCCAGCGATCCGAGTTCAAATCTCGGTGGAACCTGACTTTTTGTGTTAACTTTTAAATCTCTCCTAACAACACATACCTACTTAATAAAAAGTGAAAATAAGCGATAACATTTTTAATATAATATTTTATCAATCTTCTAAAAAATTACTTATTATCAGCATGGCTTAATGTAATTTGATTGGCTCTTAATGCTAAAATTACAAAAAAGACACAGAATGCCTTTCAAAGGCATGTGTTAGGCCACTCCTCGCTAGGCCAATCTGGTTAACTGCATCAAATTAATGACCGATCGCGATAATACACTGCAATTCGAGCGGGAAAACCACCCATTCCATAGTCAGTGCTATAACATATGCGAAGCGCTCATACCAATTGAATGATGATATGTAATGCATGAGCTCATTCCGCCTGCCTCTTTCTTCTATCGGACTTCCAGCTGCACCGCTGGGCTTCATCCCTTCTTCATCTTCATCAGCCCATATACGTCCCCACTGCTGGGGCACGGGCCTCCCTCAATAACATGAGGGGTAAATGCCATACTCACCACGCTTGGCAGACGGGTTGGCGAGGGTTTTGATATAATTGCAGAGTTTTCCTTCTCTGTGTGCAGATGAACTTGCTTGCATATTTACCTTATAGTCGCCTTGTACGACACCTCGGTAAGAAAGAGGGTGGTCCTATTCTACTCTGCCGGGGACTCTCAAGGCTTCATCCCTATCTTGTTGAAATCCCGGGGCTTCACACTGAGCGCTTTTCATCATCTTTCATATTGCGCACTGCTACGTAGGGAATGGAATTCCCTGCTTGCGCGTTTTTCCGAGTTCATATGACCCGAATCTCTTTAAAGTTATAGTGAATAGGCTTCTTCTGGGTGAGCTTGCTACATCCTCGACCACGTCTTTGCTCGTGAGCTACATTGTGGTCTAGAGCAAACCCATTATTAATAAAAAAACAAGGGAAAAAATCCATACCTACCTCGTTCATAATTTTTTCTTCTTTTTAAGTAAATAACTTCGTCAGGCATAATAAACCAATATCTAGTCCACAGTTTCATAATTAACTTAATGAAGCAAAAGATCGACGTATTTGTAAAACTATTTTTAAAAAAGCAGAGAAGAAGAAGAGCAGAGTGTGACGTAGGTCACCCAATACCTAATACACTTGAGCGTAGTTCCTGAAGGAAAGCTACCTAGTTGCCAAGGTAAAGAAGGCAAAATTGTAGAAATTGTATCATAAAGGGTTAGTGCAACTCATTTTATTTTGGAAAGTGGGTTTGAGTCTTGGGTTACACTGCCCAAAAATGGGTCTTGTCCACAAATACTTGTCCACAAATGGGTCATGCGACAAATGGCTGGAGTACAATTTTAAACCAAAACACTTTTGTTGACACAGTTGGCTGACATGTATTTAAAGATATTTTTAAACACAAAAATCGAATTTTCAGTTACCCAATCATATGCGTTGGTGGTGTAATGGTCAGCATAGTTGCCTTCCAAGCAGTTGATCCGAGTTCGATTCTCGGCAAACGCATTTCTTTTGTTTATAACGATGTTATAGTGAAGTCGTCCATGACGTCCGTCCATGACGAATAAATTCTTCACCAAGTCAATACACAAGTTTAAAAAAATATGTAGCACTGTGTGTTTTTGAATAAAACATCCCACGATAATTCGAGATCGAGTATTGAAGACCAGAAGCCGATTAACAATTAAATTTATTGTTTAAAGTAATCACGCCCTGACTTCGGCGCGCGGCTGACACGTGCCCCCGAATCTATTGCATCGTATTTTGTACACCCCAATTCAGTTCATCATTATTAGAATTGAAGGACACATAGCTTGCACGCTTTTTTAGCGTTCGAGCTTTACGTGCTTTTTGAGAATATCGTCCTTATGTTTAAGGAAATACAGTATGTTAGATTTTGAATGCACTTTCTATGACTCATTCGATATCCCTAAAGTTTAATGAATGAGTTTTTATACAGGGTGTGGTGTAAAAAGGAAATCATTACGTTCTAGCTAACAAGTGTTAATATGTTGTAAATTAATGAATTTACTTGAAACGGATGTTGAGTTGACGATAAAAACATACAACTATAAAAACATTGTAGCATTTTATCTTTAGTGATTACAGACCACAACTAATGAATGCAGTTTATTAATAAAAGCTTTAGAATTGAAGATTCTGAGAATCGAGTTATGACTAGTGATTTAATATTTCTCGGTAAAGGATAATTGATAATTGATGTATTTGATAACGTTTTAAAAACTTTACCGCAGCAGGACAGAAAATGGTTTTACTGTAGTATCTAGGACCATGAAACCTTTTTAATATTGGTGTGAAGGCACCAAGGCACCTCTCTCTCTCTCTTAACTTTAGAGTCTCAGTTTGGATCGCGCACAATTTATTTTTTTGAGGATTCAATTCTCTTGTTTGTGGAGTAAGAATCCGCCATTCATTTGACCCACTAGTTGATGCAAAAAAAACCAATATCTTAGGTAACCTTTTCTAGGTATAGCTTTCGAAAATAAATCTTAAGTTATTTTCATCAAAAACAAATTGAATAAGATTAAAATTCATCAACGTCTGTTCTATTTCATAAGCAGGTAAAATAAGTAAATCCTTAAGTTACACTTTCTTTAGAAATTCTATTGACAGAGATTTGTTTTATTCGATTTTGTCGAGGTAACGTACCATAAAATCATCCACGTAAACCTACAATAGCAATCGTAGTCAATGTATGAGTGAGAGTTTTAATTTCAAAGGGCTCATTTGAATAATCAAAACACGCCTGCCCAAATTCAACATTTTCGACCCTAACGAACCCAATTTGAATAAAGAACTAATGATTAATATCGCCGAAATCACCCGACGAAATCTGACGTGCGTCCCTTCGGGAATAGTTCGGGTCTATTCGGGTAGTTTCGGGTGCTCTCGGGGCCACTTCGTGCGCAGCAGGGGGCCCGCTAGCTAATCGTGATAATGTGTTTATTGAATTAGGTGGCGCGTGCGACGCGATCTCCGGTTGCAGATGGGTTGCTTCTAGTTAGAGATCGGCTAAGTGGTATCACTTGTTAGGGTGTTACAAGGTGCGCCCCACTGATTTTTTGTGGCAATTATTATGATTGGGGCAATGTGGGAAATCTGGATCCTCTAAGGTTAATAATTCATCAATGGTGAATTGCTCATAATTTATTTTCAAGCGTGACCAAAACAATACCATTATAGAAATCGAGAAATTCATATTAAGTTAATTTGCACACAAATAGTTGAATTATGAAAGAGGTCATGAGAACAAAGAAAATTTTATGGAACTATTGAACTCGGGATAGAAGTAGCAATAACCGTGATATATCCATCACCTTAAGAAATCTAATATACGTAGTCTAAGAATATATCTTTGTTATAAGAAGCAAACGTACACCAAGTATATCCCGAGCG
Organism: Aproaerema taeniolella; assembly: GCA_949987775.1. Taxonomy (NCBI): domain Eukaryota; kingdom Metazoa; phylum Arthropoda; class Insecta; order Lepidoptera; family Gelechiidae; genus Aproaerema; species Aproaerema taeniolella. Next base: position 5,005,739 of record OX465246.1, on the reverse strand, counting down.
AAAACAATGCAGGTGTCGAATTACTAGCGACTACGAAACGCGGGGCCAAAGAGGGCTGTGGACATTAATTTAATTACCCTTCTCTCTCGGGAACTCCTAATATTATATAGGAGTGAGAGAGTGGGGCAGATAACCTCCCTGCATACAAATTCAACTGTCATTTTTTCGCGTGAGAAAAAAATCTCGAAACTGATTTCTGTTGCCATCCCAAGTGAGATCCCGTTCGTTACGTGTATCGTGGAAAAATAAAATATAAATCTGGTTTGTGATATCCTTTTTCGTTCGTCTTTGTTTTGCGAAAACGCGGCGAGGTTTGGGGCTGAAATAAGATCTTAGGTACGAAATCTTAGGGATCATGAGGAACTCTGAGTCTTCAGGGATAAAGGATTTGATTTTCCGGACATGACTAAGTAGACAGCACCGTTCTTTTGCTTATTTCTCGGAAATGTTTGGAACATTTATAGTCTCAATAGAACAAATTTCCCAAATTAAATTGTGATCTTCATAATTATTATGACCTCACACATTTCTAACTAAGGGTCAAGACTGTATTATACTTTTATGAGTGTAAGTGTGGATTAAATTTTTTCTCTAAATATATTTTCAACCAAATCCCAAATGATTTTTCACACCAAACAGTAAGCACAAGAAATCCCATTTCAGTAAAGTACGTGTTTAACGAATTAAAGGAGATGCCACTAAAAATCGAAGTATCCCGAGACTCTTGGCAGTCCTTAATTAAACTCCAGGCACGTACCACTCCTTGATTCAGTCCCCCCGGGCGACACCCCCTACCTCCCCCTTTCCTTATGGACCGCTTAGATTTCCACCTCCTAGGTTGTGTGGACGGAATATTCCAAGTCTGGAATCTTGTACGGAGAATTGGTTTTGAGAGATTGGTCGGTTAGTTTTATGTAGTTGTTTTTCGGACGCTATTTTTCTCTTGGGTTACTCTTTTATTTTTCTCTGCTTTTTGGGTTTACGTATCATCTTTTCTAATTAAATTCCTTCAATTGATAAGTATGTAGACTATTCGCCTACCTCATGAAAAAATTACCACAATTAGATTATGTTTTATTTTGTTATTCAATTAAAAGAAATGTTATGACAAAGATTTACGGATTTGTCTTAAAATGATTATAATTTATCATGAAATAGATACATCTAAGGCACTTTCATGAAAATGAAAAAGAAATCAAATTTTTTTTCGGCAGGCTCATCTGCATATTGCGACCATTTCAAGTTGAAATTGCCTGAGGGATCCAATTACAGAATTCAAGTTGCTTCTAAGAACTTCTTAAGATGTCTTTTGCTATTTTTAAGTAGGAAAAGGCTTTAAAAAGTAATCAGAGGGGCTGTGAACAGAAAGTTAAGAACATTTGGCCCGAGGATAGCAATTATGAAGTGTTTTATACTTTTAATTTCGTTCTTTGCAATCTTTTCCCGATAAAAATTGTTATTTGAAGATCGTCTCGCTTTGTTCATTGCATTGAAATAATGTTTTTTTTTATTTATACAAGTTTTAATATTTTTATACAAAAGTAGTGGAACTAAGAAACGTAATCTAATCATATTTATAAATATCTATTGGACTTACGTTGAATTTCTAATTGCGTCACAATGCAAACCAATTTCGCAAATGCTTTTTAAATTCTTCACCGCAACCCGAGGCCGGCGTAATGCAAAATAAAAAAAGAAGTCGAAACAACCGCTGTGTAATTATTCGGAGAGCTAATGTGCCACTTGTTTATTCCCTGACTAATTAAGAGAAGGAAGAGTTTTAAAAAATGCCTTAACGAGGCGTTTGGTAAATCAAACATTCATGAGATGGAATGAGAAAGTGTTTAAAGCGATTTTTTATCGTCCAACGCTTTTCTAATTTCCATTTTCTTACTTCTTGAAGATGAAATTTTAATTTTATTTGATTTATAAATTGTCTCTTTAAGAATTTCGAACGAGTTCCTCAAGGAAGCATTTTAGGTAGCTTTATGTATATTATGTGTAACTATTACGCCGATTAACTATACATCTCATTAGAATTAAGTTTCCGAACCCATTGTGCTCTATTAAGCCCGAAATGAATTATTCAGACTGCTAACTGATATTAATTACCTCAACAGTTCCAAACTAACCGGTAACTACAGAGAGGAAATTGCCATTTTAACAGGTACTACGAAGTTTAGGGGTAGCAAACTTCCGGGCTCAATTAGCGTTGAATTAAACCGGTTCTGGTGAGGTGACAAATCGGGGGCCGCGTTCCTACGTCTTGACATTGACTAATGTTCAAGCATTTAATTTCGCGGGAGTAATTATAAATAAAATTTCGACGATAAATTGTGCTGGGCACATTAATCAAGAAGTTGGGACACTGATTAAAATGCCGTTCGCAACTATTCGGTAAGTTGATATTGTTAATAATTTTCACGTGGGGGTTGGGGTTGGATCAACTGTCTCATTTAAATTGTTTGTGGTTAATTACTTAATTCATTATTTCATCGTTTAAAGCCAATCCTTACATTGCATTGTTATAATTATAAATAAAGTATTATTATACTATCCAGGGCGTAAGGGATAGCTTAGCAAATACTTACATGGTGGAATGTGCAGACAGCAGCACGTCAGGTTACCCTTTGTACGAACGAGATAAGGGCGACGTCAAGGTCAACATGTATAGCCTGATGTGCTGCCGTGTGTACATACATACAAGTTTTTTTTCTGGAAACGTCAAGTTAAGGAGCTTTGGTTATTTATCAATTTTGGCGCTAGGAAATGTACTGCAAAACCGCGCTGCTGTCAGATTGCGATATATTTACATTGCTGGTTTTCGTGTTTTACGCTGTTATCATTGTTTTTTTATTGAAAAATGGAGTGTATTTGAGTAAATATTAAAAAAACAAATAGAAATTTTACTTGAATAAAATTCCACTAGAAAATCATTCAGAATCATGGTCTTAGTTTAGGATTTTAGTTTTTGATAATATGTTCCTTAAACCTTTCATAATACTTTGGCAGGTTTCTCTTGTTATGATTTATTGACATAATTTATTATACAGGGCTTTAGGTATCTCTTTTTCAACCTCTCGGGTGGTTAATCAGTCCATGAAACTGAACAACTTCCCCAAGGAACATAGGTCAAAATAGGGAAAAAAAATTTTGATCTCCCATACGAAATGCGCTATATGCTGATGAAGTTTGTGTGGGAACTCAAAATTATTTTTTCCTATTTTGACCTATGTTCCTTGGGAAAGTTGTTCAGTTTCATGGACTGATTAACCACTCGAGAGGTTGAAAGAGAGATACCTAAGCCCTGTAAACAAACACAAGAAACTGAGATCTTTAGATCTGCAACTATACTTTCTTAAAATGACACTTAATCGGCAGACTGCACAAAATATGAAAATTTATTCATTACTACCACCATTACTATCTACCTCTTGAAACATGTGCTTCAATAACTAACCCAACCCTTCTGCGTTGCACCTCTCTTTCTCTCATGATCAGTTCTGCCACCTTCTCTCTCGCACACACTGTCAAAGCAATGAAAACGGCGAATCTATGCGTCTGAATCACGGACCATAGATCCCCTCCCTTATCTTAAATGAACTGGGGTGCGCAGTAGGTACTTGTAAAGGTATGGAGGCTTTTGGTAAACGAAATGACTTGGTACTACTTCTATAAACAAATTTTCACTTGATTTCAAATAAAGCTTTGTATCTGTCATAGATTGGGCAGATTCTTCGTTGAAGTCTTCAATTATTAGGTTTAATAAAAAAATAATTAAAGATTACTTTAAATAAAGTCCGTATCCAAGTTAGGTAAATCGCCTTGCAACAGTTTGATGTTGAATAACCAGTTATTGTTAAAGTGCAGGCAGCTATCTAATAAAACAAGAACATATTAGACAAACGTTAAAATGCTAGATACATGTATCTTTTACTTAGAAATATTTTAAACCCACAGTTCCTAAGAAGTGGGTAGATAACACAATTCCAAAACAAAACAAAGAAAACAATCCAACCTCATATGCAAAACAAAGGCAAATAAACTATTAAAGGCGGACTCAAGACCCTATTGTGGCAAAAGACAGAACGGGTTAAAATCATAGTAGCACTTGAGGGTTAAGAGTGTGGTCCCGAATCTTATCCGCCGACTTAAGTGTTAGTGAGACAACAACGCGCAGACCGCAACATCTTATATTCATGAAGGGCTTCACGCTTTTACACACTGTTGTTAAATTTCGCGAACTGCAAATCACGAGGGTCAATGCCTCTTTGTGTTTAGTTAATGATACATTTTGAATGTGATAACTGATAACGATGATTTGTATTTCCATTCACGCGAATGAAGAAGTTTTGGAAAGAAAATTGACGGGTACTGCTCTTTGACAGTTCAACTTGCTGAGGTACAAAACTTTTCCGTAAAGTTTTCAGTAAAGAAATAAGAGACTTATAAGAATGGTAAGTTTCAGTACAACGGTTAATATTTTCATTTGTTGGTTGATTTTTTTAAAGAAATTTGTCAGTTTTGCCAAATAGCTACTCAATTGTTTTATTTATTTTTTAATTTCTCAAATTGACCCATCACTGTGTTTTGTTGTGTCTAGTGTCAGTCAATCAGTCAACCCCTTCATATCACTTATTTGATCATATTTGTTTTATCCTCTTTCAACAGCTTTTTGATGACTGTCACGTCCTTTTTACGATTCTCAGCATTACTTTCCTTGAATGGTGCCTTACTTTTATTTAAATAAATAAAACCTCGCTCTACAATTTCCCAGACCGTGTGTATCTGTAACCCAATCGCCCCTATAATGTAACCGCAAACGTCTCTCACTCTCTCCAAGCATTACGCGATTATAAAAGCGCCACCTAGCTCATCTTAGGTGTTAATGTACATTAATTATGTGCTAGGAGGGTGGCTTAAGATGTTTTGACAGAGAACCCACGTTGAATTATGTTGGGTAAGTAAATGGACTTTGTAAGGAAGTTTTGGTTAAAATTATTGTTGCTTGATATTTCGTGGATTTTGTCATTAGACTGATTATGCTTTGAATAAAGTTTTATCGTTGTCTTCCTAATTTTAGTGATGAATATGGATTGAAATTGTATTGGTAGATGTCTCATAGTATCATCAAACACTTACCAGTATGAATATACGTGTGTTTCTTCATATCAGATTTTTGATGAAACCGTTTCCCGCAGTACTGACATGGATAAGGTCGTGTATCCGAATGGATTAGGAGGTGCGTGGAGAGAGTACTGGATCGTTTGAAGGTCTTGCCACATTGCTTGCACTCGAACACTTTCTCAACGCTGTGAACGGCCCTGCAAGAGGCACAGAGTGAGACAACAAAAAATGTAATTGTTATTAAATGTTTTAATTGCAATAATCTAATCATTATAAAGAGGTAAAGTTTGTAGGTTTGTGAGTTTGTTTGCAGGAAGTAAGCTCTGGAACTACTGAACCACGTTTAAAAAAAAACAATGAAAAGCTCTCTTATCGGCGGGTAACTTGGACTACATCATTTCGCCGAATTCCCACAGGAATGAAGTCCTGGGCGGAAAACTAGTATTGTAAAGAAGTAACGTTTGTGAGTTTGTTCGTGAGAAGTTAACTCTAGAACTACTGAACTGATGTTAAATATGAAGCTCTCTTGTCAGTGGCTATAAAATATAATACCCGCTGATAAGAAATGAGCAAATGAAGAGCATTTGAATTAGACTTTTGGTAAAAGTTTTTTTTATTTTATTTAAGGCATTCATATGTTACTACTGTCTAACTCACCTGTGCTGACTCAAGCTGATTTCATGTCCAAAAGTCTTACTACACAGCTCACATGCAAATGGCCGTTTTCCATTATGAGATCTCCTCGCATGAACTTCTAGGCCATGAGGCGTGCTAAACATCTTCTCACATTTTACACAAGAATACACGTCTCCGATTGGTAGAGGCCTAGATAGAGGCCCTGGAGCACCAAGTACTGCAGCTCTGAGTCGCAGTAGTTCAGGGCCAGCCGCTTGAACGGCGTGTAGATACAAATTACTATAACCACCCCATCCAGGTAAGCCAAGACTTCCCGCGTCTCTCAAAAACTCCGCAAAAGGAAGCGGAGGGTATAAGAACGGCCTCTGTGGTGGAACTCTAGGAGCATCTGGTCTAAGGAGAGCACTGACAGAAAATGCTTCTGATCGCTTTGGCGGAGGCGAAGAGTCAGGTGGTCTTCTAGGAGAGCAAGGAGGTGAATCCACTTCGAGTTCAGGGGAGCTTGAGCGCACTGATCGAGGAGATTGGGGTGACGGGACCCAGCACGGACTCCCGCAACGCGATGCGGGTGACGGGTTTTCAGGTCTTGTTCCATTATTATGAGGATCTTCCTCCTCTTCATCCGTTCGGTCTCCGACGAGTCGATTGATTCCGAATTTGATTTCTTCTGAAACAAAAATATTTTTTTAAAACATGTCCGAACGCTAAACAACATATCGAAGAGATACAATTTGCCAATTGTTTGCTCAACAAAGGGCAATCGCACGCCCTTCCATCGCGGACAAAGCTCGCAGGTGCTTTACTTGTCGCTCCGATGAAATGAGCCATATCATGTCGTAGCAGCAAATTGACTTTCATCTGTTAACCCTCCAGCCCAGCCCCCGTAATTAACACGTCGGGGTCCGTTCGACCCCAATCTTTTTTACAATTCACTAATCCGTGGGCGCGACTAAACGAAACTCCGGTATTGTTGTTCAGTTTTGTTTAGTTTTGGTGCTTGATGTGTTGTTGGTATTGTTGGGGTAAGTTTGCTTATGAATTTGGAAGTGCTAGAATCAATAGTGGCCAAATGTGCGTGATAAATATTTGCCCTATATTTGTATAGAATCAACTAGTCCCTTAAAGCTTTATCTAAGTTTTATTGGGTACTAGCTTTACGCCCACGGCTTCGCCCGCGTGGACTATGTAGCCTATGTCCTTTCTCAGGCTCTAATCTATCTCTGTACTAAATTTCATCAAAATCGGTTCAACAGTTTAGGCGTGAAAGACGGACAGACGTAAGGAAGTAAAGATTTTTGTTGACTGTAAAGTTATCCAAGACACTTATGACTGATTTTCTGTAATTTAAAAAGAATGAAAGTAGGCATCGTGGATGTAATAAACATTATTCTGTATTGATTTAGACCACACTTAAATTGGGCCTTTTATAATTTGAACGGCACGGCAAAACTGCACCATTGCTCCCTATGCTTCTAGTGATGCTAGGAATATAGAAGATAATGGTAATACAATTTTGACATGCCGTTCGAACTATAAAAATGCCCATTGTCTTCAATAAAACTTAAAACATCATCAAGAAACCATCACGCCGCTGTCCAAAAACAAACATCCATCTCTAAGCGAGACAAGTTCCACTAATGAAGAGCGACCCCTATGTCTGAAATGCAGCAGCTGTCGGCATTTGGAGCGGAACCAATCGGGGACCTTCGGCTGTATTCGGCAATGACTTCGGCCCCCCAGAGGCTGGAGGAATATCGGCACATTTCACGCCCGGACCTCTTTCAACAATAGCCCAACATTTAAGGGTTGCCTCCGTACACTTGTTTGTTTGTCCCCTACGCGACACGGTTTTATTACCCCATAGTATTTATTACATATTAATGGTTATTTAGATTCATTGTTCGGTATTACAGTATGCTCGAATTTATGGCGAAGCTGAATATTGAATAGGACCCTTTGGTTAATGGAGTGAAATGTAAAGATGGTCATTGAGCGTCATTGTGCTTCTGTAATTAGATGATATAATTTTGGTCTGTCATTGGAGCTAAAGGTAATGATAGATATGAAAGCGGCAAACATTCAGAGATTTACTTTGACGTTGAAATTGCATGTTATTATTGCTTTTTATTTGCACTATATTACGCATTTACAGCACAAGCGATGAATTTAAAAGAAGAAATAATTGAAAATTAAGAATTATTATTAAAAGAGTATTTTTCAAAATGAATAAAAAATGCAGTAAACACAGCAATATGGGAAAAAAACAAAAGTACTAATTCGTTTGAAACTTCCTTCATCTGTAGCTTGTCCAAAACTACGGCAACTCAGAACCGAATTAAGGCGTTTTTCAGTTGAAATTGGATTACAAAACGTCAGACGGCTGCATTTTTCTATGCAAACAGTGCATTAGGGTCATTAACGTCCGCCTATTTGTTGGCTAATGCAATTTTAATTATAAGAGGCGCGCCACTAATTGCACTTGCATTGAGATTGTTATTTTTCTGAGAGCTTTTAACAAATTAAAAATACGCGTTTGCGGTGGAGCGAGTTGGCAATTTGCATATAGAATTTTGCAAATTTGCAACTTAATAGAGCGAAATCCGTTCGGTTCGGGTGGTAATCGGGAATCGCTTACATTAGCATAGTTTAACTGGGATACTATTTATTTTACGATTGCAGATATTTTACCTTTATCAGCAATAATGTATGTGGGTTACATAACCAATAAAAGGTAGTTATGTTTTTATGCTCAAAGCACATTTTATCAATTAGGTGCTTAGTGCAACATTTACTATTTTTAGTTTAAGCAATCATTTTGCGTGTATTATAATAGAAAACAACAATCAATAAATAACTAAGTACTATTATTTATTCTGTGGTACTATTTTCGCTTAATTTTTTTTATTTTACTACTGAGACTGAAAAGTCTCTAAATTACAATTAATTGAACTGTTAGCGCTTCGTCAAGTCCGACTTAGAGCCTTAATATAAATAAAATAAAATTCTAGTCAAAAAAGCCCCCATTTCCCCCCTATAAAGTTCCCATGATGCTGGCTACGTTACCACGTTTTATGACCAGCAAAATCCCTTTAACAAGTGTGTGGCTCAGCAGTTTTTTAAATGCAAACGCCTACCAATCTCTGCGACAAATGTAATTGAACTACTGGTAGCGGATGCACAAAAACACTTGCAACACTTTTTGAAAAACAAAAAAATTTAAACGGATCATGTTATGAGACCCAGATTCAAAAAAACTACAAAATGATCGAGATTGTACACATATTTCGTTTTTTGATAAGATTTTATTACAAAACCACTCTTATTACCACAGAATAGAATCTTCCTATGGGAATATCAGGGGTTGTGTTGTGTACTGTACACAAAAGGATGCGAAGTCACGCATTAGTCATTTGTCAAGATTACCGGCTATAATAAAATGTTAAATAATGATCAGTTCATATGGGGTCCGTGACAAATCTAGCAACTTTTAATAAAGTACCGAAGTTATGAATTTGTGAAGTTATAAATCAGAATTATTTGGATTGATTTTATGGAAATAAAGAAATCTAAGTATAAAGTATTTAAGAGAAAGTACGAAATAGGTACTAGAAAATAAAGTCAAAATTAAAAAATAATTTATTTCACAGGGCTTAAAGTCACTTGGAAAGTCTTTCTTTGTTTTTTTTTACAAAGGTGCAGTGTCAGAAAAATAGTCAAGAAAATCGCACAAAAATATATTCTGTGATGCAGACGAAGGCGCGGATAGAAAAGAAACTGCTTAAGTGGAAAAAGTGCAAATAATTTAGTTTCCAGAATTAATTTAGGCACATATAGAAGCACATCAGGCTATACATGTTGACTATGACGTCGCCCTTATCTCCTTCGGCATTCGCAGTATTAATTGGTAACCTGACGTGCTGTCATCTGTAACTTTTGCCAGAATACCACAGTAAAATCGCTAACTAATATAAGTCCCCATTTAAAAAAAACGACAATTAATTGTATTAAAAATATACATGGTTAATATCTTCCAAACTTATCACAATCACCATAAAATAATAATCTTTGCAACCCGTGACTAGGATTGATTGATCAAAATTTTGTGTCACTAATAATGTATAAATCAAATGTTATCATTCGCTTTTAATGTCTTTTATCAATCGTAATAAAGCTGTTAATCCATTTTATCGAAATGGATTAACCAAATCTTGGCTTGTAAATGACGAAAGAATATCCGTATCTTACAGAGTAATAAAATATTGTAAAATTATGATGGGTTCTATTACTCCGTTAACCTTGGTTTAAAAAAAATCTAGGCTTGTGTTGGGTTGCTATGAAATTTGATTGTAAGATGTACGTTACAATCAAATTTCATAGCAACCCAAGCAACCAAGCAACCTGGAGACTTAGTAATATGGTATGCATTTTCTAGCACGGTGAGACTACATCAACAATTTTTACTGGCCATTCGGCTCTATGTGAGTTGCTGTCATCGAATATCAATTTAGTGCAGATATTGTTAAAATTAAAATTGTGGATACGGGAACAATTGCCTGAAAGGCAGCAACTTGACCCATTGGCCATTCGTGTGGATGCGCTCGAAATGTGTAGGCGGGTTCCCCAAAAGTGTAATAACCGGTGTTTTCAATGAATGTGTGTTATCAAAGTATAAGTAAGCCACAAGCAAACAAGTGTTCTCTGCTGTGTGAAAGCAAAAATAAATAGCTAACAGCCTCCGAAATAAGCTTGTTGCACCTTGCACCCACTACAGTAGGTAACTGTGATCTAATCTTTTTTTTCGTCTGTATCTATGATTGTATTTCTTCGTTCTATCTGTCATTTTATCGATGAGATTTGTTTTTGTGCAGTAGCGCCCTCAATGCAGTAGGCCAAGCCAACTGCACTTGGCCAGTTTATATCAAGAACATTTTACGTTAACAAGTTTGCATTACATTTGATACGAGTTTGGGAAACTAAAAGTCATACTTCAAGTAATAGTTATCGCAAAACCTCGGGCTTAATCACCTGGATTTGTTCCCGGTTAATCTGTTTATAGATTACAGTAATCAAAGCGTATTTTGAAGGTCTAAAGATTGGGCGTTTTTATTGGCTAATTTGTTACGTTCAATATTGATGCCTTTATCTTTACAACTTTGTTTTGAATTTGTATGTTCTTAGGCACGTACATATTTCAACTTGCTTTTATGTCAGATGTTATTATGCAATACGATACGACATAACTTTGTTTATATTTGATAGCGCCTCTAGTACTACTTTCTACACTACAATTCTACACACTACATTAATACATTACATGTTTTCATCTAGTGGTTCTAGAATCACAGATGCTCTGCCTACCCCGTTAGGGATTATAGGCGGTAGCGTATGTATATATGCATGTTTTCATGTTTTTTACTACATTTATGTTTTTTGCTTTCTCAAGTATTAAGAGTGGATTCAAAATGAATTGAATGTACTGTATTAGTTGACCTACTAAGAAAACCAACTTTGGAAAGAAGAACAATATTACATTTATTGCGTGTATTGGGTCCATCCAGCTCTTATGCAGATAAATAATACTCAAAAAAATATACGTAGTTAAATTAATTTAGGTAATTTTAAAATAGCACAGATGAATAAAATAAAAATTGAGTATTGAACTTTAATACATCGGTACAAATAAGAGAAAAAGCTGATTTGGAATTTATTATTTTATTCTAGAATAGCTCGGAACATCGATAGTTTCTCTCTTTTGCGTTATACATAGTTCTCCAAATGACTATTAGTGACAATAAGTATCGGTCGTAGATTTACAGTTGTCATTCATTTCATTACATATTAACCTTTATAAAATGTCAAAGTCAAGGGATTTTTTGACCAAATGAGTGCCCTTTCCGTTTCAACATGCAATATCAGTGGGTAACGGTATCAAATCTAATTTAAAACAGAAACATTATTAACTATGTAACCCTACCTATAACTATGTAATACTAAGACGAATAGTGGAATACTTACAGAAAAACCTCTCCTGATTCAGATCTACTTTTTTATGAAATACTAGCATCCCGCTCGGGACTTCGTTCTCGTGGGAATTCGGGAAAATTATGTAGCCTATGTTACTCACGGATAATGTAGCATTCTAATGGTGAAAGAATTTTTCAAATCGGTCCAGTAGTTTCGGAGCCTATTCGTTACATACATACAAAAATATAAATCTTTCCTCTTTATAATATTAGTATAGAAATACAATTGCCTTCACAGTACGAGCACTAACTCTATTTAGTTTAGGTTTTAGCGTCAGTTCGGATCTAGAACAGGTTCTGCTATCTTTTCTCCACGTCCGTTTTATAGCATTAATATATTGACAGTGCGTTTTCTTGATAAGGTATGATAAATCAGGACTTACGTCGGAAAGATCTGAGGCAGTTCACCCATATTGTCAACATAGGATTAGGTTTACCACACCTCATGCTATATTTCGGATAAGCTCTACTTCACGCGATAAGTGTGTCTCCACAATCATGATTCTGAATTTCGAACTGATTCTTTTGAAGTTTAAGAAGCCGTGACGTTTTAATATTTGGGATTTGGAATCTTGACAAGTTGAGAGTAGGTATTACGATACCTCAATCGATATCGGTCCCGGGATTTCTGAAGGTTAGATAATATGAGGTTTTATATAAGCCTACGAATTGCATTTTGCAGAAACTGTTCGTGTCATGCTTACTTAACACATTGATAACATCGATCTATGTAACTAAGTATTTGTTTCTTTAGAGGCCTCTGTTTTATTTATCGGACTTATATATTGGGTGAAGTCATTTAAGGCTTAGCATAATGTCGAAGTATTTAAGTTACCAAGTAAATCCAACAAAATGATGACCTCATGGCTAACCTTCGTATCTCGAGAGGCGGTACCTTTGTATGCGTGTCCCGATTTCTTCTCATTTCCTCGAATTATTTGCTTAAACAATAGCACGCGTTTGTGTCAACCACAATACTGTTCACATACCAAAATTCACTTCCTCTACCTTATCCCTACACGTTAAAGTCAGCTTTAGAAAGACACGAAAATCTGCGACCGCAATATTTAGTTTGTTTTTCGCTTTTTGTCAAATATAGACGAAATACGCGGTCTCTTTGAGATTAAGCGTGCATTTTATAATTAGCCAGTCAACAACGTCTAGATTTGTGATTACGTTTACATGTTTACGAGGTCTCTTCCGTAATGAGTTTTCCAAGACATTTGCTTTCTCGTAGTTTTATTTGGGCAATAAGTGTGATACCCATTCACAAATGTTTACTCAATTTCGTCTCATCTTACATTCTACAGCTACACTAATGTTATAAAGAGGAAACATTTGTATTTTTGATGTTTGTAACGAATGAACTCAAAAACTACTGTAGCGATTTCAAAAATTCTTTCACCAATAGAAAGCTCTTTTTAACTTTCAAAAACCCCATTTTAAAAAGTAATAATAATCATTACTACAGCTCACCCAAAGACAGAGTGCCATTTGCAGACATTGGCAGACATAGCAGGGACAATCAAAACCCCCTGAATAATTGACAAACAGACCGACACAAAATTCAATTGTCATAGCCAAAAGTCACGCGAACTTTAAACACAAGGTTATTGAGTGACTTGGCTTACTTTGCTCAAGTAGACAGGGCTGTATTTAGGGTCTGGTATTAAATACTAACTTCAGAATGACAAGACGTATAAAACAAAATGTTAACTATGACAGTTGAAATTGAACAACACGAAAGTAAAGCAAACAAGAATCGTAAAATTAATCGTGTTTCTGGACAATTAAAAAAAAGGGCATACTACTCGTTTTGAGGGTGATTCGTGCAAAACTAGATTTCCACCCGCGCCTTTGTTGTCATAGGGAAAGAGCTGAATTTATGCCCAGCTATTTGTGTAATTAAATTTAAGTGAAAGGAAAACGAACAAATACACTACCCACACAAACAAAAACACAGGATGCTACTTTCTCCATGGAGAATTTAAATACGATGAATCTCAAAAAAGTAGAAGATCATCAACGTCGAGGTAATTAGGCCTCTACTTACATCTTGTCTTAACATATGATTAAAGTGTCGTCTCTGTAAGATCGGCAACGCCATATGCGGCTAAAACTACCCAGTGCGAAAATCAACAAAAAATGTAAAACTTAACTATTCAAGAGTGAATTGACAAAGAAAATACCACATTTTCAATTTCCATGAAAACATAATAAGGCGCAAATAAAAACTCTTTTTTAACTCCCCTTATTTCATCCCCCTGAGACCATACTTGCTCAAACAAAGTCGTGAATAATCGGACAAACAGCGGGACAGTCCGGCGATGTCGTGACCGTGTGGTCACCGGCAAATATTGACGCATGCAATGCTACCCTTTGATTGATCGAGTTTGTGGTCACCCTAATGTTTAGTAACATTGTAGGACTGGGGTGGGTTTTAATTATGCTGCTGAAAAAGCAGTGAGGAAATTACACAGTTCCACGCTGAACTGTGATGAACGGTGATAAGTTTTTTTTTTATAAGATGGCTTAACTCTTGACCTCAATCTTGACCATAAAGGTCAAAGATGAGGTCGACAATGGAGCGAGTTAACCCAGAAAATGCCTATAAAGGCACTGGTACTCCCACGCACCGACGGAACACAGCAAGCTGTTTGGCGTCGGACTTCGGTAAGAGGGTGGTCGCGAACCAGACGGCCCTTTACAGAGCCTACCACACCGCATGGGACCATAGGACGACACCTCAGATTCAGAAAAAAAATTAAGTGTCGTTGCCTGGGATGGATACTACTAGGAGGCAGGTCTCATTTTTGTTTCCTTAGTCGCCTCTTACGACACCCACGGAAAGAGATGGGGTGGTGTTATTCTCAACCGATTACCACATGGCAAACATATAGAAACATATAGAATGGCTCATCCTATAAGTTAAACATATAGAATGAGCAAGCCGCCAGCTCTTCCTGAAGATACAGTAAGAGTCACTGAATAGGATTTGCTGTATTGTTGTCGCAAGACTGTCAAACCTACTGATTATTTAATTTATTTTTTAGTTTGAAATGGGTTAACTCTTGACCAAGTTCATAGATGAGGTCGACGATGGAGCTAGTTAACCCAGAAAATGCCATTACGGCACTGGCACTCCATGCACCGACGGAACACAACAAGCTATTTGGCGTCGGACTTCAGTGGGCCCGGGGTTTCACCCGGGGTGCTCGTGAACTAGACGGCCCTTCATAGAGCGGACCACACCGCACGTCACCATAGGATGATACCACAAAAAAATAATTGAGGTGTCATTTGAAAGGATGGATGGATTAAGAGAAGGCAGGTCTCATTTTGTGTTTCCTTACTCGCCTCTTACGACACCCATGGAAAGAGATTGGGATGGTATTTTTCTTAACCGATCACCACAATCGCTAAATGGTCTCTAATGGTCTCTAAGTGGGTTTTAGTTTATTTGAAGACGTGTTTACACCAGAAACAACAATCTATCAAATTGATCTATTAATACTATGATAAGATAGTTTGAGTACTTACAAATGTCACACTAGAAGATGGATTAAGGAGAGTTCTGCTGCGTGATTTATTTTGCAAACAATACCATTACAACAACTGGTTTCTATCAGGAGTTGCTGCGTGAACTTAAAGCAAAAAATCCCAATTTCCCACCTTTTATCCAGAAAAAAGTATCAACGAGTTTGATGTAAGGCAAAGTTTAACACGTGAGACTCGTAAAAAGGCCAGTGGCGCACTCGTTTGGAATCGGTCAGTTAGGTTAAGCCGCGTAGATATATGTCGAGTACAACTCAGCTGTTGTCAAAGTCCAAGTTGCTGAACCAAGTCAGGGGTTCTTTGGTGGTTTGAAAACTCTGGCACCAAGATAAGTCAAGTTCTCCAAGTACTTGACTATACTTACTCGATAAAGAAGGAACAGAAGACAGAGAGAACATGTCAATCACAAACAAGCTCATATCACTTGATGTGACAAAAAAGAAACCCAAACACCGCGAGTCTTGGACAATCCATACATTCCAAACAGTACGACAGAGCCACAAAACGTTATCTTGTAGCCGATGTTTACCTACACTGGTACACATGTCCAAATCGGATTTGCTGAGACGAGGGCAAAGGGAGCATCAGCAAAACAAGTGGGATGTTTTAAAAATGACATCGCGATGTGAATTTATTGTATTGCAATTTCAGCGCTTTGAGTCGCACCTTTGAGCAAAGATATTTCTTAAACCGAATAATTTTTCACCTTTTATTACCCTACGGTGGCGAGATTGGGACGTATAAGGGCTGATAAAAAAATGGGAGAAAAAACCTACTTAGTTAAAAATTTGTGCGCAATCAAATTTAATTTATGCGCAGACTTATAAAGAAAAAAGCAGAACTTCTGAGTGCGTGTCATTGGCATGGTATAATAATTATCTGCCATGTGCCTTTTTTTTAATTCGAAAGGCCCAATAAAATATAAAAAGGAGGGGATTTATCGTTTAGTACAACAAATAAAATTGAGCTTTTTGTTAACAAGTCCAAAAAAATAGCATCAAAACATTGTACAAAATAGGTTTTAAAACCAAAACCATTGTAAATACCACAACGTTTTTCCTAACGCTACCCTTATCGCTATCAAAATTCGTGTTCGATACAAAAAATTACAACCATCATAACATGGTGCGTTTAAACTGTCGATGTGATATCATATCTCACCTTTGTGACTGCCGCCGCAAATCAAAGTCATAAAACAAACGTAATTTCGCCAGAGATACCAATGACAGCTGATAAGGCGATAAGATAGAGCGGGCCCAAATCTGATGTCGTGGGATTGGGTCGTTATTGGAATTCTGTTAGTGGTTTAGAGTTATCGATCGGGATTTACTGCAAAGCTTCATGCTTTGTTAGATATTCTAATAGTTTTCTGATTCAGTAGCAACAGCAGATAGGATTGTTCGCAATTCTTTTCGAGAGCCATTACTGTGATAAGTAAACCTCTAAACCTCAACTGTCTCCTCCTAGAGCAGTGACACATATTTACAGGCCACACATGCATTTGATTTAAGATATTAGAAAGAGTACGATGTACCAGACCAAAATATGTATGCTATAAATGCTGCTAGCTAGATCTCCATAGTACCTACAGATGATCTTTAGTTAAAAAAAACAACGGGTTGCACTCCGGGAGTGCCAGCAGAAGTGAAAACTTGAACATTAACGTAGTGCATCATTATGTAAATATAACAAAATACACAAAAATAGTCCGTTATTCTCTCAGGATTCGAACCCTCGACCTGTTGCTTGCAATCTAGCAACTTTTCCACTCGACCAAATTCTATCGGTATTTGCGCACTATGTGCGAATAATCGTTGACATCGTTGACATCTGTCACTGAGGTAATTTTACTATAGGGCTGCCATCCGTCCGGGTGGCAGCCCCCGGACGGATGGTAAAATTATCTCAACGCTGCTAAAGAAGTTTTCACTTCAAAAAAGGTCGCAACCCTATCATACGCATTTTCGATCACGGTCACGTGACATCACGGTCACGTGAACATTAACGTAGTGCATCATTATGGAAATATAACAAAATACACAAAAATAGTCCGTTATTCTCTCAGGATTCGAACCCTCGACCTGTTGCTTGCAATCTAGCAACTTTTCCACTCGACCAAATTCTATCGGTATTTGCGCACTATGTGCGAATAATCGTTGACATCGTTGACATCTGTCACTGAGGTAATTTTACTATAGGGCTGCCATCCGTCCGGGGGCTGCCACCCGGACGGATGGTAAAATTATCTCAACGCTGCTAAAGAAGTTTTCACTTCAAAAAAGGTCGCAACCCTATCATACGCATTTTCGATCACGGTCACGCGACATCTGACGATCTGAAGCGAGTTCATCGCGAGTTTAACATTTTTTCCCCATCATAAAAGTGCTCAACGCCGCTTAAGAAGTTTTCACTTCAAAAATTTAAACAAAGTAACACAATCAAAGCTTTTTGAGTTAATTGATATTGAAGAATTTAACTAAAGGTATTAAAGAAAAAAATACCTCTAGCAGTGTAAGAGTCCTGGCTCTGCACTGGTGGTGGCGAGGCTAGCCGTGGTTCAACTCGACTGGCAGACGCTCCCCAAAGGGACTGACACAAACTGCTTCGAAGAGCTTCGCTGGCTGACACTCCTGTAACAAACAGGTGAAAAGTTGTTATGTGGTTGATATTATGTTTACACTGATGGACCCATCATCTGCCAATATCGCTTTTAGTAGAAGAAAGAAAAAGAGGCCCTTGCCCCGAGGAATAGGGACAGTATTGACTTACGAGGTATAGCAAAATACCAGTGTTTTGTCCTGAGCTATGGCCTTTTTGTTGTACTCTGACACACACACAACACTTCTTAATAACTTCGTAACCTGTTTGTTTATTTTGTGTATTTATCCCTGTGATTGTTTTGTATGTTGTGTGTATCTTTTAAAGCAATGAATAAATTCTTTATCTATTTATCTTATGACAAATAATGGGCCTACTTAGAAAAACGCTTGTTCTGGGTTTTTTGGGCGAGCCCTTTGTTGCCCAATAGCATACTTATTAAATATATTTAAAATATATTTAATAAGTATGCTATTGGGCAACAAAGGCAACAAAGGGCTCGCCCAAAAACCCAGAACAAGCGTTTTTCTATTTTTTTTAGTGAAACTTATTCGGTAGATATTACAGATGTATAGTTTTATAATATTTTATCTTATAGATATCACTGATTTATAGCCGACTGATCTAACCAAACCTATCCTCCTTGAGGTATAGCTTTTATGGCCATTGTGCTGTAAGCTGTAAGTGTTGATTTTCTTAAATTTTCTTTCAGGTATAGCTCAATAGCCATTGTACTGTGAGTTTTGATTTTCTAAAATTTTCTGGAATAGAAAAACTTTATTCAACTAATACACCTAAAGACAAAAAACCAAACTAAAATATAAAGTAAAAATTACACAAAGTGTCAGCCAAAAAGTTTCTGACTTGCATGTCGCTGTTGTGTTTGCAAACAGCAGTGCTGATATTCTGCCAGAACCCTGTTACTACGAGTATATAATTCAATGCAAATCTAGCTTTGGTCACAATGAAAATAAGAAAATAATCTAAATCTAGAATAATCTAGATGAAAATAAGAAACAAACAAATGAATCTTGTTTGCAGTTTTATTGCTCTCATGTTGAGTCATCGGAAGCGTTAAAATGTCGTAGGCTTGATGCAAATATTTGTATCCTTGGTACAAATATTAAAAATATCACTATGTAAAGTGTGATCGTTATTTATTTTATTACATCAGAACTACGCCAAAGATCAACGTGGATTTTTGACCAGGCCGTAATTGTAACCCAGGAAACATTTTTAAGGGCTATAGGGAGTGTTAAAGTTATCAATTAATTTTGTAGCGCTCGTAGTCCATTGGCACTTGCTGATCTGAACCGATTACAGAGGCAGAGAACCTAACGGGTGACCAAAGTGGCAATTTGTCACGAGCGTTTTCGTGCTTCGAAGGGCACGTTAAGCCGTCGCGTCGTTCCAGGTTGTTGTCGATTTACTAGTCGTTAAACCAAGTCAGTGGCCATTTGGCGGTTTGAAACCTCTGACACCAAGGTTAGATATGTTCACCACATTCTTGATTATACCTACAGGATAAGGAAGAAAGAAACTTTAATAAAATCATTTTTTCCACATAAATTGAATTTTAAAGCGCAGTTTAGTCTTTATTTTTCTATCGATGTTATTATATTAGTGTAACAACAATTATTATTATTAGCCTACAGCCTTAGAAAAACTAAACAAATCTGAGAATAAATCTCGATTTCAAGATTAGTCAACCACAATATCAGGAAATGAATGAAAATGGTGTTACATTTAATTGTTATCTCTTTTTCTCGCGTTTTTTTTCCCTAGTTTGATATAGATCGAAACTTCATTTGGTCCCAAATTTTTTGTTAGTGTCGCTATGCAATGTTTGATCAAAATAACCAGCTACCATTTGAAATATAACTTTAGTGTCAGCGAGTAAGTCGTGGTCATCATAATAAGTGAATTTAGTAAAGTGCAATTTTAGTCCCTCAACTAAATTGTTCAATTGTAAGTTTGCGTTATCAATGAAGTGGTTCGTCTTGATTTGTCCGCTTAGGCCCATTGCCCCGAGACCCTGATCACTTGGGGCACGCGTGAAGTGTTTGACGGATGTCGTCTTGTTGGTCTCGTGATTTTAACCTCTTTTGTTTGTATGATTGCCTGGTACTTTTCACAGCGTGTACCTACCACATTTGTAGCATTTTTTACATATATCAAACTAGCTTTCCGCCCGCGTTTACTACAGGTAATATCGTGCCCTGCTGTGGGATAAAATGTAGCCTATGTCTTTCCTAAGGTTTAATCTATCTATCTACCAAATTTCATCAAAATAGGTTCAGTAGTTTAGGTGTGAAAGCATAAAATGACTGACAGACAGACAGATAGAGTTGCTTTAGCATTTATAATATTAGTAGGGATTATGAGAGTCTAATTTCCATGCTACCCGTGCTTGGTAGACGAGTTAGCGAGATTTTGAGGTTTTCAAACAGCTCGATAAAATGAGAGAGATCCTATACTTACCTTTCTGCAACCACACAATTATTACACCAATAAATGTATCTTTATGGAAAAATACACAAAGTGATCAATAATTATTTCAGAAAAAACCTGTTATTATTAAATCGGATTTTAAAAATGTACAGAATGATTAATACAGATAAATTGTATCAGGATGTGTATTTAGGTAATCACTGCTGAAGTAACAAGATAAACACTTGTAATTACATTTTATCAGTTACTATTGCATGTAATACCTAGTTTACAAAATCTGTTTGGATTTAGATTCAGATTTTGATCAATGTTCAGCTCATACCAACTACAAACATGGGTTCACAGAATTTAATTTTGATGCTGCCTAGCCTCCTATGTCCCTGATACGCCAAAATAATAACAAAAAAAAACTTAGTGTTTACTTTATTCCCATTTTTTAGGTGTCTTCAAGTTCTAGCATATGGCAAACTTGGTAATATTTTTGTACTTTTGTTTTTTAATGAGATCGACAAGTTTACAAAATGTTATTGTTGAGATATTATCGTATGTCTAGCATCAAAATTCTTTGCAGATATGGCAAATCCTGAGTATTGATTTCTTTAATCTAATAATGTGGTATACGAATGATAAATTCCTTTGAAAACAATCGATCAATTATATTCCAATCCAACCAATAACTGATTCTGAAATTCCTTAATCTTCGTATGGTTCGATGATAAAAAGGCAGATATTTCCATTTATGTTAATTTTAAGCCTTGTTTTTTAATCTTCATGATATCATCAGTTGTTCAGGATAATATCTAATATGTAGCAGGTATGGCAAGTAAATATTCGTCCGATTTTAAATTGTGCCTCAATTCTGCCTCGTATTACCTTGTCATATATATATATATGTAGACTAAGGCTTGTATTACTGAAGGAGACTCAATTCTTTATCTATACTTATGTATTGATTGTCTTTTTTTCTCATTGTCAAAATAACAAAGACGACTGCTGCTTAAGTATAGACCAGAGTCTGAGTCGCGTTCTGTAGTGCGGACCTTAATATGGACATGAAAAACAAACAAAACCTGTTACAGTACAAATTAAACTAAATGTACAAACGTGGACTTGCCCTACAAGGGTATATTAGCCTTACAGTGACGGAAAAGACTCATGATAGACGAGTAGGTGTATGGTGCAAAAGGATTTAGCAAAACCTAAAACTTTCAGCAAGATTTTAGGAAAATTTCAAAAAAACAATTAAAAATAGTCTTCCAAAGATTCTGTATGACTATATACCTATACATACAAATGCACGGACGTACAAACGGACATCTCGAAACAGGATAAGGACGATAAGGCGCAAGGACAATCAGTGCAGAGGAAGAGAGCGATTCGGTGGCGCCAGAGAGTCGAATGCTAATGTCAAGATTAAGGATGACTTGTTGGTCTGTCTCTCTTGGATTAGTGCTTTTAAGTGTTTAATATAGTATTAATCTATAAGAAGCAGTGTAGTTTCGTACGTATAATTTTTTTGGCAACGACTGATTTTTCTTGTTGGTATTTCAAGTTTTAAAAGTAATGCACTTTTTCGGTAAATGTACTTTTTAATTCCTAAAAAAATGGAGTGTTATCAGTTTGTTGTGTATGTCTAGTAATGTTATAAGTGTGTCTGTGCAATTGTGTGTCTGTCTGTGACATCTTGATATCAATACTATTTTCAAAAAAATTAAATACAAATTTAATTATTTTTTTAAAACAGAGAGGCATCGGTAATACCCATCCACAAACCCATAAGGAAAGTTTATTGTTTTTGAGAAATGTATTTTTAATTTTTTTGGTGTCCTAATGAATTTAAACCAATTGGCTTACCTCCATAATATTTTTTGGGTCCCTTGAATAAGAGTATGAACGGATAACCACTCAATGAAAGGTCCCACTGGATAATTTATTGTCAGGCACTTATTACACCATTTCCTGTTTGACCTACAAACGCTACAATTCAAAAACAGGACAAACTATGACTAAGCGTGTGATCTTGATTAAATTGCCGTGAACTATGACCAGAATGAAAATAAAAAGTTAAAAACAAAAGAGAGCCGAATGGCGCCATGAAGGAATCAATGACCGTCGTCCGGTCGCGGGTTCATCACTAAATTGCCGCTGACAACGCCAATTGTGGCATCGCTTCCTGCCCTACTATTAGGTGCAAGTTAGGATCTTTGGCGAAGTCACAAACACTTGACTATTAGATAGGAAACGTCAAACGTTACATAATTTATTTTTCCTAAAATTGCAAAATTACGTCATCTATGTAAATTATGTAGGTTTGTTATTTGCCCTAATAATCATTTTCCGAATATTCTAACTACACTGTAATACAAAGATTCGATTTTTTAAATCTTATGTTACATGCAGTAAGCGGTATATGACTAGCTTTAGACCAAAGCACTTTAAACTAAGAAGATCGACCTCACTGTAATTTGAGAAGTTTCAAGATAAAAAAAAACACCCGAATTGAGAACCTCCTCCTTTTTTTTGAAGTAGGTTAAAAAACAGCTGTAATAATTCATCTGAATTATTACAGCTGTTTTTTTAATAACATTGACTTAATTCACTCAGATCTTGACTCAGGCCAAAACATAAGTGTCGCGTGCTGAATCTAGTGTCAAAATGTAACTATGATTTACTGATAATTATTTTAATCTGTAAATTGTTTATAGAACTAAAATAGACTAAATAGTCAAAGTATTACTTTTTTCTTCGATGTAAAAACGAAAGCAATTATTCTGTTTATAAAAAGTCCATAAACTGGTCCATTGACAAACTGGTCTAGCTGCAAAAGCATCGATAGAACTAAATTACATTACATGCTTGCTGTATCAAATTCATAAAACGTTTTATAATATTTTACTGCTTTCAAAAGTTCTCGAGTCTTTAAACGCACTTGAAGGTTGTAGCCAAGATATTCAAAAAATTGCGATTTCAAAATAAAAAACAACATGAATGCAAAATAATAACACGATGTTCTAGTAGTAGTGAATCGGATACTTATTCATTGATCCAACAGTAATCGGAAACCTAACATTAGTTCCAATGAAAGTCGGTACACAATAAACGCTAATACGATCGGTATAGTATCTGAAACTTGTGGTTCTATGCATTTTCAGTGCACTTTTACTTACTTAAAAATAAAAAATAAATAAATAGTAACTTAAAATACGTGTTTTGTTTTTTTTTTGTTTTTTTCAAAAGGGATTATTTTATATGAGGGCTTATGAATACCTAGACCTGTTTAACAAACTTTAAAAGTGTTAAGCAAAACAGTATATTTTCATAGTCCATTTAACAAAGCCTTTGCGAATTCTGATATAAGTATAAGCCCTCAGGCTTATGTACTCTTGATTTCAAATGCTTATTTCTATACTGTTTGTCTGTCAACTGCATCGCGACAGAAGCAACAAGTAATGGTATTAATACGATCGTCGCCGGCGCCGGACAAGTGGCGCCCTCCATGCCACTCCCTATGAGTATTGCAGCTCCAATTGATATGTAGTTTATTATCACAGATGATTTGACGTAAACTGAACCTGATGACTAGATTGTACTAACTTTATACTTTGTAAGGTATTTTGGAAGTACCTACATGATGCACGAATAAACGAAAAGACAGATACAATTTTAAAATTTGATTAATAAAAATATTTAACATGAATAATGTTCAAACACGGAGTTAAAAGAAATCATTACCTAACAATAAAAGCACATCCGAAATCAAGATTGCATAAGAAATAAGTAACCAATTTTTTAATCAAACGACAGCATTCCCAAAAATGCAAATGCCACCAACAGAGACTTTCTTATCAACGACAAAGCTGCCGCTGAGCGTCAATTAGCTATATTTCATAAGACAATAGAGCATTTACATCGATCAATGGGACCGTCGTTCATTCAGTCGAATTATTATTAGCGAGTGATGTACTTCAAATCGTTCGATGAATGAACAAAGATGGTGTGGAGATGCATTTATTGTTGTGTCAATGAATCGCCTCCGAAGCAATGTGGTCAAGGAAATAATGACACTTTAAGATAATGCGCATCCTCCCTTCTTCTTGATAATAAAGACATTAAGTATGATAAAGACATCAAGTATTTTGCAATACATCTCCTTACAAAAAAATTACATTTAAATTCTTAGTAAAACCTATAGGCCTTAATTTTGTGGGTCTAGAAATTGTAAACTTAAGCTGTCTCTCTTTTTAAAAGGACAGCAAATGTTCAAACCCAAGAGGTTTTTTAAAAAAGCAAATCTTACAAAACATTAAGCAAAAAATCAAATTATTTCCATAAAATGCTTTAAAACTGAACTTTTAACAGAGTCTATAAGTGCTTCACAGTCATTAAATGCACGTGCTGATAATCATTTTAAAAACTTTCGTACATTAAAACATTGCTATAGAATGATACAGGGCTTAAGGTAAATCTCTTTCAACTTCTCGGGTGCTAAATCAGTCCATAAAACTGAACAACTTTCCCCAAGGAATGTCAAAATACGAAAAAAAAATTGATCTCCTATACAAAATGCTGATTAAGTTTGTATGGGAACTCAAAATTTTTTTTTCGTATTTTGTTCTATTATTGGGGAAAGTTGTTCAGCTTCACGGACTGATTAACCACCTGAGAGGTTGAAAGAGATTTACCTAAAGCCCTGTATATTGTGTAATTTTCAAATCATCTTCAAAATCCAAATA
Source organism: Aproaerema taeniolella (assembly GCA_949987775.1). Lineage (NCBI taxonomy): Eukaryota > Metazoa > Arthropoda > Insecta > Lepidoptera > Gelechiidae > Aproaerema > Aproaerema taeniolella. The sequence goes on along the minus strand of OX465246.1, from coordinate 4,980,616 downwards.
AACAAATTTGATACTTAAAATCCTATTCTATAAAATCGATTACTCAAATAGTCATCTCTAGAGCTTCGAATTGTTAATCCCGGTGTCATATTACGCAGTGCCTGGGTGGTCACTGCACAGTAGGTGATTATTGTGCATAACGAACTACTGAGAGTGGACAACCAGAGGGTTCTGAGCGGAAACCAATAAGCGTCACCCGATAAGTACGTAATTGATAAATGCGCATTCAGTGTGGCGATAGAAATTTAATAAAGCGTTATTGGACTTAGTGGTATCAGAGTGATGTACACTGAAGAAGTAAATAAAATATTGAGGAGGAAAGAGATTTTGATATAAAATTATGTATTATTGGCATACAAACTTTATCTCAAACTAACCTCATATTACTTATCTTACAAGAAACAGAAATAATTTCATAACAATTTAATTTACAAAATAAGTTTTTTATCTAGAAATCCGATAAACATAACAAAAGTTTCTGACATCCATCGTAGTTAGTTAATACCACAGACTATATAGTAAGTATTACAGAAGGAGACTCAAGTCTTGATCTATACTTAAGTATTGATTGTCTCTTTCTCTCACTATATCAAAATGACAAAGATGACTGCTACTGTAATCACAGTCCGAGTCGCGTTCTGTAATACGGATCTTAGCATTTGGCATTATGCTGTAGTCTCTACTACCAATGACAATTTAACTAAACATGAATATTTCGTACCAAACAAAGCTCAATAAAAATCAAGGCCTTGACATGTTACAGACAGTATTCACGAAATTAGCTTGACGACATCATAATTTATGGAGATCAAACGTGTAGCCGCAAAACAGATGCACTCAAGAGCTTGTGCGGGTCCTTATCTTGGTGACAAGCAGTCTACCAACATCAGTTATCTCCTAACACAACAGCCCTTTCATCCGAATACTCCAGAATAACGATTCTTTCATTTTTATTCGCATAGCACAACGGGTCATCAAAGGTTACAGTTTCCTGGCTCCTAAAGTTCAGATTATTAGTAGTTTTGGTACGTTATCAAGCTTCTAATTAAAATTTGTAATGTTTTCTGCGAAGCGATTGCTGTGGATTGTTAATTTAGTTTGCCTAGAGTGGATGTTTTTCTTCATTTTGATTTTAATTAAAAATTTAGGGATCTAACTACTATTATTTCAATGGTGTTGTTCTTCAGTGTGAAACTATATTTTTTTAAGAAAAAGTATTTACTGGAAAGACTTGTGCCTACTTCCAAAAGTATTTATTTCATGATTTTAGTTATTTTACTTCCAAAAACTTCTACTTACAGCCGAAAACTCTATCAAAAGTTCTGACTACATTACGTTTATAAGACACAAATATAATTAATTTGACCTTAATCCAATTCACTTGTGGTCTCACGGGCATTAGTTTCAAATGCGATTTCATTTTATTGTGCTTTTAGATTATAATATGTTGAAAAAGTATTTATGAGTTTTTGTTTGATATCTAGATATTCTTTGCGGCAAAAACTATTTTCTGATACGTCAATCAATACAAATCAAATTGAATTTAATTTGATTATTGCAATCAGTCATATTCATACAGAGACAGCCGTGAAGGACATTCAAATGCAGAAATATCTTTTTATGAGCTGCCATTGGTTAAATTAAATAAATAATCGTGAGTGTCGTGAGTTCATGGGTGAGAAATCATGAAAATCGAGAGTGATGTGGTATGAATAAAGATATAGTGAGGAGGATAGAGAAAGGAATGTTGCGGTGGTTTGGACATGTGGAAATAGTGAATGACAGACGAAATATATTTACAGAGCGAAGGGTCGGAAGAGGGCGCCCTAGGCGAACGTACTTAGACCAACCTGGTGACGTACTTAGAAAAGGTATTAGGAGTATCCAAATCCGAAGAGCATGTATGAAGCGAATTATGAATGTAGATGAAGCGTGTGTTTGGATCGTAGCAAGTGGTAGCCTGTGGTCTCTGCCTACCCCAATGAGACAAAGGCGTAAGCTTATGTATGTATTTTTCAATAAAACGTTCAAAACTTGAACTAAAACCCAAGTCTCAGATCATTAAGTGTAACAATAAAATACCTATTACAAATATTTACCCTTGACAATTTTTTTTCTACCTATAGACTAGTTTGCCTCTTTAGAGCTACAGTCACATTCAAAAAAACTCATTCACAAAATGTCTGGCCATCGTCTGACTGAAAGCAAGTCACTGCCAATTCATTTGGAACTAGAACGCAACAGTTTTAAGATGAACAGTAGAAAATCTTTGTTTCTGCGTTAAAAATATATATTTATTGAAAAATCTAAACAAAAATAACTAGTACTGTTTCAAAACAAGAATACTGCGATGATCATTTTGAATTCATAATTTTAGAAGCCACGTCTGACTCCATTGACGTGGCTTCTAAAATTATCTTAGCTATTGTGATTTAACCCTCGGCATACCAGGTGAAAATTTGTAACATGCCATACAAGGTGGGGTATGACATACCCTAACAAAATGGTCGCTGTAATCAGATAGGAATAGGGGTACTGAATTATTATTGCATATTTTTGAAATTGAACATAGCCTGAGTAGCACTATATAAAAACAAAATGAAATAGATTAAATGGTTTGTTGAAAAAAAGTAGCGAAAATGCCATCTTCTGACTACTAATTTAGACTTAAAATTACCCTAAGAATTGATCATTACCAATTTTTGTAATTAAACTGACTAAATTTTAAAAAATTGAACAACGATGATACATCTTTAAATTTTTACTTCAATCTCAAGGTAGGAGTTCTTTAGTTCGCCATAATTGCATTTTGTATATGCTCAAATAACAACAACTCTAAACAAAAACGCATCTAGAGCCCTGAAAAACGCACGCACCACTAAACTAATGGTACTTGCCAGTGTAAGAACGTCGCAACTCCAGCTACTGAGAGCTTCGGATTCCGCGCACGAAAATTTTTGAAAATATATAGATTTTTCACCGCCTGGGGTTTATTACACCCCACCTGGTATGCGGAGGGTTAAAATAATACTTTAGCGTCGACATTGATCAAGAAAAATACCTATTAAGTCACTGTTACAAAACGAGTATCTCCTGCATCCTTTAACGATGTAGCAAATCAAAAGTTATATGGGATTGACAGACACAATAGAAAAGTCACGTGGTCAGTCCATATCAATCCCATTTTCAGACCTAGCGAGCTTAGTAATCGCAAAAGGAATAAGACTTTGTCTAGGCCTCGAGAAAGGGATACTAATATTCCTCACTGTATAGTTTATGAACGAATTGTACTAGACCAGTTCCCACGAGCACTGCGCCTACGCATGGTTAGTCAGAGTTTGTCATCTGCCACTTTAATTGATCTAGAGATCTAGTTGTAAATTAAATCGTGGTTCATCAATGACCAGCGCATGCTGTGTGAATTTATGTTTGGCTTTACAGAAGAAATTTGGAAGGTTGGAAAGAAATTACTTGTATGCGTATTATATTAGGTAATTTTAAATTAGATAGAAATCAGGATGCCGTTCAGCCCACGAATATAAACAACTTGTCCCGAGCATCGGGGGTCGAAATGTGAAAAAAAAACGGTATTTCATACAACTTGTGCGATTAGCTGATTAGGTTTTGTGTGGGAAGTCGAAGCTTTTTGAAGTGAAAACTTCTTCAGCGGCGTTGTGCACTTTTTAGATGGGTAAAAAATGTTATACTTGCGTCAAGGTCACGTGACCCTGATTGAAAATTCGTAAGGCGGAAGGTGAAGTGAAAACTTCTTAGACCGCAAGGAAGTAATATATGTTCAAGTTTTCACTTCTGCCGGCACTCCCGGAGTGCAGCTCGTTTTTTTTTTAATTTCTTAAAGGTTCCTCAGTGAAAGTTGTTCAGTTCCATGGGGAGAATCACCCCCTAAGTTTTCGCTAACTAATTTAAAGTATGCGTAGTGATGGCTATTAATTATATTATTTACATGTAAAGGTGATGAATTGTTATTAATTTATTTGTTAAGGTTTTCGTTTTTGCAAAAAGTTTACAAAGATTGAATTAATTTTAGAAGGTTTTCAACAAAAGATATTTGGCAAATAGAAACACTTCTCATTCAAATTTTTTATCAACTGATTTAGAATTTTGTAGCGTCAAGCTCAGATATTTGAGTTCAATCCAACCATAACAGATTTACAGATTTTCGCACAGACGTGTCTAAGGTATGAATTGTAAAGAGCCAACCCTGAATTACATTAAACTGAAACCTTATATCTGTAACACATCCACCAAGGATGTGATGATTAAAAAAGCTACAGTTTCCTCTGTAAAAAAATACGGAGCAACAATTGTGTTCAATTGAGATTCTGCCCTGAGAAAACATTCAATCTCGCACAATTAACACCTCTTAACCCGATCCGACGTTCGCACGACAATAAAGGAGGATTCTACAGTTCTACACTTTAATCACATGCGTTTTGCTTTTTGATGTTCTATTTTCTCTGTTGCTTTGCTTCTACTTCTAGAAGACCTTGGCTAGCTGGTCGATAGAAGCTTTTTATAATTTCTAACTAAGCTTACGATTTGAAGATACAATACTGGTGGTGGGTTTTTCAATTTAGATCATTATTTTGGCTGTTGTATTCCCTGTATAGTTTCTTCTTCTGACAATTTAAACCTTGGCTACTAAGCTGGGCAGTAAAAATTCTTGCTAAACTTTGTTTTGGAAATTACCCCTGACTTTCACACTTGCAAACATACAATCGTTATCTTTTTAAAACATAAACATACATCATTGGCTACTAATGAAGTAAAAATACTGAAACAATACCAAAAACCTAAGAAAATGTCATCCAAATAAAAGGAAGGGGTGTGTCGTGCGCCTAGATGTGGGCTGTGGCAGGTTGATTAAAATATAAACAGAACTTATCCTATAAAAACAGAAATTATGGTCATAAACTTGTCATTGGTCATAACAGATATAAAGAAACTTTTGATTCAGGTAAATATTTTAATCATTTCATCAAGTTAATACAAGTCCCAGTGTACGAGATGAATCTAGGACCACACAAAACTGTTACAATCAATCCCATCGACGAATATGATTCATTTTCAAGAGACCGCTGTTATTGGACTTGATCACAGAGCTTGAAGAGTGGTACGATCGGATGGTTCGTCTTAACTTGACCAAGCCATTTTAAATCATCGGGAGGTGTGAAGATTTTCAGGCAAATTATTAGTTCAGCATTCTTAACTAACAAAGGTTTATCGGTGTAAGCTTAGACTAAGCTAATTAACGAAGAAAATTACTATTTCGTTTCATTTATTCTTGAATTATGTTACTAGCAGTTGTCTGCTTGAAATCAAAGATGTAGAGAAGCATTTGTAAAAATTAGACTATACAAATGAGCTTTAGATATCTCCATATACTGTCACGCTATGTCTCTTGTAGGTCTTTCTGCCGCCATGACAGCTGAGTTTTGCTACTTAGACCTGAACACGCAAGGACCTAATAAATACTTGAAACAATAACTAATTCTGTAAAGTTTTTTAACGTTGAACAGAATATATTCTTCAATATAGTCATCGATCGGACAGAAGAATATAAGGTATCCATCAATTTAGCGTTCTAAGTTGACACAGAGTCACCGCTCATATTAGTCAGTCAGTGGTCGCCGCCTTTTGAAGTCGCCGTCGTTTCGCAATCAATTTCTGGACAGGAACACTCTAATAGGGTGAAGATTTAAAGTTTTGAGGCCATCCAAATTAGTATTACTGAAAATTTAGGTTGGCCGATACAATTGAAATGTCAAATTTCACCACAATATTTGACTATCGGAATTCTCAAATTGTATTCCGAAAACCAAACCTGCGGAAATTCAGTACGCCCACCGACTTTAAGATTTAACACATCCGCCGGCTATAGTCAAATGCTGTGTGTTTACATACCCTTTGTTCAACATTTAGTGCATTTAATTCAAAAACGAATCGTTATCAAATAGCTGAAAGAAGAAATAAAAAAACAACGGGTTGCACTCCGGGAGTGCCGGCAGAAGTGAAAACTTGAATAAGTATATATTACTTCCTTGCGGTCTAATAAGTTTTCACTTCACCCTCCATCTTACGAATTTTCGATCGGGGTCACGTGATCCTGACGCCAGTTTAACATTTTTTACCCATCCAAAAAGTGCACAACGCCGCTAAAGAAGTTTTCACTTCAAAAACCTTAATAAATACAAAAGGAATAGTACCACCAGTGCTATGCTTCAGAATAAAAGAAACCAAAATGATAACATGATCTCAGATACAGACACAAGAGCCACAGATGTGGTTCGCGACAAAACGACAGCTCGCACGCCCTTGGCCACATCCGATACTCGCTTCTCACACACTTGCCATTAAATCATGGTGCGAAATAAAAACTAAAATCTTTATGGCACTGCGGACATGTGTATCATAAGTGGGATAATGTTATGACGGATGTGAACGACGGAAGATGGTTGCAGAATGATGTGACTTCCAAAACTATTTTTTCTTCATCTTTCATATTGCGCACTGCTAAAAAATGGAACTCTCTGTCTACATCGGCATTTTTGAGCTCATGTAACACAAATATTTTCAGAGTTGGAGTAATTAGTTATCATCTGGGTGAGCTTGCTACATCCTCGACCACTTCTTGCCCCTGAGCTAAATTGTGGTCAAGAGCGAACCGTTCTGTATTTTTCTTTACCTAATGATATTGATGGGTCGATGCTTTGTTTTTGGTGAAAATTTATTTATTTTTTAAATCTTCAAGTTACTTGAATTAGTCTGGAAAGGATTTTCATAGTAAAACAGTTAAATATGCTTTTATTCAACCAACTAGCCCAAATTTTCCATTTAGTTGCTTTTGAATGAGAGACTGACACTATACATAAATACGTGTACCACCCGAAAGGACTGAAAACCTTTTTAAGCCCGCTTTAAAACAGATTACCGTACATCCCAAACCAGCACTCAACACATGGAAATCTCTCGACTTTGCAGCTAAATCTGCCGAAGGACGAGAAAGATTCCAGACCCATTAGGCTAATGACCCGCACGTGGCCCAAATCCCTTCTCTGTACAAAAGCGATTTGCTGCCCAAATTCATTATTAATAGCCCTTTGATGCGGTGTACCCAACAAGCAGATGATTAGTTGATTGCGAGATTTTTGCGCAATTTGAAAAGGGTAATTTAAAGTTTCGATCAATGCTTTAGTAAGTAAATCCCATTCTTCATCGTATTGGAATCCGTTTGAATTAGTTGGGGAATATATTGCATTTATGTAACAGTAGAAGGGTCGAGGTGGATTGACAAAATATTAGTAGTGGATGTGGATGTTGGATATGTCTGTTATTAGGCCGTAACTGCTGGGTTGGCGATGGCGTGACCATCGTAATGGTACCTGTACCTATAAATTGTAACGGTATAAGAAATACCAATTAAGAAGCTAACTGTTTATCTAAATCTCAAATTGTTTCAAAATGTGATCTTAGAGAAATATTTGATGAAAGAGTTAACGCGAGATAAACATATCAATATCAGCAATGTTAGGAAATCGCTTGATGAACCCGTGAGTCATAGAACAACTATGAATACTATCAATAGTGTATAAAATATTTTACAAACCCTATGGACTTCTTCCGAATTAAATTGAATTGAATAGAATTTACCTTGTCATACTATGTTATAAAACAAAGTCCCCCGTCGGTTTCGCCTATCTGTCTGTCTGAACGCGATAAATCCAAAAATTACCGAAAGGATTTTCATGCAGTTTTCACCTATAGTATAGAGTGATTCAAGAGGACCCATGGATGTTATGTGTTTAATTTATTCCCAAAATTCCCACGGGGATGAAGTCCCGGGTGAAAAGCTAGTTTGAGTATAAGTATGAAGTAAAATCAACCTGGCATGCTATCGACAACTTAGTTTTTTTCGGTTTTCCTATTATAAAGAAGGAATGATACTAAAGAACTACCAACGAAACAACACCTTCTTCTTCTTCTATCGTGTAAGTATAGTCAAGTGTGTGGCGAACTTGGCTAACCCTGGTGTCAAACCGCACAATGGCCTCTGTCTTGGTTTTAACGACTGTAGTCAATCGGCAACAGCCGGGACCAACAGCTTAACGTGCCATCCGAAGCACGGAAACGCTCGTGGTAAATTGACACTTTGGTCACACATCAGGTTCTCTGCCTCTGTGTACGTTGCTTAACCTCTCTGATTTGCTGAGATCAGCGGGCGCCACTGGGCTACGAGGAAACAACACCTTAAGGCATGTCATGTCATATATTTATGTTATGTATCCCAAATATTCCAGCGTGCTCGGGGAATATTCCTGATTTTTTCCCCGAGATTGTCGGGAGTACGATCCGTCATCCGGATGGAAACCCAATTTGCCGCATTCGGCAACTAGACGTGTCGGTAAATGAATTACTGACGACACGCGCTCACTCCGCTCGCATTGGGTCGGCATGACCCTCAGTCCTCGCTACGCCGATTTTCGTAGCTGTGTACAGCCAGCAGGTTAGCAAAAGTTTTGATGTAAATCGCATCTATGACTTAAAGTATGGAGAATAAATAAAACGGGCAAGTGCGAGTCGGACTCGCGCACGAAGAGTTCCTACCATTACCTATAAAACCGGCCAAGTGCGAGTTGGACTCTATAAAAACCATTATCTCTATAAAAACGGCAAAAAAATCACGTTAGTTGTATGGGAGCCCCCTTATAGTTTTTAACGATACTAGTGTCGTAGGTAATGTGTAACATGGCGAGTGTTTTATAGGGCTCCAGTTACACAATTACGTAAGGTACGTATATTGTTCAATGTTTTACAATGTATTAGCCGAGGAAACCAAACTAAAAAAATGTTGTCAAAAACTTACATCGTATTGGTACCTACATCAAAGGTTTTTAAAAGATAGTATTTCCAATCAACATTCACTGAAAACGTCTTACAATTGAACAATGTGCACTAATATTTTACGATAAAACACAAAACATAAAGGAATAAACATTTTTATAACAAAAAAATGATTTTGTTGAACAAAATAATTTCAAATAGCGGGCAAAACAATGGCAAGCAAAATCTTTTTCCACAATTATGAGGCAAAGACTGTAAATAAAATGCCAATTGCGCCTACAGACATTATTAAATAGTTCAATTATTTGTTAAAAATCAGATTTGTTTTATTGAAAAAGTAAAATAAATAATTTACTTTTATATTTTATTTCACTGAAAATAAAGATATTCGTCAGAAATAATTATTTTGTCAGGCATAAAAACTCTTTGCTGTCATTCTATACAGCCAGTATGAAGTTTTATGAAAAAGGTAATACTCTCACTTATCAAAAGGGTCACTGATCAATCTGATCATATCAAATCAGCTACTCTTTATTGCGTCATACATTTATGTCAGTATTTTGTTCACTTTTTGCTTACTTTTTATACATCATTTGATATAAAAAATAACTTTACTGGATCACAGAATTGCCACTGAAGTGGAATTTTGGTATATGAAAATTTGGTTATTTGCTCATTAGTTCAAATATTTTTTTCTTTTCAAAATCTTTTTTTCATTTCAAAATTACATAACATGACGTGTTTTATGGGGTACGTAAACGTACACGTCATGGCCATGGGCGCCAATTCCGAGCAAAACTGCATTGTAAAATATTTAAATTATTCTACTTTTTAGTATTTGTTGTCATAGCAGCAACCGAAATACATCATCTGTGAAAATTTCATTTGTCTAACTATCACGGTTCATGAGGTACAGCCTCGGACAGACTTATCTATAAAAACGAGCGAAAAAAATCACGTTTTTTGTATAGGAGCCCCCTTAAATATTTATTTTATTCTGGTTTTTAGTATTTGTTGTTATAGGACCAATAGAAAAAAATCATTTTTGAAAATTTCAATTGTCTGACTAGCACGGTTCATGAGATACAGCCTGGTGACAGATGGACGGACGGACGGACAGCGGACCCTTAGTAATAGGGTCCCTTTTTTTCTCTATGGGTACGGAACCCTAAAAACGATGACTGTTTCTTGAATATGACGGTTGTTTCTTTCGTAGGTTTATAATTTTGGCACCACTTCTATAGTTTCTTTAATCTACAAAAACTCGCACATATTGGGCCTTTTTATAATTAAAACAGCACGGCACGACATGCCTTTGAATATTTATGTTCCTAACTACAAAAATCCCTAGTATATAGGAGGCAAGGGTAGTACAATTTTGCCGATCTGTTTTCGAATTATAAAAAGGCCCAATAAAATTTTTTCATGTTTTACTTTTGTAAATGCTTGATACCTAACAATATAACAAAAAAGCGGGCAAAATCTCATTAAAATCAATGTCTCCCGAATGTTGTAGCGCGCACAAAAATAATGGCAAATCGAATAATGGCCGTTCGATCAGACAAATCCGATTACGGCGGGATCAGATGTCTCGGTACCGACAAATTATTACCAATCAGGATTATCTTCTTTCTTATTAATTGGTTGGGTTTGTTTGAGATTTACGATAACTGTTTCATGTTGTGTAACCAACTTGATCAACAACCATATTTTTTTTAATGTATAAGTACATTTTGTACTTTGAATACTGCCTACACGATCATTATTTAATGAAGTGTACATTTATTTATTAAGATCAGATTAACAAATGACTTCAAACATTTATATTTTTATAGGAAATATTGAGAAATTTTATTTTTAAAAAACATAAAATCGATTTTTCTTTATTTTTAAGTAAATTTTAATCACCGGATTGGTGAAGATTTTATTAAATTTGCTTCTTTGTGTGCTGATGGACATTCATAACAGTATTTGTATTTTAGTTAACTTAGTCCTATTCTAGTCTGCTGAGAACCAGATAGCATACTCTATGTGACCTCTACAAGGTGTAAGGGAACCGCTTCCGAATACTGAAAGTACATGCTCAGTCAATGGTTTTGAGTAACTTTCTCAAAGAAACTTTTCCAGTAAAAGAAAAAAAAAAGCTACGGCCCCATACAAAAAAGTGATTTTAATCGGACAGCTTGTATGGAGAAGTCCAAAACTTCTTTCGTTTCCTGGAAAAGTTTCTTTGATAAAGTTACTCAAAACCATTGACTGAGCATGTACTTTCAGTATTCGGAAGCGTTTCCCTTACACCCTGTATAGGTCTCCTTAAAAAGACGATTTTTTTTCTAAAATAATATAATTTAATTATAGTTAATTTATCTTACCACCTCTTTTTGAACGGTTAAATTAAGTGTGGTCATTATTGTTATCTTATCCATCTCGCCATATTATGTAACATTTATGGAATCATATACCTAGATACAACATTCGGTCCTAAAAATATCCAAAAACATTTGTTTAAAAACCATATTTCAAAAAAAGTTTTGAACGGGAAAACCATATTTAAAAACCTAATATGTATTGAGAAACTGATCATCAAAGGTATGGAGTTAATATTATGCTTCAATTTTGCATTTACTCCTTTGTGGTTGCATTTCATTGGCTAGAATCAGTCAGCCTTTGACCAATCAGCAATTATCAAAGTGCATACTGTTCAGAAAGATAACCCTTTGACTGCAGAATTAAAAAACTTGGATCCGATATTGTGAGCCGTTTTTTAATATTCCAAATTTTTTAAATTGAAGAACTGTTTCTACTATAATACTTTATTCTAAAGTTTGAAAGTATTTTATTATTCTTTTATTGATACAATGTTAAATCGGACAAGTACTCCAAAGGAAATTTTATTTTCAAGGATGTTTATGTAAGAAAATCGTAAACCTTTTTTATGTCGCTCAAACAGACCTCCATTACATGAAAAATTGTAAAGGATCCTATAAGACTTTTTTAATAAATTGGTTCAGTTATTTCACTAAAATGTGTATAGGTAAGGACGGCCGCACATAAGGTGCACTCGCGTGCACTCTATGCTGTTGTGATAAGAGCGGTTTTGCTATGAAAATGGAGTAACCTGATGCGCTGGCCTCTGTACTAAAAATGTATTAAATGAGTGTTATTAAGGAGAATCTTATATGTTTACTAAATGTGATATCTATAAAATAAACCAGGTCAGAAGAGATTTGTGAATGGTTTTTTGGTTTTTTCTACCTTGATAAATTGTTTCTACCTTACTTTAAATACTATTACTGTTAATCTTTCAAGACAAATATTAATCAAACTAGTTGTCCGCCTGCGGCTTCGTTCTTGTAGTAATTCAGGAAAATTATGTAGCCTATGTTCATCAGAGATAATGTAGCATTTTAATAATTAAATAATTTTTGAAATCGGTTCTGTAGTTACGGAGTCTGTTCATGTTCAATGCAAGCAAACAAACAAACAAACAATCAAATCTTTCCTCTTTATAATGTTATATTTATGTAGATAATTTACAAATTTTAGAAATATTCAGACAAAATAATTGAGTAAAACAAAAAAGTATTCTGTACTCATTCATTTCAAATCATTTTATAGCCAAGTTGCAAAAATATTAATAACTTGTAACGTTTTTAGTAATTCATCTATCTATTGCTGTCAGTCATCAAAGGGTTGGCTCGCAATCAAATCAACGGTATTTATTACTAATCTTCGGTCACCTAATTGTGGGCATTTCTAATACCACAATTAATTTCAACCCCCAAAACGTTGCTTTTGGTCATTAGACTTTTTAAAACATTGGACAACTTTTAAGACAAACTTTTAACACAGTATGCCTTATAATTTGACTTTAAAATTTTTTTACATTTATTTTGTGGAAAATTCTTATTAATGCGGCCGTTACAATCATTATGTGTACATGGCAGAGTAAAGAAACGGTTAAAAAAGTTCCTAAACAAGTACAAGATTCAAAGAGACTAATAAGTAAGGTAATAACTTAACATTAAATTACCTATGTAAGAAGAATAGGTAACTATAACTCTTTATAAAAACAAATTAAGAGTTTATTGTGTGTTTATCATTTAAAATACTCGCAACCTAAATATTTGTAAAATTCAGTTGTTATTGTAAAGTTTACAGCAACAACTGAATTTTACAAATATTTAGGTTGCGTGTAAACTATTAACAATACATAATACCAACATTTGAAAGCAGGAAAAAATTAAAATAACAGTACGCAAATATTAAACAGGCGAGGAAAAGTCTACTTTAGGAAAATAATTTAAATAAAGAATTTTTTCTCAAGTTTAGTGAATTTTATTATTGGGAAACCTAGGTGAGATCTCCTAGGAAAAAGGATAGGCAAAGCTTCATAAAATTTCAGCCGAACTTTTTCTAAAATGTAGGGGAAAAAATTACCTTTCGGTGTGACAACTCTGAAAGCGCTGTTGGAAACAGGTCTAGGGGAGCCTTCCCGAAGGCTACTACCTGGAGAACCATTTCCACTCCTCACCATCGAAAAGTCCAGAGGCATTGGCGGTATGGCACTAACTTCCATTGTCAACAGAATTTTCTAAATTAAAAAATAAAACAAATAATCCGACGCATAACCGGTATTCTAAAAACAAAATTTGGAATGTTCGAAATCCGAAGTCGAATTTGAATGGTCGCAAGCGTGCGACCGGCGCGGGTTGCGGGTATGTATTAAGGTCGGCACACACTCCGCTTGCACTCAACCGGCTTTCTGTTCGCTAAAGCCGAAAATCTCTCGAATCTCCATAGTGATTTCGACCTTATCGGTATCGCCGTTTTTCTGTAGGCGTGGTCTGCTAGACTCCGCCTCTTTCGTCCCTCTCGCCGCCATGTGCCACGAGTGACAATCACTTTGTATAGGTAACACAATAATATGATTCGTGATGGATTTTATTGTGCTACCGATGCATTCGTTCTCGAGCAATTGAATAAGAAAATTCTTAAGTGAGATAAGGTGTTAGGTTCTATGAGATCTTTTTGAATACGTTTTGTGAATTGTTGATGGTGTTTATTTTATAAATGATACTAAACTATTTAGTGTTACTGAAAATATCTATGGAAGATATTTTTTTATAAAAACATATTTTTATGAGATTAGTAATGTAATAATTATTTAACGTTACATTTTATGACAGTGATTTTTCATGTAATACGTATAGTATACTCGTAAATGGAAAGAAATAAACGCAATTAAGTAATTTTAGTGTTTTTTTCTTAATTTCAAGAAAACACTTTAAAAAAATATCAATTTAAGTACGTTTAGTTTGATTAATCTTCTAATACTGCAGCCATTTAAAAACTGCTTGTCGCTGTATTTGTAAAATAACAAATTATAAAAAAGAAACTAACTTCCAAATCTGTTCCTCACCCCAAACTGCTTAATGTGAATCATAAAAAAAATTAAAAACAATACTCGTCAAAAGATAACACAATTATCCGTCAAACGGGGTGGGAATTAAACCCACGGCCCCGGACACGTTCCGACATTTAAAACAATGAACGGTTCAATTTTTCAACGGGCCTCCAAAACCCGGCGGATATGGCGCGCTAATCCGCGCACGCCCGGCGAGGGGTTATTTTCAATTTTGTGATAACGTCGAATAAAAATTGTATTTTTCTTCACAATAAATATATAAGTATCTTTAACCGACTTCGAACTCATAACACACACATTCACAAACACAAAATTTCTTGGTTCTCATAACACAACTTGACCAGTCAGCTGATTGCGTTTGGATGAGATTAAAAAAAAATGTATATAGTTTACTCGGGAAAAGTTGTTAAGCTTCTCAGGGAAAATCACCCCAACAAGTTTCGATAGCTAATATAAAGGATATACCTAAGTAAGTATTTTATGTTTTGATATTAATATGTATATTAATTTTGTAATTTTCATAGTATTATTAAAAAAACAATATATAAAGTAAAATTAAAGTGTACCTTTGCAGATGTGATCTGCCTTCTATGTGCAATTTTTCAACCAATAAAAAAAAATAGCAAACGTTTCCGCGATTTTTTTTCTCCATTATTTTGTGACTCTGTCTCTTAAGACTATTTAGCATGAAAATAATAAGCCTTTATTCTCTCGTAACAAGGTCAAAACAATTTTCGAGTGATCCAAAATAGCCCCCGTCGAATGCTTTGCGAAAACTAATTACACCAGCTTCGCAATGATAAAGCAAAGCCGTCGTATGAGATATTTTTATTCAGGACAAAATGAAATTCTCTCAACATCGTCACAAAGTATAATCTACTTTATGACCTTCCCTTTTGAGTTCAAATTAGAGTGACGCTTTATGCGGAAATTTTGTAGGGAATTTTTTATAGGTACCGGGCATAATCTCACTCGTAAATCCCATTATTTTGATCTGCCTTTGGATTGAGGTACCTAGTGTAGATAGAATTTTATTTAACGTACGTAGAACGAAATCTGATTAGTAACTGAGGCTAAGGAGCGCACCTACATGTGGCAGGTAGACGCTACACACGCAAAGGGCTACACTACAGTTTTCCCTTGTGTCGTGGGTCCCTTGGAACATACACAAAGACACAGACACGAACGACCATGACCCGAGAACAAACATCTGCTTTTACACAAACATTTCACCGACTGGGAATCCAACCCAGAACCCGTCGACCAAGAGTACTTCTCGACCAAACCGATAACCTTACGTTGGAGACTATAGTAGGAATTTATCTAGAACGTTTTAGCGCTTGAGAGAGTTACGTCGATTTACCTATATTTAAAGCATTTCCGTGCTTTGGAGGGCACCTCTAACTGTAGTGCCTGGGGGTCTATTCAGTAGATAGATAGATAAGAAATTTATTTCCATCACAGTACACACTTACAAAGAGTCAGTACAGAAAGAGACAAACAAAAAAGTAACGACAGAGTTTTACAATACAAGAAACAAGGAAATAAAGAACAAATAAACAATAAATAGCAAAGAAAGTAGATAAGATAAGCACAGAGACATAGAGCGTAATAACATAAATAAATAGAACACACATAATAATAACAATAATTAAAACAAAAAAAACAAAGCAAAAAAAAAAAACAAAGCAAAGTAAGTGTGTGCTGCAGGAAACTAGGTTGCAGCTCAGTATAAAGTTTTACCGTAAGTGGCAAAACACTGATTTTCAGCTGCCGCCTACGAGGTAGTACGGGGCGCGAGTGCAGCAATACGATTGCAAACCAGAAGTGTGAATGTGTATGAGAGAGATGTATGATTGTTTGTAGGTGTGAGAGTGTAAAATATAATAATGATCATAAAAATATATAAACTGAATAAATAAATGAAACCAAAGCAAACAAAAAAGGAATATCAAATTTCTGCCATACATTTCCGTCATCTAGACAACGAAGCGCTTAGTAACCCCTACTTCTTGCTTTTTAAGTAAGTGTAGTTTAAGGTGTTTTTGGAAAGTGGATTTTGTGTTTATCGTCCTAAGTGGAGGGGGGATATCATTCCAGCACTTCGTTGCCATAAAGCGGAAACTCCCCTCAAATGCCACAGTTTTGTGCTTGTAACTGGCCAATGGGCGCTTAACTGATCTATAGTATCTCTCACTGGAAAATTTAAGTTTTTTTATATAGGTATATATAGTACTATCTACGACCGACGGACAACTGATAATTGTCACTACCTGTCACTGTCATATGTATGGCGCAAGACAGAACTGTACTAAAATCGATGCTTTGAAATTTCGGTCGTAAATAGTACAGAGCAGAGCCCCTATCAGAGTCTCTGGCACTAATCAATTGATTACAGTCAGTCGCTAAGCTAATGCAGAGGCCATTTGGCCGTTTGAAAACTTTGACACCGAGTTTGATCAAGTTTGTTATGTACAGCTTAGCTAGCACGGGCTGCGACAAACTTGTGACACGCCACTCAGATGAATGTGAGACTTCACTTTGATTGCGCGTACGTGGTGCGCATCGCGCAAAGGCTGCGCACTCAGTGAGGTTGTCATTTCGACACTCTTTTGACATTTGACCGCGTTCTTTTCATGTTGTGCTCGAGCCGTAGATACCAAACGATTGGCATTAAAAAAGAAAAAGATGATTATCATCAAGATGATGACGGCCGGTTTGGTCGAGTGGTAGTGGCCCTGCCTCTCGATCGACGGGTCCTGGGTTCGAATCCCAGCCGGGGCAAATATTTGTGTAAAAAGCAGATGTTTGTTCTCGGGTCATGGGTGTTTGTGTCTGTCTTTATGCGTGTTCCGAGGGACCCACGACACAAGGGAAAACCTTAATGTGGGCCTTTGAGTGTATGGCGTTTTTTTTTTTTTTACCTTGGACACTTTATAGTGTTGGCAACCCGAACATCTTTTTTTTAGTTTTTTTTTTATGTTTTTCGACTCACCCTGGTATAACCGTTGCAGCGACTTTCTAAGGTTTTATTTTAATTTTAATTAACTTGTTCCAGTGTCTTATTTTAATGTTTTCTGTTTCTTTTGGCTGCACCGACATAAAATAATTCTCCAGCTCACTCTGTCACATATACAGGGCTTTTGGTAAATCTCTTTCAACCTCTCGGGTGGTAAATCAGTCTGTGAAACTAAACAACTTTCCCCAAGGAACATAGGTCAAAATACGAAAAAAAATTTTTTATCTCCCATACAAAATGCGCTATATGCTGATGAAGTTTGTATGGGAGATCAAAATTTTTTTTCGTATTTTGACCTAGTCATAAGAATACATACTATTATGCCTATGTTCCTTGGGCACAGTTGTTCAGTTTCATAGACTGATTAACCACCCGAGAGGTTGATCCAGCACGAAGGCCTGGTCCTATAGCGACCTATTGGTATACTCTAGCCCAATTTTTTTCATTATACAATTTGATATTTATGATTAAGATATTAAATAAAAAAACATTGTAGTGATTTAAGTTCGAAACTCGATTTGAATTCAAGGGCCGAGCCTGATTTCGGGATTCGGTCGTAAAAGTTGCGCGAGCGGAATCCAATTGGAAGCAATCTGCTTGTGATTTCTAAGATATTACCCTTATATTTGCTATAGATTCGTTTTTTTTGTTCTTTTAAAAAAATAAAAATAAACTTTTTCATCGTAGCGAAGAGTTAACGATGCGATGGCAAGTCTACAATTTTTTTTTTTTTACTAAAATTTATAAAGGGCCATCTCATGAATATACCTACTCTTTCGAATAAAAAAATAATTTTGAAAATCAGCTTACAATTAGAGGCGTTATCACGTACCTACCAAGAATATAACGAAAAATTTTTTTTAAAAATCAGTCGAATGGTTCTCTTCTCCTTTTTTTGAAGTCAGTGAAAAATTTACTTACCATCAGTGAAGGTACTTGAAGGATACTATAAAAAACATTTACTTTCAGTAGGACATCGTACTGTAAAGGTTCTATTACCTCTACGTTTACCATCTTCTTATAAAGCCTTTAGCCAATGATTCCAACTTCAAGTGATTCAGATCATTTGGCGCCTTTTATATTTAATTGACAATTTACCTTCCGCGGCTTTGGCCGTGAAGGTCAGGTTTCTTTCTAATAAATGAAGTCAACTAATTAATTGTCTTTCCCTGGTTGTCGACCCGGTCACCAGCTCCCTCAGAGCTACGCCAGAGTAGGTATAGTCTTCCGGTACGTATCTCGAGTCATGATACGACGTCGGGCGATCCGTCGTTAAATAAATATACATTTATTCATGGTACTGCTTTCTCCAAATACGAAAACCAGCGCAATCTTTCTCTCAATTAAAATGTCCATTTCTATTCAGATATAAAGCCATTTGCACACAAACGCTGCCCGAGTTATTATAAAGGCGGCTATAAACGCAAAAAGCTTATTAACTGCTCAGTTTGACGGTGTGCCCTAGGGTTTCCCAACACCAACCGTGTCAGTAGATCTTTCTACTAAATAATTTTTTATATGATGCGATGAATGATGATTGAAAATTATATCCTCGGATTTACTTAGACAATTTTGTTAAATCTAGCATTTATTAATCTGTGCCATTAGATATTGAAATAAGGCCGGTTTGGTCGAATGTGAAAACCTTAGTGTGGGCCTTGAATTATTTAGCCTTTATTATTTTAAATTCTAATGGTTTTTAGCCCTCGACAGAAAAAGAGTGTTTGTCAGTATGTCCATAAACGAATCTACCGATTTCGATGCTTTTTTTTTGAAAGCTGATTTAATGGAAATGGTTCTTAGCTATATATATTTGATCAAAATTGGTTTAGCCGTTTAAAAGTTATGAGCAATTGAATGTCAGAGGTGATAAATTTTTTTAAATTTTAGAGTTATTTGTGATAAGGTTCTGTATGTCCGGGGTTATAATTTTTATTCTAAATTTAAGAGTTATATTATTTAATTTATATTAAATTTACTGAGAAATAGGGTGACGATTCTGGAAGCACTAGTTAAAACAGCGAAGGCTCGCTCGGGCAGAATTCGCACACTTTCATTATGCTGAGTTAATTAATACAAAACATTAAGATTGAGGCCAGAAAAATGACGAATAAGACATTACTAGAAGCTTCTAGTGGAAAAACGCCTAGGTAAAGTCAAAATAAGTATCAAACATGACAAAACCGTACACCCTTATTCATAAACGTAATTTAAAGATAAGTGACAGTTAAGAAACTTGCGAGAGCGTGTGAAAACATATCTTATTAACAAAAAAATAAGAAAGTTTTAAACGCTTTAGCCGCCCTGGTGTGTTACCGTTGTGTATTCAAGTGCATCTCTAGTACTGCTTGATTTCACGGATAACTCTAAAATTGTATCACCCCCGACATTCGATAGCTTATAGTTTTTAAACGGCTGAACCAATTTTGATAAAATATAGCTAAGAACCGTCTTGATTACGTCAGCTTTCTAACAAAAAAAATCGCATTGTTGGTCCATTCGTTCGGGAGCTACGATGCCACAGACGGACACAGAAACACACGTCAAACTTATCAAACCAATAATATTCAAATATAATTTATTTTGGTCTCACATATTCTTAGTCTAATTAGGCAGAGGGCTTCTTTTAGGCATGAAAATGCTTGTACCAGGAGGCCCCGCTCTTCTCTTAGATACAATTCTTATTTATATTTAAGGAGAAATTGTAATACCCCTCTTTTTTCGGGGATTAAAGACATGTCTTTTCACACTCACTTGGGTTGATTCCACAGAATAATTTTGTCTGTACCCTGAGACGTTTAGAACAATTTATAGAGGGGTGTATAGAGTGCTTCAGAAACGCTCATTTACTGGCTCTATTTTAACCTAAACGCGTAACAGCAAGCAGGTAGTTTGCTTCCAAAAATCATTTGGCCTTTGCCTCTGTTTTACAAAATTACCTCCCTTTAATGTTTACTTTTAATCCACAGTCAAAATTTTATTTCAATTGCTTGAAGTTACTTCAGCAGCTCAGCGCTTAATTAAAGCTTTTATTAAGGTTTTAAGTGCAGTGATGTAATAAAGTATTGAATGATGGTATCTACACTAATATTATAAAGAGGAAAGATTAGTATTTTTGTATGTAACGAATAAACTTAAAACTACTTTCAAAAATTCTTTCACCATTAGGATGCTACATTATCCCTGAGTAATATAGGCTTAATCATTTTCCCGAATCCCCACGGGAACGAAGTCCCGAGCAGAATGCTAGTCACACATAAGATCAAAATTTTGGAAGATTGTTTTACCTTAAAAGTGTTGAGAAACTCTTTTTTTTAATTCAAAGCCAAAAGAATAAATTAAGCAAGTGAGCTTTGAAAGCACAGACGTTAAATGATAAGATGTATAATATTGTACATTCCAACACCTGTAAAAACAATTATCATAAGTAGATACAGGGTTATAAGGTTCATATTTACTTAACAAAAGAATTAGCTAGACACAAAATATCACCTTGTTATGCGATATGCATTTTTTTGTATTCAATGCAATATTTTCTGATAAGATAAATTCATAATCAAATCAGAAAAATCAAGATCATGATTAAATGAAATATAAATGATAAATAAAATAAACATAAAAAATCCTTTAAATAGATGGAAACAAGTAATGGGTTTTGGGTGTAGTTCTACGGATTAAGGATTTTGGGATGTCGCTTTTTATCAATCAAAACACTGATTAAATAAATGGTTGTACGTGACCAATCATCATTACATTGTAAAAAATTTTCCAGGCTATATTTTTGAGCTAATAAAGATGGCAGTCGCTCCACTGTATACAAATCCTGGATCATGGTCAAATGTTTTCTTTATCTTCTATCTATATCTATCTTCTATATACATACTTACTTATACTTACATATTATAAAGAGGAAAAATTTTATTGTTTGTTTGTTTGTTTGCATTGAATAGGCTCCGAAACTACTGGACCGATTTGAAAAACTCTTGCACCATTAGAAAGCTAAATTATCCCCGATGGACAAAGGCTACATAATTTTCCCGGATTTTCACGGGAACGAAGTCCCGAGAGGAATGCTGGTATAAAATAAAGCTATCTTGACTTCAGTTGTGTACCATAGACTTAGGATGCCCGAAACTCAAACGAGACAAAAAGCAAAATGAATAATATCTCATCTCAACTTTTTCCAGAGCCAAATAAAGCTACAACTCTCAAAACAAAACGCGAAAAAGAAACGAAACTCCTCAAGCGCGAGAACGGCTAAAAGGGTTAACCCTGCGGTATTTACCGGGTGAAATTAGAGTTAAAATAAATACCCGGAGAGAAACAATTTGCATACAGATGTGACATTAGAAGGGGGTTATCTTTTTGGAGTGCTGACCGCCATTGCCAGTCAAATTAGAAGCGCTTTACAAAACGCAAAAAGTTACGTTAATTAAACGTCTGCGTTTGCGTTGTACGTTGTTGAGATGCGAAGGTACGTTCTAGGTCTTTATACGCTCAAGAGGGCGCCTGGGAGTATTTCGAATTTCGAAATTTCAGCCTGAATTTTTTTTATCCTACTAGATCTGTAGCTTGAGGACATTCATATTACGAAAAAGGTTACCGTTTGTCTTCGTGAAATTGTTATAGATTTCGCAATTTTATATACCTACTAAAAGCGAGGTCTTAATAATGATATCCTTTTTAGCTTTTTAACAACAAGGGTTTCTGGTGGATAGTGTTATTTGATGATTTTATAGTCAGCGAGTAAGTAAGAATTCTCCCAATCTTCTATACAGGGTGTTTCAAAAAAAAACAAAAAAAAAGAAATTCCAAAATTTTATTTTAAATTTGTTAAAATTTTATTTTAACAAATTTTATTTAGTCACAACTCTAGTAAACAGTTGCACGGTTTGACATCTTTCAAAATTCATATGATTAATATGACATACTTGTCATATTTGTAATAGAGCTGCGCAATAAGCTAAATTTTATTTATCCTTTTTTTGGTTTTTTTTGAAACACGTTGTATAATGTTTACAGGGCTTTAGGTAAATCTCTTTCAACCTCTCGGGTGGTTAATCAGTCCATGAAACTGAACAACTTCCCCAAGGAACATAAGTCAAAATACGAAAAAAAAATTTTGAGTTCCCATACAAACTTCATCAGCATGTAGCGCATTTTGTATGGGAGATCAATTTTTTTTTTCGTATTTTGACCTATGTTCCTTGGAGAAGTTGTTCAGTTTCATAGACTGATTAGCCACCCGAGAGGTTGAAAGAGATTTACCTAAAACCCTGTATTAAATTGAAAGTGCTGACTTACTGACTTATTAACGTCCAGCCTAAACACTTGGACTTGGAAGCTGGAATGTGGCCCAGAGTTTATTTTTATAAAGTATGAAAGGAATGGGAAAGGTTTTTACAAAATTCCTACAGGAATGTAGTCTCGGACATCTTCTAGTTATTTAAACAGTTCTTTTTCTCCTCCATACTTATTTATTTTTTCTTGAAGGTACTAAAGGCTGCATACTTTTCACTTCGTGAAGATTGTGGGTCCCTTTTCGAGAACTTGGGGACACTAGATTAATATCTGTCTAAGATGCACGCAGTTATTCTCACTAGTTTCCTAGTTTGGTGCTTGCAACAGCGCGAAATATTTAATACTCATTTTAAAAAAAAACATCCAGGTAAGAACCCGTTATAATTTGTTTAAAAATAATGAATTAATCATTTTTGAAACTATGATTGTACTTGAAATTAAAATACTTAATAAAAATATCTTCTGAATTTCAGTTTGCCAATTAAAAAACAATTCATAAAATTACAGAGCACATCTGTTCAAACTCTCCCACACAATATTTTAGTAATTACAATAAGTCTAGATGCCCTATGCTGGGTGAATGACCTAGAAGTCGACATATGACAACTGACTTCCTCTACACTCACGATTCACTTACATGTGCATAATACTAATTAGCTTTTATTGGAGCTAATATTCGCATAAGTTCATCATAAGGCAATATTTTATTAAAATGATCCCCGCGTCTTTGATCGTGTTTTTTTGAAACTTTTTTTTGAAAGTAACCTTCGCATGCTGAATTGCTGAATAAGTATCTCACCAAAGTTTCTTCATAATCGGATGAGTAGGTTAGGAGGCAGAGAGGCCAAACACACAAAAGTTGATTTTGATAAACATGGGTTATAAAAGATAAGAGAAGGATTTATATCAATAAAACATTAATCTTTGAAGTCCTGAGTAAGTCGCATATTTAGATAATTTGAAATCATTTAGCGTAATTGACACACAAGTAAGAAACTTGAGTTCATGTGGGTCTGCTTGTACCTACAGGCTGTGTCGAAAAGCGAATTTAGCCACATTCCTTAGACCGTTTCAGGAATATTAATTAATTATTATTAAAATCCAAAGAACAAAGTCGAAAAAAAGCACCCAATTTATTCTTCTACAATTTTTCTCAGATCAACCATTAAATATTAGCATTCCAAGTTTTTACGAAATCTATTTACTTAATATCGAAATTAAAAATTATTAGAAGATGTTTTCTCGAAAGAAATCATCAACCCAAATAATAAATTTCAAGCAATAAATTCTATCGCTAACACGTTTTCATTAGTTGAAAAAATCCTTTTCGCCACATGTGCGCAAACGGCTGAAATCCAAAATAGCACATTTGTATTACATAATGCTAACTGAATGATTCGCGTCTGTCTGTCTGTCTGTTACGACACATGTTGCGATTGTTAATGATCTGAAACGAGTGGGTTCACACTATAGTAAGTTTTTTATAGTATTTGGAGTATATTAGAAGTGCAATAAATTTTTCTTCCTCTATTTTCTAATGTTTTTAGTTCATTTGTTTGTATGTGGAAGATTGACCTGTGAATTAACCGATGTTTTTTCTCTGTTTCCATGATCCTTAGCAGCCATGAAGAGAAATAATCTATGGGTCTATTGCTAAGGCAAATGATTAATTAGGTATCTTATCATCCATTATAATATTTTAAACGTGAAAATGTGTTTGTTTGTCCTTCCTTCATGTCGTAACACAGCAACAGATAAATCAGATTTTTTGAACAAAGACAGTTTTTTTCTAATTAATAAAAAGTTAAGTAGTGGGTGACTGTATAAATTATGTTACGAGAGTGACAAAAGCTACGAAAAGCTATTCATACTATATTATAAAACAAAGTCCCCCACCTCGTCTATCTTTTTGAACGCGAAAAACTTAAAACTACTTGCGGCTTTCACCAATGAACAGAGAAATTCCATGTGAACTAAGTCCTGGGCGGGAAGCTACTGTTAAGCACAGTTTATTAACAATATACGTCAAATGGAGAGGCGAATTTAAAAAAAAATGATTGGTGTACTTGTGTGTCATAATCATAAAAACTTGTTCAGTTAATAGACTGGACTACATCCAAAGTTACTAGAGTGCAAACTTTGTCACCATCAGAAAAAAAGTTTGTATTTTTTAGTGAGCTAAAATCAAGTCTAATTATCTGTAGCTCTTTATAATTCAAAAATAAAACTGAATGAATGACAGAGTTGCGGTGTGGCTACCACATTTTATAGGAAAGGTTTGCAAAAACCGTTGTTATGAACATTGTATTTAATCTTATCTAGAATAGCCTAAGATTGGAGAGTGGTATGATGCGGGAGAAGCCTAGTCCCATATGTGGGCTAAAGTGGACTGATTAGATTGGTATTTGCAAGTATTCTATCCAAGACTTCTAGACAATGTCACATTCTTTTAGTGATAAAGAAATCCAAAAGGAATAATCATAAAATTATTTTCGTTCGCTCCAATATAGGCTCCCATTTCACGAAAAAGTGCGTACCCCTTATATGTCGGAGAGTTGTGAAGATATGATATTCAAAAAACTTTACGAGAGCTGTAAGGTGCAAAAAGAATTATTCAAGAAAGTCAAAAACGAAAAAAGTTATGGCCGATATTGTGAAAAAAATAATAAAAAAAACCGAATTTTTGATTTAGGCGCTCGATATTTTGGAAACGAAGAATGATATCAAAAATTTGAGTAAAATTCCTCTATAAAATTAATCAGCTACAATTTGAGCCTAAAACAAAGAAGATCGGGTTAGCGGTTTGCCATGTAGCCTAACCTTTTTGAAAAAAGTCAGAACGACATTTTTTTGAATTCCGTAGATTCATTTCCAATGTGATCGACAGTCGTGTGAGGCACGTACTTATCAAGATTCCTCTCGCTCTCTCGTTGGTTGACTGGACGAGATCCTCTTGTGGGATAAGTTCGCTTTTGTACCTTGAATTTATGTTATGTTTATAACACTGTTGATTACAATGTAGGTACTTATTTTCTTTAATGTACAATAAAGGATTTTTAAAAGCAATACAAAATTGTATGGGATTCAAAGGCACAATGGGAAAGTCAAGTGGTCAGTCCATGTCAATCCCATAAATTTCAGAATTATTGATATTAGTAGGTAATCGCCAACAGAATGAGACTGCTTAAGGCCTTCAGCTGCTGATTGCGAGTTGAATGCAAGTTCCAAGAAACATAATTAGGTCTAAATATTTTTTTTAACCGCCTCTCCATACAGCTTGTGCGATTAAGTTCTTAAACTGAAAACCCGAACATTAATGTTAAAAATAGAAATTTTATTTTAGCACACAAAACTTTTAAAACCAAAAGAATTAACATAACCCTTGTCAATCGACTATAAACCCAAACAAAAAAAATACCACCATAAACACAGCGGAAGTGGTTCGTTGTTAACCATATGCGTATGCGCTGCTCCAGACAAACAATGTGGTGCGTACAATATGTGTATGATTTCATTCATTAAACTTATAATTGAGCCGAGCACATTCATTTTGATGGTGTTAACGGATGTTAGGAGTTTCGCAAACGTTTATCTGGTTTAGTGTAGACTTTTAATTGTGCAATGGCTATTTGCAGTTTTATAGAAATAGAAAAACATTTATTTGGTGCTTTTACATTAAAGAAAGTAAAACTAAACTAATAATAAACTAAAAACTAAGTAAAAGAGTACCAAAAAGGCTTTCACTCAGCAAATGCCGCGGCTCCGAAGAGCCATCGACGCTGGTTTTCAGTGAGCGCCTGAGAGAGGGGAACCGCGCTACTATATACATAATAATATATAACACTGGAGAGACGTATATGGTAATATGATTACATATAACTAAGTACAATAATAATTACATAAGATTTCATACTTAGTTTTAATTACATATTGAAATGCATTTATGCATAACTTAATCGACGAACTTTAAATCAAAGGTAATTGAAAAAAAATGTAAAATAAAATATTTATAACAAAAAATTTGACCCGCCTTCAAAAAGGGTGAAAGGTTATCATTTATCATTCATATAACTCCCTAGTAGATCCATACTAATATTATTAATGCGAAAGTAACTCTGTCTGTCTGTCTGTCCGTCTTTCACGCCTAAACTACTTAACCAATTTTGATGAAATTTGGTACAGAGATAGATTAGAGCCTGGGAAAGGACACTGGCTACACTTTATCCCACAGTTGGGCACGATGTAACCTGTAGTCCACGCGGGCGGAGCCGCGGGCGGAAAGCTAGTTTATTATAAAGCACTACATCACTCGAGATTTAAGAGCGATATAGTGATCAATTACTTTCACCCCACGGAAAGATATGAGGTGGTGATATTCATAACCAGTCGCAAGATGGCAAGAAAGATACAGGGTAGTACAATTCTCAAACCGATCGCCAGATGGCATGAAAGATATGGGTTGGTGGATGATATTATCAACCGATTACCAGACAGCAGGGAAGATGTGTGGTGGTAATATACGCTACCGGTCACTAAACGCTAGATCCCCACAAAGGAGCCCCAAAAAACAACTTAAAAGTCTCAGGGAATTACTTCATTTTTGATTCGTTTACATATATGACCGTAAATTTCTGTTTTTTTATTTATGACCTAAACAACTGAAGCTATTTCGATAAAAAATGTATGGGACTAATCTGGAAGTAGATGCTTCCGAACTAAAAAAAATAATTTGATATCGGTTTACAACGACGGAGTTTTGAGGTAACAAACATAAAAAAAATAAAAAATTCTCCCGAATTGAGAACCTCCTCCTTTTTTTTAAGTCGGTTAAGAATACAATTTATAAGCCATCACCTCACAGAGAGGCCGAGAGAAGAGAGGCCCATGTGATCAGTAGTACAATGTGGAATGAATTCAAATTAATAAGCGAAACTTTAAGTTTAAGAGTGAGTTTACCAATGAAGTTGTTCAACTTTCTCAAAAGAATATGAAATTCTCAAACAATTTTCCACGTCAAAAACGTAAGAGTCACCGACTTCAATCCCAAAAAGACGATTTTTTCGAGAATTTCCCTCAATTTCTTCAGGATTCCACCATCCTGGTTTCCTTACCATGGGACCACCCTCGGGATACGTCGAATTTAGGAACCTCCTTTTTTGAAGTCGGTTAAAAAGAGATTCGACTTTTCGAATCTTTTTTTGAGAATTTCATATTGTTTGTGCAGTTTGCGGGAGCAAGAGTCTCTATTCAACCTCTATCTAACCACTATTAGACTAATATAGTTTATAATTTAGTAATAGTCAAGCGATTGGATTGCTTTAAAAAAAACAATCTATCGATTTTGGGCTCTAATCTTATGACATCACGCAAACTGTTTAGAAAATAGGGGCACCCGTTTTCGTAAAGTCCTATAAATTCGTGCTTGCCTAGTCTAGGATTCCCAATGTCAAATAAAAAAAGTATATTCTACAAAAATAACTTTTTTTTCAGTTTTATTATTATTAGCATCCACAGACTTAACGAAAAAATTTTCTTGTTAATTCTTGATTTTTAATTATGATACTATACTCTTCGTTGTAATAAAAAAATGCATGTTTAAAATTGTACCTCATGTTATGAAGCTGTTCCTGCCGATTCCAAGTTATTTGGGATAATTAATCCTTTGTGAGGGAGTCCAAAATTGTCAATATCTTCAAGACCGCAGAATACATTACACTAGCTTTTCAATAAACAGACTAAAAAGTTAGATTTTTATCGACTTTATCTGAAATATTTGCACTGATGTCGAAAAATATTGTAACAAGCAATAGATTAGGCCAACAAGTTAAAAAAACCTAAAATCAAATAAAGATACGACTTTTGTATGATTTTCAGGTCTTTGTAGGTACTTAGTTAAATATTTAGACAGATTTCGAAATTCTATCAAAAGAAATTTTATATACAGGAGGTATTTATAAGCGTAACCGACTAAAATAAGATTGCCAGCACATAGAAGAGTCTACTTTTGTAAATTATTAAAATGGTTTACGAAATTATTCCACTTTTAAATGTAAAACAATGGCCAACGTAATTTCAATAAACTACTTAGAATTAATGATTTATAAAAATCTTTTTTCTTTAAATCTTCTCCTCTACTGTTATCGAGGACTCTTCTTTTAAAATGACGGCAATTGGTCGTTTCTTGAACAACCATTTCTACTAATGCAGGTAAAATATTTAATTATATTTTATCTACGGTGAATCGCCATAGTTGAGGAATCGACATTATCTCTCACATTTCCGCTTCTAAGCTTGTCTGTGTTCAAGAGCGAACGCTTTATCTAAAAAGAAAAAAAAAACTTGATGGATTGATGGTTGGTCTAGTCTAGCTTGATGGCCCTCCAAGAATTGAGATAAGTCCTGCAACTTAGTACCTATGAGTTCGGTAGATTATGGCTTGAATCCGCTTTTATATGATGGCATTAACACGTTCGTTACTTAGCATTTTTTCCAGTCCATACCAAGTGATTCCCCCTTATCACACGAAAGAAACGCCAATGCCTAAATAAATGCAATCTTAACTTGATGCCTACTGGTCTTATCAAATTAATGATAGTGCAAATAAATTATAAAAGATCGAATAAGATACATTTTGTAACATAAATATCTTGCAAGCAGATCATATCGACAGCATGATTACTGAATTCAATTGACACAAAAAATGTATGTAAAAATATGCTGTGAACTTTTCTCGTAACCAAACCTAAGGCTAAATATTTTTTTCCAAGACGGCGAATTTTATTATGAGTTTCTATGAAATCGCAAGATTCGTAAGAGAGTACTTTCATAGTTCCCAATAACAAACAATCACTAACTCTAAAATTTAAAATTTTGTATTACCTCCGATGCCACAAACAGACACACATATACACAGACATACAGACACACGTCAAACTTATAACACCCCTCTTTTAGGGGTTAAAAATATTCTACACATATAATATTAAAAATTCTGTCGAAAATACTTATTCAGAATCATTTGCATCTTGAGTTAAATGATCATTGTCGAATTATAAACGATTGATTGCGTTTTCTTCACCCTGTAGATCCAGCTATGTAATTTTTAATCTACGAGTATATTTGCACATGTCTGATCGATCATTTTTTGCCTTTTTTCGGCCAACCAGAGAAGAGCGGCACCTATTGATTTCTGCTTTGATATTTTAGCTGTCAAATCGATTGCGAGTTGATAAAAATCTAGATTTGTTGATAATCTGATATTGATTGTTAAATTGTACCTCTAAGTAGGTGCATTAAAATGTGCCAATGTATTGTGCAGTTTACTTTGAAAAGTTCTTGCCCATTTTTTTTTACAAAATTTTGAGATTTTGATACCCCTTTTTAACGTCTTACAGGATGAATTTTGTAAAACGCCAGAAACACGGGTATCAAAAGTTGTGTTGAAGAGTACTATTACCAAGTTCCAAGTCAATTGGACGATGTTATTTTTTTCCATACAAAAATTTTGATTTATTTTCAGAGGATCTAGCTTGAAATTTTTATATGAACCGATACAAAACAAAAATACGGGTCTGGTAAATTTTCATAAAGGTTACGTAAAAAAAATTGCGTACTGATTAAAAAATAACGTGGTATATCGCTATCACTCTATTATTTGCAAATGAAACCCAAATTTCATTAGATAGAAGCCGATCAATAACCAAAGATACGAATCGGGCCCCGCGGCCGAACAAATTAGAAGCTTGGGAGACCAAAAAAAAATAAAAAATTGAATAACTCTCCTGTGGGTACCGATCTGCAATATCAATGACGTTTAACCCTAAACATAATCGGGTATGAATCGAAACTACCTTGGGGACAGAGGGACCACTGCGTAAAATTGCCGAGCGCTTTTTTGCAATAAATTTTAGTGCGGAGACAATTTTTGGTGATTGGCTCATCTGAGATAGAGTCAGTTTCTTGATTTTTTTCCACAAACTGTTTCATACTTCGACAATTATCATTCTCATTTAAGTTTGTCTTATAATTACGACTTAATAGCTCTACTATTTAAGACTTAAATAGTAGAGCTAAAGTAAGTACACATTTCCTCGTCATGAGTTCACCTTAAAAATTAATAATGAATATTTCTATAACGATATGACTCGAAAATACCCTAAAAGCAGTTTTATGTAGCCATTAAATAATTAAAATCGGCAATGCAAAATAATAACAAAAAGGACGGAGGTGTCATAAAGACAATATAGTGCTTAGCTTCCAGTTTGAAAATTCAACCGCTCCAAGCGTTAAGCTGATTGCCTTAGTATACAAAAAGATAAAAAAATTAAGAATTATATTTGGGTTCTTCAGGGAAAGTTGTTCAGAATCGTGGGCAGGATCACCCCCTAAAGTTTCAAGAACTAATTTAAAATCACCGCATAAAGAGTCATTTAAATTCGTTAGACCCACCATAAAGCCTTAAATGTCAAACTCACTGAGTAGATTGTCACGTGACAACCCACGAATATGCTGCGACAAACGCCAGGTGATTATCTACTCAGTGAGTTTGACATTAAGGCTCAAATTAGATTTTGATCTTATCCACGTAGCTAAAATGCGCCGCGTGCGTGCGCAGCGGTGGGTCTGTGCCTTTAAACCGACAGCTACTAACTGAATTGACTCACTGAGTCACAACACAGTTCCCAACCCTACTTCCCCTTGACTGTAAAGTATGGGGTGGCCCCTGTATTTAAGGGTTAGCATCACGGTGGCACCCTTTGGATGTTGACAGTTTCCGAGTGATTGTTCCCTGTAAATAAGGATAATGCCCATTGTTAGGAGGATTTTGGGGGCTGAATAAACGTAAGGTGAATAAGCAGGTTGTAGTGTTATGAAATTTCAGTTATGGAATCTTAGAACGGGTGGCTATTCTGCTACCAATTGTGTTTTAATGGCAGTAGAACGACCATTTTATTTTATCTGGTCAGTTGCCAAATTGAGAACTATTCAGAACTAAACATATAAAGCCAAGCTTAGTCGCGAAAACGAACATCTGTTTTTGTAAAATACAACGACAATTCGAGATACATTGCAAAGTTACTACCCCTATAACAAATACTACTTACGTTATTTTAACTCATAACGACTTCGCAATGTGAACCGCATTACAAGGGTATTCTGCAATTGTAGGTATTATTAAAAAGGCGCCCTGCCACCCTAGAAGGGTGCTGAGACTTAACTCTCGTGATAATTAATTGCCAAAGAAAATAAAAACAATAGAAGTTGGCAATTGTTTTGCATTCGATTGACGTTAACAATAATGATCATGAATTGCTAAAAAGACGCATGTCCAAATTCAAACGCGAAAGAAATGAAAACTTCCCCTTTACAAATAGGGTCCAATTTTACTTGTGTTGATTGAGAAACCTGTACTCTCATGAGAAATAAGTCTCATTGGCATATTAGGCCATAAATACTAAATACTATTTCTGATTTATGGCCTAATACTAGAAATACTATAATTCAACCAAAACCAGACGGCTATATTGGGGCAGAAAAGTCCTCGAGTGGCAACCATGCACCGGAAAGCACAGCGTAGGATACGGCCTCCCACAAGGTGGACCGACGATCTGGTAAAGATGTGGAGATCCTTGGATGAGGCCTATGTCTAGCTGGACTTCTTGCAACTGACATGATGATGATGATGAACCAAACCAGTATTGGATGTATACAAGTGCTAAGCAATGGCCCTTTAAAAAAGTGTCAGTCATTCATTCAGTCACCAGTAAGTTACCATCAACAGTCTCAAAACACCACTAAAATTCGATATAACCGCCCAGAAGCACTTAACCCTTCACATAACTCCACTGCCTGATCTCCTGTCGTTTAAAAGACACATAATTGATAAGTAAAGGAAAGAACCATCACATACATATTTATGAACCTTCAAAATTATCGCTTTAAAAATCAATCTTAACCCTTTGAAATAAAGATCAACAAAACTATCAATTTAAACGCATTGAAGAACCCTGCGAAAGTGAACACTTGCCTTCTCATTATGTTTTAGAGATCCTTTGATGTTGAGAAATCGGTGGGATTTTCAAATCGGTTCGGTGGGTTTTGTTTGAAATGCTAAATCGACGATAGGAGAATTCAGTTGATTTAATGTTATATTTTTCCTTTGAAGGGTTAGTCGTTTTGTTGTTACATCTGTGGTGGTTATATGCTTGACAGATTTATTGAATTTCGATTAGGCACATACTAGTAAAATGTGTTTAAGTTGTAAATGTTGAGGCTGTTTGACACTTTTACAGATTCCTATATACAGGGCTTTAGGTATCTCTCTTTCAACCTCTCGGGTGGTTAATCAGTCCATGAAACTGAACAACATCCCCAAGGAACATAGGTCAAAATTCGAAAAAAAAAATTGTAGTCTAATTAATTGTGTCTATTTTAATTAAAAGTAAATTTTTAAATATATTTTTAAAGAAGTTCCATTAACTTTATGTAAGTACTCAAAATATAGTCGTAGAAAGTTTTTTTGCTTCTGCAAAAGAGTATTTAATATTAATCTCTCTGGTCATTGTAGATCAAAAAATTGTTTTACCGATACTGTAACATAGACTGAACAAGATCAAAACAGAAAAGATAAGCAAAGAAATTTCACTTAAAATACTTTTAAGTAGGTACATCTGAATTAAGCCTTAGGAAAAGCCACGAAGTGGCAAAAAACAAAAGTCTTAAACCCTACATAACACGTAACATTACTGTTTTTTTTAAACACAAATATACCTTATGCCCGACGGTGCGTTTTGATACAACAATAAACGCGAACTTTATGAACAAACTCGCGACGTTTAGCGCCTTTTTACGACGTTAATCCATTTTTAAAACGTCCCGCGAATTCTTTCGCGGCATTTGTAAATTTTCTTTTATAATCCTCAAGCGGTTTGAGCGGGAATGTCTGCGAGGATGGTTTTGAACACCTGTTTTGGAGGAGGGTATACAGGGTGTTAGGAAAAGTACTGATAGGTCCTCAGTTTTTTCACTAACATCCTGTATACCTTTCTGCAATACAGGTGTTCAAAACCATCCTTCCAG
The DNA here is from genome assembly GCA_949987775.1 of Aproaerema taeniolella. Classification (NCBI taxonomy): domain Eukaryota; kingdom Metazoa; phylum Arthropoda; class Insecta; order Lepidoptera; family Gelechiidae; genus Aproaerema; species Aproaerema taeniolella. The sequence continues at coordinate 4,946,927 of OX465246.1, read as the reverse complement.
ACATTTCCGCTCCCTGAGGAACTTTCAGTAGGTACTTAGCACTTTTTCTAACTGTAGGCCTTTTTATATTTATAAAGAAATTATATCAGGTTATTAGAAATTCGATAAATTCCTTTGAAAGAATAAAAGTCTGATTTGCGATAGATTTTGTCATATGATGTCCTTAGTTTTTTTAAATAATTGCATTTTTCTATTTTTACTGTTTTCTTTATTTTGCTTATTACTTATCAGAGAGTACATTTCATAATCGTTGAAGAAATTCTATTCAAGTTTTTCTATAAATATAGTATTCGCTCTCGTTGACAATTTGACGATTTTAACATAACAAAACATCAGTTATTTTCCAATTTAACCACCATATGGTCACAGACTTATCAATAAAAATCAGAAGAGCTAAAAAATCGAGTCACCCGCATTACTAAAAGAGCAATCTTTTAACAAAATCGTGAAGGGAACTCGCCTCCATTTTAGCAATTTACGTGAATTTACAGTCGGGAAGTTTTTACCAATTGTCCGTCGACAGGAGATCGGCAGATAAACTGTTGTGGGGCCCGCATATGCGCACACGCAACCGTGCGCATAGATTAAACAAGAGTACAAGACTGGGCAGACTAGATACTATAACTAGGGCCTTATGTTATGTTATGAGAATGGTTTTTTCTTTTTTCGATTTTCATCCTCAATTTTTTGTCAGCCATAGAGAACACAAAAATTTACTTTTTGATAAAATTTGAAAATATTAAGAAGTCATAAAGGACAAAAAAGGAAAAATCACAATTGAAATACCATGTTAAAACCTTAAAATTCTACAATCTTAAATAATCTGTACATTATTGAAGCAGTTTCATCAAGTTTTTAGGTAGCCGTACACAATAGGTACTGAGAGATATAAAGACCGTCCCATCTGTGAACTAATCTTTGCCCGACACAGGAGCAGAGCTACGATACGCGTCGACCGATTGTAATTAATAAATCGTTAATACGAGTGGATCTCGATTGTTTTTATGGAGGCCGACTGACGCTTGCGCACTGTTAGGGGATCTATACCATGATTGATGGTGACGTCAGAGACTCAGAACACATGTACTGTGGAGGATTGGTTTTATTCTATTTGTGAGTGATAAAGTGATGAACTGATTAATGATTCTGGAATAGAATCAGAATTTTTTGAAGCATAGTCATTAAATAACTTAATATAATAATAGGTCTTTACCTATGAAATTGCCGATTTTTTCTCTAGCTTTATTTTATTCATAATTTATTTAATTGAACAGCTATTACTTAAATTGTTTTTTATTTAAAACTTTCGCCATATAACGGAGATATTGAGTCAAATTAATACATATTTACTTTAGATTTATTTACTGAAAAAGAAGCTCAAATATAGCTCGTTTCATCCGTTGCCCGTTTCATTGCTTATTTTTGCTGTACCTTTGTTACAATTACAACTTTCAATAAAATAAGTAAGATGAAAATTAACTTAATGTTGTCCAAACCTTCCCACAAAATTTTGCTAAATTTGGATTTCGCATTCCCGCGAAAAATCTTAAAACGTTAGTATGGAAAATTCAGTTTTCCAAAAATATTGTATGAAAAACGGCAATTTCATAGGTAAAGACCTATTATTAGGGTCATGGTGCAGAGCCAAATTTTGTATAAGGTATTAGAATAAATAATTTAATAAATATTCTTGGGCAATTCACACAGCGCAATCTAACCCCAAACTAAGCAAGGCATGAGTATAAACTAGTCACCTAGTAAACTAGTAGCAGTATAAACTTCGGATAGGATATCACCATACAAATTTTTTGTTCGTAAACTTTATGAAAATTTAACAGACCCGCATTTTTTGTTTTTACGTTTCATATAAAATTTCAAGCTAGATCGTCTGACTGAAGCATGAAAATAAATCAAAATTTTTGTATGGAAAAAAAAAATACTTCGTCCAATTGACTTGAAACTTTGTAATAGTACACTTCAACACAATTTGTGATACCCGTGTTTCTGCGTTTTACAAAATTCATCCTCTAAGACGTTAAAAGGGGTATCAAAATCTGAAAAGTTTGGATGGTGATAAAAAATTACCCTGTATACTTACATGCTTTTTTTGTTGTAAGTGCATACAATATTATGCATAAACATCCAAACTCCTTACAAATACTTAAAAATACGATTTTTCAAATATCTGCGTTCTTCAGGGTTCGAACCTGTAACTTTCTGGCAAGGTCATTAGCTATCAGGCCAGAAAATATTCCGAAGAAATCACTGAAATCTAATGCGACCGAAACAAAGACTTGGGATGAAAGGGATCCTCAAAACAACTCTGATTGCCTCATCAGTTCCTTTTAATAAGCAATCTGAAGCGTCACAATAATTAACGTTATAATCAGTTTTAAGTGATAATAATGATTGCGACATGCGGGCGAATCAACGGTTGAAATTAACTATATGTGTTTGTTTTTTGTTAAACGTGCGTTCACCCTTTCCTCTATTGTTTTGTTTGTGTTGCGTAATCGGGAGTGTGGGTATGAAGATGTTTGTCAAAGATTTTGTAGGGGTTGACAGTTGTATTCACCGGGTTTTTTTTGTAAACAGTTATTATAGTAACCATTTTAAATTAGTAAATCAAAAGAATACCCATAAAATAACACTCCTCTTACCGTTACTATTGCAAAGGTGGAGTAGGTTCTATGGATTTACAGTATAAACCTCCTACGAGAGCTTTTTATTCTACTTCCATAATCGTTTTTGCACATAAACACTCTTTGGGCCAAAAACGACACGGCAAAATTGTATTACCATTGCCTCCTACGTAATAGTAATACTAGAAGCTGAGAACATAGGTGGCAATGGTAATATAAATTTTGAAGTGCCTTGCCATGCCGTTCGAATTATAAATAGGCCCAATCTAGTAGCTTCGGCCGCACGAGTTAGGTTCCTCTCAAATCAAATGCCTATTTAAAATTTGCTCGGTTGCTCCATCTAAGCTACGCTATAGTGCTCATGATAAGAGGCGTTTGCCGCGCTTTATTGTTACAGACAACCTTTGAACCAGGGCTCCGATTCTGTAACTTCAGTTGTGTGTCGATGGAATGGTCGCCATTTTATCTTTTCAGGTGGCGAAATTGAGAACTGTCCAAATTGTTATGCATCTAATGACGGCTGCTTAGACTGGTGGCGCCACCGCCAACTGAATTTTCAGATGCTAGGTAGTTTGAAACTTTACGTTCGGTTGGCGGTGGCGCTGATGGTCGGGGTGGTTGTCAGCAAGTATATGAAAATTAAATAGTTTTCGATTTCGCCACCTGCACAGATAAAATAGCCTCCATTCCATCGACACACAACTGAAGTTACAGAATCGGGGCCCAGGTAGGATCCAGAGCGGGGATCGTTGCCCCCTGTCTGTAAGGTGACATCCGATTTCCAAATCATTAACAATGCAGTCCCTGATTTACTCTTGCCTTTGCACATGAATATAAATATGGTAAAATGTACTTAACATTTCACTTTTGCTCATATGAAAGGTTTTTATGGGTGCATTGTGCAATTAAGAGTGATATGAGTTGGTAAATATGCGTAGATACTGTGGGACATGCAAATTCCTTTAGCCTCTTTTCTTTTCTAAGTACATGATATTCTCTGAAGGACGTCTGTGATAAGAATCTAACTGGCTTCCAAAAACAACCTGAAAAAAAAGAAACTAATTTGGAATAAAGCAAAGTATAAACATCCTATTTCGAACTAATCCAAAATCTTACAAACCACACATTCCGTCTTCAAACTTTAAACCAAATCCATTCAAAGAGCAAATCTTTAGGACTTCGCATAGCAATTAGACGACAATTGAACGGAACCGGTCAGTTCGTTCGTTCATTCATTCATTCGGTCAACTAGTCAAAGAGTACCGACGAGAAAGTTGAGTCAATTTGCTCCAGATCAACTAATTACATGTTATTCTCACTGATTAAAGCACAGCTTGGGTCTAATGAGTGACTCAGACGTTATCGGATAAGGGGGCATTTATACGGGACGATTTTTGTAAAAAGCTGCACTCTTTGGTCTTGCATTGTTTTAAGCAAGTGCTTATCTACTGCTTTTATTAAGATGCTGCTCTTGTGATCTGTGATCTACAACAGTAGCCCGAGACACAGGTTGCAATGTTACTCAGTTCGGGCAAAACACTGTTAGTCAACATTTTATGTATATATAGACCAGGGGTGGCCAACCGGTCGATCGCGATCGTGGCAAGGCAAAAAAATAAAAAAACATTTCACATTTAAGTTTTTTCTCTGAATATAATTTAAAAAAATACTACATGATTGTGTACTGAACTATGCTGTTTCATTTAAGATTTCAAGAAGTATGTAAGGTAGATCGCACAGGGTTTCGTTAGTAAACAGGAGATCTTGGGTCTAATCAAGTTGGCCACCCCTGATATAGACAGTAAGATTTTTTAGTTGTACGCATTTTAGAGAAATAAACAAAATTTGATTACTTTATTATTAAACAGAATTTGGTAAAGATTTATTCGTTATAACTATGACTCTGGACAGCTTTTTACATTTATGACAGGCTACTTGCAATAGTAAAACTACCTATAATCGTGGTCTGCTAATGACTGTAGAGGCTAAATATAAATAATATTGATGAGTGATGGATGATGGATGACGATTTGGTTAAGTACATTTTATGTTTTGAAGGAGCTAGATTTAAAAGATTCTAACAAACATTGAACTTTACTTCAATTCGATTGTTCACGGACAGGCTTTAATAAGTCTGCTCGAGGCCTTAAGTAAACATAAACCCAACTTAAACTTTCATCTAGTTATTTTATACTTTGTGTTGTTGCTTCTTGATGGAACTCCATTATTACTAATGAAAGACATAATTTTTACACAAGTTCCACTTGTTTATTTAATATTATCATCTGACCGGTTTCGATTACTCATCTTCGAATCCGGCCGCATGAAAATATAAAATAAACAAGTGGAACTAGTGTAAAAATCATGTCTTTGATTGGTAATTTCAACTATTTATCAGTCAAATGACAAAAACCTAAGAAACCGAAGTTGCCAATCCTCAGGTTGGTTTCTAAACTCAGGATCAAATAATACCTAACCCAAAGTGACGTTAAATTCCTTTGTCGTAAACTGTAAAGAACCCCTTATAATCTGTTAGGAAACGTTCTCACAGCGCCCGTCATCTTTCTCAATCAACAACCATCGGGGCACGATTTTTATTGTTTTTCGACCCAATTGGTACGGGCGTTCTTTTTTAAACTTCCTACCAAAAACCAGCAAGGGATAATTAATTTTACAGCCTCTTTATTAAAGTTAACGGTTGCAGCTAAAAATCTACTAAAATCGCCTATTGTCGCTCTTAACTAAGTTTTATCATTATGGTCAGGTTTTATGACACTTTGATTAAGTTTTGTGGTTTTTTCTTTATCTGTGGTCGTCGTTAAACTATTATTTGCAGTTTATAGTTCAGCTAACTTTGTAGGAAGGGTGCTTAGTGTTTAATTTCAGTGTGTTGTTAATCTTTTAGGCGTTAAATTGTGATTTACTATACTTACGTTGGTACCTGACCTATTTTTTCAAAAATATTATGAAAAAACTTAATGTATAAAAACTGCAGGTTCTCTAGCTTGAGTAGCTTCTTATTTTCAAAGTTTGTTACACTTCCACGCTAGAGAGAGAAAAACTTGTTGACAATATAGAAATCTGTATGCTTATCCTTTATCCTTAGCTTCTGCAAAATAAAGAATATCAACCCTCCCTAAGGCCTGTCAAATACTCTCAATCCTATTCTGTATTCGGCTTTTAATAAAAGTATTGTTATTAGTTTCGTTGCGTTTCCAATTCCCTTTAGACCGACTAATTAACGTCAACTTGTTTTTTTAAACGACAGCTACAAAAAGCGAGAGATGGAAAGTAATTGTTTTTCTTTTAACTTAGTTGACAGTAACATTTCTAATGACTGGTCTTACTTGATAGTATTCACAGAAAGTTGTAAAATCAATCGAGTGGCTTCAGTATAAAGGAAGAGACTTATACAAGGTGTTTAAATAAATAACCAACATTAAATTCAAATATGATGTGGATGCCACTCTAGTAATCAGTTACCTACACATAAAAAAGATATCAAATCTTTCAAAATGAAAGTTTCTGATGATATATTTGAAATAGAGTTGCGTATTAACAAAAAAATTATAAATTTTGATTTTTTCCTTTTTTTAAATATTTTTGAAACACGTTGTGTGTATCGAATTCCGACAATAACATTAAATTGTTTTTTATTAATTATTTTATAAAACTAATTATTTTAGTAATTTTTCGACAGTGCTATCGCTGTGGCCAGGTAGGTACTGGGCAAGCAAAATTTAGTCGCGATGAGCCATCGACTCGACAGAAGAAGAAGACAGTTTTATGGCGAGTTCTTATAAGAGGATATCTCACCTTTTTAACCTTTTCGTACGCATAATAAAAAGGGGGATTGGAAAAGGTGAAGAGTCGACAAATAACACCCCTCTTTTTTGTCACGGGCTAAAAACAGTAATTCATATTGACGAGAAACCTGCATTTTAGTACGTCCTTGCTTCGACTGTGACGAATGAATGATAGCTCTCTTTAAGCTAAAATTAGAGTATGGCTGTATCCTCCTCATACGTTAAGTTCCGTGATACTTTAGCTATCAAGTGATGTAATTTTTGGATGTATATGTAGCTGCTATACAAAAGTGTTTCTCTCGATTTTTGAAGTGACAACTTCTTTAGCGGCGTTGAGCACTTTTAGTATGGGGAAAAAATGTTAAACTCGCGATGAACTCGCGTCAGATGTCACGTGACCGTGATCGTCACCGGGTTGCCACCTTTTTTGAAGTGAAAACTTCTTTAGCAGCGTTGTGTACTTTGAAGTATGGGTGGAAACCCGGACGGATGGCAGCCCTATGGTAAAATTATCTCTGTGACTGATGTCAAAGATGTCAACGATTATTCGCACATAGTGCGTAAATACCGATAGACTATTTTACTGAATTGAAAGTAGACAGTTTGGTTGGGTGGAAAAGTTGCTAGATTGTAAGCAACAGGCCGAGGGTTCGAATCCTGAGAGAATAACGGACTCTTTTTGTGTACATATTTTGTTTTATTTCCATATTAATGCACAACCTTAATGTTCAAGTTTTCACTTCTGCCGGCACTCCCAGAATGCAACCCGTTGTTTTTTTTTTACCAAATTTTTTGAATTGCGTCCCACAATTTAAGAAAATTTACAATTTTTTAGGAATATAGATCAGTTGGTTAGAGCACCAGGAGATCTAATCTTAATGGGTTCGTGGGTTTGAATCCCAGTCGCGCCGAACAATTTTCTTTCCCTATAAAATGTTTATCAATAAGTATTCATGTTTAATACATTTCAAGTTTTAACCTTATGTCACGCAACAACATTGTTTCAAAATGTCCACAAAGCAAACATTTAGCTAACTAAGCAAACAGGGGTGAAATTACCCCCATTTTTACAATATTTTGATATATTGCTCGTAATAACAGGCGAGGCACGTTTTACAGTTAAAAATCGGACTTGAATGTGTTTACTTTCGCTGCAAATTGCCGTTGAAGCTTAGTTGCTGGTTTGTTGAGGGTTAACATGAGTTTTCGAATCGAGTTTTCTGGTCTTCTATACCACTGATTCGTATTGTATTAATTATTATAGTGTTCTCATAACCAAAGTGATTTAATTACGAAAATAAAAAAATCATCTAGGTAAAATACGTTTTTTTGTACGTAAAGCTGAGAAAAACTTAACGGAACCGTATTTTTTTGAAGTGAAAACTTCTTTAGCGGTATTATGCATTTTGAAGTATGGGTAAAAAATGTTAAACTCGCGTCAGGATACGTGACCTGATCGAAAATTCGTAAGACGGAGGGAGAGTAGACCGCAAGAAAGTAATATAGGTACATATGTTTAATTTTTGACTTCTGCCGGAATTCCCGGAGTGCAACCCGTTATTTTTTGTTTTATAACGTTTCTTACAAAAATTCCAAACAAGTATTTTTGGAATTTTACTAAAATCTCAATTTATTATATGAAGATAATAAATTGAGATTTTAGTATGGAAAGAAATTAACATCGTCGCATTGATTTGAACCTTGATGATGGTAGTCTTCAAAAAATTCATCCCCTAAGGCCCTAAGACGTTAAAAGGGACCTTTTAAAGTATTGAAAATTAAAAAAACCTTTTTTTTCTCCTTAATTATGTTCTTTCAACGATACTGACACCGTAAGAAGAAATTTGGCGGGTGATAAAAAAGTCAGTCTATTTAAATTGAAAATAGAAATATATTATTTCAAAAATTGAAATTGCGAGTTCTTCTAGTTCCACTTTTACAAAAACCACCGTAAAACACGCTTTGTTTGAATTTAGATTTTTTAATACTGGCCGTTCCATTCCATTGTTTCTGACGTCATGAATTATTTGATTAATGATTGGTTGTTCCAAGTTTGATCATACTTTGAACCACGTGGCCGTTTTATGACCCTTTTGATAACCATTCTGACATGATTGGACAGTTTTGTCAATGTTTTCTTTACCAATAATTTTTTGCCTGATTTTTAGCACTAATTGGGTTATCTTCATTAAAAAATAGCGTAGATAAAAAGCTATAGTGTAGATAAAAAGCTATTCGTTCATTCATAATAAGGCAAATAGCTTGCAAATATGGTTTTAACCTCAGATTAATGAAATCCATTCTGTACGAATGGATTTCATTAATCTGAGGTTTTAACTCTCAATATTTCAACAGAAAATAGGATGGAATCATCAATTTGTCCAAAATAGAAGTCTGCGACAAGTTCAATCGATGAAAAACGTATGATTGTAAGATGATAGAACAAATGTTAGGATTTGAAGAAAATACATAAAACATCCAAATCATGAGTGTATTTATATCGGGCGGTTTTGAATTATTTAGAAATCACGCCAGGTACCTTTTAAATTACTTAGTTAGCGAAACTTTAAGGGGTGGTTCTCCCCATGAAACTGAACAACTTTCCCAAAGAACCTATATACAATTTTTAAAAAATATTCGACTTCCCTTATAAAGGCAAATCAGCTTCCCAATCACAGAGAAGTTTGACGGGGAGGCAATTTTTTTTCTTATTTTCGTATTTCGACCTATGTTCCTTGGGGAAAGTTGTTCAGGTTCATGTGCTGATTCACAGCCGTAATTTTCGCTGAGTAATTGTAAGATTGTATTTTATGTTTTTGTCTTACCTTGTGAAGTATGCAATGAAGTATTTATCTTTCTATCTATTTAAAAGAGATATTGCGCACAAACCGAGCATAACTCAAAAATCAAAAATATTTATTTCATAGAACATACAGAGTGCATTATCCCAGTATCAACTCTATTCATGCCACAAATTCAATAAACAACTGTGAAAAACGCATATCTCTCCAAAACCACACCTAAGCCATAAAACGCATAAAAATCATGAGTCCAATGGACATTAAGTCATCACATGTCTATCCACCGGTAATTCTCTCTAACAACCTTATAAAATTACTAATCATGGCTTCACTATGTTATTTGTATCACAATTTAATAACACGTTACTACTGTCAAACTTTTGTAGGGTCCCTTTTTATTTTTACAAAATAAAACAATCTTTTTCTCCCTCTTAAAAATAAGTCGCGTGGACTTTATAGTCTTACACAGAGAGGCTAAAATGTAATGATGATTTGGATAAGCAAAGTTCGTTTTAAGTTGGTTTTTGTTAAACAAACGTGCTACCTAATGATGTCATTGAGTGATACCCTTGAGGGTTTGGGTTGTTCCTGCTTTATCTGAAATTTTATAATCACGTAAGATTTCGTTTTATTCTATAATTTATATTTTATTAAGTATATATGTAGGATACACTTGTTTCCATAATAATCTTGGCTTGGCAATGCACCACCACAACATCTTCCGCCGGTGGCCATGACAGGTCTAGCCCAGCACCGACTGTGACGTATGCACTCGAGGCAAGGGTAGTAAATACATAATGCCAATACACTAAAATATATAATTTATATTTAATGTTATTCTTTCAATGTCATTTTTTTTTAATTATGCACCGAACACGTAACCAGTAGAGGTGCATTGAATGAAAATTAGTTAGAAACTAGCTTTCCGCCCGCGGCTCCGCCCGCGTCCTAATTTTTTTTAAATAAAAAGTATCCTATAAACCTGACGGAGCCCGAAACCTTTCCAACGAATGCAAAACCGTGGAAATCGGTTCGTGCGTTCTGGAGTTATAGCGTCAGGAAGGAAAACCCGACTTATTTTTAAATAGTAGATAAATTCTTACCAATACATGAGGTAAAGGGCGGACAAGTGTCTTAAATTTTATACTTAAATGTTATTATTCGGTAGGAATATATGTATACGGGCAGTAAACAAATAATATTTCTTGAATTTTTGTGTAAAACGCCGAGAATAAACAGAATCCTCAATTTCAAAACCCACAGACGTATAGATTTATAAATCACTCACATAAAGCTGATTTTCAGCTGGGCCACACATAACTCGGAAAAATGGCATCGTTTCAAAAATACGTCTCCTGGTCCTGTTCAAACCGGCGCCGACGTCAAAAAAAAAGGTAAATTATGCTTTTTGAAAAAAAAAGTTTCTCTTAGAGTAAACGCGAGTAAACCTCTCCACTTTTGAGTATTAAAATGATAAACGTAGCCCGCTATCGAGTATGGAAATCTTCCAATTTATTATACGATAGGCCATTATTCTATTAGCAAACAAAATTCAGGGGTTAATAGAGACATTCGGGTTATTAGGGACAATTTAGGGGTGAGTCTCGTCTAGTTTTATGTCATGTTTTGGTTACAATCTTTGAGTAAAAGTACTCTACATAGTTGTTGAATTTTAAGCACAGACAAGGCAAGTAACCAACAACGGTGCTAAATAAATCAATGGCACTTAAATGGCTATTCCACTAATCAATAACGTCTCAACGGTGGTAAAATGACAATGGTCGCAATTTCCATTCAGGTGGCGAAGTTGAAACTATCAAAATTGCGTAGATTTAATGACGGCTGCTTTGACATTCAGCAGCTCTAGCACGATAACGACAAACTCGAGCTCGACTCACGCTGAAACTTCACTTTGATTGTGCGAGAGTCCCGCGCAAAGACTTGCTCGTCCTATGGCGTTGTCAATGTTAACATTTTGACATAGGACCGCGGTGTTGTCGCGGCGCTGTCACTATCGTACTCGGCCTGCAGGAGGCGGAGTTTGGTCGCCATTGATTAGAAGAATAACCGCCAGTCTTCATTGTACGGACTGAAAAGAGATTGATTTTCTGACAGCCTCTTAAGTCTCTAGCAGTGTTTTCACCTGGAGGGTCGCGTAGCTTTACTCGGTGAATTTATTAAATTCTTCTTCTTCTTTATAACATTAAGAAAGTGTTAGTTCTTGCGTAGTAACGCGGCGCGACGCGGGGAGAGTTCGCCTTCCGCGTCCTGAAGGCCTAGCCTAGCCTAGGGCTAGACCTTATAAAGGGTCGCGTATTCAAAAAAGTAGAAAAATACTGCTATAAATTAAAGCATCTAGACTAGACTATCTATCCTTTCTCCTAGCGCTTTGCATAATTTTCTGTAATTCGGGGAACCTACGCTATTCAGAAGAATAAAATGTAAGTGTCAACAGTTTTTAAATACCCTGCATGTGGTAATCATACAATGTCAGTTAAATCTTTAACCCTGCAAAAGACAAAAATTTCATGTAAGTAGGTTTATGTTTCTACAATTTCCTCTTTCTCCTGAAAAAATGCTTTCGTCTTCCACTCAAAACAATTCCATCTAAATTGAACTTAATTTTTGAACTGGACACACTGTGTTTTTGTTTCACACATCACGAACTTTGAAAACACACGCAAACATAGTTAAGACTCAATTTTTTTTTAAGATTTTTGTTTCAATTTTTTATACATAGCTGTAAAATATGCTCATTTTCAAAAGCAAAACCTTGGAATGATTATTTAATATTAACAGTTTTATGTCAAAATATGATTTGTTTGTGGTTAACCAAAAAAGAGTAATTATTTATTATTGTTATATAGTAATTACTGGAGACGTATTTTTGAAACAATAGAATCACATGCGAATCTTGTCCATTCGTATGCGGATTGGAATTCTATTGTTTCGAAAATACGTCTCCAGGATGCCTGAGAATCACCATGGGAATTTTGTAGAATCCGTTCGTTATAAAAGGAACCCTTCTGCTAAATTTCAGTTATCTAGGTTCAAAGGACCCTAAGATTTTAGATAAGATAGTAAATACATACTAATGTTATGCAGTGCCAGAGAGATTCGCAAGATAGAGAACTTATTAACTACTCACTGTGACTCAAGCACTCTGTTATTAAAACAAAAACATTTTTATTTAATTTAATTAATTTAACTGAGGTTGGGCCTTTTTATAATTTGAATAATAAATAATAATAATAAACGCTACACACTCAAAGATTTACACTAAGGTTTTCCCTTGTGTCGTGGGTCCCTTGGAACACACATAAAGACAAACACAAACACCCATGACCCGAGACCAAACATCTGCTTTTTACACAAATGTTTGCTCCGACTGGGGATCGAACTCAGGACCCGCCGATCAAGAGGCAGCGTCACTACCACTCGACCAAACCGGCCGTCGGTTTTTGAACGACACGCATATTTGTATTTGTGGCAATTTTAGCGGTATTTTCGGGCACGGCATATTTGTATTACCAATGCCTAATATTCCTAATGTAATGTCAATTAGGAACATTAGGCAAAGGTAATACAAATATGCCGTGCCCGAAAATATCGCTAAAATTGTAAAAATTCTTATTGATAATCAAGTGGACTGTATTCTTGCGCGCAAAAAAACGCGCATTTACTATCATGTGATCAATAAAACAATCAAGAAGCAGCAGCAGCGGTTCCGCCCGAAACACTCAAATCCTTGTGTTTCCAAGTGGCCGGCAAGTAATTCAATTTGGGGGTAAAACGCTTATTTGTTGTAACAGCAACTGCTCTGTCTCATCTCTAGTCCAGTTAACCATGTTCCGAGTGAAATTCACTTAATTTGAGGTTTTTTGGGTGGGCAACATTGAAAACACTTGGGCGATATTAGAAATGGCACAACTTTTGGCTCTAATTACTGCAAAGTTGTGCATTTTGTATTTTTTTTTGTTTTTTTATGTTTTTATTTTTTTGTAATTATAAAGGCTGACTTTAATTTTAGCAATTTTTATACTTTTTTAATGTAAACGTTAATTTTGGCGCTACGAATTGTGCCACGAAACTGCGCCCCGCGATGGTTTTTCCGCCCTACGCCGCTGTCATACTGTTGGTTTTCATGTTTTACGCTTTCATTATTGCAAAATGGAATATATTCGAATAAATAACTTAATCCTTACTATATTTTTTTTTATTTATTATTAATTAATTATTAATATTATAAATGCGAATGTAACTCCGTTTTTCTGTCTGTCTGTCCGTCTTTCACGATTAAACTATTGAACCGATTTTGATGAAATTTGGTACGGAGATAGATTAGAGCCTAAGAAAGGACATAGCCTACATTTTATCCCACAGTTGGGCACGACATAACCTGTAGTCCACGAGGGGGGAGCCGCGGACAGAAAGCTAGTTTTAAATAAATTTGAAAGTTTCCCTTTTCCTGAATCTTTCTGAATGATTATTTGAAAGCTTACACCCTCCCTTACACCCTGTATAGCCTGACGTGCTCACATGTGTTCAAGAATCAGTAAAAAAGAAAAATCCCAAATCAACAACTTATCCTTCCAAAGTGGGGGTCTATTCGGCAGCCAATCGAACAGAATAGGACCCCAGGTGCAGCACTCGTGATTTCTAATCAGCAGATTGGAAAAGAGCGATCGGAACATCGAGCAATTTCTTAACTAGGCGTCTATTCCACTAATCAATGACGTCTGAATGGCGGTTGAATGACAATGGAGGCCATTTTATCTGTTCAGCAGGCCGAGTATTATGATAGTGTCAGCGCCGCGACAACACCGCGGTCCTATGTCAAAATGTCAACATTCACAACGCCATAGGGCGAGCAAGCTTTTGCGCGGGACCCTCGCGCAATCAAATAGCGCAAGCGGCGGGTCCACTGGTAATTTATTTAGTGGTAGTTAATAATTATTTTTGTCATTTTCAAAATTAGTGATAGTTATTTCAGAGTTAAAGTCAAAAGTTGCTTTATTTCATAAAACGTGCAGAATGTTACTTAAAATAAGTCAAAATAGTGAATTGCATTATTAGCATTTTCAACTTTGCTACTAAGTGCAAAGTATGGTATTGTATTTTCCTTTGTTAAGCAATTTATGGTAGGTTTTTCATATCGCATATAAAAAGAGCACGTCTCGCCATCAAACTGTTTAGTTTGGCGAGTAATATAACTTAGACAAACTGTAACTTACCGTTGTACAAATAAATTAAAAAAAAAAAAGTGAAGTTTCAGCGTGAGCCGAGCGCGAGTTTGTAGTTATCGTGCTAGAGCTGCAGGTCAAGAAATTGAGAACTGTTTAATTTCCAAATATTTGCTAACAGCCGTCCCGACTAGCAGCGCCATTATAAGATGGGTTAACTCTTGACCTCAATCTTGACCAAAGTCAAAGATGAGGTCGACGATGGAGCGAGTTAACCCAGAAAATGCCTGTTAAGGCACTGGTACTTCTACGCACCGGCGGAACACAGCAAGCTGTTTGGCGTCGGACTTCGGTAGGAGGGTGGTTGCGAGCCAGACAGCCCTTTACAGAGCCTACCACACCGCATGAGACCATAGGACGCCACCTGAGATTCAGAACAAATTGAGGTGTCGTTGCCTGGGGTGGACTAATAGGAGGCAGGTCTCATTTGTGTTTCCTTAGTCGCCTCTTACGACACCCACGGAAAGAAATGGGGTGGTGTTATTATTCTCAACCGATCAACACACGGCAAACGTGAAGTAGTAAACTATGCAATTTGGAAGGTTCTCAATTACGCACCGCCAACCGAACGTGAATTTTTAAATAATCTACCTAGCAACTGAACATTCAGTTGACAGTGGCGCCACCAGTCAAAGCAGCCGTCATCAAATGTATGTGGGTAGTTCTCAATTTCGTTGCCATTCAACCGCCGTGTGGTGATCGGTTAAGAATAACACCAACCCATCTCTTTCCGTGGTTGTCGTAAGAGGCGACTAAGGCAAAACAAATGAGACCTGCCTCGTAGTAATCCATCCCAAGCAACGACACTTCATTTTTTTCTGAATCTGAGGTGTCGTCCTATAGTCTCATGCGGTGTGGTAGGCTCTGGCCGTCTGGTTCGCGACCATCCTCCTACCGAAGTCCGACGCCAAACATCTTGCTGTGTTCCGTCGGTGCGCGGGAGTACCCGTGCCTTTATATGCATTTTCTGAGTTAACTCGCTCCATCCTCGACCTCATCTTTGATCTTTATGCTCAAGATTGAGGTCAAGAGTTAACCGGTCTTATAATAAAAAACAACGGGTTGAAATAAAACAAAATACACAAAAAGAGTCCGTTATTCCCTCAGGATTCGAACCCTCGACCTGTTGCTTACAATCTGGCAACTTTGCCACTCGACCAAACTGTCTGCTTTCAATTCAGTAAAATAGTCATTCGATATTTGCGCTATATGTGCGAATAATCGTTGACATCGTTGACATCAGTCACAGAGATAATTTTACCATAGGGCTGCCATCCGTCCGGGTTTCCACCCATACTTCAAAGTACACAACGCTGCTAAAGAAGTTTTCACTTCAAAAAAGGTGGCAACCCTATCCTACGCATTTTCGATCACGGTCACGTGACATCTGACGACCTGACGCGAGTTTAACATTTTTTCCCCATACTAAAAGTGCTCAACGCCGCTAAAGAAGTTTTCACTTCAAAAATAAAAAATAAAAAAAACCACCATTGTGGCGCCATTGATTAGTGGAATCGCTATCCTGTACTGTCAGCAGATGCGAAGCGGATTTACTTGAGATAAGTGGACGTATCGTCCCTCCTTGAACGCTGAGCAGAGGTTAATAGACTAGGGATAGATTTAATATCATTAAAGAGAATAATATATAGGAATTTGCGCTTTGTGCTAGAATTTTGTTGGTCTCTGTCATGTTGCTTGTATCCATCTGAAAACAAGTATGCAAATGTTGATATTTTTAGCCCCCGACAAAAAAGAGGAGTGTTATAAGTTTCCCTGTTTTCTCGTGGTCCCACTAATTTGTCCCATTAGTGGGACCACGAGGGAGACTTATTTCTCGTAGACCCACTGATTGATAATGATAACACACTCATGGCACTGATTCAATAATTCACTTTTGTAGTAGGACTTAGCATTAGCCACACTTAACGTGTTTCACGTCCTTTTTTTCAGAATACGCCATGATCGTTTCAAACGTTTCTTGCGACCCCAACATCATCTCCTTTTTTGTTTTAGCAGTTTTTAATTTAATCTTTCTTAAACAATTATTTTCCAGCTTTATAAATATACAGGGTGTAAGGGAAACGCTTCCGTATATTGAAAGTACATGCTCAGTCAATGGTTTTGAGTAGCTTTCTCAAAGAAACTTTTCCAGGAAACGAAAAAAGTGTTGGACGTCTCGATACAAGCTGTCCAATTAAAATTACTTTTTTGTATGGGGCCGTCGTTTTTTTTTTCGTTTCCTGGAAAAGTTTCTTTGAGAAAGTTACTCAAAACCATTGACTGAGCATGTACTTTCAGTATCGGAAGCGTTTCCCTTACACCCTGTATTTTCAATAAATCACGAAAGACATTTCAGCTTCTTTTCTTTAAATTCTTTTGTTATTACTTATTTTTTATATTATTAAACTCCTTTACCTTCATGATCCTTTATTTGAGAATGGTATTGATTGCCAACGATTAAGTTGTTATTATTAGAATTTTTGAAAGTGGCTTTTATTTAAATCAGTAGAATGTGTTTTTTTAAACATCCAGTCCGATTTGTTTCAATATGTAAAATGTCGCAGAGTTGAGTGTTATTATTATCACACAATCCATAAAACAGCAGAATTTGAACAATTTTATTATTCTGTACCAGTTACTGGTAGGTAAGTAAAAACCGTTCAACATGCAATTGCGCAAAAGTGTTATTAAATAAATAAATAAATAAACATTTACAATGTACTCGCGTATCTTATACTTTATGTTCACGAACTGTATTTTCACGTCTCATGCTAGATATAAATTAAAAAAAGAAATATATAATACTAGGAGACAATACATTTACGATAAAACAGAAGATGAAATGTTGGAAGATATCAATTCCCATTTTGAACAATTTAAATTACACCACAATTACGCCTTTAACAGCACTGGCGAAGAAGAATCTGCATTAAGAAAATTTGAGAGCAATCTTAAGACCATATCTTCTTTGAATAGGAATAACAAACGAGTGAAATTCCGAGCTAACGAATATAGTATCCTAAGTTTTGAAGAATTTTCAGATATGTACACAGGTTTTAATGATAGTACACAATCATACAGTCAAGTTTATAATTTTAACATAAAAGTCAATAATTCACCTGAACAGTACGACTATAGGAACATTTTGTTACCAACTTATGCATTAGACCAAGGGGAATGCAAAAGCAGTTACGTTTTCAGTGCTCTTGGTAAGTAAAGATCAGTTTGTACACGAAATGCTTAAATTATTGAATAAATACGTTGTTTTAGAATTAAATGATCTGAACTAACAATAAAGGTATTGTTTCAGGAAACATAGAAGCGCAAGTCGCAAAATACTTTCATTTTAAGCCGATACTATCAGCCCAATACGCTTATGAATGTGAACCAATAGGTAACTGTGATGATGGAGGAATGCCGCATCTAGTAATGAGGTGAAGTAGTAGAATTGAGCGTTGGATCTCAAATTATCCGGTTAATAAAAGAGACTGAACTTTTAACTATTTCTACTTGTGATGCTTTAGTGCAACGGTCCTTATATAATTATATCAATTGAAGCGAAATAAGATATGGGTCAAACAATCAAAACGAGCGACACCAGAAAAACACAAAATTGTAGAAAAATATATTTGTTAAATTACTATTGACTTTATTTTACAAGATTGCGTTTTAACTATAAGTGATTGAATTAAAACTTTCAGTGCTCTAGTGGACAGGGCTGGCATAATAGAAGCCGATTATTATCAGCCGTATTCAGAATCTAACAAAAATCTAAAACCTTGCAATGCTAATGAAACATTGATGATGGTGAAAGTGACAGGGAGTTACTTATTTAAAGTGGAAAACGAAGACTTTTTGAAATATGCTTTGCTAACTTATGGACCTTTATCAGTTGGTAATGTTAATCAATGTTTTTTCTATATTTTGGCAAGTATTTGCTTCTTCACTTGAGTAAGTCCGGGCTTCGTCCCAGAGGGAGTTACAAAATAGCCAGCCAGCCAAATCCTTTTTATATCATGAAGGAAGCTCCTGTTTTAAATTTCAGCTTCTTAAATCGCTCCTCGTTGATTAAACAGTGAGTTAGTCAGAAATTCTCAATTTTGTAATTTAACCGTAATTTAAAATAAAGTGCAATGAGCCTCTCAGGAACATGTAAAGACATGTCTTAATTATAAAGAAATAAAAAATATTCCTGATGCGTAAGGTTCTACTGTCAATTAACTTTAAATTACGTTTATGAATCAGGCAGTCAGATTATAAAATTGCTAAACTGATTAACCCCACCACTAGAATTCCCAAGCTATAAAACTGAATGGAGAGTGTTTAACTCTCACACTTCTATAAGTAACTCATTTTAACATTCAAATAAAAAATAGGTATGATTATGTAATGTATAAAACTGTTTCAGCAATATATGTTGGCGATCAATTAAAGAATTATGCTTCCGGAGTTCTTGATGATTGTAAAGGAAGACCTAATCACGCTGTGCTCTTGGTGGGCTATGGTGTTTCAGGTGATCTTCTTTAATAGTACGTTGTTCATCAAGAAAAAAACGTGGCTAATCATATTACCTATATAAGTACCATTTGTGCGTAGGCTAAGAATTTGAGTGCTTCATATTACACCAAAGGCAGCGTAAATATTTCTTCCATATGAAAAAATCCGGTTGGGTTTTCAAATATCTTCATTCTTAAGAAGGAGATAAACCCCCAGAAGAAAAAAAAACATATTCATGGTATCATCTTGCGTGCTCTGTCAGAAAATGTCTTAATTTTTTTTCAAATCTTAGATACAATGAATGAGCATATCAATCAAGTAAATTAACAACATAAAAGCACAAAAGCGGTTACGCTACGAATTTGTTTAATGATGATGATGGTAAATTATTTTGCAGATGATAAATCTGAATTCTGGATCTTAAGGAACTCTTGGGGCCGTGAGTGGGGAGAAGAAGGATACTTTCGGATAAGAAAAGGAATAAATGCCTGTGGTATTTTAACCTACATCGCAACAGCCACTGTTGAAGCCTACCATCAAACGCAGTCCAGCGTTCCACCTATTATTTTACCAGATCAGGAATAAAATTTATCTTAGTTGTGTGAAATTACGTTTCTCTATGCTTTTCCTAATATTTTTCAATTACGTTTCAATTTCACTTTACTTTGCGGTATAATACTTTCATAGGTGTAGCTGTAACAGCAGCTATGATTGTTATGTCAGAAAATTCAAACTTTCCTAATGCATTTTGCTAAAGTTTTTCACTATCGTTACACTGTTTTTCATTTCGATGAAATGTGAAAGTTCTCTTCTTATTTCATTTTTAAAATTACGTGCAATATTTATGACTTGATTGCTAAGAAATTTTCAGACGCAATTTTGTGCTTTTCAGACGCAATAGACGCAATTATAGTTTTAAATGATGACGTTTTATTAAAGCTTGCTATATTAACTAAAGTTTGAGCTCTTGCAAAGGGTTAAGTAACATTGTTTAGATTATCAATTTGAGTTCAACTGTTAAAAATTAATTGGTAAAGTTTTTATTCTAAGAAGTCTGTCATAAAACCCACAATAACTTTATCAATAAAAATGTGAGTATATAATGTTCTTGTGTTAAAAAAAGTTATTCAGCATGGAATTTTTGTTAGCAAAAGAAAATGATTGCATAATGTTAATAACACAAATGTTACATATTTTCATTACTACTATAAGTCTTATGTAAATATTAGGTCAAATATTTGTAGATAAAATAGTGTGATGAATATAAGTGTTTTATTTATAGTACTTTTTTGCATTTACGAGGATCGAAATGAAGCCGAAGCAGAGAACAACAGTGAAAGAAAAATAAATGGTAAAATATATAAGAAAAACTTTACCCCAAGTATGTCTGAACAAGAGATACTGCAAAATATACCTTACTATTTCAAGGAATATACAGAGTACTATTTTCTACAATTTCCAACTTTTGAAAGACGTGAAGTAGCTCTCGAAACGTTCATAGAAAATGTCCATAAACTAAATAAAATTAATAAGCGAAACACATCTGCATTATTTAAAGTAAATGAATACACAATTTACACATTGGATGAATTTAAAAGTATGTACACAGGATTTCGTTATGTTAACAACATGGATGAAGGACAAAAGATTTACGACTTTAATATAGAAATTACTGACCTCCCAAGTTCTATAGATTACAGAGATATATTGATGCATAATTTTGCTGTAGATCAAGGGGAGTGCAAAAGTAGTTATGTTTTCAGTACCATAGGTAAGAAGCAAAGATATAGTAGAAGATTAATAGTAAGAATACACGAAAGAATCCCATTTACTCCAATATTTTAATTCCTTACTTGAATCCCATTCAAAAAGATTCAGGTATGGAGCTGCAAAATATAGATGAAAGCAGATAATTCCAATATTCAGCTGCTGCAAGTCTATAGTCTATACTAATATTATAAAGAGGAAAGATTTGTATTTTTATATGTTTGCATTTTTGTATGTAACGAATAGGCTCCGAAACTACTGGACCGATTTGAAAAATTATTTCACCATTAGGGTGCTATATTATTCCTGAGTAACATAGGCTACATAATTTTCCCAAATTCCCACGGGAACGAAGTCCTCGGCGGGATGCTAGTCTACACTAATATTATAAAGAGGAAAGATTTGTACCTATTTTTGTATGTTTGTAATGAATAGGCTCAAAAAGTACTGGGCCGATTTAAAAAATTCTTTCACCATTAGGATGCTACATTATCTCTAAGTAACATAGGCTACATAATTTTTCCGAATTCTCACGGGAACAAAGTCCCGAGCGGGATGCTAGTATTTAATAAAGTAAAGAAGAGATTAAGCATAACGAGAATAAATCTATAGGTACCTACTAAAAAGTTCATAATTCAACAAAAGATCGTAAATGTTCAGTAGTAATTTTGAATAGAATTTAGTGACATGAGAACAGAATGCAACAGTAATTATAACAAAAATTGATTAATTTTTGCTTTTGTAATTAGATAAAATATATTGATTTCGAAGTGTGTATTGCATTTGATATGATAGTTTTTTTCCAGGAAATATAGAAGCACAGGTAATGAAGAACTTTCATTTCTATCCCAATCTGTCATTGCAATTTGCTTACGAATGTGAACCAACTGGTGATTGCCTTCAAGGGGGCCTGCCACATTTAGTGATGGAGTTAGTAACACTTACATTTTTCTGAACATTTGTGGGGTATTAATAGAGAATTGTGGCCACAAAGTCACAGAATGGTGGTTAAGGGGAGCGACAAGGTGGGCAGACCACCAGCCCGATGGTCAGACGATATCATCACATCGATGACGGGATCTTAATGTATAAGTTTGACACAGGACCGTAACGATTGGCGCTACAAAGGAGAGGCCTAAGCCCAGCAGTGTGTGGATGTTGGTTGTAAATGATGATGATGAACACTGGATAGAGAAGGTTACTATGGTGACGTATGCGTGCGAAATTTAAAAAAAAAAAAAAAAAAACATTTTTTTTCTAATACTTCGGGTGACTGAATTTAAATGTTGCCATATCAAAAATTAAAGCGCCATTCATTCAGAGTAAGACAAAAATAGTTCCATATGAGTAACACCATGGGTAAGACAGAGATCTGCAAAACGCCCAAGTTTGACTTCTCCATACTAATGTTGGTAACTGTAGTCGCCACGGGCGCTTTGAGCCCGTTTTCATTTTGGTAAGTGTAGTTGCCATGGGCACATTAGCGGATATTTATTGGGTCGTAATTTAAAATGTGTTTTTTTTTTAATGTGCGATTCAAATGAACTTCTTTCGCTTCCTTCTTAATCAAAATTGGTTTCAATAAGCAAACATTTGTATGAGAGCATCTTCTATATATTTTTTGTCTTTTGAATTTTCAGAGCTTTGATGAAAACACCAGGAATAGTTGAATCATCGAATTATGCAAACTACTATCACTCAGCTAAACTGAAAAAATGTAAAATTAACGAAGACACGGCAGTAATTAACGTAACTGGCGTATATAGATTCAAAGTCACAAATGAAGATTATTTGAAAAATGCTTTAGCATTATACGGACCTTTAGTAATAGGTATCGTATTTTTATGATATAAAATGCAATGACTCCTAGAAATAATAATATTTTCGTCTTTAAACTGGTATTTTATCATTACTTATATCGCCGGCTCAGAGACTCAAAGATGATCTTGGTCTCCGACATTAAAGTGAGTTATTACTTTCTACAGGCCACTTCTGTCATTTTTGATGTGACAATCATTGATATGTTTAAATGCTCGGAATAACGTGATTTATTCCTTATAAAACCAAGTTATTCTGAGCCTAAAAAAACAATTTCAACGAATTTCTCAATTCGAAACGAATAATTGAAATGATCATGCCCCAAACTAAGCATTAGTTATGACCATGGTCCAGGATTTAGCAGATCAAATTACATCGGCGCCCCTGCTCGCTAATAGACAGTTCAAGTCATCCATAAATTAGTATTGTGTCAAGTTAATGCTTATATTTCAGCAATACACGTGGGAGAGGAATTAAAGAACTATCATTCTGGAGTTCTTCAACCGGTACTCTGCAACGGGAAACCCGACCATGCTGTTTTATTATCAGGCTATGGCGTTACTGGTATTGTATTTCAATCACTAAGTAACAATATGGAGGTACATTTAGGAATTTTTGACTGGCTGCTGTCTATTGGCAATACAGTAAGCAATCTGTGATAAGGCAGCGAGACCTATGGGACAACGGCGTTAACCTAAATATATGTAGGTAGATATGTGCTGTCTATTTTAACAGAGTTCAATAAAAACAGCGAAGAAAACCTTAGACCCCTTACTAAATATTTTAATGTCCGATGAATTAAGAGATAAAGTAGTAACAATTTCTAACAGCTCAGAATTTTAATTCACACAATCGCCAATAGATGGCGCAATCCACCGAACCTGAAGAAAATAAATCGAATTCAGGAATTAATACTATAAATTATAATTACGGTTATCAAACATATCACGAACTATTGCATCATATTGTTTAGAAGTGAACTTGTTATTTATTTTTGCCAGTTTCGTGATTTATTTTCGGTCTATTTGTCCATTTACAATAACTGGAATAGGTAGGTATCAGTAGATTTGAAAACGAATGAATCCTGCAAAAGAAATTAAAAATCTCCCATGATCATAAGCAGCGCCTCCCAGTGGATCATTTGAGTACAATTATTTTTTTAATTTGTGTACGAAAAATCTCTTATTGAGAAAATATCTTGTTTATCTTAAAAAGGAACTGAATCCAAAACCCAAAACCGAAATAATTTTTGAAAACTATTTGGAAATTAAAAAGTTACAAGCTATTAAATTTCAATAGAGGGAGAAACTGTCAAACAACGAAAAAGAGATGCACTTACTGGCACGTGACGTCACCGCCATTTTTTTTGCGTGGGTAAAAACGAGATAGCTAGCTCTCCTCACAAAATGAGATAGCTAGTTCTCACGATAATGTAAATGTTATAATTACTTGTTTATTTATAAACCAATTTTAATGCTGTTTTAGGATATTAATATATTTCTAGCATTATTTTTTGTTTCACATACAATAATTCATAAAATCAAACACTGTCAACATTCCTATTGTTACGTCTTTATGCTCGAATTAGGCCAGCGCAATGTGGTTGACTGGGGCCTAAACCCCCTTCTTGTCCCGCGGTGGGGAAGTTGGGCTGATGAAGATCCTCTCGTGTCAGATACTATTATAATAGAAAAAGTTTTTTTTTCAGAGGACCAAATACCGTATTGGATAATAAAGAACTCTTGGGGACCAGATTGGGGAGAGAAAGGATTTTTCCGTCTGATTCGAGGTGAATGGGCATGCGGGATAGGAAGCTATATAGCGACGGCCACAGTTGATATAAACTATGAGAATAATATGACTGTCACACCTATACTTTTGCCGGTAAGAAGAAAATATACATTAAATAAAGAAAGAGTGGACCACCGATTTAAGTTATCAGCTAACTATAGCGGCCACTTCGCCTAAAACTTGTTTGGAAATTGAACTAAAGACCTAAGAGTTTACAACAGTAATCATTCGTATCGGCTAAGAGTGACATTGAAATGAAAGAAGATCACCAGATAATCAAATTTAGCAGAACATCGACATATTATATGTAAAATGTCTTAGCAAAAGCTTACGTATCTTTTCCCTAACTAGGAACACGAAGAGTTTGATGATATAACATATTGCTACCTAATCTATAAAATATATTCCGTTTTTTTTTTTGCTTTTAGTTTATGTATCAATACTGCTTTGAGTTGATTAAATCATAGATATCTCCATAGATATGTTATACCTTATACAAAAACATTAATTTAAGAAAAAAATCGAAAAAATTACCAGTAGACAAAATTGATGATGTTTGAAAACTAAAAAAAATAACAAATTTCGTGCCTTAGGCCCGAATTCACCAACTACAACATAATCAATGATTACGTAGCCGTGTTAACATTTAACAGTTCTTTAAACAAACCGAGTTTTTAAACGGTTTTATTTAGCTTACCCTGTTTGTTTTATTAATTTGGGTCAAATCTAGTAATTGAAATTTGACCCCATTCCTGTTAATGGATTGATCTGAAATTTTATAGGCACTTTTAGTTCTGATGACAATATAATTTAATAGGTACATTCGGTATCATTGTAAATCTAAGATGGCCCCCGCCACGAAATGGCGGATTACATATTTCAGCGATAAATTTACAATGGAGATCGCCGAAACACAAAAAAATAAACTAGACGAGATTTAAAATGAAAGAAAAAAATTTAATCAAACAAAAACAGTAACAAAAATTCGACACAGTCCCGAAAATTAATTAGCACAATTAAATTTTTAGGTGTAAACAGAAACTTAACAAATTGGAAAACCTAACATTTAAAACAATTTTTAACGTACGGATATTTTGTTTGGAAATGAAGTGTTGGATAATTTTGAACGGTTACAATAGCATACAAAAAATCTAAACACGAGGCCTAACTATAAATTATTATCTGTTGCAAATAGGAAGATAATAATTCGACGTCGAATAAAATACCCCACCTACTTGACAGATAAAACTATTGCTGATAAAATTGGCTTTTTGTCAAAAATAAATTAGGTAAATTTAAGGTAATGGAACTGAAACTTAGCTACTGGTCTTCTTGAGGCCGCTGGTAAAACCGCTATGGAATAGTAGCTGGAACAGGTGGTTCGGGATGCTCGCAAACTGGGTACACGTCTGTCAGTACACTCAGCGGAAAACTGCTGCCCAGCCTTTCTTTATGTCATAGTTTAAACGCACTGCAAATTTGATAATAAAATTGATATTTCCACTTTTTTTAAAAGGTTAAGACCTTTTTTAAAAATAGTTGTTGAATGTCTTATTAAATATTTCACATAATTGCTTTAAACTAGTCTTCTATGCACAATAAATAATGATCATATCTCCACAAAATTTTTCGTCGAATGACTGTGACAACTTCAATCCCAAACATAATCCAAAAATCAAGCAAATTCTAAAATTTTGAAATATATTGAATTAAAAAGAAAACTAGACCGGAAATAATAAGAGAACATAAAAAAGATCGCAAGCAGAAATGCTGCAATATTTTATCAGCACTTCCTCAATATGGGTATCAAATGAAAGGGATTGATTAGTAAAATAGAGTTCTCTATGAAAATAAAATGAAAATCCATTATGGCCGCCATTAAAATGGCAGGTGATTTTTTTTTCACTACTCCTTCAATATGGGTATCAAATGAAAGGGCTTGAATAATAGAATACTGTGACATGCTTCGACTTAGTTTTTAGTTTTCAAAATTAAAAACTTAAAAATAAAAAAACGAGTAATTTTTTTTAAAATGATAAACGGTTTTATTGAAAACTATAATATTTTAATCCCTACTTATATATATATATATATTTATATATAATATTATAAATGCGAAAGTAACTCTGTCTGTCTGTCTGTCTGTCTGTTACCTTTTCACGCCTAAACCGCTGAACCGATTTTGATGAATTTTGGTACAGAGATAGATTAGAGCCTGGGAAAGGACATAGGCTACATTTTATCCCACAGTTGGGCACGATATAACCTGTAGTCCACGCGGGCGGAGCCGCGGGCGGAAAGCTATATTATAAATGCGAAAGTAACTCTGTCTGTCTGTCTGTCTGTCTGTTACCTTTTCACGCCTAAACCGCTGAACCGATTTTGATGAATTTTGGTACAGAGATAGATTAGAGCCTGGGAAAGGACATAGGCTACATTTTATCCCACAGTTGGGCACGATATAACCTGTAGTCCACGCGGGCGGAGCCGCGGGCGGAAAGCTAGTTGAAAATAAAGAGTAGGTACTAAAAGCTAGAAAATAATTCGATAGGTCCTAGGTATCAGTCATCACACTACTCTCCTCGTCAATCTAGGGCATTGATCAGACGAAAAATAAAATTGTTGGGCGTGTGAAATTTATATCAAGTAAATCGCTATATCATTAATATTATAATATATGCTATTTACATATTACTCAGATAACGCACGCCCGACGATTATATTTTGAAATGAAAACTTGAAGTATGGGTAAAAAATGTTAAACTCGCGTCAGGACACGTGACCTAATCGAAAATTCGTAAGACGGAGGGAGAGTAGACCGCAAGGAAGTAATATTATATATTCAAGTTTTCACTTCTGCCGGCACTCCCGGAGTGCAACCCATTATTTTTTTTTGTCTGATCAATGCTCTAGATCAGGGGTGGCCAACTTGATTATACCCAAGATCTCTTGTTTACTAACAAAACCCTGTGCGATCTACCAATTACATACTTCTTGAAATCTTAAATGAAACAGCATAGTTCAGTACACAATCATGTAGTATTTTTTTTATCATACTAAGAGAAAAAACTTAATTCTGAAATGTTTTTTATTTTTTTGCCTTGCCACGATCGACTGGACTAACAATCGCGATCGACCGGTCGATCGCGATCGACCGGTTGGCCACCCCTGCTCTAGATTGATGAGGAGAGTAGTGTGATAACTGGTACCTAGGACCTATCGAATTATTTTTTAGCTTTTAGTACAATTTTAAATTAAAACACTTTTTACTAGTTTTTTATATTTTAATGTTCACCATCCATTTCTAACGAACGGTTAATTAACTAAACAAGCGTTTTTGAATGAATGGGTTGTAAATGATTGTGTGGTTTAATATTAAGTTTGCTTTTACGCGACCAACATCAAAAAATGGCAGCATAACATTATCACACTACGATATGAAATGCCTGCCATGTCAACGCAATGTCCGTGCGTGAACGTCTTTATTATTTTACAATGCAGTTGCTCGGAAATGGCCCCGTAACATGGCTACGGAGTGTACGTTTACGTACCCCATAAAACACATGTCATGTTATGTAATTTAGAAATGAGAAGAAGATTTTGAAAAGAAAAAAAATATTTGAACTAATGAGCAAATAAACCATTTTTCATATACCAAAATTCAACTTCAGTGGTTATTCTGTGATCCAGTAAAGTTATTTTATTTATTAATTTATGCATTAAAAGTAAGCAAAAAGTGAATAAAATACTGACAAAAATGTATGACGCAATAAAGAGTAGCTGATTTGATAATTCAGTGACCCTTTTGACAAGTGAGAGTATTATCTTTCTCTTAAAGCTTCATACTGGCTGTATAGTATGACAGCAAAGAGTTTTTATGC
Source organism: Aproaerema taeniolella (assembly GCA_949987775.1). Classification (NCBI taxonomy): domain Eukaryota; kingdom Metazoa; phylum Arthropoda; class Insecta; order Lepidoptera; family Gelechiidae; genus Aproaerema; species Aproaerema taeniolella. The sequence goes on along the minus strand of OX465246.1, from coordinate 4,918,681 downwards.
CTGATAAAATAATTATTTCTGACGAAATTCTTGATTTTCAGTGAAATAAAATATAAAAGTAAATTATTTATTTTACTTTTTCAATAAAACAAATCTGATTTTTAACAAATAATTGAACTATTTAATAATTTCTGTAGGCGCAATGGGCATTTTATTTACTTAGCCTTTGCCTCATAATTGTAGAAAAATATTTTGCTCGCTATTATTTTGCCCGCCATTTGAAATTATTTGTTCAACAAAATCATTTTTGTGTTATAAAAATGTTAATTCCTTGATGTTTTGTGTTTAATCGTAAAATATTAGTGCACATTGTTGAATTTTAACACGTTTTCAGTGAATGTTGATTAGAAATACTATCTTTTAAGACTTTTGGATATACCTATACAATGTAAGTTTTTGACAATATTTTTTTTAGTTTCTTTTCCTCGGCTACTGCATTGTAAAACGTTGAACAATATACGTGCCTTAGGTAATGTGTAACTGGAGCCCTATAAAACACTCGCTTCGCTCGTGTTTCAAATGGGCTCACGTTACACATTACCTACGACACTAGTATCGTTAATAACTATAGCATCCTTTTTCTACCCGTCTGTCACTACAATGTCATTGTTTTTGACGGCCGGTTTGGTCAAGTGGTAGCGGCGTTGCTTCTTGATCGGTGGGTCCTGGGTTCAATTCCCAGCCGGGCCAAATACTTGCGTGTACAAAGCAGATGTCTGTTCTCGGGTCAGTGTTTGTCTTTATACAGGGCTTTAGGTATCTCTCTTGCAACCTCTCGGGTGGTAAATCAGTCCATGAAACTGAACAACCTCCCCAAGGAACATAGGTCGAAATACGAAAAAAAATTTTGAGTTCCCATACGAACTTCATCAGCATAAAGCGCATTTTGTATGGGAGATCAACATTTTTTTGCCGTATTTTGACCTATGTTCCTTGGGGAAGTTGTTCAGTTTCATGGATTGATTAACCACCCAAGAGGTTGAAAGAGAGATACCTAAAGCCCTGTATTGTTGTATATGTTCCGAGGGACCCACGGCACAAGGTAAGGCCTTGACGTGTGCTTTTGAGTGTGTAGCGTTATGTTTTATATTTTATGATTTTATCTATGTTTGTATAAACGAAATCATGTTCCGAAAGCTTTATCTTAAGCTTTAGCTTTAATAAAGCTTTTAATAAAGCTTTAGCTTTATTTATTTCTCGAAATAAACGGGGTGCGCGTAAAATTCGCTCAATAGCTTCGAAATCATCTAACACAATTATTTTCTTCAAAGATCTAATTCAAAGCGTCTTGCATTTTTATTTTTATTTGCTTAAAACTAATGAATAATGTTGGAGAGCAACTAATCAATGGTTAAAATAAATTCAATGCATCGTTTAAGTTAAACAGTCGATTACCAGTCTTAATCAATGGTTAGTGCTTGGTGAACAGCAAAATATTGTTAAACAGTTGTTTAAGGTTGAAAAAACTGTTTAAAATTTAAACATCTGTTGGTGAACACGGGCCTTACACGACAATCGAGCATATTGGAAATGAATCTACGGCATTCGGATCTACGGCATTTTGACTTTTTTCAAAAAGGTTAGGCTAAAGGGCAAACCCTTGATCCGATCGTCTTTGTTGTAGGCTCAAATTGTAGCTGACTGTCCAGAGGAGCGTTTATCAAATGTTTCATATCATTCTTCGTTTCGGAAAATTCGGAAAAAATTATATTTTTCTTTTCACTATTTCGGCCATAACTTTTTTGTTTTTGACTTTCTCGAATAATTATTTTTGCACCTTACAGCTCTCGTAAACTCGCGTCTTTTTAGTATTTTTTTTGAATATCATGTCTTCACAACTCTCCGAGATTTAAGGAAATTGCACTTTTTCGCGAAATCGAAGCCTACACTGGAGCGAACGAAAAGACATTTCCAATGTCAATATTTTAGCATCACTACATGTACTTGCATACTATTCGTAATGAAACAACACAGTTGCTTTACGAAAACTGTCTCTGAGATAGGAGCGACATTGCGACATTACGACGTCTGCACGACATTACATCAAATTATACATGTTATTTTGACGTAATGTCGTGCAGACTATAAACATGTAAAACAATTTTATTTTATTTACAGCAAAAAAACATCCCACGCAGTATAACATTACCTATTCCGCAAGATACAGATGAAGTAACTGAAATAAACAATTTTAATAATTTTGGATCCTCAGTAATAGGTTCCAAGATATCTGTCACTGAGACTCATTCAAACAGAGCTGTTGAAACAGAAAATCCTGTATTGAAAATCGAACAACTATATCAAAAAAGGATTATGAATTCTTCACATGTCCAACGCTCAATAATGGAAACATCATTTTTTGAGATACAACCAAAATTAAGACCTACAAGAAAGTCAACCACTAAAATACAAAAAAAATCTCATAGTTTATCAATTTTTCCAGCAAGTGATGAAGAGCAAATGCCTGAGCATAAAAAAATACGATATGTGACAGCGAAAGGTATTCACAACCAACACGTAAAGCTAAAAATTATTGTTAATAAAGATGACTATGGAAATTTGAGATTTAAAGAAATGGGAAATATAGGACCGCAGCATCAAGACGAAGTAATAGTCTTAGAATCTGCCGAAGCTAAAGATGATAAAACAGATATGAGTAGTAATGATTTTGAAATTGTAAGTATCCCAAAAAAGAAAAAGCATACATCGTTTCAAAAAAGCACAAAAACCAAAAAAACAAAACCAACTAAAACAACTACATCAATTTACGCAAAGACGCTGACTAGGCACACTGTTATGACCCATACGATAGTGCCTTATACAATAGATGATCTACAAAAAGGAAGAAGCAAAACTAAGCAAGTGAAAAAAGACCAGTTAAGTTTAGAAATTGATAATAATAAATCTGTGAATTCAAAATCAAAAATATATACTTCCGTTATTCGTCATCGACTTCGCAAAAAACGTAAAACTACAACTAATGTTTTCAAGCAAACCACCAGAAGACGATTCAAAATCAAATCCAGGGAAAATAAAAGCAGTAACAACATTAAAACGACCTCAAAAAGTGAAAAAAGACAGAGGAATAAAAAAAATACAAGACAAAAAAATTATAGCAATCATAAAAGTTATGTACCTGAACTACAAAAAGAAATAACCAGGTCTGTTCAGGTAAGTCACTTTTCCGAACTGACTAATATGCACAAGCGAACATCTACTCGAAGACATAAAAAATATATAATTGTTGTTGATGCGACAGATAGTGAGAATGATGATTCAGCAGCAAACGATGATAATAGAGAAGATTCAACAACAAAAAATCCACAATTGATGAACAAAGAAGATGGTGAAAACAATGAAAATCAAAAGAGCGGTGTATCAGAATTTATAGTTTTCAATCATCATAAAAAAACGAAATCTACGCGATCTCCATCTCCAAAGACAATAAATAGTGAAGAAAACAACGACGGTAGTGAAAATATTGATGAATTTGGGCAAACTGAACAATCACAAGCAAGATTTTATATAGACGATGCAATAAACGTACGCTAAGTATAAACTTTAAAATCCACGTAAGTTTATGATAATCATGAAAACTTTGGATAACCATCTAGATAGATGGAATTTAGGAAGTGATTTAAATTCGCTAGGTGCTAGATTGAGTTGGAAATACGAAGGAAACAGAAGAATATAAAAGACGGGAAAGAACGAAATAAAACTCAAACTTTACTATTGCTTAGCTTTGCGGTGGTGGCAAAGGTGACCATCTAGTTTCATTCATTATCCCTTAACCTTACGAACTGCAGTTGTTTATGTAATAGTGTAAGGCCACTGAAGAAAATTTTTTTTTTTTTTTCATAGACGCTATTACGATTTCTTTATTTGACACTTTGTAATAGATAAAGCGTAATGGATAAAGCCTGAATAGAACTTCATAAAGGTATGTGGGAAATATTTTATTTTTGTCCAATAAAGGGCTAACACATTGAGAAGGCTACAAACTTTTTTTTTTTTTATTATGAGAACTCTTGACCCCAATCTTGACCAAGGTCATGGATGAGGTCGACGATGGAGCGTGTTAACCCAGAAAATGCCAATTAAGGCACTAGTACTCCCACGCATTTACGGAACACAGCAAGCCGTTTGGCGTCGGACTTTCGGTAGGAGGGTCGCGAACCAGACGGCCCTTTACAGAGCCTACCACACCGCATGAGACCATAGGACGACACCTCAGATTCAAAACAAACTGAGGTGACGTTGCCTAAGATGGATTACTAGGAGGCAGGTCTCATTTTTGTTTCCTTAGTCGCCTCTTACGACACCCACAGAAAGAGATGAGGTGGTGTTATTCTCAACCGATCACCACACGGCATTAGACTGAATTTTACAATGAGAATGAATGTACTAATTTATTGGCGAAAGATTTGGTTATCTATACAGGATGTAAATGTGCAGGCTTGCCATATTCGCCGACGTGATAGTAAGTCAACATATTACCTATTTTATTCTTTAACTTCCAAAACGGAATATTTAATCAAAAACGTAAAACTAAACAAAACTTTTGTTTAAAATAAATGTGGCCCGGAATAAACCATATCAATTTTAGGAGCGATGGAAAACCTAATATTCGCATACTCGTACCTCAAATCAGAGTGACAAAGCAACAAAACAAATGATTTCAAACTTTCCTTTTTACTTCTTAACCCCCGACAAAAAAGAGGGCTGTTATAAGTTTGATGAATGTATCTGAATGTGGCATCGTAGCTCCTAAACGAATTTACCGATTTCAAGACGGTTTTTTTGTTGAAAGCTGACGTGATCGAGATGGTTCTTGGCCTTTTTGATCAAAATCGGTTCAGCCGTTTAAAATGTATACGCAACAAATTATAATTGTACGGGCTTAGGACCGTCAAAAATACATGATTGCTTTAGCAGTGAAAGTATTGTAGTTAAGTTTGAAATTAACTACTAAGCAATAAGGCATTTTTAGTGAAGTTAAAAGCCTAAGAACAATCCAACAATTACAACAGAAAACTCGCACGGCACGCCACTCGACTGACGACGGTATAATTTCACCTTGATCGCGTGACCCATTCGCTAATAATAAACCGAAAGAAAAATAATGGGTCCCGCCTGGTGCCAAACATAATGTAAATTATTTAGGTAACTTAGGCTTTCAACTCATAATTCAGTCTGTTAAACCATAGTAGTTTATTGGGTTTTAGTTTTAGTAGTTTGTTTTCTCAATCTTGTTTCGTTCTTTTTAGTGCGTTACTTATCTGTTGATGTTTTTGCAGTCGGGTTTTTTGTTTTTTTAAATAATTTATTTTATTTTGTTAAAAGTAGCTAACCGAAACGACAAAAAACGACCACCATTTTAACGCGCTTAGCGTGACATCACATTACACTTTTTTGCCACAGATTTTGGTTTTATAGTATTTCGATTAAAATTTCAACTAATTCATCATGGAACAACATTCTTCATCTATAGAAAGGTCTAAATAACCATTATAACAAGTATTTATTCATTTGGAGTCATTTTGTTGTCATTAATTCTGACGTCACATTATTCACTTTTACCAATAGCAACGCGTTTCAGATATTTGAATTTTCCTCAGTTTTTCTGCACTTTTTAAATATTAATTTCCGACTCAAAAATAAATTTTAATCAAAAATATCCAAATAGACAATAATTTTGAAGTGATAAAGATTATTAAAAAAATAAAACGGGCAAGTGCAAGTCGGACTCGCGCAAGAAGGGTTCCGTACCATTACCTATAATACCGGCCAAGTGCGAGTCGGACTCTACTACGGACTCGGACTAAAAACCATCATCTCTATAAAAACGGAAAAAAAACACGTTTGTTGTACAGGAGCCCCCCTTATGTATACTCTAAGGAGCCCCCTTATAGTTAACGATACTAGTGTCGTAGGTGCGAGTGTTTTATAGGACTCCAGTTACACATTATCTAAGGCACGTAAATTGTTCAACGTTTTACAATGCAGTAGCCGAGGAAACGAAACTAAAAAAGTGTTGTCAAAAACCTACATCGTATAGGTACATCCAAACTTCTTAAAAGATGGTATTTCCAATCAACATTTACTGAAAACGTGTTACAATTGAACAATGTGCACTAATATTTTACATTTAAACACAAAACATTAAGGAATTAACATTTGTATACCACAAAAAAGATTTTGTTGAACAAATAATTTCAAATGGCGGGCAATTTGTAATTGTAATTGTAAGACGGGCTGGTTTCCGCAACTCGACGTCAACATGCGCCTATTTTGCGTGACTTTTGTTTATTAGGATGGCTGTCAGTCTAGCCACCCTAGCTCCTCCAGAAATTGCAGAAGTCCCTTAGGATCCTCCACAACCTCCGGGAGGGACCCGGGTGTGCCCAGGTGTTTGGCCCGGTAGTTGGCCACCTCCTTGCAGTTCAACACGACGTGGGCGGCCGTCTCTTCCTCCTCCATGCATGCTCTGCATAAAGGACTGTCGGTGATACCTAGAGTGTATAGGTGTTTGTTGAACATACCATGCCCTGTTATTACGCTCGTAACCGCTCGAAGTTGAGTCTTCTTTAGCTGGAAGAGCTTGCGGGAGAGACGTGTATTGATTGCAGGTAAGGCTTCCTTTGATTGTCGGCATCCCTTCTGGTTCCGCCAATTGTCGTTACCTTGTACCTTGGTTTGCAGTCTTAGCAGAGATCGAAGCCCGTTAAAAGGCACCGGTACTATCGGTTCCGGACCAATAGCTCCGGCGTCGGACCCCCTTTTAGCAAGTTCGTCAGCTGCGTCATTACCTCTGGATCCACTGTGTCCTTTGATCCATTGTAGAGTGATATTGTTGTTGTTGCTACATACCTTCATTATAGCACAGTAGCAGTTGTATATGAGTCCTGAGTTCATTGTATTGCTGTCTAGAGCCATGAGTACAGCTCGACTGTCTGATAGTATCCTAATTGACTGTTCGGCTATCTTCCTGTCTTTGATAGCCTCCATAGCCAGGATTATGCCCATGCATTCAGCCTGGAAGACAGTATTATACTCACCGAGTGGACGGGAGATGTTAATATTCAGGTCCTCTGAGAATACCCCGGAGCCAGTACCTGTGTTTGTCTTTGATCCATCCGTAAAAATTCTTAAATCAGTCTGATTAAGTCCTTCACGATGGTCATCATGTAATTGTATTTTGTATTTTTTGTCAAATACATACGTTTTGTGTATCCTGTCGTTTGTGGCACCCAATATAGGTAACTCCTCGGTAGCAGTGCGCAGGATAACTGCGTGAGGGGCCCTGCTGTTCTTCGCCCAGAGACCTAGGGTGTTTAGACGTATCGCGGATATGCATGCTTCCTGTCTAATAAACAGGTGTAAGGCTGGTAAGTTAAGCATTACCTCCAGAGCCGCGCTGGGTGTAGTTCTCATGCTGCCAGTCATGGCCAGACAGGCTTGTCTTTGAAAACTTTGTAATTTGGTCTGTACCGTGGATAGATTAGTGCGCGGCCACCACACCACAGCGCCGTAGCAGACCGTTGGTCGAATCACTGCTGTATATAGCCACCGAATGATTTTGGGGGAAAGGCCCCATTTTTTCCCTATCATTCTGCGACATTGCCAGAACATGATACTTGCCTTAGTCAGTTTTGACTCAAGGTGTGCATTCCAACTCAACTTACTGTCCAGGACTATACCTAGATATTTGACCTCAGTGGAGAGTTGGAGTTGAGTGTTAAATAGTCGTGGGAGATTGTAGTTTCCTAGCATGCGTTTGTTAGTGAACATTACTACCTCCGTTTTGGTTGGGTTAACCGATAGCTCGAACTCCCTGCACCATTGTTCGACAATCTTGAGAGCTGATCTGGTTACCTCACAAACCGTACTTGCTTGCTTGCCTGAGATCAAGATGGTGAGATCATCGGCATAGCCTATAGTGTGGTAATGATACCTGTTTAACTGCGAGATGAGGCTGTTGATGACGATGTTCCATAGAAGGGGCGATAGTACCCCCCCTTGTGGACAGCCTTTTACTACCGTCGCCATGCGGGAGCCGCCGGCAAAACGGACGACTCTGTTTCGCAGCATGTTATTGATCCAGTTAATTAGAACATTACTTACTCCATGTCTGGAGAGCGCTGTTTTGATACTGGTGTAGTTTGTTTTGTCAAAGGCACCTTCAATATCGATAAAGGTCCCTAGACAAATGCCTTTGTTTTGAATAGCTTCTTCTATCCTCGTGACTACCGAGTGTAGAGCTGATTCTGTAGATTTACCTGCACTGTACGCGTGTTGGTTGGGGTGCAGTGGTGTATTTTTCAATGCATTGTCCCTCAGTTCTCTGTCACATATTTTTTCGAGTGTTTTCAGCAGGAAGGATGTAAGGCTGATTGGCCTGAAGGATTTTGCACTGGTGTAGTCGGATTTACCTGGTTTAGGTATAAATAGGATGTCTACTTCCCTCCATTTTTTTGGTATATATTCAAAGGCCAGACATGCTCTGAGGATCTGCACGAGTATTTCAATTTCCACTCTACCTGCCCACTGGAGGAGGGCCGGGAAGATTCCATCAGGTCCAGGTGCCTTGTAAGGTGCGAAGCTGTCGATTGCCCAGTTGACTTTGTCAGTACTTACCACTTTATGGGCGTAGTTCCAGCTGTCCTCCGTCGGGCTACCAGTCACCTCTATCCAGTCTACATTCTCAGTGAGACTGCAATCTGGGAAGTGAGTTTGTAGTAGAAGGTCTTCGACCTCCTCCGGGGAGCTGGTGTATGTGTTATCATCTTTGCGTAATGAACCTATACTTCGGTTGTTAGTATTAGCAAGAATCTTGCGTACTCTGTTGGCATGTTCATTAGACTCAATATTGTCACAGAACTTACGCCAGGAGGCTGAGCTTCTGTATCTGATGCGTTTTTTGTATCTGGACTTAGCCTCCTTGTAGTTGTCCCAGTCCAGGTCATCGCTCGTGTTCATTGCCCTGTTAAAGAGTTTTCTGACCTTGTGTCGTAACCTCTCCAGTTCTGGACCCCACCACGATTGGCCACTTTTTGTTCCTTGTGGTGGATCCTTGAGTGGGCATGCTTCTTCGTAACTATCTCTCAGATGTTTGGTGAAAGTAGTTACCTGTAATTCCAGCATTTCTGCGGTGTCTGGTCTACTTGGATGTTCCCAGGACCTGAATTTTGATTGAAGAGATCTCAAGTACACGTTTTTATCCGTTTTCCTTGGATTCCTTCTTGGTAGTTGTGGCTTTATTGGGCCCTGTATATCATACCTTATCCACCTGTGGTCAGAGCAGGACGCCTCCTTGGATACGTGCCAACCCTCGACTAGGTTGGATACTCGCTCAGTGGCGAGAGTGAGGTCTATAATTGTTTTGCTTCTTTTAGTGACAAAAGTTGGTTCTGAACCTATATTTAGAAGATTTAGGTTTGTAGAGAAAAGGTATTCAACAAGTTTGTTACCTCTGTCGTTGTATTTCTTCATACCCCATAGAGGATGGTGTGCGTTGCTGTCTGTGGCCACCAGGAGTTCCAGGCCTTTTCGCTCGCAGTGCTCCACCAGCCGCTCGAGGTTGTAGGGGGGAGGATCGTCGTCCGCATCCATGTAGGACGAGGCTAACACCACTTTCTGGACGACGTCACTCTGTATTTCCTGTAGCTGTATGGCACAGAGGTCCCTAGAACAGAATTCTGTTAAGGTTTGCGCCGTAATGTTTTTAGAAGTGTATATACAGGTCCTGGGAGTGTCCGGACCTTCACTACAATGTAACTTACCACCCAGGTTGTAAAGTCCTTTGATTTTGCCATGCCTGACATATGGCTCTTGAATCAGGGCTATGGCAGTAGAATGAACCCCCAGCCATCTTCGTAGTTGAGCTGAAGCAAGCTCAGAGTGCTGGAGGTTCGTTTGGAGGACGTTAATTACTGAGGAAGGGGACGCCATCTTGCGACAGCAACACCTCTTCCTCCTCCTCCTCTGCTGTGGAAGGTTGACCCTGTTCCCATACCATGTCGCCCTCGTCTTCGGAGTTGACGGACAAGTCCTTCATCTCCTCATCCAAAGGCGGCCTGGATGGTCCCGGGGTCGGTTCGGTTGGCCCCGTCGCCGTAGCCGGAGCCTTGCCTCCCTCCGTAGAAGTGGTGTCAAAGTATTTCGGGGGTACCACAGCTCCTACCACTGTACACACAGCGGCGGTAGCGGCGGCATCCCCGAGCGACCCAACACCTAGTTTAGGCGGTGTATCAATGAATTTCCCTTTAGGGCCCTGGAATTTCACATACACCGACCCAAAGCCAAAGCCTAATCTCCTTTCCTCGAAGATTATATTGTGTATGAGGTCTTCAGGAATGCCCACAACGAGGAAGAGGCCCCCTTCCTGTTGTTCTGCTGAGTACAGCAGCCAGCGGTCGACCCCTGCCCATGGGTTCTGGTATGCCAGAGTAGCAGCGATACGTGCTCGCCGCTGCTCCTCCCAGACCCCAGGGATATGGATCCCGCATCGCACCCTTCGGACGTCGGAAGGTCGCACAAGGATCAACCCATCGCCTGACGGCAGGGTAAGGCCCTTGACGACGTTTACGAGCCAATCATGTGTTTTGGCGTCGGTGCACCACAGTCGGAGGACTCCGTCCGCGTACAGAGGTTTCCCCCGGAAGAGAGGTCCACTCCCACCAGACGGATCCCCCAGTTTGGTAGCCGCCTCTTCAAAGAGGATATCGGTGGCGCGTTCCAGCACCCAGTCAGCCTGCTCTTTAGTCAGCGATTGGGTCTTGGCAGAGGCAATGCCCACTACCAAGTCCTTTTTCGCTGCCTCCGCATAGCTGGTGGCTGCGCTTGCTCTGGCTGCCTCAAATTTCTGCCTCTTGTGTTCACCTCTCGGAGACGAAGTCTCGTCGAGGCGAGCACGTTTAGCAGCGAGGCGTTGTTTTTTGCCAGGACGTACTCTTTGCCCTTTGTCGCCTTTGAGTCCAAATGGACCTGGCGGGCAAAACAATGGCGAGAAAAATATTTTTCCACAATTATGAGGTACAGGCTAAATAAATAAAATGCCAATTGCGCCTACAGAAACAATTATTTGTTAAAAATTAGATTTGTTTTATTGAAAAAATGAAATAAATAATTTACTTTTATATTTTATTTCACTTTAAATCAAGATTTTCGTCAGAAATAATTATATTGTCAGGCATAAAAAACTCTTTGCTGTGATTCTATATAGCCAGTATGAATCTTTATGAAAAAGGTAAAACTCTCACTTGTCAAAAGGGTCACTGAATTATCAAATCAGCTACTCTTTATTGCGTCATACATTTTTGTCAGTATTTTATTCACTTTTTGCGTACTTGTTATACATCATTTGATAAGAAAAATAACTTTACTGGATCATAGAATAGTCACTGAAGTTGAATTTTGGTATATGAAAAATGGGTTATTTGCTCATTAGTTCAAATATTTTTTATCTTTTCATAATCTTCTTTTCCTTTAAAAATTACATAACATGTTACGGGGCCACATAAGAACATAGTACACAGGCGGACTTATCCCACAAGAGGATTTTGAATAACCCATATTTGAATATGCATAATATGCATATTCCCTATATATCATGTTATTGAAAGTTCCTTCATTTTTAAATTATTATACTTACTACGTCCAACGGTTCTTGTCTTACCCATAACAGTTGACTGCACTGATTTAATAAAAGGCCGTTTTATTTTCGTACTTTGAAATCTTGACATTTGGCCCTTTTTTATATTCGTTTTTTAAACTTATTAACGCACGGGTGCTTTGACGTCATTCTTAATTTCTCATCATAAATTCTGCTATCAGGTCTATTTGTTTGTATAAACTTCAGTGTAAGTAGTCCAAACGTACCTATACCACTCACGGGACTGTCTTTCATTAATTTTTGAAAATCTTTATATCACTTTCTTTCTTCAACTGACTTTGTATTAGCAGGAAGTTTAAAATTGCTGCATATTCTGCTTGCTTAATGTTGGAAGTATGTAAACAAATCCCTTGCGCTCAAATGAAAACTTTAGTTACTTATTGGGCCGCTCATGGCGCCACTTCCGCTCTCTGTGTTCTGTTTGCTCTGTTTGCAATAAACAGGGTTAACTATAACTCAATAAACATTATTATTTCTACGCTTAACTATATCCGAACAAACTAAAAGACCCTATAAGCAATATTTATGATGAGAAATTAAGGATGACGTCAGAGCACCCGTTCGTTAATGAGGAAGGAACGAACCTCGACCGGGATGCTAACAATTAGCGCGATCATAACAAATCTCCGGGAAGCGTCCATAATCGGGACACGAGGACAAACCGACGAACAAAAGGTAATTAGTCATTAGACGTGGTGAAAAAGTAATGTGGTGTAAAATACTACTTGAAAGTTCTTTCGTAAATATTTGCAGTAGTTTTTACTTTGCGTTGTTGCTTCTTGATTGAATATTTACCAATGAAAGACACTTTTACACTAGTTCCACTAGTCAAAAAATAAACAAAATATTTTCAGGATTTACGTGGTACAGGGACAACAGCACATCATGCTATCCAAAACTTTCAAAATTCTTCAATCGATTTTCAATTTTATCTCCAATTATTAGAGTTCTCTATCCATTGGGGAAATTTGTCAATTTGTGGTAACCTGATGTGCCGTTGACTGTACATACATCATTTTTTTTTGATACGGCAGTATATTTTTAATTTGCTTATAAGTAATGTACTCTTCGGGATTTTGAAACCGTACATAACATTTTTAGATTTTTAGAATTAAGAAGACTCTCTTTAAACTTCCACGCTAGACTGGAAGTAAAAGAAAATGTGCCAGCTGCCAACTCTTTCCAGGCATATTGTAGAAGCCAATAAGTGGGATGCGAGGGTTTTGCTGTATCGTGGGCGATAGACGGACAACCTATCACCACTATACTGATGTTCCATCTAATAACTATAACAATGAATGTCAAATGTGGCGACAAGTGGTTCTAGTGCTACACGACGTTCTGTCTACCCCGAAATGGGATTATAGGCGTGTGTATATGTATGTACCTTATCTTTGAGCAGTCACAACGGAGACAAAAAAATTTGTACAGTGATCCTACTTTGTTTCTTGGGGTGTAACTTTGCTCCAATTCCAAAAAAAAGTTTTACAGCCTTGCTACTCGATTTCTCGAAATAACAATAGTTTTAGAGAAAACAAAAAGATTTTTCAAAAAAGCATTTTTAATTTATCAATATTTGTAATGAATATCGCAAATGTGACTTCAGCCGATATATTTTGCAGCAAGTTTCTATTCTAAGAGTTTTACTTTGCTCCAAGAATATTTAGTACTGGAAACTGAGGTATTAATATTTAGGAGCAAAGTTAAAACGTAAGAAGGGTAACTTTAATCTTTGGTATTTAAAAAAAATTAAAAAACTAGTTTGTGGCGTGATTCTTTCCTTAAAATATGTAAAGATACTTCTTTTTCTTTTTGTACACTTAAACCATTATGTCTGAAGGTAAAATATGTAGGCATTATTTACAATTTTGTAAATTTGGAGCAAATTTCGGAGCAAAGTAGAACCAAGTTACTCGGTACGTACTTTCTATGTCGAAGAAATAGAACAAAAAATAGTTTTTTCGTCACCACTCCCCTGATTGGTCGTATGAAGAGATCCATTCATCGGGCATCTGTGAGGCATCAAATAAACGATCCTCTGACTATGATGAATTGAACGCACCTTAATCGTTGTCGTGAGTATCTGGATCTTAGGGTATGGCCAGGGAAACGCATCTCTATTTTATTTTTTTATTATAAAATGGGTTAACTATTGACCTCAATCTTTTTTTTATTTTTATTTTTTATTAATGAAGGGTTCGCTCTTGACCACAATCTAGCCCAAGGGCAAAGATGCGGTCGAGGATGTAGCAAGCTCACCCAGAAGGAGCCTATTCACTCGAACTTTAAAGAGATTCGGGTTATATGAACTCGGAAATACAGACGCAGGCAAGGAATTCCATTCCCTAGCAGTGCGCAATACGAAAGATTATGAAAAGCGCTCAGTGCGAATCCGTGGGATATCAACAAGATAGGGATGGTACCCCGCGGTGCGTCTGGACGTCCGATAGAAGAATGGGGCAGGCGGAATGAGCTTATGCAGCTCCTGAGCACACTCCCCGAAGTACATCTTATAAAAAATACATAGGCAAGCTACTTTGCGTCTATGAGCTAGGGTTTGGAGCTTATCTTTTACTAGCTTTCTGTCACCGATGAGTCTCCTGGCTCTGCGGTCCACCGAGTCCAGTGTGGCTAGTTCGTACTTGGCCGAACCATCCCAGAGGTGGCTGCAATACTCCATGCACGATCGGACCTGTGCTTTATAAAGGGAAAGGAGTTGATCGGGCGTAAAGTAGCGCTTAACTCTGTTGAGGATGCCCAGCTTTTTGGCCGCTGTTTGTGCTTTGGACTCGATAGAGATGCCGAAGTTAAGGTTGGCAGATAACTTCATGCCAAGGAGCTCAAGCTCATTGGTGATAGGTACAGATGCACCCCGGAAAGTAGGAGTCAGATTAAAGGGACTCCGTTTCGCGGAAAACAGACACGCCTGAGTTTTGGTGGCGTTGAAACTAACCAGATTTTTGTCACCCCAATGGGAGACAAGACTTAAGGTCGAGTTAACCCGCTCAACCAAAGCTCTCCTCTCAGATAGAATATCATCCCCCCGGCTCCCGATCTGGACAGGTATCTCTGCATGACTGTATTGTCATCTGCATACGCAACAACTCCAGGCAAAAGCATGTCGTTGATGTGCAGCAGGAGAAGAGTCGCAGAGAGAACGGACCCCTGAGGAACTCCGGCGTCGATAGCCTTAAGATCAGAGGAGCAGCCATCGATGACTACCCGGATCGATCGTTCACTCAGAAAGTCAGCTATCCAGGTACAGAAGTCGGCAGGGATGCCGTACGCAGGAACCTTGCTTAACAGACTTGCATGCCAAACCCTGTCAAATGCCTTCGAGATATCCAGTGACACGGCAAGAGCTTCGCCGTGTTTCTCGATGGCTTCGCCCCAGCAGTGCGTGACGCTGGTATTCTGTCAGAACCTTGAGGCAGGCCTTTACATACCACATTACATTGCAAAACGAATCTCTAATTCACTACAGTGAAAACATCATAAAATATTATACATTTTTTTAAACAATATTCTTTTCGAAATTAGTTACAATAATTGTTAAACATAGTTAAAAAAAAAACTTTGAATTATTGAGAAGTTAAATAAAAAGTAATAATAAAATAAAAAATATTAACATCCAAACCTTTAAAGAGACGACAAAAGGGGCTGAAAATCAGTGTTGCCAGCCTGATAATCAGTCTGGCATTAGTCGCTGAGCCCAAGCCTTTTTCCTCACTGCGGCAGACATATGCAACCTTAAACTTGTATAATAGGATAAGAATATTTTGAACTTTTTTAAATGTATGTGTGTGTTGTTCTGAAGAAATAAACGTAGTATTATTATTTATTATTATATGAAAAATTAGGAACGATATTTTCACGCTTATTTCAGAGCCTAAGCGAACTAAGTATATCAGCACACTCTGACAAGATAAGAATAACGTTACCAAGATAGCGTTGGTTACTGGCCATTACCACTGGACATTTTGTTATAGTCAATCCTCGTCCCTTTGAGAGTGGACAGATCTCCAACATTGTCATAAATAATGATGATATGAGTACATTGATGAACGTAGGGACAAATGGTATAAAAACTTAATAAAATCTATGAAATTGCTGTTTTCTACATAATTTTTTTGGAAAACTGATTTATGCATACGATCATTTTTAATTACTTTTCGGAGATGTGAAATCCAAATGTAACATTTGTGAAAAGGTTGGGAAAACATTCAACATTCGATTAAGTGTACGTGTGAAAGTTAGAGCGAAAATAAGCATTGAAAAGGATATCCGGTCAAATAAGCTGTATTTGAGTCTGGTCATCTATGTATTTTCTTTCACCTTTAGAAATATAGACCTGAGTAACATAGGCTACATAATTTTCCCGAATTATCACTGGAACGAGGTCCCGGGCGGAAACCTAGTTCACTAGACAGTCATATGTGTAGACAGTATAGTGTTGTACTAGACAGTCGTCTCCACAAGGTCACGAACTCTGACCTGTATACGTTTCTATAATAAGTTTCCCATGTGTATTCAAAATTTACCTTTGGACAAATTCAAGACAGTAATTAAACAAAAAAATTGCAAAAAGGGTTTTACAGACTTTCTGATTATTTAACAGACAAGCAGCCAAGGGAATAAAATGCTCAGCTCTAGAGTTATTGTAGATTTAGTTAAAATAAGAAAATGTGTAATGCGATTAAAAAGATCACCCTCAAACTTACTTGCCTATTCTTCTCTGGGGAAGACTGCACCTTTGCGAATAGGCGTAGAGTCAGTAGGGTCGAAAGAACGAATGTGTATGTATGTATTTAAATCCTTTAATGTATGTTTGTACGTATTACATGCAATCCTGAATCTAAATATATAAAACAAAGTCGTGTTAATTACGCAACTCTGGACTGATTTTGATAAAATTTGGTATGGAGGTAGCTGATACCCTGGATTAACACAGCTACATAATTTTCCGAAATTCCCAACGAAGTCCCGGGCGTAAAGCTAGTGTCCTATAAAATAAAGATTTTTTTTATTATATTCCATTCTATTCTATTCTAACATTTATCAGGCGTTAACGCTACAGTGGCTGTTCCTAGTTATTCGTAAATTCGACAAAACGTTCGAGTATCCAGTGTAGGCTAGATAAGGGCAACGAAGGCTCCATGTCGTGCAGAATTAGCGCAGCCGTAACTATCGGGCCGGGAGCCCACCTCAGCCATAAATTAGATGCTGCTTGAGCGCTACACCGCTCTGGCTTGAGTCCATTATCTCACGACACGAAGTTTGGGCCTATTGTACAGAGACCAGCGCATCAGGTCCCCCTATTTTTATTGCAAAAGAGTTCTAATCGCAACAGCACAGAGTGCACGCATGTGGTAACCTGGTGTGCAGTCCTCTGTAATTTTCCTAAAAAATAAAATAAAACGTTGTACATTCAAAGGCCCACACTAAGGTTCTGCCTTGTGTCGCGGGTCCCTTGAAAATCGCATAAAGACAGACGCGAACACCCATGACAAGAAAACAAACATCTGCTTTACAAGACTTTGTTTAAATCATCTTCGAATTCGATGAACTTGAAATGTTCTTCTATAAAATTGGAACATATACAAAGACAGACAAAGGACATCCATGACCCTTAAAACAAACATGTGCTTTTTACACATACTTTTCCTCGACTGGGAATCGAACCGAGGACGCGTCGATCAAGAGGCAGCGCCACTACAACTCGACCATACTGGCCATCGTCGAGCTATTACCATGGCTTTAGAATTATCGACCAATGTTCCTGATAGTGGTCGTTAGGATTAATCTGGTCCGCGACCAACCCTCCTACCGAAGTCCGACGCCAAACAGCTTGCTGTGTTCCGTCGGTGCATGGGAGTACCAGTGCCTCTATAGGAATTTTCTGGGTTAACTCGCTCCATCGTCGACCTCATCTTTGACCTTATGGTCAAGATTTAGGTCAAGAGTTAACCCATCTTATAATAATAAAAAAATCGTATTAGAGGTTTACCTCAGCAGTCAAATAAAGTTGAGTTAGTAGTTTCATGGTGGCTTGTCAGTAGACTAACAAAAATGTTCAGTTTAAACCTTCGCGTGCTTTTTGAACATATGGTGTACGAGATTTGTATCGCACGGAATTAAATACTTTAAATATTTAATTTAGGCAGTTCTAACCATATGCTGTTCAAAATGTAGTATCGGAAATTCGATATTTAATCATTACAATGCAAAAATACCACTTTCTTTTCTAAGTCTATGAAAAATACATATCTTCTGTCAAAAGGGGCCGCCTAGCGCTGTTCCACACCGCGTAGACTGGTAGTGTTGTACCATTTGTGCCGTCGATCGATTTTCTGTTAACAGTAGGTATCTCTCGTACGACAATGGACACGGGCTGTAAAGCATGGGCCATAGACTTTTAATCAATCTGCACGGTCGGAGCGGGACTGCAAAAATGGCGGCAGGTTAGTGGACGCTCGGTTGACGCGAGTTAATTAAAACCATAAGGAAAATGTCCGGCCGTTCCTGGTTTTTGTCTATGATGTTTTTTATCCGGACGCTTTTGTGGGATTTTTGTTTGTGGGTCAACACTGTACGGTTTTATCACTCAGTAAAAGGAACTCTTAGTTCTGTTTTTTGGATAAAAATATCTTAAGGGATCTTTTCGGCAAGAAGCGTCGGGACAACGATGCTACAGTTTTGAATCTAGGTACTGCTGAGAACAAAACACTTCGTTAAATAAAATTACTTTTTAGATAGTATTGAGCCTCTTTATAATAAGAAACGGCTCGGCAAAATTATATTACATTGTTTCCTATGTACTAGTGATGCTAGTAGAAGCCGGGTACATAGGGAATAATGGTACTTAATACAAATTTTGCCTTGCCGTGCCCTTTCTTCTTCTGTGTCCTAGCCATTTCCCATTATTTGGGGTGCACGGCCTTTGAATTATAGAAAAGGCCACTGGATTTTGTATGTAGTACCTACAATGAAATACAATGTCATTTAATTGTATATTTAAAGGCTAAAATGTCAGTTTTTCTTCAGTAACTAGAGCAAAATGTAAGTCTTCCTTAAAGTAACCGTAACAGAATTAAATATTAAAATGCAACACGTAAAAATTTAAGCACACATTATTAAGGGCGCACACACACTGCCCCACATTTCATACAAATAAACACTTAGGTAATGGAAATCGCACGCAACGCGGAGTCGGAATAATGTGAAAAAGTAAAGCCCGTATAAACGACACCCCTGAGGCCGAGAATCGGTTATTTGCCGGTGGATTGTTTTGAATACGGCATTCATGAGGACTCTCTGGATTGGATGTGGAATTATTAACAGCCTTTTTTTCTTCTTGTTTAAGATCGGTACGAGTTGGGTTTATGGAGTATGCGAAGACGACTGGGAAATCTTCTAGAGGGATTACAAAAATATTATCTTTTTTTAAAATTTAAAACCATGGAATATTAGGGTCCTAAGAAAATGAATGAATGAAAACATTAATTTCGGATAACAGGGATCCATAGACAATGTTAGTATAATATTAGTAACAATGTTTATCTTATAGCTAAGCTACTAACTTAGTATTTCTTAAAGCTAATTGAAATTGAAATAAAATTAATAACTAACACCTTGCAACACTTAGTTTAGGTAGTGACTCCAATCACCCGCCTAACAAGATGCCAGGTGATCAATGAGTCATTACCTACTAGCAAGTACTTCTAGAATGCTGTTGGTGCTGCCCCGAGCCCTGCTAAGCAGGGATGCAGTCCTCTTGCGTGAATTTGACTATCAAAAGTAATGGATTGGCGACTACTATCAAGAGTAAATTTATTCAAAAAACTGCAGCTATTAAAAATAGGCTGTAGGTAGAGAATATTATCAGAACATCTTTTTTTGTGAGATGTTTCTGTTTTAGGCTTTGTTACATATATGGGTGTCATGATGAGAATGGCATTCGATAAAACTCTCAATAAAAAAAGTCGGATTCAAAAAAAGATGAAATTTTTGCACTCCTTACACATTGATATGCGCTCAGACCAGTATTTTTACATGCAGTAATAGTTTCAAGGACATGCTTTGTTTATTTATGTGGTAAGTGGAAGTAGTCACTCATCTTAATTATAATTTCACATAACAGTATATAGGTAGTATATAAAGTCTCATACCCATTGATGGAATTTTGTCCGTACGTTAAAGATTATCAAAGAACCTCACTGCTACGAGTATATTTATATGTTAATATTCTGATAAGTAAATAGGTATACCTATACATTTGCTTTGTTTATAAATATGCCTTTTTTTATGTATCAACATTTCAAAAACTCACTGCACGCATATAAAACAAATCTAACAAAAAACTTCATCGAAATATAAAATATGTGGACAAGACGAACTTATCCACTTGTTCTTACATCTATACCCACGCAATCGCGTAACGTCGTGTCGCCAAGCCGTCATATTTAATTCATCGGTCGCGTCGTGTGTAGGCAACCTTAGCTTTGTATGTGAAACCTTCATGACATGCTCGGATTGTAAATAAAGGGTTTTTCAAGGTCCCACACATCCATGTAGGATAAAAGTTCTGTATAGGATAATCCTTTCGCATGTTTGACTATGGCAGCCCCGTTACCAAGCGTATTATTAATTTATAACTTAGGATTGCAAGAAAATACATTGCTTGCCTAAAGCTACTTTTTTTATATTATAAGATGGGTTAACTTTTGACCTCAATCTTGACCATAAAGGTCAAAAATGAGGTCGACGATGGAGTGAGTTAACCCAGAAAATGCCTATAAAGGCACTGGTACTCCCACGCACCGACGGAACACAGCAAGCTGTTTGGCGTCGGACTTCGGTAGAAGGGTGGTCGCGAACCAGACGGCCCTTTACAGAGCCTACCACACCGCATGAGACCTTAGGACGACACCTCAAATTCAGAAAAAAATGAATTGTCGTTGCCTGGGATGGATTACTAGGCGGCAGGTCTCATTTGTGTTTCCTTAGTCGCCTCTTACGACAACCACGGAAAGAGACGGGGTGGTGTTATTCTCAACCGATTACTTACATCAAACACCATCTCAATTACGTCAGCTTTCAAACCAAAAAACGTATAGGAGTCGGTCCATTCGTTCAGGAGCTACGATGTTGTAGACACACACAGATGCACACGTTAAGGCGACTACAGCACCCGATAAAGGCAGCACACATAGGAATAGTGCCATCTCCATCTCTCAACAGGCCTGCGCCGGCAGTGCGAACAGTGTCGATACACGAAGTTTACGGACTATGAAAGCGTGCGTGCGTAAAAATATGTTCGGAAGTTAGAAAAGTGAGATTTATCGAAAGGTAACAGCTTAAATCCAAAAATGCGTTAACTACTTATCGAGAGTGTTCAATCACGAACATTTTGATAGCAAATTCAAGTTCCTGTGTGCATTTTACATCGTTTTTACAGCTTAAAAGATACACAATATTGGTATTTAGAGGTAACTTTGTGAGCTTTTTCTATCGAACCAAAAGTGCTGAATCATGTTTTCAGCAAACTACTATCTAGTTTATTTCCTGAATATTACCGTAGTATTTTTTTCTTCGATTTAATGCAGTGCGTCATGCTTATCTACGCATCATAAAATCGTAATTTAGGTGCTGTAGTCGCCTTAAACTTACCCTCTTTTTCGTCGGGGGTTGAAAACGTCAGTACCACAATGATAGCAATAAATAAAATAAATATAACGTATGCTATTATAGGACCGGGTTTAATCTTCATACAAAATCGCACAGAAGTGTTTACAGAAATTTTATGGTAATATTATTCTGAACAGAAAGTAATCCGCTGAGGTACCTACTTTCGAAATTCTAATGCATGAGATTACAGTTATTATTTAGTGGCAGTATTCTGGGATAGAAACGAGGTCATTCAACAGAAAACCGGAGTGATGGATATTAGGTATCCAAAAGTGTAGCAAGCTGAAGTGGCAGTGGGCTGGCCATGTCTGTCGCAGAACTGACGAGCGTTGAAGTAGACGACAGGTTCTCGAATGGAGACCACATCTTGGCAAACGTAGTGTAGGACGCCCCCCAGCCAAATGGTCAGATGACCTAAAGAAGACAGCAGGTAGGGGCTGGATGAAAAAAGCGGAGGATCGTGCAAAGTAGCGCACTTGGGGGAGGCCTAATGTTCAGCAGTGGACTGCAATAGGCTGATATGATGATGATGATGATGATTCTGAGTATATGAAGATGATGATGATGATGAAGATTGGTATCACTCAATTTTTTTGACTTGGTAATGTATTTATTTTTTAAACCTAACAAAAAAATGGTGTTATAAGTTTGACATGTGTATCTGTATGTCTGTGGCATCGTAGCTCCTAAACGGATGAACCAATTTTAATGCGTTTTTTTTTAAATTGACGTAATCGAAATGCTTATTAGCTTTATTTAATGAAAATTGATTTAGCCATTTAAAAGTAATAAACAATCGAATGTCGGGGTGTATAACATTTTTAATTTTAGAGTTCACATACTTACAGGTGCTAGGGAAACAAATGGATTTGGTCTAGTATAGAATTATATAATATTATATTATTAGGAGTTTGTGGTTTTGGTGGGATATCGTAGTGTGTTTTTTTTAAAAAAAATGGGGGTTTGCTCTTGACCACAATCTAGCCCAGGGGCGAAAATGAAATAGCAACCGGAAATAGCAACCACACCCAGAAGATGCATATTCAATGCCGATTCAGTACAGACATACAGACGCAGGCAGAAAATTCCATTTTTTAACGGTACGCATTATAAAAGACTAGCATTCCGCCCGGGTCTTCGTTCCCGTGGAAATTTGGGAAAAATATGTAGCCTATGTCCATTAGGGATAATGTAGCTTTCTAACGGTGAAATAATTTTTCAAATCGGTCGAATAGTTTCGGAGTCTATTCAATGCAAACAAACAATCAAATCTTTCCTCTTTATGATATTAGTATAGAAGCAGATGAAGAGAAGCGCTCAGTACGGATTCGAGGAATCTCGACAAGGTGAGGGTGGCATCCCGTGGTTCGCATGGACTTCCGCTAGAAGTAATGGACTTCCGGTAGAAGTAAGGGGCTGGCGGAATGAGCTCCTGGTAGCTTATTAAGCTTATCCAGCTGCATTAAGCTGTAGCCGGCTATAGCATGGTACCTGAAATTCGGTTTGTAGCCATCACACATTCCGTGGCCCGCTTTATACCATTTGTTTCATTAATACCTAATAGAAAGAAAATTCAAAATTAAATTAAGAAGTAAACAGTGTGGCATCTTTTATAACGTGACATATCTATCTATACTATAATAAAATCGTAAACCAAAAAAAATCTGTACATAGTACATATCCAAAAAAAATGGTTTTAAAACCACTGATGCTCTGTCTACACCGATAGGGATTATAAGCGTGAGCGTATGTATGTATATGTATGAAACAACTTTGTCTTTAGATCCAATGTAGTTAATTTACGGAACTATACATGAAATTGACGTTTTTTCTTCAAGCACTATTAATAAATTAAATTAAATTACTAATAAATTAATAAAAACAATTTTATTAATTTATTTAAAAAAATGTAGTATGGTCAAGTTTTTAAATAAAATAAAATAAACATTTTCGAAATCAACAAAAATATGAAGTAAATAGTGCTTGAAGAAAATACGTTAATTTCATGTATAGTTCCGTAAATTAACACGCAAACGAAGTTGCGGGCATCAGCTAGTTTAAAATAGAGCTGCTAATAATCAAACTTTTGTTGATTTTGGATTTCCTTTTTTTTGGTTATATATTAAACACGCTGTAATATCTCAGTACCTCTATATACAGTGAGGTAAGACCTCGCAATTCCTTTGAAATCCGCCCGTCTGCCGTTATAACATCATTTGTGCCGATTTGAATCTCAAAGATTTCGAATTTAAGTTTCTGCCTGCTCCCGGCTTCTTGCTGTGGTCCAAGGGAAACTGGTTCAGCTGAAAATATTTAACTAACCTTTGCTCGAGACATAATTAAGTCTAAAACATAAGTGTAATAAGCAAATGCATACAAAAGTGACATAATTTTCCACGTCATTAAAAAACGTAAGAGTCACCGACTTCAATCCCAAAAAGACAATTTTTTCGAGAGTTTCCCTCAATTTCTTCAGAATTTCACCATCAGATTCTGGTTTCCTTACCATGGGACCACCCTTGGGATACTCCCTTTCCAACAAAAAAAGAATAATCAAAATCGGTTCATAAACGACGAAGTTATCCGCGGACATACATAAAAAAAAATATATATACGGTCGAATTGAGAAACCTCTTCCTTTTTTGAAGTCAGTTAATAACTTTAAATAGAAAGTGATGCGCTGAATCGCATGTTTTAATTTCTGTTATTTGAGCTGTCTTCCTCTTCTTATCGTGTAGGTATGGTCAAGTATGTGACGAACTTGACTTACCTCGGTGTCAGAGTTTTCAAACCGCACAATGGCCTCTGACTTGGTTTTAACGACTATAGTCAATTGAGTAGACCGACAGCTTAGCGTGCCCTCCGAAGCACGGAAGCACTCGTGACAAATTGGCACTTTGGTCACCCATCAGGTTCCCTGCCTCTGTGTTCATTGCTTAACCTTACTGATCGGTTGAGCACTGGGCTACGAGCGCTTCAAAAGCTGTATCACAGACGATGGAAAAGTGTAGCATGACCATCTACTGTCTTATTAATTTATTAGAGCAGATTTTTTTAATGAAATCATAAATTTATTAGTGAGATGGTCCATCTGAACTAGATACCAGATTTTTACAAGATGTACTTCGGGGAGTGTGCTCATGAGCTGCACGAGCTCATTCCGCCTGCCCCTTTCTTCTACCGGACGTCCAGACGGAACGCTGGGTACCACCCTTAATACCTTGTGGAGATTCCTCGGATCCGTACTGGGTGTTTTTCTTCATCTTTTATATTGTGCACCGCTAAGGAATGGAATTCTCTGCCTGCGTCTGTATTTCCAGGCACATTTAACCCGAGTCTCTTTAAAGTTCGAGTGAATAGGCAACTTCTGGGTGAGCTCGCTACATCTTCGACCACATCTTCGCCCCTGGGCTAGATTGTGGTCAAGAGCAAACCCATTCGTTATAAAAAAAAAATGCTGGCGATTGGAAAGAACTTAATCTAAACAAGGGCGTACAGTCTGTGGATGTTAAAAAAATTGGAAAGACTCAAGAGTAATTTCTGTAACATGGAATTTCTTTGATGTTGTCTTGTTGTAGTTGAATGACTTGATTATATTATAAGGCCAAGTCAGAGGCCATTTGGTGGTTAAATTTAATATTTTTTTAAGAAAAATGGCGTCCGCAATCATGATTTAGCCTCTGCCCAGACTCAAGACAGATTAAAATTAAAAATGTCGAAATTGCCAATATCAAGTAATGAAACCCTTTACGGGTTGTAGTACGTCAGAGCCTTGTCCGTTGATCAGCAGAGTACGATTTTGGAGCTCTAAGATGTTATAACCACACACAACTTGAAAACTCTTATCTTACGACTAATTGCAGCAAGGTCCGTTAAAGTTAATGTTACTTTAAATATCTGTCACTTTCTTCTGTCCAGGGCCTCGATTCGTAACTTCAGTTGTGTGTCGATGGAATGGAGGCCATTTTATGTGTTCAGGTGGCGAAATTGAGAACTATATAATTTTCATTTATTTATTTTTTTATAAGATGGGTTAACTCTTGACCTTAATCTTGACCATAAGGTCAAAGATGAGGTCGACGATGGAGCGAGTTAACCCAGAAAATGCCTATAAAGGCACAGGTACTCCCACGCACCGACGGAACACAGCAAGCTGTTTGGCGTCGAACTTCGGTAGGAGGGTGGTCGCGAACCAGACGACCCTTTACAGAGCCTACCACACCGCATGAGACCATAGGACGACACCTCAGATTCAGAAAAAAAAAAATTAAGTGTCGTTGCCTGGGATGGATTACTAGGAGGCAGGTCTCATTTATGTTTCCTTAGTCGCCTCCTACGACACCCACGGAAAGAGATGGGGTGGTGTTATTCTCAACCGATCACCACACGGATGAAGAGATGGGGTAATTTTCATATACGCGAGACGAACATAAGTGTAAAAACATTGGCATTGTAAGTTTAATTTTTGCACCACACTCCCTCTTTGTGCGCAATATTCAATTCTGATACCCTTTGAAACATCATATTTTATGTATTAGTCAGTCAATCTGCCTTCAACATTGGAATACCGTCTCACTTATTAACTAATCTAGGTTCTAGACAAGTAAATAAAATAATATAATTAATGGTTAGTTAAACTAATATTACAAAGAGGAAAGATTTGTATTTTCGTATTTTTGTAACGAATAAATTCAAAAACTAAGTAATGCTACAAGATTTTTTGAAATCAGTCCAGTGATTTCAAAAAATCTTTTAGCATTAGAATGTTACATCCATACTAATATTATAAATGCGAAAGTAACTCTGTATGTCTGTCTGTCCGTCTTTCACGCCTAAACTACTGGACCGATTTTGATGAAATTTGGAACAGAGATAGATTAGAGCCTGGGAAAGGACATAGGCTACATTTTATCCCACAGCTGGGCACGATATAACCTGTGGTCCACGCGGGCGGAGCCGCGGGCGGAAAGCTAGTTATCCACAAGTAATAGGTACCTACGCTCAAATTGCAGTGTTACATCAATTATTTTCTGACGACTTTATATTCCGAGTACCTATTCAGACCTTGCCCTACACCGACATTACAAAAGGAATCGCTTTTTCAATGTTGGCAACATTCAATAAGATGTTGATATATTCCAGGAGATAACTTGGTTATTTTCTAACTGTACGGTCCCTACATTTTGCATCCCATAGTTATATTTCGGGGAAAATCGAAACTCCTCTTTTCCGAATACTGTCCCTCCCCCACTATTTGTGGACTGTTTCCCGTTTTCCCCCGTTTCATCAATGCCATCTGTCGCTAGTCCCACGGATGTGAGATTTCACGACTGAGTTATGGAGAGCCATCCTGTAGCGCAATTGGCTCGTCTAATTTAATATTTTGTCTGAGAAACTTTTTATGAGATTGGCATACATAGCTCAGTGGTGCTCACAGGACAAGGCCCCGATTCTGTAATTGTGTCAATGTAATGGAGGCCATTTTCATCTGTTCAGGTGGCGAAATTAAGAACTATTTAATTTTCATATAAAAGTACTTGCTGACAACCACCCCGACCAGCAGCGCTACCGCCAACCGAACGTAAAGCTGCAAACAACCTAGCAATTGAAAATTCAGTTGCAGGTGGCGCCACAAGTCAAAGCAGCCGTCATTAGATGTATGAATATTGAATAGTTCTTAATTTCGCCACCTGAATATTAGAACGGATAAAATGGCGAAACAGAATCGGAACCCCGTTCGGAATTATTGAGGTATTCCATACAATCCATAGACATAGAAAAAATAAGTTGAATACAATCGCGCCTGTACTTAATTTTAAAACCACTTGACGAAACATATTCTTCCTTTCTTAACGTGACCTAACCGTGCTGCCATCTCTCGAGAGTGTGTTTCAACATTCATTTATTATGATTTTATTTTAACATGTGGTTTAAAGTATTTTTTGTACAGAGGCCAGCGCATCAGGTTACTCCATTTTCACTGCAAAACCGCTCTTATCATAACAGCACAGAGCGCACGTGTGTGGTAACCTAAGTTGCGGCCGTCCGTACTTCACTCATTAAAGTCGTAACTACGAATTTCACATGCGCTTACCATGGCTTAGAAGGTAAATCCGTTTACAGCGAACCATCCTTACTAATATTATAGACGCAAAAATTTGTATGTAAGTATGGAGGTTTTTTCCTCTTTCACTCTCAACGGCTGGAAAATTTTTTTGATGTGGCATGAAAGTAGCAAACACCCTGGATTAACACATAGTCTACATTAATTTTCCTAAATTCCCACGGGAACGAAGTCCCGGGCGATAAGCTAGTATTTCATAAAGAACACTGTCAAAAATGTATAACTCATTAAAAAGTATGATAACTTGACTAGAAGGACTAATATCCCGGCCAAAACAAAAAATAAGAACTACATAAAAATAATATAAAATAAGTAAGTACATTTTTCTTAGGGTAGTCTCGGATGTCAAAATAGTGTTCGTAAAATACTGATTCAGTAAATCATTTAAATAATATGAAAACGACACGAACATCATTGAAATTATTGACTTTTCCATCACTATTTTTTTAAAAAATTTTTATTTTATTAAAAATGGGTTCGCTCTTGACCACAATCTAGCTTAGGGCAAAGATGTGGTCGAGGATGTAGCGAGCTCACCCAGAAGAAGCCTATTCACTCGTACTTGAAAGATATTTGGGTTGTATGAACCCAAATATCTTTAAAGTACGAGTGAATAGACTGAACTAAATACTGTAATACTATTAATATTATATTTTGACCAAAGAAAATTACGCCTAATATAAAAAAATAACAGTTCTGTGCGGAATTTGGCCTCCTAGCTCCTAGACTATTCACGATAAAAAAGTTATTTTTTCTCTAGAACGGGACTCCGAGAAATTTAGATTTTTTTGATGACGATCTTCAAGAAATTCTCGAGAAATTATCTACGCAAGCAGATTTCTTCTACGTCGCCCCGTTTTCAAGATCCAGATGGCTCAGCTGTAGTGACGCGTTACTGCAGCTGGGCCCCAACGAATGTCTTATATCTTTTGAACGCGAGACCGGATAATTTTCTTATTTTGGGGTTTGTCCCGAGAAATTCACGAGAAATTTTCTACGTATCCAGATCTTCGCTACGTGGTTCCATGTAGTGACGTCACTGCAGCTGGGCCCCAAACAACCCCCGATAACTTTTAAACGCGGCCCCGAGAAATTCTGTTTTCTTTGCCAATCGTATACGACAAATTCTGAGAAATTCTTGGCATAGTCAAACATTGAAACGATTGTGGCCCAGCTGTGGTGATGGTCTCAGCGTAGCGTCATCTAGCGAAACATGAAGGAACCAAGTTGAATGGAAAGAAACTATCTTCACAAACGCCTCTTCTAAAACAGTGTGTTGCCCAAAAAAAAAAATCTAGCTAAGGCTGATGGTAATAGGGGTTCATTTCTTTTTCATTTTACTTCAGTGTTCTACGAAAGTAACTAAATAATAATGAGAAAGAAGTTTAAAGTAGGTAAATTCGTTCGGTATATTGTTTTGCGGTTATTAAAACACAATTAGATCTTGTGTGATTTTAGGTGGGTCAAGAAAAATAATATTGTCACTTGATAAAAAAAATAATAATAATGAAATAACATAAAATTTCTTAAAGTTTTGAAGCCTGTAAACCTGAGTCTAGAAAACTACAGCAGTAGTAGTAGATACTTACTTATTTAAATAAATAATTTTCAAGTCAAAGTTTCAGATGGGTAAATTATATTGAAATCACCCGTTTATTATTATTATTTTGGTGTGGTGATTGATGATACTAATGTGTAACTTATTGTCATGCTATTCAAATTAAATTACTTACATTGCTTACAAAGGGAAGTGTTACGGCTACTGAATAATTATGGTTATAAGAGACTGTTTTATGTACACTCGAGAGCACGTAATTCTATGAACTTTTGGCTTAGTATTCTAATTCAGTAATAGGAACATTTTTTAGATGTGGCGTTTCCGTAAGCGTATTTAAATAAAAAACCGTAATAGAAATCTATTGAAAGTGTTTTGCTTATTTTTGGTTTTGTTGAAGTAGCAACACAGAAAACAGCTGTTGTTTTGACAACTTGTGTTGTGTTTCCTCGTGAATGCGAGCATAACCTTAAATCGTCGGCTTTTGGTTATTTTTTCGTGTTTTTAGTTACTTTTGAGCGGATAAAACTGTGAATTTGCTATATAAACTAATTTTGATGATACAAAAATAAGTGTGATATAAAACAGTGCCTTAATGTAACGATTCTTTGAAAATCCCATGTGTTTCATTTACTGCCTCTTATTTGCTTGATTTTTTTAATAAATCTAGTGTTAATTTAGTGTTTAATCATTAGTTCTAGTTATTTTTATTCTTATAATTGTAGGATTTCGATAGCATAGGGTTAGACATACATTCTCTTTATATAATAGTTAAATGCTAAAGTTTCTAAAACAGTTGATTAATTCCTCTAAAGTAGCATATTTAAACCGTGTTAGTGCTCAAATAAATTCTCAAAAATATTTGAAAATGGAGCAACAAAAATTTAAAACTAAATCCAAGTCTTCGGATAAGAATCCGGCTAAAAAAATTAAAATTTCTGATAACTCTAAAAATGCTCTGGTGCAAAGAACTGTTGGAACAATGTGTGGTGCTTGGAGACCTGAAGAAGAGGATGGAGGGATGATCCTGGTTTTTCAGAAGAGAACTCCTTGCTTGAGTCCTGATCCAGAGAAAGAGAGCGACCACCCGGAGAACATTGAAGACTTCTGGGTGGGGACGTTTCAGAGCGACAATGAAATACAGGCAAGATTTTTATAGTCTTTCATTGGATCATATCTTTATGTACCTAAGTAATTTGTATCAAAAAGTATCTTTGTAATTTAAAAAAAAAACAATGTTATTTAGCGTCATCTATAACTAAGTAGAAATACTTCTATTACACTATCCGTAATAGCGCCATCTGTCGAAACATAGTAAAAGTTCTTACGTTTGGAGAGTTCCACGTAGTTTGTACTTCGCTCACTAGATGGCGTTAATTTGTAAAAGTTTGGAAAGGATTGGTCAGATGGCGCAATTTAATCTTGCTTTGCAGCATAAGTTAAATTTTTTTAAGGGTTCGTGGGGTCATAGTGCTCCAAAGTCGGTATCCTCGCCTGCTAGCGATAGCGGTGCGACCTGCTGATCAACGGACAAGGCTCTGACGTACTGCAACCCTTGAAGGGTTTCTTTTTTTAAATGGGCAACCTCGCTATTTTAATTTTCATTAAAATATCTAGGTAACTACTCCGACAGTAGCAAAATCAAGATTTTTTTAAATTTTATAAACCATATTATTTTGGAACAAAATAATGTAATGCACGCCGAAAAATAATATTGGATTTTCATAAATCGTAAATTTCATATACTTTGGGATATGAAAGGTCAACCAACCTTAAATAAAATTAACCTTGTTGGCTACGCAACTCGTCACTAATAATGTTTCAGACTTTCAGTAAATGCTAAAAGCCTGCTGAGAGGGAGGGCGGTACATTAGCTTGTATTGATAATGGTACCCCCAACTGAGAACTAAGTAAGTAGGCAGGGGCTATCCTAATGGAAATAGACCAACGATTTGACTTTTTCTGTGAAATCTATTTTTCTGAGCATAATAAAT
This sequence comes from Aproaerema taeniolella, assembly GCA_949987775.1. NCBI lineage: Eukaryota > Metazoa > Arthropoda > Insecta > Lepidoptera > Gelechiidae > Aproaerema > Aproaerema taeniolella. The sequence goes on along the minus strand of OX465246.1, from coordinate 4,887,647 downwards.
TAATCTAAAGAATAGAACCAAGTAAGTAGGTATATCAAACTAGATATACCTACCAGCGAGCGATTGAGACTACAATAACTGGGTTTAATTAGGAACAGATCAAATTTGTCCGAAGAATACAATAGCTAGTATTAAATGGAAAACACCATTTACTCATTGTACGTACAGTCCTTTTAATCCGATATTTAACAATTACAATGCAAGACCAAAAATAATTTCCGATCTAGGTACGCGCGACTGGACTGGTAGTGTTGTACCTACCCTAATTGTGTCGTTTCGATTTCCTCTTAACACTAGGGAAACAAGTTCGGTTCAAGAAAACCTCCTTGAAAAGCTTAAATTCGCTGTACACCCAATAATGCGTCCGATTAAATAAAAAATAAAACTGTCTAAAACTTACATTCAAGGCAATTGTAATGTACGGACAGCCGCAACTCAGGTTACCAAACGTGTGCACTCTGTGCTGTTGTGATAAGGGCGGTTTTGCTATGAAAATGGAGTAACCTGATGCGCTGGCCTCTGTACAAGTATCTACTGTGCAAAAAAGCATATTACAAACTTGTTGAATATATTTATATGTAACCTGCTAAGCCTGGAAAAGAAGGAGAGTAAGTAGGTATGATGAAATTATTATTAGAATACTCACAACAAAAACATGAGATCTCTCTTTAAACTTAAAGCTGTCTAAATTACTCTCTGTGACGCTTGTAACGCATATAACTCTCTGAACCTGATGGGTGACCAAAGTGGCAGTTTATCACGAGCGTTTCCGTGCTTCGGAGGGCACGTCGCGGTACCGGCCATTATCGATTGACTATAGTCGTTAAACCATTTGGTTTGAAGACTCTGATACTAGGGTTAGTCAAGTTGGTCACACACTTGACTATACTTACCTACCTACATAAGAAAGAAAGAAAGAACTGCTCTCTACTTTCCAATTCGAATACTTTCATGTCAATAGCCCCGATGTGTCTATGGTTGATAAAACATTTTATGAAAATGAAATTCTTTTGTGAAATGGCTGGGAAAACGACTGTCAGGAATGGTTCAGCTCGTTAGGTGCACTTTAGGGTTCCCAGCGTAAATAGAAAACTTGGCTTATTCCTGTAGCAATTTATAATAATACTAATTTGTTTATTTATTTAGACAACATAGATCCATTAAGTGTTAGTACAGACTTACAACTATGTTAGTACTTATATTCTACCACAGACTTACACCCGTATTCTAAGAAGTTAACTCGAAACTTCCTCCACTCAACTTCAGCTAAGGAAATCCTCGAAACGGCCTCGAATTTGGTATTCTTCGTTGTCACCTCAAGATTCCTTGAACGTGGCATACAGCTACTCGACGATAGATGGCACTAGCTAGCGTAAATCTTTATTCGATATTAATCTTTAACGATATATTATCATAAAGATAATCCACGAAATCATCAAAATAATTCATTTTTCATATGAAAAAGTAGCACACAACAAGTTAAAGCATCGAATAAAGCGTTAAGAAAATCTTAAGGTAGGCCGCGAGGTACCTTAACTTTGACAATTGATTACTCAAATCATCCTCGACTCCACTGAGGAAAATTGTAAAGTCGAGGACGGAAGTGTCAAATAAAAACGTCAAAATCCTTGACAGAGGTTGAGTGGAGTCGAGGAAATCTCGAGTTAACTTCTAAGAATATGGGTGTTAGTTAGTAATGATAGGTGCCGCATTCACTCTTCCCTATCTGCAATAGTCTTCAGAAGGCGGTTGGGGCTGACATAATCAAAAGAAAGGTTGAATAGAGAGGTCTTAAACTCGCAACGACGATATATTCTGTTAAGTAGTTTATCCCGTTTCAAATTGGAGTATGCTTGACCAGCATAGGTGACAAAACTGAAGCGGTGATAGCCCAGTTGGTAATGAGCCAGACTTGTAATCCGAAGGTCGCGGGTTCAAATCCTGGTGCGGGCCTGTACCACTAAATTTGTCTTTTCAGATTTATGTACGGATTTCTAATTATCACTTGCTTAACATTGAAGGAAAACATCGTGATGAAACCCGCCCGTCCAAGAAAATTCATTTTCGAAAGACGAACGGTCCACCAACCCGCATTGGGCTAGCGTGGTGGACTATGGCCTAAATCCCCTTCGTGTTTCGAGAGGAGGCCCGTGCCCCTCGGTGGGGACGTATATGGGCTGGTAAGAAGATAGATGCCGCATAATTGTGCACTCTTCCCTATCTGCAATAGTCTTCAGAAGGCGGTTGGGGCCGACATATATTTTGTTATGTAGTTTATACCGTTTCAAATTGGAGTATGCTTGACCAGCATAGGTGACAAAACTGACAATGGTCCGTATTACAGAACGCGACTCATACTTAAGATAGCAGTCGTCTTTGCCATTCTAATAGTATGAAAAAGAGACAATCAATACTGAAGTATAGATCAAAACTTAAGTCTCCTTCTGTAATACGGACCATAGAAGCATGTCATAATTTTGTCGTTTGTGTCTCGTTCCGCCCTCTCTTTCTATCGCATAGCGTTAATACGGAACAGGCTGCACGACATCTACATGACAACATTATGTCACGCGTCTATATTAGCTATGAATATCACGTAAATGGTATCTCTGGGGTAAGATGATATAGTAGTCATTTACACTAATATTATAAAGCGAAAAGATTTGTATATTTTGTATGTTTGTAACGAATAAACTCAAAAACCACTGGACCGATTCCAAAAATTCTTTCACCAATAGAAAGCTTTCTTATCAGCGGGTGATGTAGGCTACATATTTTCCTGCGGAACCAAGTCCCGGGCGGTAAGCTAGATTAAACAAACCTAATTACCTCACTATATTGGATCGTATAATGTTAAACTGGAAAATATTAAAAATACTTATCAGTTTCTTATCTGATTCAGACCAGTACGGCAATCAATTAAACAATACTTAAGTATAGATCAAGACAATCAATACTTACAATCAAGACAATCAATAGACCTTCATTACAGTCAGCGGAGGTTTTCTCAGATGGTCATTCATGTTGTCAAGGTTGATAAAAACTATATCCCCTTGTGGGATAAATCCGCTCTTGTACTGTTAGATAGATAGATAGATAGATAGATAGATAAACTCTTTATTGAGTTGTTTCTGTTTTTCTTATAATGTTTCTTAAGTAGGTAACTTACGCTCATGTACGGACAGCCGCAACTCAGGTTATCACACGCGTGCTCTCCGTGTTGTTGTGATAAGAGCGGTTTTCCAATGAAAATGGAGTAACCTGATGCGCTGGCCTCGATACAATAAAAAATAAATACATAGGTACTGTGGTATGCAGACCTTCATGGAGGATCGGGCATAACGCAACTTCTTTCTCATCCGGTCATTTCGAAGAAGATAATTCGAATATCAATTTAAAAGGTTTGAAATGATATTCGATGTCAAGATTCGAAATTATTGAAGATCTGGTCTTGCGCCATTCATTGATATTTGTGAATTCATTGTAGTGAGCTCGCGGAAGGCATTTGTGGTATGCGGACCTTCATGGAGGATCGGGCATAACGCAACTTCTTTCTCATTCGGTCATTTCGAAGAAGATAATTCGAATATCAATTTAAAAGGTTTGAAATGGTATTCGATGTCAAGATTCGAAATTATTGAAGATCTGGTCTTGCGCCATTAATTGATTATTGTGAATTCATTGTAGTGAGCTCGCGGAAGAAGTTCTTGTATGCGTTCGTAGGCGTGCTATTAGCACTTTAGTAAGCGTTGCTGAAACTCTGTTAACCGTGTACGTGTCGGAAGGTGTAATAAAAGTGTAACAAAAGTGCAGAATTTGATTATAATCCTGTACCTGAAGAAAAACTAAGTCTTTTACTCATTCGCCCCCAGAAGAGTCATCACAGTACTATAAACTCTACGGAACCATTCGGTTCCATTTATTTTAAATCAACATCCATCGCTAGTTTTCCTTTTCGCATTGCAATGCACTGAATTGCATTACCGTTTTGAAGACAACTGAATTCTTTTGATTTCCTATTGGGTTGACTAGAGTTTGTAAAAGTTATAAGCGTTAAATGTCGAGGTTTTTCTTAGGTTGGTACAACATTTTAAAAGAGTTTTTATTTATTTTAGGGTTCCTTCGCGCGATTATAACTATATGTAAATTCCACGTGGCTACGGACGAAAAGCTAGTTAATACATAATAAATAGTACTTACACAATGTTTTCGATAACATAAATTAAAAAAGAAGTTTATTTTATTGTTAAGGTTGACTTTCGAGTTTCCTGTGAATCTGATTTTTTTAGTGAACTTGAGTCTATCCGATTGTGTTAGTGTAATTTCTGTAAAATGAATAAAAACTTTTCAAATCTCTAGCTAAATCAACACGAGATATTTTAGTCTCTCACTGATGCTGATGCTCTGTCTGCCCCGTCAGGGATTATAGGCGTGAGCTTAGTATGTATGTATATTTCAGACTATTTTTTAATTACCGGCAAACGAAGTAATTAAACAAAAAACTCCGGAAATCCAAACTCCTCAAACCCCTATAACTTTTGAGACCTACTGAAAAGATGAACCACAAAATTTCGTATCACGGCCCCTAATGTTCCGCAGTTTCCATTTTATCACACATTTAGAAAGTAACGCTCTTAAAATAACTTTCGGGCTCAAGATACACTGCGCTGCGCCTCAAAAGGACAATAAGAGAAATTCCTAAAGTTTTAAGGAATCTCTGGGAAATTTTCTTAGACTGGAACGAAGATGGAGGATCAAAACTGAGCTTCTTTCCTTGGCGTGTTAGTACCTACTATAATTATTATTAGGTACTAAATAAAATAAAAAAATGGTTTATTCAAATATACAAGTCTCCAACACTATGAAAATAGATAAACATTCACTCAATGATTCGTTCTTATACTTTCATTCGCTCACGCATTCGTTCGGACGTTCGCTCTGTATTTTATTCACTTATTTATTAAACAGCAGTTGCAAAGTGTTTAATTTCAGATTTTAAAATGAAACCTTTTATTGTCCGACTACCGTCCATAGTGTTAATAAAAATCAACATCTTCAATATACATACATAAGCTCAAGCCTTTATCCCATTGGGTTAGGTAGAGACCACAAATTGCCACCAGGTTTGACCTAAAACACAATCATTTTCAACATACAAATAATTACCTCCACCCGTAACCGTTACTGTTACGATGACCACCCTGCCCAGCAGTTCTGCCACAAAGACTCAACGACCACATTCATGTCGCTCTGGCCACTGGCACGAATGCATAAATCCCACTATAGGTACATGCTACATTTCAGAAATGTAATGGATCGAGTGATCCGACATTCGTACCAACTAGTACAATCGATCTGTATGTCGCTGCGGTCAATGGTCGACGGGGCACCATAAGATAGAGTCTGTGACTGTATGGGGCTGGCTGTTGCAGCAGGATGTGAAGTGGATAGGAAAGGTGAGTCGTTAAGAATACCAGCATCGAGCCGACGTAAGGAGGATAGATTCTATACTTGGTGTGTGATATATAAATGGGCGGGAATAGAGCTGCTTGTAAATAATAAATATACAAATAATTACCTCTACTAGATAAAAATTGTTTATGCCGCCTGGAGGGAAAGTACTCTAAATACTGAAGATAGGAAGATTTAATCAATAGAACCATCCCTTTATTTAAAAAAAGAGTCAAAACTGCATTCAAAGATTTTTGAAAATACGCTTGCCATACCCGGCAACCGAACCGGCTGAAATAAAAATAAAAAAAACCTTTAGTGTTATGGCATCAAGCGATGGGTCAATCATAACATAACATTAGAATCAAATGTCTCTAATAAACATAGTGAATTCAATGAAAGGAAAACTGGCGGATGTAACTTTATCCACCAGTTTTCCTTTCATTTATAACCGTCGAAAATCCAAGATGGCGGATAATTTTTTTCGTGCGTACCATGTCGGTATGGGATGGGTGTCGTTTAATACATAGGTTTTTGGGGGGTGCTCATTAAAGAAATGTCATCGATTTTGAAATTCAAGATGGCAGACGTGAATTTTTGTTATTTTTTTCAAATTGAACAAGTGCTCCACCGCCTCGCGGCCTGCCCATGCAAAACATAGTAGGTAGTAGGTATAACATATAAAGCAAAAAATTAATATGATTATAAATTTATGACGCAACAGATCCCTGTCTTAAAATCTGAGGGTTGTCGCCAAAAATATTCCTCGTCATTTTCCCGCGAAGCAAGGAATCCACCTTTGTCATAACGTTTTCCTTGTCAGTTGGAATACTTCTCGGGTCTTGACGGGTAAATTTCTTGTAAAACTCTCTTGTCATTTGAACCTTTGATCTTCAAGTAACTTGAGCGATGACAAAATATTCTTCAGACCTTTTGCGTAGAATCTGAACTCGGTATCCCTGTAAAATAAATAAACAAATCACCTTTCACACAATATTTTGTTGTAACTTAGTACCAGAGCCAGCTGCCAACGCTTCCCAGGCCATAGGTACTATAGAAGTCAGTAAGTGGGATTTGAAGGTTTTGTTGTATATCGTTGTGCTTTGCAAGTATTAGTTCCTTGTCGTCGAGTGATAGTCGGCTGGGTTGTCTCTATATAATATTCCTTATGTGTTTTTTGTTATTATTATTTTTCCTTTCTGTAGAATGTTATTACTTTTCCATTGTGTATTTCTGTAAGGTGTATGTTATGTATAGTATATATATTATATGTATTTATTTGTGTTAGGTATATTGTATGTGTGTAATGTAGTTTATGTAAGTATATTTATGTATGTATTTTTGCACCCACACTTATATGGTGTAATATCATCTTCTCCATACCCAAATGTTGCCGATAAAATGTTGCTTCTTAGCAATGGGGCCGCCTTTTGTACCCTAACTTTACTACTGTTCATAATGTAACTTTTATCATTTTCTGTAATGTTGGTGTGCAATAAAGTATATTTGTATTGTATTGTATTGTAGGCGAAAGGCCTTCTCTCATACCATATACATAATGTTTCATTTAATAACTCAGAATTGTATTTTATTTCGGCCTGTTTATAGATAGAGCAAACTGTAACGTAGAATTACTATTTCATAAACTTAATGTTATAGATTATTGAATAATATATTAAAATCATGTACTAATAACTAACATAAATGGAAAAAAATATAAACAAAAACGTATCCGCAACAAGCTTCGTCATAACTAAAAACTAAGACAAAATTAATCAGCAACATGCTTCGTCAGCCCCGAAAAAAAAACCTAAAAATATATACAAAATCAAAACCCTAGTCAAAAAAGCCCCCCCGAAGTTCACCCCGCTCAAAGGTTCCCATGATACTGGCCACATTGCCGCGCTGTATGGCCAACGAAATCCTTTGAGCAAGGTACGTCCTAGAACGCGGGTCGCCAGTTTTTTGGTGCAAACGCCTGCCGAATTTATGACGACTACTGTCGTTAAACCAAGTCAGAGGAAAGGCGGTTTTAAAACTTATCAAGGCTAACCGAGAAAATCTGTCAAGGAGAATAGGAAGGCCCATTCAGTATTAAATGGACCTGTATCTCCCACATTTTCAAATTGCTTTCGCCTAATTCGACCTGAGTATTTATCTTTTTTAATAAAGGACAAGATTTACAAAGGGTGTTCAGTGCTTAATTGGACCCATTTGTACAGGGTGCCCCATTTAGCAATTAGGTCACAAAGCTCATTAATAAAGAGCGGAAAGTCAATGCCTTCTTAAAATTCTGTTGGTTCTCTTCAAATTGCTTTCGGTCAGTATCGTTGGTGTTTCATAGTGCTGTTATATTTTCAGTTGTATTAAATTTTTAAACGACTTCAATAAAGGATGAGGATCTATGTTCGACTTTAAGTATTTTTTTAATGTATGTTCACTGATCACGTTTTTATTCGAAAGATTATACCCCTGAGGTGGTCCCGCTGTCATTAATTCATTATGTCAATTCACCGCCAATTTCGACCGATTTTATTGAGATTCTTTTTTTATTCGAAATGATTTATTGAAAACTAGCTTTTTTCGTCGTTTAAATTCTAAGTCGCTAACAGCAATACTATGCAGTGTCTTTACACGACTTAGCGAAACATAAACTTGGTTTTAGCAAAAATTTTCTTGCCTAAGTCTATCACGACTTTGTTTAGCGTGGTGCCCTGAAGTTTACGCACCGTTACAGCCCAACTAAGGACTAGCGACAGTATCCTCCGTTCGACTGCGACATCCACATAGCCTTTATTTGCCTGATATGTTGTTGACACAGGCGTTATTGCAACTAAACCCTCACTATCTTTTACTTTTGTGCCAATAGTGTCATCATGAAATTTTTTTTAAACTCGCGGTCACTCCCTGATTCTATTTGATCGCGGCGAAGAGCAGGCCATTTAAACTTTGACTCGATCACCATTGCTCGGTTTACCTAGCATTCAGTAACAGAAATGTTACGTCTCAGCACTCTGGAGCCTATGCTCAGTTTTCATACGTGTATCAAACCACCACAGTCATTTACATCAGCAGAAATAACGTTAAGTAGATGGTGGTCGTTTTTCGTAAGTTGCTGCCTCTCCGTACTTAACTCATCGATAGCACGCAAGATGTAAACGCGACTTGACTGAACCAGTTGGTCCGTCATTTTAGAGTTATAGTCATCTACGAATTTGATAGTTGGAGGGATTTTTCCTACTATCAAATTGGTAGATTCTAATATAACATCGAGTCGATGTTTACGCCGTATTGTTCAGACGCCTCGCCAGTCAAATATTCATGGATACGATTGAGTCGATAGATCCTATAACTTTGGGACTCCTGTGATAATTGAGTACGCATGTCATCTGGGAGAATCTAGCACGACGAGCTGATAGTGATTCTTGGGAAAGAGATATAGCATTCCGTTTGCAATTCTTGGATAGACGAAAAATTATTATGATTTATTTAAAAAATTCTTATAACATAATCCTGAAATCTGTTACCTATTAATTTTATATAAAATATCACTATTATTCTATTGATGTGCCTGGTACCAACTGATCTGTTTGAAGTGAACCAGACACAGAAAACATGCCTTCGTTAATTAATTGAAATTTTCTTGCAGAAAATTGTCGACATTTTAAAACTTGTTGCAGCAGTCAAGACACTGAGTACATAACATTTAAAACAGAGAAACAAACACCGTTCTTTAAAGACCTTTGCTTGCCCTGTCTTCTGCATTTGATAGCCAATCGCATTATTTTCCTGCGCTCAAACCTCAACTGCATTAGGTACAGAGCTTAGAAAAAGAAATGCATTAACAATATTTTACGTATTGTATTTAGTACTTTTTAAACGGTTGCCCGCGTGAGGAATATTCACAAGTTATTTTAGGGAAAGAAAAATATACACATCAACACGGTCTAGGGATATTGCACGATTTTTCATACAAAAGAGGCCTGTTTGAGAAGTTATAAAAGCTTACTCGAGATAGATGGAGGGCTATAATTTTCAGACAAGCAAGTGCTAAACCTGAATTTTCAATTCTAGTCAGTAAATTTTGTTTTACTTGAAATTTATGAAAAATTATTTTCTTTCGTCACGTTTTCACAAATTTCAAGTACAACAAAATTTATTGACTAGAATTAAAAATTCAGGTTTAGCACTTGCTCGTCTGAAAATTAGATGTCTCCATGTATCTCGAGTATATTTATTAAAGCTTCTCAAACGTACCTCTTTTCTATAAAAAATGGTGCAACCCTAGACCGTGTTGATGTATGTATTTACATTCGTGCCAGATAGGTATTTTGCTTTCCATAAAATTATTTGTGAACATTATTCGTAAACACTCCAACGTGTCCTAGACTATTTGCTGATGCGACATTAAATTAAGGTACGAGTAAGTATTAGAGAACGCAACTCAGACTCTGATCTATACAGTTGCAGTCGTTTTTGTAATTTTAATAGTGAGAGAGAGAGAGAGACAATGAACACTTAAGTATAGATCAAGACTTGAGTCTCCTTCTGTAAAAGGGCCTAAGTCTTATTTTCTCTTACGTTATTCTAAAATTAAACATGTTGTATATCCTCCGACATTCGATTGCTTATATTTTTTAAACGGCTAAACCAATTTTGATCAAATATAGCTAAGAACCATCTCAATTACGTCAGGTTTCTCACAAAACTGCATCGAAATCGGTCCATTCGTTTAAGAGCTTTGATGCTATAGACAGACAGATACAGACGTGAAAGTTATAGCACCCTTATTTTTTTATCGGGACTTCAAAAGGAATATGTTGAAAATAAATACTAACTTTCTGAAAGATTTCATTTTCTGTGTACTAAAATACGGACTACGCAGTAAACATCGTTGACACGGGTCTCAGAACGTTTAGTAAACATCTCTGTCACATTTAAATGTAAAAACGACTAAAAGTGGATTAAAGATTCAGCATCAGTCACTGCACCAATCCCCGTCGAGAAGTCTCTGACGTCAGCGACAATCCGCCAATCACATGTCGAGTTAGTGGCTCTTTTTCTCACCCATTTCGCTATATTTGACAGATTGCCCTTCTAAGTAATGAGAATATGAGTGATACTGTATCTTAATAGTATTGGTTTTTGGAAGATTGCTAGTATTCTTTCTTGTGCAAGTCCGTAAGGTCGTCGGTATAGAAACATATTGGGTAAATTTATCTATACTTGTGAATTGTGATGTGAATCAGTCTGCGAAACTGGACATACATAGTTCGAAATATGAAAAATAAAAAAAAACTGCGATCCACTAATGGGCTATGTATGACATTTTAAAAAATATTTTTAATTTCGTTTAATTTTTTATTTAACATAAAGAAACAAGGTCCCGTTTCTTAAAAAAAACAAAAATTAAAAAATCGTATCTTTTGAAATAAAAATATTTCATAAATAAAAGATTCTCAGTACGGTTAACTAATCCTGAGTACGGCATTATGCAATCGTATTTCTTTGCCAAGCTGTCATGTCAATTAAGAAAAAAAACATAACCTATTTCATTTTGTATTTGGTTGTTTATTTCTTAGTTTGGTTGGTTGTTTCTTCAGGCAAGTTGGTAGAATCAGCTCTAACGAACTGAGCGGTATCCACAGTGTCGGAATCCAGTGTATTGCGAAAGTTCGAAAGTCCAGGAGGCAAAGCCAAGTCGTCAGTAAATATAAATCCAAATAATCAAAACCACGAAACAGAAGGTTACGGTTGAGTCTAGGTAGCAAAGCCAAGTCGTCAGTAAATATCAAAATAATCAAAACCACGAAACAGAAACAAATTCAATAACCAACAACTCAAAAACACAACGGTTAGGTTATGTGACAACCAACCGTCAAACGTATTTTTTTACTTTAATATATATACAGGGTGCAAAAAATATATATACAGGGTGTTTACACCCTTAGCAAAAACTAAGACCCTGAAATAAGACCATAATTCTAAATTATTTTCCAGTGGAATTTCGATTTTTTTTCAAGTTTTTAAATAATTTCTGCTGTAAATTTAAATTATGTATTCAAATAAAATCCATTTTGCATTAAAAAACAACAATAATAGCGTAAAACACGAAAAACAGCATTGTACATCGCATCCCGATAGCGGCGCGGCGCGGGGGGACCGCGTGCGGGCGCGGTTACGCGGTACGTTGCGTAGCGCCACAGTAGATAAGTAACGAAAACTCCTTAATTTGACATTTTCGGGAAAAAATATATACTTGTAGCTGATCATAGTTATGGCTAAATTCCACAATTTAAGTATTTGCTAATCTGTCCTTTACGCCCTTTATATATACTTAAAAACACGTACGATCCTCTTTTCCGTTTAAGAAATACGTATATATTACTGAACTATTGTGAATTTCCCCATAATTTACCAACCTATTCCCAAAGGGCTATTACTGTTCGGAAACTTCTAAGAAGGCATTAAGTTTGCCTGTAATTCTGGAAAAACCCTAATTAGGTATCGCAACTTGGAGTCTAATACCTACTTATAAATAATATGAGTTTAAAACTACCCACTTTACTCGAAGTACAGTGATAGTTCTACGATAGACGGGTAATGTATTCTACTATCATCATGTGGGAGTGATTTTAGGAGCTTGTTTTTTAGTGATCCCGTGTGGGTACATAACCTTTTTACTGCTCCAAAACTGTCATCCTCATCTGCTAGCGATCCACCCTGCTATGATCAACGGACGAGGTTCTGACGTACTGCAACCCGTTATAGGGTTATAGTTGATTTTGGTGACTTCGCCATTTTTTTTAACAGCCCATTGACGTCCCCACTGAGTGGCACGGGCCTCCCTTCGAAACACGAAGGGGATTCAGGCCATAGTCCACCACGCTGGCCCAATGCGGGTTGGTGGACCGCTCGTCCTTCGAAAACGAATTTTCTTGGACGGGTGGGTTTCATCACGATGTTTTCCTTCACCGTTGAGCAAGTGATAATTAGAAATCCGTACATAAATCCGAAAAGACGAATTTAGTGGTACAGGCCCGCACCAGGATTTGATCCTGCTACCTTCGGATTACTTCGCCATACTGTATTTTAATTTTGATTAAAATACTCAAACACTGGCAAAATGACGACTTTGTGAACGCCATTTTTGAAATAAATGAATTGAAAAATATGAGCTATTTAAGTCACCTCAATACAACGCATGATTCGATAAGCGATTATTTAAATAAACAAAACTTGATATACTATCACCTTTCATTCAGCTCTTTTGTAGACTTGAAATGACAGGCCCGGCAAGAAGTGTCCATCAAAATTGATTACAGCAAGTTGGATGTGCAAATTTGTTGGAGAGGCGCCAAAAGCCATCGATCAGCATTCAGCTGCCCAACTTTGGAGGTTGCAATATCCGTGACAGCTGGCGCCTTTGACCAAGTTTTCTAGCGCCAATCTAGCGAAAAATAGGAATTTCTATTAAAACTTCTCTGGCTATATTTTTCAATCACGTCATACTGTTATGTATTTTGTGTCTCAATCCGTCAAAAGTTTCTAGGAAGCTATTTTAACAGCTTTTGAGACATCTCTTGATGCCTAATCAGACAGATTGCGAGCAGCAAGTTTTGTTTACCCCGACAGAAAAAGAGGTGTGTTATAGGTTTGACATGTGTATATCTGTGTGTAAATTTGTATGTCTATGTATCCGTGTTTTTTTAAAAGCTGATTAATCGAGATGGTTCTAAGCTATATCTGATCAAAATTGGTTCAGCCGTTTAAATGTTATAAGCAATCCAATGTGACGAAAAATTATAAATTTAGAGTTATTGATTTTATTTATTTCCGTATGTTGTTTTATGTTCTTGCTAATATTTAATTAATTTTAAATGTACCTACCTAACGTTAGTAGTTTGTATAAAGTTAGATATAGATCAGGATAATATCTAACGTCGTTTGTTTGTGAATTAAATACAGAAATTATGTAAGTCAAAACTAATAAGAAGACTTACTGAAAATTGTAAGGCAAAATAATGCGTAACTAAACTTTGCCCCTAAACAGACGAAACAGCATAACATTATTCCGGCAAGTAAAACTCGTAATATTCCGAAGACATTTGCACCAGTTTAACGTTAACGTAAAAGGCGTCTAAACAACAAGTACTAAAACGTAATTGATATGTCATAAACTTGTTTATGTACGGCTTTTATCTTGTATTGAATATTAATTTAGTACGCATTATTACATCCGAGGATATTCCTCGTTTTAATGCTGTAAGCGGAACCTTGTTTTCAGTTGTTGCAAACTTACTTATAAACATGAACCTTACCCATTACCTGTTCTTCTTCTTATCGTTTAGGTATAGTCAAGTGCGTGGAAATTTGTTCTTTTGGGTGGGACAAACTAGTATTTAATTTTATACGTGCTAGGCTCTTTTGATGTTGCCTGGAAGGAAAGTGCATTGGAGCAAAATTGGTGGTTAAAAGGGGAGGAGGTCTTTGCCCAGACTCCGCCTCTGCACGTGCAAAAAATCTTCTATTTCCAATTTTTTAAAGCGTTTTGATGTCATTGTTAGGTTAGGTTAATAGTCTGAAATTTAACGTCCTTGCTTTAAAAAAGGCTAGTACGGGTTCCTCTTTGAGAAAATAAAAATCGTTTGTCGTGGTTTCTCCTGATTAAAACAAAAAATTGAAGCCTCGTTACGATACCTAGGTTGATTTACAGCCTCTATATTTTCAATAAATCTGGTACTTTCTATTCTTTTTTCAGCTTGGTACATATCTAATTTTAATAATCGCGTGGGCTGTAATACATTACTTATCAGATTTCCCTTTCAAAATTTACAAGTGCATACTGAATCAGTTCGCAAGTGAAATTGTAATATTACGGTTTTTATAATTTTCCGGTGACATATACCTACACCTACATATACGGTAAATTTGCGGCTGGTGAGATAATTTAGTAACAAAATGCTGGAAACCACGGACCACGGGATTAGAAAGACAAATTTCGACGAATCCCCGTCCGTTTTATCAACTAGCGACTCTACTTGATCTCGTGACGCAACGAACAGAAATTATACAAGCTATACTGATTCATTTTCAACCACAATATGCAAAATTCAAAAAAAATAACTTTTTTTTTAAATTTTGCTATTTGTTGAATCCACAGACTGTCCGTGCCCTTGTCTAAATAAAATTTTCTTAAAATTTTTTGTAAAGATACATTCAGTAGAACCTCCTCCTTTTTTGAAATAGGATTAAATATTTTTTTAAGGTATCTGACTTCGCAGACTTTGTCTTCAACATAGACAACGCTTCGTTTATAAACTGACTTACCCATTCTCTTTTCAATTTCTGTCTCCAGAATCCGTGAAAATTATTCTGGTTTAGTATTTTTAAAATGCTTACCCGCGTCAGGGATTGTCACAAATATTATTTAGGGGAACAAAAATATTCGGCGCTAATGGGACTTGAACCCACGCCCACAGGATTAAATCTACTAGTGCTCTAACCAACTGAGCTATCGTGTCTTCAGGTCAAGCAGCGAAATTTCACATTCTCTTTCGTTTGATAAACTGACTTACCCATTCTCCTTTCAATTTCTGTCTCCAAAATCCTTGAAAATTTTACTGGTTTTCCTACAACTCGGCTATTTCCTGTATTGCACTGATACGGCGAGCCCTCACTAATGAGGGCCCCTCAGCTAACATTTCTTTTTGGACCTCCCCTCTAATTATAGAGGGGCACAAAGCCCCTGTAAATGAGTACTGGGGCTGCTGGTCCGGATCTATGTTAACGCCGGGAAATGAATTTGATTATCTCTATTTTTAATCTAGGTCTTTGAGAATGAAGCCTTTCCTAGCAGGGGGGTCTTAAAGACGCTATAGAGATGATGTTATATTTTATTATATTGAATTAATCTTTGCGCGCTTCTGGAACACCCGTGTGTTCAAGATTTGTATCACACGCTCCGTAAACTAGCGAAAATTTGAAAATTTGGACATGCTGTCTATAAAATAGTTTGAAAGATAGAGGGGCTGAGACTGAAACACCAAACTAGCGGACGCCCTCATTTAGGTAAGTTTTCACAATATCTGAACATCATTTATGCAAAATTTCAAACTTATACAGCATCAATAGTTTTGATCTTGTATAGAAATCTTTGAAAATCTTATTTTTTTACACACCGAAAAGATCTTCTTTTGTATGGGAATTCCTCAATACCAATAAATCCTCAATAAATTTAAATAATCGCAAAAATATCAAAATGTAAACAAAAATCCACAGCAATACAGAAATGCTTAAAGCTATACCTATTTAAAACCTAAACTTATTACCAATGATGGATTTTATTTAAACAGTTACTAAACAGAAAATTACATGGATTGGACTCTAGATAAAAAAAGATCAGAAACGAAAAAAAGAATGATAGTTTTATTTATTTATTTGATCCTTTATTTCATATTCTTGGTTGTTTTAACAGGAAATGATTTAACATCGCTCATATTGGGTAGGGCTGCCATCCGTCCGGGTTTCCCCGGATTTGTCCCAGTTTGGAAGACGTCCGGGGAGCGTCCGGGCGGGGTTTAAATTAGCGAATGAAAGTCCAATAAAAGTCAGGGTTTTCGATCAGATCCCGTTACCATAATTTATGTAAAACCTACATACCTAAGAAAGTATATAAATAAAGAAAAATACAGTGGATTTCGGGTATAACGACAATGAAGGGACCACTGTTATTTCGTCGTTACATCAGGATGTCGTTACAGGCAAAGGCAAAAAGATACAGATTGCTGCTCTGAATATTAATTTGTAACTAAACCATTTTAACTCGGAAACGTACACGCTTACCTACCTAATTACCTGGCTAATATCTATAAACAAAAAGTAAAGGTTGCTGACCATCTGTGTGGATGTAAACAAAAGATAAGAAAGCTCTTTTGTGTCTTTGGCGGCCGACTCCGGTCGCAACATCTGCATGGGATTTCCAAGAATTTATTACAAACTATTCAATAAAAACAGTCGCTACACCCGAAGTCGACGTTACATACAAAGTCGCTATAGCCATATGTTTGTACATACTAAAGTATGCTTTAATTCAAGGGACTTAGATTTTACGTCACTATAGACAAATGGTCGCTACAACCAAGGTCGTAATTAATGAAATCCACTGTAACTCGCTTTTCGTCACAAGAACGATTAAACACACTATTTCTTCTATCAAGTACGGAGTAAAATATATTTTAATCAAGATGTAAGTGAATGAAAAAAGTATTGAAATGTCCGGGGTGAAAGCTCCAAAATCCGGGGGCAGGTTTTAGAGATGGCAGCCCTAATATTGGGTGGCTTTAAATTAGTTTGCGAAAATAACGATGTGAATGAGTAAACGAAACTGATCTACTTTTCCCAAGGAACATACGTCGAAATGTGAAAACATTTCGCCTCTCCATACAACTTGTGATATTATATCTGATTATGTCAATTTTTTTTGAAGTGAAAACTTCTTTAGCGGCGTTGTGCACTTTTTGGATGTGTGAAAAATGTTAAACTCGCGTCAGGGTCACATGACCCGATCGAAAATTCGTAAGACATAGGATGAAGTGATAACTTCTTAGACCACAAGGAAGTAATATGTTCAAGTTTTCACTTCTGCCGGCACTCCCGGAGTGCAACTCGTTTTTTTTTGTAGTTTTTTAAATAGGTCCTTGGGGAAAGTTGATCAATTTACATGGGGATAATCGCCTTCTAAATTTTGCTAACTTATTTAAAGTCACCTCATAATACAATACAATAATTTTCCACGTTAAAAACGTATGAGTCACCGACTTCAATCCCAACAACATTCGCACAAAGTAGATATCTAGTTTTTTGCGGACTACAATGCCTATTAGCAAATAACTACAAACAGAAATGTCATTCATTTATTTAGATGATGTTCTAGTTTGTAGTATATTTTGTTTTTGTTGATTTTTTTTTAAAGCGCTGAATCATTTTCGATAAAATTTATATGGGACCTCTTCAGGAGTATACTCTTTCGAGCAAATAAAGAATTTTGAAAATCGGACAACAGTTGCCGGAGTAATCGCGTAACAAATATACAAAAAAAAAAAAAACAGTCGAATTGAGAACCTCCTCCTTTTTTGAAGTCGGTTGAATAAAACAAACTAATTTTCATCATCAAATGTTCACAATGTTCGGTGTTGTTTAATACCGCAATGGAATAACGTTTTAAATCCATTAAAAGCGCTGACATGACATCAAAATGTACCTATCTTAAAACGGTAGTAATTAATTAAGCTTTTAAACAAAAAAAGATACAATACTCTCCAATATAATGAGTACTTTTAGTGACAGAATGTCAACCTGGGTACAAATACGTTCCGTTCAGTACCTAATACGCGCTTAGCGATAAGGCCGCTTTTGCGCACTTTTGTATGTACTTAACCTAAGTGAAACTTTTATTGTGACTGTGTGCAATAAAAAATATCTGTCAGCTTAATAGCAACACGGGAAACCAACTTTTAAAAGTTTACCTACATTTTAGGATGGAATGCATATACACTCAACGTCCCAGAATAAAGGGCCAATTTGGACCTTATTCAATTCTAATTTGAACCTTATTACCAGTAAACAAGAAACTTGCGTATCTACCCAAGGGGTTTACTGGTAAGTATGTACTTAAGAGAACGAACGGGCTGTACATAATTTTACTTGATGAATTGTCACGATAAAACTGCAACCCAAGTTAAATAGTTACTCTTGGGCTTTAGGTATCTCTCTTTCAACCTCTCGGGTGGTTAATCAGACCATGAAACTGATTACTTATTAACCACCCGAGAGGTTGAAAGAGAGATACCTAAAGCCTTGTATAGGTATCGATAATTAACTTTCCGCCCGGGACTTCGTTCCCGAGGGAATTTGGGAAAATTATGTAGCCTATGATACCCATAAGGGCTTTCTTTTGGTAAAATCATTTTTGAAATTGGTTTAGTAGTTTTTGAGTTTAGTTGTTACAAACATGTGAAAATACAAATCTTTGCACTTTATAATATTTAAAGTGTAGGTGTAGAGGTATGAAAGTAAAAACTTCTTACCATAAAACAAAAAACAACTCAATTTCCCCTTGCAAAGAAGATTATGATAAACAGTTTGCACTTCATGTTGGCATGGATTGATCGTTTCTCTGGAACGGTTCATTGCATATTTATTGGGCCGCTTAACACAGTAGAGTTATAGAGAAACGTGTTGGTAGACTAGTGGTTCACAAAAAAAAAACAGTTAGCAAAGAATTTTTAGGAAAAGAAAAAATGTTCGGCGCGAGAGGAACTGGAACCCATGACCCTTAAGGCGACTACAGCACCCGATAAAGGCAGCACACATAGGAATAGTGGCATCTCCGTCTCTCAACAGGCCTGGGCCGGCAGTGCGAACAGTGTCGATACACGAAGTTTACGGACTACGAAAGCGTGCGTGCGTAAAAACATGTTCGAAAATTAGAAAAATGAGATTTATGGAAAGGTAACAGCTTAAATCGAAAAATGCGTTAACTACTTATCGAGAGTGTTCAATCACGAACATTTTTATAGTAAATTCAAGTTCCTGTGTGCATTTCACTATCGTTTTTACAGCTTAAAAGATACACAATATTGATATTAAGAGGTGACTTTGTAAGCTTTTTCTATCGAACCAAAAGTGCTGAATCATGTTTTTAGCAAACTACTTATCTAGTTTATGTCCTGAATATTACCGTAGTATTTTTTTTTCTTTGATTTAATGCAGTGCGTCATGCTTATCTACGCATCATAAAATCGTAATTTAGGTGCTGTAGTCGCCTTAAGCTAGACCTCCTGATGCTCTTACCAACTGAGCTATCGTGCCTTCAAATCCAGTGGCAAAAGGTCATTGGGCAAAATTAATCCCGGTCAGTGAAATATTGCATACAATAACTTTTCCGAGTAGACAGACAGTACCCACAATATGTAACTCTTACTATCGTGAACTAGAGGCATTTATCTATCTATTTTACCCTATTTTATTTCTGTGCATGGATTACATACTATGGTTGCCCGATGACCTTTCTCATTCCCTGTTATTTAGTATTTGTAACACAATTTGTCGTTAAAAGCGTTGTATTAAAGTAAAACAGCTCTCATATTGGAGAAGCACTCATGTTTTAGTTGGGTTCACTGTTCAGAACCCGGCGGCAAGGAACCGTGTTGGCAATTTATCGCGAATGTTTCCGTGCTTTCCAAGAGATGTTCCCGCGGCTATTGTCGATTGACTACAGTTGCAAACCTAGTCAACAGGCTATTTGGTGGTTTGATGATTGTGACTCTAGGGTTCATTAAGATTGCCACGAACTGGAGTAATGATTGGATGAGGAAGAAAAGAAGGACCGGATGACGAAACTCATTAAAATTTGTACAGCATATCCACGGGTTCGCATTGAATGTAGTATGGAACAAACCTTATAGGAGCATCAAATTTGCAACTGGCACGGAACCAGGTGGCAACCGGGTTTAATCTGTACAGTTTCACTCAAAAAATATGTTTGCCAAGTTTCATGCTCGTATCGTTAAGTGTTAGATGCCCATATTGCTAGTACAACACAGATTCTTAACTGTTCACAAATGAAGACCTTATATGTCAAATGCATTGGTTAAAACTTGCATGATTTATACACACTTGACTTGTATTAGCGGACCCCAAAAGTGGCATAAGGTGCACTGTTTAAGGCATTGCCTCAAAATGATACCTCAGGCCGACTCTACCATCTGAGTATCCTACACTACGGCAGATCTTATTAAGACCCTCAGTATATTGAGTTGTTTAAATTGAATTCGTTCCAACTGATAATGACGTAGAAGATTTGTCTCTATTCCGCTTGTCTTCGGATGCATTGAGATCCAGTCGAATGAGATTGTAGAAATGGGAATTCCCGTCTTGGTTTTGTAAAAGAATGTCGTTTCGTCGATGCTCTTTTGTTTTTTCTAAATGGCATGTGGATTACGATTGTAGCTAGCTGTTTAGAGATTAAAACATTGAGTTACATTGAAACTTTATGGATCTAGGTACTTAGGTAATTAATTAGGTATGACTAAGATCATTTCAATCGTTATATTATGCAAGGCTTTAGGTATCTCTCATTAAACCTCTCTGGTGGTTAATCAGTCCATGAAACTGAACAACTTCCCCAAGAAACTAAGGTCAAAATACAAAAAAAAAATGTTGATCTCCCATACAAAATGCGCTATATGCTGATGAAGTTTGTATGGGAACTTAATTTTTTTTTCGTATTTAGACCTATAATTCTTGGGAAAGTTGTTCAGTTTCATGGACTGATTCACCACCCGAGAGATTGAAAGAGAGATTCCTAAAAGAGAGATACCTATCCAAAATTGAGGTGTCCGAGCATGAGGTTAAACAATTATTGAAATCATTAGATTTGTCCAAATCGGGGGGCCCTGACTTAATACCACCTACATACATAGTTAATATTGCTGAAAGTCTCACCATACCAACGACAATCTTGTTTAGGCGGTCGTTAAGAGAGGGAGTCATCCCAAATATTTGGAAATCTGCATTTATTACACCTGTTTTGAAAAAGGGCGACAAGGCTAACGTCCAAAATTATAGACCGATCTCTAAATTATGTTTATTCGCAAAAATTTTAGAGCGTATTGTGTACAATCAGGTGTATAATTCGCTTAAGTGTTCTTTTACCCCTGATCAGCACGGGTTCTTGCGCAAACGATCCACCACCTCCAATCTACTCTCAGCCAGCGATTTTATTACCGAAGCCATGGAGAATGGATCTCAAGTTGACGTAGTTTACACAGAATGCTTCGATCGTATAGATCACTCTGTGCTACTTTGTAAATTGGCGCGTGCAGGTATCCACGGTGATTTATTTCGATGGTTCTCTTCCTACATAGCGAATCGGTGTCAAGCAGTGGTCCTGAAATGGTCATTAATACCGTCCGGCGTACCACAGGGATCACTTTTGGGGCCCCTGCTGTTCACCATTTTTATAAACGACATCCAGGAATGCTTTTTAAGTTCTAAGATCCTACTTTTTGCAGATGACATGAAGATCTTAAAAATTGTCAACAATACTGATGATGCGCTAGACCTTCAGAGAGACCTTGCTAGATTCCAGAATTACTGCTCCACCAACAAATTAGACCTCAACGTGTCAAAATGCTATCAGGTGTCATATACTCGTAAGAAGATCCTTGTAGATTTCAATTATAAACTACATGATAATATAATTTCGAGGGTCAACTCGATTAGAGATTTGGGAGTAATTTTTGATACGAAAATGAGTTTTGACAAGCATATAGATCACATCGTCAACAAGGCCTCTAGGGCCTTAGGTTTCATCATTCGTCTCTCGGCTCACTTCAATAACATTAAAACTATAAAAATCCTATACTGTGCTTACGTGCGCAGCCACTTAGAGTATGCCTCACCTGTTTGGAGCCCTCAGTACGGGAAGTATAATTCTCGTATTGAGAGTATCCAAAAAAAGTTTCTACGGTACCTGGACTATAGGGCCCGAGTAAGATCTGTGGACTACATACACAGGTGTAGGCGATATCATTTCTTACCACTCAGCACTAGAAGAAACATAAGTGATAAGTGCTACCTAGCCAGGATAATTAACGGATCTATTGATAGTCCTGAATTACTATCAAAAATTTACCTGAGAACAGATTTATTAGGTTTCAGGGAACGTTCACCTTTTTATGTACCGTTTGCTCGTACTAACTATCGTAAAAATTCATTTTTTATAAGAGCTTGTAGAGAACTTACAAATATCAAGTCTGATATAGACATTTTCTCAATCTCCAATTTAGCCCTAAAACGACAGCTATCTAAGGAATTTTTTGCTGATTTTACTCCATGATTTACAATTAAAATTTATGGTTATGTTATACCAATATAAAGTTATGTACGTGGTTGTGGTAGTTGCAGTAGCAGTAGTAGTTGTTATCTATTGTATTAGTATTTACCTAGTTGCTGTTTTACCTATTGTTTTTTCTTCCTAGGACTTACATTTTGTCTATGTTCTTCTGTAAGTATTGGAATCAATTTAAATTAGTAATATTGTTACTCGTCTAAATGTATTTCCGTTTGGACTTGTGTAGCCACCTTCTTTAACTTTAACTTTAACCGTAACTTTAACTTCTTTTATCTTTTGGGTTATTTCGTAGATTTTATTTCCTAACCCTCTATTAGTAACTATGCCTCAATAACCTATGTAATGGCGAAGATTTGTAATTGGCTTAGAACAAATAACCGTGTATATCTATAGTTTTTTTATTGGCTGTAAATCTTCCAAATAAAATAAAATAAAAATAAATAAATAAAGCCCTGGTATGTATTACGATCCAATTGATCACTCAAAAAGATTCATGGTTTCATTAATTCCATGCTATTGAATTTAAAAACGTGGAGCTAAATTGTTCATAGATTATTTGGATCATTTGTGTTTATCAATTGCGTGCCTCTCTGTTCATCTCAACAGGGGTACTTACTTACATCACGAGATCCTTCTGTTAGTGAAATTCACGAGTCAAGGTTATGAATGTTTTAAGCCAACTTGCACATTTGGCAATTAAAATGTAATATAGTTTCGTTCAGGAGCAAAGTTTAGCGAGTTGGATTCAAATTGCTATTTTGCGTGAGGTTGATATTGCGACCGTAAATTAATTACAGGCAGAACTGTAATTGTATTTGGGTTTAGAATATCTGTACATTCTGCAGTATTATATACCTGCGATGCGGTATAGGTGCTTAACTTTCAAACTACCTCTAGCTTTCCACCTATGACTACGTTCGTTCCCGAGGTAAGTAATTCGATAAAATTGTGTAGCATATATGTTTTTCTGATGTCTAAAGCCGCAGGCCCACCGCTACGCATGTGTCTTAAGCTTTGCTGTGTAAGAAAATGTATGTGATTGTGTCACTGCAACCCACGAACACGCTACGCATGAATTATACCAAACGTCAGGTGATTATCTACTCAGTGAGTATAGATTAATGCACAAATTAAATTTTGATCTAATCCACGCAGATAAAATGCGCCGCGCGCTCGTGCACAGCATGCGCAGCGGTGGGTCTGCGCCTTTAACTGTGTTACTGCAGTTTCATCAAAATCAGTTCATGCAAAGTGAAGGAGTAACAAACATCCATCCATCTATCTTCTGACAAACTTTGGTATTTACAATATTAGTAGGATCGAAGGATATACCATTTGAACCATGCCTAGTGGTTTATATTAGGTACCTACAAAGTTCGGTAACTTAATCGCTTTCTCTTCTGAATTGATTAATATAATTAATTCTTTTTTCAATTAAACTTATCAATTTAAACTGAAAGCTGCAGTTTAGTTTTAGAAGATTTTACCTTACAAATTTATTCTCCAACAGGATTCACTCTCCAGTTATTTACAATCTACCTATTATATTTTCTGTAACTAAAGACACAAAGCACATTAGACCTCCATTAGTAGACGATGTCACTAATTGTCGACAGCTCTGGGCCTGACAGTCCGAATGGCGCTTCTTTTTTGCTTTTAAAAGGTATTTGTCCTTTTTTCTTCTTCATTCTTCCACTAATCCCCTAATCGATCCCATTATAGAGTGCTCTCTCGATACAGAAATAAAGCAAGATAGAACTCTTTGGTGTTTTTGAGTCCTGTAAATATATTTTTTTTACTTTGAGAACTACCTCTGCGTCCTTTACTTAGGAGATCTTTACTCAGCGTTAGAATCTAAAAGGTTGTTTACAAAATGTCATCGCAATATTGTCTACACCTCTAAAGAAACCTCTGTGCCAATTTTCAGCTTTCTAGGTCCGAGGGTTTTACCATATCAAACCATTTAGGATATCACGCACTATCCCGGACTATTTTCCCGGAAGTTACTATTGACAGTGAGCTATTGTCGTTCCGATCGATTATTCGGTCCGCGTTCCTCGTATTTATACGGAAAAAATGTTTGTACGCCAGTCCATTAATAACGGCACTGAAAGTGTGAAAGCCTGTGATTTCCTGCCGACGAAAAATCGTTTGTAAAGGTTTTGTATCAGGATCCAATAGATTTGCTAGCCCATAATGGCTTTTCGAAAGTTTTGTTTGATTCTAGTTTAATTCAGATCGACTGAACAAAGTACAACTATAGATAGACAACTTTATTTCCCGTTTCGTAATTTTAAAAAAATTTAAATGCGTTGTTATTTTAGAGTTCTTCAATCTAAGTATAACTGGACGCATCAAAATTTAATAACCGACATCCATGCCCGAATCCTTCGCTCGTCCAAAATCATTTTTGTGCCATTACCTCCAAACCGGAGGCACGTACTCCAGTCATAACTCAGGGTTTGCCATTCGGACGTGTGCATTTCGTAGTATTAATATCTTTATGCGTGATCTGAAATCTAAGAGTGCCTGAAACTTGATGAGGGCACTACTTTTGCCTTAGGCTGCCTTAGAATCTGATGGTGAGAATATCACTTTGAATGAATTTCAAATATTTTGGAACTCAAATTTTTTTAGTTTTTTCCAACTTAACAATACAAATGAAAGGAACAAAATGTTCAAATTAGTACTATCAGGGTAACGCTTTAACATGTGTTGCTGTTTTTTTTAAAGGAACAACAGTACTGACAAAATTTTGAAAAGTATCATTAAATTAATAAATATTTTGAGTGCGCCAGAATGTAATTTTCACAATGGCACAGGAAATCTACCTACATTTTATTTTCAATGTATGAGGAAAAAATCCAAAGAAATTAAGAGCCCCTCATCTTTGCAAATTGAAGGGGACGTTTCTGACGGAGGCTTCTTTTAGTGTACGGAACCCAAACAGGAATGATGCGTTGCTGCGAAATTAATATCAGCTGTTGTGGTTTGTGATGCGTAAAAATTCGTTGACGATATGAGTCGTATTGTACTTATCGACAATTCTGGTGAATTGTACGAGGAAATTTATGAATAAACTACGTATTAACGTGATAATGGAAAGTTTATTTCTACATTTATTTATTTTATTGTCTGGCAAGATGTGTTATTGCAGAAAAAGGGCCATTTAGAATAGAAAAACTCCGCTGCTGCTCGTCTTAAGCAAGTTCTTCATATAGGCGACTTATAAATGCGTCGGCTGATGTTTTGTCACGATTTCAATCTGTTTTGTCTTGAGGTAGCTGTTCCTTTCGAGGTTTTTTCAAAACTGTGTTTAAAACTCTTAAAACAATGTAACGTAAGTATTAGGTTTTTCTGTACATTTTAAGTAATAAATTCGCCGTCGCGTGGTACGTTGTAAGTATTATTCTTACTGCACTATACAAATAGTGGCTCTGTTCGACGGTATCCATTCGTTCTTAGCCCTCAGTGGCTTCAATTAGCTTACGACCAAAAGGGAATATGAGACTCGAGCTGCTGATTAGGTATGAGTTCTATCTATTTCGTCGATGCACTGTACTTACTTATCTCTACAAATAAGTGGAAAAATACAATACAATTCAATATACTTTATTTGCACACAATTAACAGAACATAAAACATAATGGCATTATTGTTTTGTCTCTAACTTTTCTTTATTTATAGGTACCTAAAACCAATATCTACTCTGATCTGTTCGATTTTTTTGGATAATATAAAGTGTATAATGAAATAAGTATACATACATAAACATACATACGCTCACGCCGATAATCCCTTACGGGGTAGGCAGAGCATCAGTGGTTCTAGCGAACTACTTGATGCCACGTTTGACACAAATTATGAGGGTTATCAGATAGAACAAGCTGGATAATGGTGAGAGGTGGTCCGCCCATTAAGTATACAGCAATACCCTCGTATCCCACTTTTACTGTATATACCTGGGAAGAGTAGGTAGCTAGCACATTCTAAGTTTTTCTTTCACTCCCAGTTCAGCATGGAAGAAGTAGGTATAATAATAGTATTAACAGTTGACTTTGAAATGTGTAGGCCAATTTCATTGAGTGTTTAAAGAAGAAGGGTCATCTCAAACCCAGGCTCGACAGGAATGTGCCTTTGTTACACTTCTTCTTATATTGTACTAGCTGATGCCCGCTACTTCGTTTGCGTGTTGATTTTTTTTGTACAGAGTACACAGATTGAAAACATCTATCTTACGTGATTTAGATTTTTACATACAAAAGTTTTTTCCCGCTAACTCCCGTTCCCGTGGGAATTTTTCAATATCCTGTTGCAACTAAGCTTTAAGTTTACTAAGGTATCTGCATGCCAAATTTCAAGCGTCTAACTTAAGCGGTTTAGAGTTTTCATACAAAAGGATTTTCCCGCTAATTCCCGTTCCCGTGGGAATTTCGGGAATTCCTTTCTTAGTACACCTCTAAGGTACCTAAGCTACGTCCCTTCCAAATTTCAAGTGCCTACGTTTAGCCGTTTAGGCTGTGCGTTGATATGTCAGTCAGTCAGTCAGTCAGTTTCTCTTTTTATATATTTAAGAAGATATAATAACAATTTTGTCTTAAGATGCGTATCAAAGCCATAAAAACATAAAATATCTGATCGATCCCTTCTTAAATTTTGCTTATGAGGCGGAAATTCCCGCTGCGCATCCTTTGAAGCTACCGCTTTGATGTGTTCGAAGGCTGTTTTCATGTTGCCATAGGTAACAATTTCAGATTTAACTGTGTCAAGGATTGCGTGATATGACCTTTACCTGTTTGTCATGTTTTTTTTAACCGACTTCAAAAAGGAGGAGGTTCCCAATTTGATTGTATGTTTGTTACGCGATAATTACGCCAACTTTTGTTCGATTTTCAAAATTCTTTTTTGTTCCAAAGAGTATACTCCTGAAGTGGTCCCTTATAAATTTTATCTAAAATAATTCAGCTAAAACCTACAAACCAAAACGTCATCTAAATAACTGAATGACGTTTTCGTTTGTGGTTATCTGCTAATAGTTATTGTAGTCCGCGAAAAATAAGAAAACTGGAGAAATAAAATCACTTAGGGCGATTTATGGGATTGAAGTCGGTGACTCGTATACGTTTTTCACGTAGAAAATTATCTTTAAGTAATTCATTTTGATATTACCTTTTTATTGGCATTTTTATGAGCGAGAACCTTTAGCAAAACTATGATACAAAGTGACAGAAGTATTTGATGACGCATGTAGGACAATGGACTTTTAATGAGGCCGCTTGCGTCTCGTTCCTACCTTCTCTATCATGGACATTTTTAACCCCCGATAAAAAGATAAAAAGAGAGTTATAAGTTTAACGTATATATCTGTGTATCTGTGTGTCCGTCTGTGTTTTATTGTTTGAAAGCTGATGTAATCGAGATGGTTCTTAGCTATATTTGCTCAAAATTGGTTCAGCCGTTTAAAAGTTATAAGCAATCGAATGTCGGAGGTGATATCTATTTTTAGAGGTATCTATTTTTTATAATGAATAAAATATGGATTTTTTTATTCTTCATTATAAAATGGGTTAACTCTTGACCTCAATCTTGACCAAGGTCATAGATGAGGTGGACGATGGAGCGAGTTAACCCTGAAAATGCCTATAAGGCATTGGTACTCGTACGCACCGACGGAACACAATAAGCTGTTTGGCGTCGGACTTCGGTAGGAGGGTGGTCGCGAACCAGACGGCCCTTCACAGAGCCTACCACACCGCATGAGACCATAGGACGCCACTTCAGATTCAGAACAAATTGAGGTGTCGTTGCCTGGGGTGGATTAATAGGAGGCAGGTCTCATTTTGTGTTTCCAAAGTCGCCTCTTACGACACCCACTGAAAGAAATGGGGTGGTGATATTCTGAACCGATCACCAGACGGCAGATCTTCTGCTAGTGCTTTTTCTTGTTTCATATTTGGGTTGCGCTTGACCATGGTCCAGGATTTGGTAAATCAGATAGTTACAGTTAAGCGACTATCTCCGATCGTGTCCCTTCTAACAGGCGGGCCCGACCGGAATGGTTCAACCAAGGCAGAGTTTGCTATGAAAAACATCGAGGCATAAGCGTTTTTTTAATGTCTGTAACTTGTTAATAAATCTTTTCGTTTCGCAAGTTAATTTCCCTTTCAAGACTCACTTAGTTCACAGGCGAAAATTAACTCGAGCCAGCGAAATTATGAACGAATTAAAATTTTCCTTTAATTTCACATTTTGCCTGAAGCTATTTTGCCGCGCAATTTTCGTTTTCAAGCCATTCTGATGTCTAATTGCTCAGGAAAATTACAACCTGTAAGCTTTTGAAGCAAACGTGAATTTACTTTTGACACCATTGGGTTTATACGGTAAATATACGTTAAAGTTTGAAAGAGAGTAGTCCTGCGGATTTTGTTAAACAATTTTTTTTTGTCATCTAGTGTAGGTACCTAATTACCTTCTGAGACAGAATACTTTCCTCATTTGTCGAATACTTTTACTATCGTGATTATGCCGAGTGTTATTTTAATATTCTGATTTCGAGAGCCTTTTGCAGTGCACGAAGCCCAGTGGAGCTCGCTGATCTGAACCTATCAGTAAGGTTAAGTAACGTACACAGGGAAAGCGAATCCGATGGGTGACTAAAGTGGCAATGTGGTACCGTGTTTCGGAGAACACGTTTAGCCGTCGCGTTGGTCCCGGTTATTATCGGTTGTCGTAAGTCCATTTGGCGGTTTGAAAATTCTGACACCACAGGGTTACTTAAGTTCGCCACGCATTTGATTATACAGACCTACACCTGTGACCTACACCATAAGAAAATTCAATGTTGTCGTGGGATTTCTAAACATTTATTTCGCTCCACAGTTTGGAAAACACAGTAAAAAGGTTACGAGTTTCTTCAGTAATGTATATCGACTTGGATGTTATAATTTATTGGCCATGAAACGAGCAGTAAAGTATTTTATTGTTTGTCAGGATGCGTGTAAATGGAGTGCTCAGGAACGTTTGCTGTTATAAAGTTGTTTTGTCTAGTTAGTTTATCTTAAAATAAGTAGTTTTTTTTATTTTTCACTCCAAATGTGACAATTCGTATCATACTGACAGCTTACATAAATACATATTAAACTGAACAACGGGAACACCATGAAAAAAAAAATAACTCTACGTAATACGACTATATTAAAATCTCAAAAAAAGTTTCCTATGGAACACATATGAAATTCTCAAAAAAAAATTGTTACACCACGTTACATTATCCCTAAGTAACATAGGCTACATAATTTTCACAAATTCCCACGAAGTCCCGGGCGAAAACTAGTATTCACTTAGTAATTCTTTACAAAAAAAAATATAAGTATCAGTTATTTGGCACCCTATGCTTAGTTGGGATTAGATGGCTATGTGTGAATTGTTTAAGAAATTAATTTTTAAATATTTCTGTACATTAAAATGAGAGATAAGAAATTTTGTCGCGCTGGGCTCATGCTGAGTCTTTGCAGCAGCGTAAACGCAAGACTCAGAAGTCTTTGTCTGAGAACAATAACAGTATCCAAGTCAGTAAACTTGTGAAATTGACGAGCCTATAATTTTGTCGCAATTTCAGACTCCAACGGTCTCCGATGGCTTTACTTCGCCAATTTCGCCTTTTGATAATGTTCGGAATTTTCGTAATATTAATTGGTTTTGTTTAACTTTGTTTTGGTATTAGATTAACGATGGATTGACGTGGAATTTTATGGGACTGACAGTGGGTATCTGATGTCATTCATAATATAGTAATGACGTGGAAATTTTAACTACAGGCTACAGGCACAGGTTACATGTAAAATTTAATTAATTGATTCAGTTATTATTTTTTGACTTCCGACAAAAAGAGGGGTCTGTCTGTGGTATCGTAGCTTCTAAAGGAATGGACCGATTTCGATCCAGTTTTTTTTTTTTGAAAGATGACGTGATCGAATTGGTTCCTTGCTTATATTTTGACTAGCATCCCGCTCGGGACTTCGTTCTTCGTGAATTTGGAAAAATTATATAGCCTATGTTACTCAGGGATAATGTAGATAATGTAGCATCAATGGTGAAAGATTTTTGAAATCGGTCCAGTAGTTTCGGAGCCTATTCATTACATACAAAAATACAAATCTTTCCTCATTATAATATTAGTATAGATTAAAATTGGTTCAGCTGTTTAAGAGTTACAAGCGATGAATGTCGGCAGTTGCACAACATTTATAACTTTAGAGTTATGTAAGTTTCATGACTGAGTTTCATAACTGAGAAACTTGGAAAAACGTTTTTATTTATATTTAGGTAAAAGGCATTGAAAGCAGATGATCAAACAAACTTTCAACATACAGTCCAGTTTCGCAACAGGTAGCAAATATAGATAGATAGATAAAATCTTTATTTATACACAGTTATAACTTATAACTAATAATTAAGACAAAACAAAGGAACACTGTATATAAAAGGGTGTTGACTCAGCGTGTGCTGCCACTGGACAGCGCTGTTCTTCCGTCAGCACCCGTGAGCGACCGCGTCCAAGCGGTACCAGACATTAAGGAAACAAATAATATGAAAAATAAAAAATAATTGTGTTTATGTGTGAGTTTGTGTGTGTGTGTGAGTATGGGTAAGTGTGTCTAAGTGCATACTTTCTTATGTGAAAATGAAATAATGTGTAATGTGTAGTTGTGTTTAATATAAAAGTTGCAATGAAATAGAAATGAATGGCAATTGAATGTATAATTGATTAGTAGAAAATTAAATGTAATTATTAAGTAGATATTATTAAATTGATTTGTTATACATACTAAGTTGTAAACCGTAGTAGCCCCAAACATCAGCTATGGGTTCACATTCACAATCACACGAATGGATGTCGTTTGTAGCCGTCTAATTAATTTTTCACCGACTTCAAAAAAGGAGTTTATATTTTCCACTGTATGTATATCTATTTTAATGTATGTTCCAAGCAAATAAGTTTGATAGGCTGTCTTCGCATCGACTTCAAACAGATCAGTAGGTACTACGTAGCACATTAAATGATGTTGTCTTTATGTTTCGCTTTTTGAAGTCGGTTTAATGATTTCCTAGCAGCGCATTAAAATGCTTCTTATTTCTTGTTGCGTCTCGGCAATCGTCGGTTGTCTGAATGCACTCAAATACAAATGTCAATAAATAAATAAACGCTACACTCTCAAAGGCCCACACTAAGATTTCCCTTGTGTCGTGGGACCCTTGGAACGCACATAAAGACAAACATAAACACCCGAGAACAAATATCTGCTTTTTACACAAATGTTTGCCCCGACTGGGGACCGAACCCAGGACCCGCCGATCAAGAGGCAGCGTCACTACCACTCGACCAAACCGGCCGTCAGTTTGTAATTATCGCCTAAATTAATTTTAACACTGAGCTATGTATCAATGCCCCAAGTTAAAGGACCAGCCTTGGGCGTCTTAAGGTTGATGTGATGATAATGAATCACTATTCATTCTATGTCGTCAACTGTTTGTATGTAAGTAAACTCTTTATTGCAAACTCGTACAGACTAATAAATAAAACGTAGATGTACAAAGGCGGACTTATCCGTAATCACTGTAATTAATTAGCATATCCTAGAATTTCAATTTTACCATTTTCTTATTAAAAATTATGGCCAACAAACTTCGCTATAAAACCTATTTTCTTCCTTTTTGCATTTCTAGGGTTGTGGTAAAGTTGAGTGGAACTGCAAGCAGAAATCAGGGTTTTCAAAACAAAGAAATGTTGGAAAAAAGTGATTGTGTTAAAGAGCATCCACGGCATCGGCAGCTTTGTACATTTAAAGTTGGCGTCTGAAACGGTAATACTAATGTACAGACAGCAGCACGTCAGGTTACCCATTTGCACTAGAAAGCCGGCGCTATTACAAACGGCATATGGGCGACGTAAAAGTCAACATGTATAGCCTGATGTGCTGAGTGTGTACTAATTCGGCGTATTTGAAACGCTTTATCACAACGCGGCATATAATAAATTGCTTTCCGCCCGGGACTTCGTCCCCGTGGCGATTCGGGGAAAATTATGTAGCCTATGTTACTCAGAGATAATGTAGCTTTCTAATGGTGATAGAATTTTCGCAATCGGTTCAGTAGTTTTTGAATTTATTCGTCACAAACATTCGATTCTTTTCTTTTTATAATTGTGAAGATAGACAAACACTGGAGAATTGAGGAGGTCCTTCAGTTTGTTTGGAATAGTGTACAGGTTGAAAAAGAACCTCCTAGCTTTATTGAAAATCCTGAACTTACTGAACACTTTTTTTTTTGCAGGGGGGGGAATTTTTTTTTCCTAAACGTAGACACCACTCGGGTGTACCACCCGAGCGCTACCCGCACCCCTCGCGTGCGAAAAATGTCTACGTTTAGGCAATACATGAACTATTCCCATTGAAAAAATATCAAAAAAAAATTTTTTTTTCATAAATTTGTTCTTTGATTGATACTGGTTCAGGATTTTATCCTGGTGTAGGAGTAATGTCTACGTTTAGGCAAAACATGAACTATTCCCATTGAAAAAATATCTAAAAAAATTTTTTTTTTTCATAAATTTGTTCTTTGAGTGATACTGGTTCAGGATTTTGAATATAGCTAGGAGATTCTTTTTCACCCAGTATATTCATCGTTGGCTGTTGAAGTCGGTTGTGAATATAAAATACATAAAGCACTTAATACTTCTAATCAAATAATGTGAACGTCGTATATTCCTTTCAATATAAGGGCGCTACTCGCAAGTATTGTTGATCCCTCTTTAATATTATAAATGCGAAAGTAACTCTGTCTGTCTGTCCGTTTTTCATGCCTAAACTACTGAATCGATTTTGATGAAATTTAGTACACGGACATAGGCTACATTTTATCCCACAGTTGGGCACGGTATAACCTATAGTCCTGTAGTCCACACGGGCGGAAAGCTAGTATTGTATATTTTGTCGCATAACCGATTAATAAAATGGCCACATCACGGCTCATTTAATTTCATGCTCTGCATGCTCAAACACTGCACTAGAGAGGAACTTATGGTCGAGGGTAGGGCTTTCGAATACCGGATTTTTTGAATACCGGTATTAATAACGAAAAAAAAATTCTCAATACCGGGATCCCGGGATACCGGTATTGAAAAAAAAACTTTTTTTTTTCAGATTTATCATTCTTTCGGAAGGTGTTTCTGTAGAAGGTATTTTCTCCACTAAATAAAACAAATAAGATTGCCATGCAAAACCATTTATTTATGTAATAATATTTATTACGTCTCACTCAGACAGATCAGTCTTATACAATAATAGACAGATCAGTCTTATTCAATACTTTGTATACAATAATTCGTACTAAAAAAATTATGATCGAAAATTTCGGCCATATAACTAGTCTCTATTTAAATTAATCATATTAATAAAATTGTGTTTAATAGACCATTTAATACCCCTTAAATGAAAGTAATAAAATTAAAGATTTACTAAATTTTATATACAAAAAATTACATAAGAAAAAACTGTTGATCTCGCCATAAAACAAAAAAAGGAAACATGTCATTTTTGCATAACATTACGAATTTTTTGAATTTATATATTTCGTATTGCCTCCTCATGCTTCCATACTGCGTTTACGTGGTTCGGCATACTGTACATCAAGTTCCTGATACGATTTTGGGGAATATTCTCCCATTCCTCTGTGAGAGCAATTGTGAGCTCACGAAGTGTGGTTGGGGAGGGTTTCGTTGTTTTACGAATCTCCCTAGCTCGTCCCAAGCATATCCAGGCTGCGTGCTGGCCACTCCATAGTATGGAGTCCATACGAGTAATGTTCATCTCTTGAAAATAGTCATTTACAATCTGACCTGTGTGAGGTCGGGCATTGTCATGCATAAAAATGGCATCCTCACCCAAATTGACCATAAATGGACCAACGTGTTCATTTAGGATTTCTTCCACATATCTTTCGCTAGTTAAAGAGCCGTTTTCTATGAACACCAGTTTTGTGCGGCTCTCAGAAGAAATTCCGGCCCACACAAGTATAAACCCACCGCCTTAGGCTACTTTTTCTTCGATGCATGCTTGCTTGAACCTTTCCCTTGGTCTTCTATACACTCTGTGTCTTCCATCGTGCTCGTAGAGCATACATTTAGATTCGACGGAGAACATAACTTTTGACCAATCTTCAATAGTCCAATTCAACTGGTTTAAGGCATACCTTAGTCTTGAAATACGATACCCACGCTCCAATTTAGGATTTGTAAGTTTAGTTCTTGTGAAAAAGCGTGTTCACCAAATATCGATCTTCTTGTGTTGTGGTACGTTTTTGAGTACATAAGTATCAAAATCAAAATTTAGCGTAAAATAGATAAAATATATTAGATCTCATATAAGTCATGACTTACATTTTTATGTCGTGTCGTATCCATCCAGTTATAAAGCACTGTACAACACAAAGTCACAGATCAGAGCCAGCCAAAACACTGCTATGATAACGCGTGCAATTCCACTGCTCACTGTTTGATGACTATCTGCTTCGCCTTGCACCTGAGGCGGGGCTTGTTGGGAATTTTCCCTCCGCTATCGGGCGCCGTGGCGTTAGTGTCACCTTAAACTGGCAAGGACTCTTAAAATGACTTAATTTTGTTGTAATTGCCACTAAGTCGTTAAGTAATTAAAATATCGATTTGGAAATTTTCGAAATAATATAATTAATGTGTTTCTGCGGCAGTGATTGTCTATTGCAACGAGTTTTGTACTAAAAATAAAATGAAATCACTAATACCGGGATCCCGGTATTAGACATTTCAATACCGGTATTGAAAATGTCTAAAAAAAGTCCGGGATCCCGGTATTAGCCAATACCGGGATCCCGGTATTGGAAGCCCTAGTCGAGGGTGCCGTTGATTTGGCTAAATACTGGGTCTGAAATTTTAATATGATTTATG
The DNA here is from genome assembly GCA_949987775.1 of Aproaerema taeniolella. Taxonomy (NCBI): domain Eukaryota; kingdom Metazoa; phylum Arthropoda; class Insecta; order Lepidoptera; family Gelechiidae; genus Aproaerema; species Aproaerema taeniolella. Next base: position 4,852,299 of record OX465246.1, on the reverse strand, counting down.
ACATCAACACGAAAGAAGAAAAAAGTAAGTTTTTGTGGTAGCACAATCACCTATTTGATACTTAATTTTTTTTCGACATTTCAATAACTTACAATCAGTTTATTAACAATAGGTTAATAACTGATTGTAAATCACACAATCAGTTTATTAACATTTTATTTATTTATTTATATTGCGACGGCAAACTAAGTTGCTTGCTTTTCTATAAATTTCTGTGTTTTTGAAGTGAAAACTTCTTTAACGGCGTTGTGCATTTTTGGATGGGTAAAAATGTTAAACTCGTGTCACGGTCACGTGACCCTGATCAAAAATTCGTAATACGGAAGTGAAAACTTTTTAGACCACAAGGAAGTAAAACAACGTGTTTAAAAAAAAATAGATAGTTCAAAATTAATTTAAATTTAGCTCATTGCACAGCTCTATTACAAATATGACAAGTATGTCATATTAAATATTTGAAATTTTCATTTTGAAAGATGTCAAACTGTGCAACTGATTACTAGAGTTGCGACTATTTCACTTTTAACATTTAATTTTGGAATTTATTTTTTTGTTTTTTTTGAAACAACTTGTATATGTTCAAGTTTTCACTTCTGCCGGCGCTGCCGGAGTGCAATCCATTGTTTTTTTTTTAATAAATCCCCTTGTGACAACCCTACTTGCAAGGATGCAATGCGGTATTTTAGAAAAACTCCTTAGTTCCCGGTTAGTTATGAAAATAAAACGCAAAAGAGGGAATACAATACTCGTCGCTGTTTAGCCTGTCTACCCGTCAGGAATTTAAAACGCCGTATTAATTAAAATGTGGGTGTACTTTAAGTATAACTACTACACAGACTGCTTACAGAATGGACCCTCCCGTGGATTGTCAAATGGTAAGTAGTAGTAATGGTTTGAGCATAGATGTGATTCTAATGATTGGAACTCTTGCCCAATGGAGGGAGCTATATACCCAATGAAGGGAGCCCGTTGGACCAGTTGTACCATAGCTATATGCCCAATGAAGGGAGCTATTGCTCAATAAAAGAAGAAAAAGGAGCAATGAAGTGAGCTATAAGACCATTAAACGGAGCTATATGCTCAGTGATGGGAGCTATATGCCCAATGAAGGGAGCCATACTCCCAATGATGGAAGCTATATGCTCAATAAAAAAAGAAAAGGGAGCTATATGCCCAATGAAGGGAGCTATATGACCATTAAACGGAGTTATATGCTCAGTGATGGGAGCTATATGCCCAACGAAGGGAGCTATATTCCCAATGAAGGGAGCTATATGACCATTAAACGGAGCTATATGCTCAGTGATAGGAGCTATATGCCCAATGAAGGGAGCTATATTCCCTATGAAGGGAGCTATATTCCCTATGAAGGGAGCTATATTCCCAATGAAGGAACCGATACTTATCTAAGTCCAATAAATGGAACTACATCCACAAAAAATTATTGCACAGCGAATGGTAATTCTTGCTCCACTTAGGAAAATACTAAACTAATATACTTGAACCTATACCTAGTACAATATTTAAACATCAAATAAGGGTCGTTTTCGACAACCGTTTCCTTTAAGGCGGCTGACTTTAAGCTTTTTTCGGAGAGATCATTCATAGTGTCAGAGGAATTATTAACGTAAGGCGAAAAGTACACAGTTGAATAACTAGGTTATTCAACTGTGTGTCTCAATCGGCTGTGACAGCTAAAGTACCCTCCGAAGCACGAAAACTCTCGTCATAAGTTTCCGCTCTTTGATACCCATGAGGTTCCTTGTCTTCGTACGTGGCTTCAACTTATTTCAGATCCGAATAGTGAGCGCTATAGTTACAAGCAATCCATATACTTACTGTGATCTGTGTAATTCTTGTAGGTACATTGCACAGTACATTAAACAACTTTTCTTGGAAGTCTATCTACTTAACTCGGTTGCATATTCATGATTCATTGTGCATTAACCCACTTAGTCTGATTATGGGTCGCATTATACCATAATTTTACTTGAAAACGTATTTTTTTTGGTGAAATGGGGCAACGCATGTATCTATTCGTCGATTCGTGTATATGCCTCCGTAACATTATCAAACCCATAATATTGTAATTTGACATAGTAATATTATAAACTTTCGGTACTTTGTGAACTGTCCAATTTTTTTTTCATTGGAGGACTTCTTGATAATATTAATACAAGGTAATCTAACAGAATCTAAATAGCCAAACCTAACCTAATATAATCTAACTTATCCTAATTTTACGCAGGCGGCCCTTGAAGTTTCGTAACTTTATAATTTTGTTAAGCATATTGTAATGTCGCGTGGAGATTATAATTTCACCAGTGTAATTGTAGTACATATTACGGTTTTTACAATTTAACAGTATCCATTCGTAAGTAAATACATATGAAAATCAAGTTAATAAACACCTGCCCGTACCTTACCACGCCCTGCCTACCATTCAATAAACATTTGCCTAAGCCTCTCCATAACTCAAACATCAATACTGCACTGTCAACAAGCACAGGGTGTCCCAAAGGGGTGTTTACAGTGTGATGCAGTATACATATCGCATCACCATGTATATATCTGCTATAGTCCCTAACATGACTGTTGGAATTAGTTCGGGGATAGAGCATTAAGTAACATTAACTGTTTATTGTTAACTACCTGTTATCTGAACCTTTCCCCGTGAGGCTAAAGTAGCGACATGAAAAAATATTCTATGTATTAAACCAGAGCGTAATCTACATCAAAATCGATGAAATAAAAAGGAACAAACGCACTCTTGCATTTATCATGTATGTGAGTTTAAAGAAGCATAAGTGGCTAGAAAAGCTGCTTTATGATATCAAGCTAGCATTTTTTTATGTATTCGTATGGATGTGTGTTTTTTCTTCAAGTCAGAAAAGTATGCCAAAAAATATGTATCCAAAAGAACCCTTAACCCAAAACAATTAAAAGTAATTAGACTATAGTCATGATATTTACTGATATTTATTTATTTATTTATACTCTCGATAAACAATAAATATAATAGGTCTTTACCTATGAAATTGCCGATTTTTTCTCATGCTTTATTTTCTTCATAATTTATTTGATTGAACAGCTATTACCAAAATTGATTTTTATTTAAAACCTTGGCCATATAACGGAGATAGTGAGTCAAATTAATACATATTTACTTAAGATTTATGTTCTGAAAAAGAAGCTCAAATATAGCTCGTTTCATCCGTTGCCCGTTTCATTGCTTATTTTTTGCTGTACCGTTGTTACAGTTACAACTTTCAATAAAGTAAGTATGAATAAAATTTACTTAATGTTGTTCAAACCTTCCCACAAAATTTTGCTAAATTTGGATTTCGCATTCTCGAGAAAAATCTAAAAACGTTAGTATGGAAAATTCAGTTTTCCAAAAATATTGTATGAAAAACGGCAATTTCTTAGGTAAAGACCTATTATTTGATTTGATTTGAACCAGCATATTATTGATTGTACTTGCACATATATTGTTTTATATTTTTACATGTATTACCTTACTGTTTTAATTGCATTGACGATTTATTTTAAGAAATCTGTCCTATTTGTTTTATGTATTGTATTACCTCTTACATTTTTCCACACGACTTCCCTGTCAAATTCAGTTGTATCCGTTTGAAAAATGACTAGCATTACAATAAAGCGACGCATCGATTCTTCCAGGCTATACCTGCGATTTGTAGCACGTCTCGTTCGATGGTTTACAGAGTTTGTCATAAACGTTGAACAAATGGACTGAGATAAAGCTACCTAGTAGTTGCCATGTTCTGTGGAAAATATCTTCAGGAAATATTAGGTACTCGTACAATATTTTCTTGCGATCCGAAGATTTGTCTCGGTAAGAAGCTTAGAATGTTTGAAATTATACCCGTCTATTTTTTCAAACGCTACCCACTCAAAGACCCACACTATGGTTTTCCCTTATGTTTGAGCAGCTTCTGTCAATAATAAATGATGGCAATTAAAATGTAAGATGAACAAACAAATAAATAAATAAATACAAGGCAATTTGTGGGTGTGTGCACACACCCACATGCACACACGTTGGATAAAATAAATATAAAGAAAGTAGCAGAACAAAAGAAAACCAGCTGTGGTAATTTACTTACTTTACTTTTATTTTGATTCTTAAATGTGGACTCTGGACCCCACTGCCGGACAAAGGCTTCCTTTGTATTCCGCGCTTAGATATCCCCGGGTCCTTGCTACCACTCTGGAGAAGGAGTCTAAATCGTCGCCCCTATCGGGTTTAATATGTGTGGCGTCTGACATTGTACTACATGATTATTTTATATATCTACATTATTCTATGTATATAAATATTACAGATTTTCTGGCATCCTGACCACATGTCCTGCCCACTTTTATTTCAAATTGGCGGATTTTAGTGCAACACCCGCGATTTTTAGTCCTTTACCATTACTTATCACATCCATCATTGGTGTTAAGCCATCTCTGGGGAAGAGGGCAAACATGCATCAGATATTCCTTCGAAAATACAGAACACACAGCCGTCGTCGGCACAAACCCGGTGAAATTCCCATTATTTGCTTCAACTGGATTCCAAAATCACGCTGGCAACGCATCACTGCTCCCAAAAGGTGCAGCAGCAATGTTACATTTCAATTTGAGCTCTCACCCGTCATATTACCATTTACCCTGTAGTGTTATGCCGTACGCTTTCGTACGCTATTAAATTACGCCATACATTGTTATATTACGCTTGTCGTATTCTATGTCGCGGGGGAGGTTCATTTGCAATTACGCAACATTTTGGGATGTGCATGTGAATTTGTTCTGTAATAATATTTGCTATTTTAAAGTTTGTTTTTGCCGTAGTGAAGCGAGAGTTGTGGTTTTATAATAAAGATTGTATGCATTTGTTGTAGGCATTGAATGGACAGGACCTCTCTATTCTATCTTCATGTTTCCAGGTTTAAAACGTTATGAGATCGTTATTACGATATCTGTAATATCACAATAATTTAAAAACATTTCTAGAATGCAGTTTGATACTGTTCCAAATCTGCATCATTAGTCTTCGTTGTTCTTTCAAGTTTTGACAGATGAATTGCAACATTTCACTGTTCAGCGAATAATGCCAGTAAAATATTTCACTAAATCTATTTCTAAGCTGCAAATTGCATATAAAAAGATACACTGATGCACATCGTGATTTATAATTTTTGGCACTTTTCATCCTTTATTTTGCTTTCATTATTTATACTTTTTCTTAGCTGGATCAAATCCAAACTTTCTTTAGTTTTAGTAGTTATGTGACCAACTTAGCTTTTCGTATCTTTTACAGTTATCTCGAAGATCTTAAGGTTGAAAATGATAGCTAATGGCAAGTTTTGTTTTTGCTTATTTTGACAGGTTATGAATTGTCTCCACGGATTTTCTTCAAGTTTTAGTGGAACAGTCCGAAAGTGCGACTGAAGTGGAGCGAACACGTGCATTTAGTATTTCGGAACTAACTAATTAATTACAGTAGTCTGAATCTTTCGATGAAAAACTTATTATACAAAAAAATCCTTCCCTTGTTATGAGACGCAAAAAGTTAGGGAAGCTGCAAAAGGTATTCTTATAATTTTCCACGTTAAAAACGTATGAGTCACCGACTTCAATCCCAACAACAGTTCGCACAAAGTAGATATCTAGTTTTTTGCGGACTACAATGCCTATTAGCAAATAACTACAAACAGAAATGTCATTCATTTATTTAGATGATGTTGTAGTTTGTAGTATATTTTGTTTTTGTTGATTTTTTTTAAAAGCGCTGAATCATTTTCGATAAAATTTATATGGGACCTCTTCAGGAGTATACTCTTTCGAACTTTCGAAAAAATCGGACAACAGTTGCCGGAGTAATCGCGTAACAAATAAAAAAAAAATACAGTCGAATTGAGAACCTCCTCCTTTTTTGAAGTCGGTTGAAAATAGAGACAATAAGTATGACGTCATCCCTTTTCGATGCTTCGCTTCTTCCTAGCAATGACTAGATGTGCTTCCTTGCACAATATTTGCAAAACTTAATTATATTTTAAACAGTTTTACTCACGTTATTTAAAGGCGGCTTTGGGCCGACAGTTCCGATCTTATAATAGGATAGTTCCGAACCTAGAAACAAGAGCAAAACCGTTTTAAAATTTTAGAATTATGTTAAACACTCAAGAATCCTTCAGTAGTAAAATTTGCGAAACTATGAAACCCTGGGGTAAGCGAAAAGCATAACTTTTGAAGTTACAGCATTACGTAAACTCAATTTCGGCGTGTCCGTCCGGACATCCTTTCGGACAAGGTTATCTGGTCTCTTAAGGTGGGCCGTAATTGGGTCTTATACCAGATGCTCAAATTTCCTGATAAACCCTTATTATTTAGTCCTAACCATGTTTCTGAAACACTGTTTCTCTTGTTATCCGTGTTTTGAAATGCTTACGTAAGATATTGTTGAGGACAGAAGATAACAATATAACCTCTAATTATTGTACTGTGGGTAGGTAGGTAGGTATTTTGTGCTGACAATACTTGTCCTTGTGTGGTTTAGTAGTAGTGTCTGTACTTCGTCAGTAAACTGTTTCCGTCGTCGAAGCAGAAATTAGTTGTAGTCAGGTTAATGTATGTAGACGACATGCTCTGTGGCAACACGATTTGTAAATCAAAATCGTGAACCCTGTAATTGGGGGTAAGATGCAAATAAGGGGTAAGTTAAAAAGTCATTCGTATCACTGATTAAACTAAATTTTTAAAATTTTGGTTACATTGATAGGTACGTGACGAAATTGCGGACTTATTAATTTAACCAAAACCAAATAGGTTTTTCGATTCGAAGATACGGATGATTTTTTGATTTACCCTTCTTTTCATCTTACCCCATTCACACTACAGATTTTGGCTTCTTGCGCGATCGTAAGTTGCATCTGATATAATAATTTTATTCATGTTTGCCTTTGAATCAATACCCAATATGGAAGTATGTGCTGTTTAAAACCATTACACACATACACAAACAGAAAACTTATATACATAAAACTCAATTATACGACCCATGAAAAGTGGTAGGTAACTCAATGGGTGGTTCTCCACTTGACGGCACGGCAACGGCACGGCACCGGCGCCGGCAACGGCGGAAAGCAAAAATGTATGAAAACATATGACTGGTTTTTCCACTGACCGGCGCCGGCACCGGCATGGCGATGACTCCTTTTCATACATTTTTGTTTCCATGGTTACCGGCGCATTTCCACATTTTCACACATGGCTATATTTCTGGCTTATTACTAAATTGCGAATTTTGATGTATCGTATGCTAACCTAGCACTGTTTTCAAATCCTCCAGCTCCAAAATAAGCCTATTTAAATCAAATTGTCAATCCTACCGCGCACCCTAATACAATGCTTACAATACTTAAAGTACTTTAAGTAAGTATGTAAATCTGTGGAACGTCCCAGAATGGTCTAATCAGATTGTCAGTTAACAATGGCGTAATCCGGTTAGGTACCGCGAGCTTTTCAGATTAGTCATTTTAGAAAACCAAGACGGCGTTCATTTATTATACCTTAACTCCTTCACCACGAAAAATTAAACATCACTGAGAAAATGTCTTAAACAAACTTTTTCCTTACAAAAAATTACATATTATGCCGTTTTAAACATTGTTTAAGTTTTACATAATTTAGTCTTCGCAATTTCGAAATTCTAAATAATCCCTGTCGAGGTTGGCAGAGCATTATATGGTTCTAAAACCTTTGAAATATAGTTTGAGGTGATTACATGAGTGTCGTGGTGATAGGCTGTCAGCCTTTCGACCACGATTCTGGCTTATGTAGTATGCCTGGGAAAAGTTGACAGCTAAAACATTTTAACTTTTTTTTTTACTCCCGTAATAAAGCGTTTAAATTTTTAAAAATAATTTATGCATTTTCTTTATATGTTGTGCACTTTCATTTTATTGTATAGTTTTATTTGTGTAATCTTATTTTTATCACAGATTATATTTACCAGAGTGTACTGTGTTTCTGTAAATAAATGTTTCTCTTGTGTTAGATGGAAAAGCTGCTGCAAAACTGTTTCAAAATTACAATAATATTCGTAAGAAAATGTAAAACTCAGTTTGCATTTGACTAAACAACAAGCAATTGAATATTAAACTGTCCCTGAAGAATCTTCTGTAAACAGTTTCATTTTTCCTTAGTGCACATTAAACTCTTTACGAAGCAACTGTATGTTTTTATTCGAAAGTTTGTGTTGAAAATTACGACAAGTTTAGTTTGCAATTGAAAAAATACACAAAATAAGTTGAATCTTATACAAATACCTTTCTTACTTTAATTTCTTAAAAAGAATCGGAAAGTGGTCGAAATGAAAGGGGATATTACAACGAACTGTCACTTCAATAACCTGCTCGATTAAGAATGAAATTCCTGCTGTTTACTTTTTCAGTTTGCCTTACTGTAAGCATAGAAATGTGTACACCAAAGTTTTGTCTGTCCTAACAACGCCTATCTTTTGGCACTGTGTGATTTATAATCATCGTGTACTACCACTATTAAACATTAAAATTTATTTTAATATGTTAAAACATTTATACATAGAAAGCTTTCATAATTAAGTATTCAGTGGAACAATAAGTCCTACTGCACAAACCGGTTATTAAATTGTATTTATGCCTCATAAACATATTTCGTTCCACTTCAAAAGCCAATATAAAACGGAAATAAACCCAGTATTGGGATGACGTCAACGGAATTCCAGGTTTGCAGATCTATTACATACTCGTACAGCCGATATTTTAATGTTTTTAGTCTGGAAACAACTGCATTTTTAGACTAAACGTCATCGTCACAGGAAATTATAGACAAGGAATGTTCTCTATTTTCTTCTGTAGATTGTCCAATAGGGTTTTGTAAACAAGAGGTCCAAAAGAATTGCAAAATTTCAACTGTACTTTCACCTCATCTATTTGCAGATTTCAAGTTTATATTTTAATTTTTCCTTTCAATACAGCCAAAAATCCATCAAGTCTTTATTACGTTTAGTAGTTGCTTGCTAATGGATGTAAGTAGGCTTCTCGTTATTTCATTTCTGTGAAAAACGAATGTAGCTGATTTCTAGTCCACAATCAATCTATTTAAGTATAAAAATCCAGTCGATCTTTTGTTTCATCAGTGCGTGAAAAGAGGAATTTTACATTCATAATTTCGTTACCTTGGATTGCTGTAGACACGATAGAATAAGGGTCAGCTTGTAATGTAGACAGAAACACCTAAAAATACCAGCTAGAACCAGTTACACACGTCCACGTAACGAAACGACAGTGACAGGCCCGAATTCTTGGCACTTTTTCTGATGGAAACAATGGTATTCTTTGTTCAAAGTATTGCAATTTTCATATTTTCCTCGTCACTGTCATCTTGAGACGTATGATAGACGTTGCGATTAAAATAAAGTATAGTGTGGTTGGTGTGAGATCTAATAAAAACTTTGTGACGCATATTTCAAATGATCTTCCTGAACTCGACAAATGTTCGGTATATGAAGACTCTTTTGTATATAAAAAGTAATATTCCCGTCCTCTCGTTGCCAATAATTATCATAACTTTAGCGGTGTACTTACGTGCCCTCATTGCGAACGTGGTTTTGCCGCAAAGATCGGCTATATTAGCCATCTTCGGGCACACGAGCGCCAAACAAATAAAGAGTTGAAGTGGTCGCCATACGCGAAATCGGTCGGACTTTACCAATGTATGGAAAAGCGATTTTTTAAATCATATTTCAACCTCTGTTCCTTCGGGAAAGTTGATCAGTTTTGCGGGCTGATTTCGCATCCATAATTTTCGCTAACTAATTTAAAGCAACCCACTACAATTGAACGTAAGTTTGTTTGTCCTCTATGCACGTCCTCTAACCTCACCTATTCATTCGATTATGATGATATTTGGTGAGTTTGTTCTGAAAATGCCTGCGAAGGTTTCTATCACAAATAGGTAGCAAAAATGAAAACGTATTCACGTGGATCAGCTAGTTCTGCTGTAAAGTAACTTTGACCTTTAGTTAAATAATCATAATAGCCTGGTATCGAGCCAAAGTCAATAATTCGCCTTGGTAGCATCTATAAATTGGTGTAGTTTACAATGGTATAATTTTGGATCTTACATTAATAGGACACAGTACTTGCATATTAGTATTGCCTATTTTATTTACCTGATCGATTTCGAGAGTTAAAATGGCTTTAGGAATTCCGTTAAGTTTTTTTTTTTCTTACTAGCTTTACGCCCGGGACTTCGTCCCCGTGGGAATTTCGGAAAATTATGTAACCTATGTGTTAATCCAGGGTATCAGCTACCTCCATACCAAATTTGATCAAAATCAGTCCAGCCGATCTTGAGTTATAAGTGTTGTAACAAACCCGACTTTCTTTTATATATATATATATATATATATATAGATTTCATGTTTTGCCTACTTTGGCTTATTTGGTCGCAAACTTTTAATCTAAAATTACCGACAAAACAAAAACAACCTGGGGTTATTAGTTATATTTAGGTACTGATTCTAGTTCAAAAAGATGACTTAAGCAAATACAATAATATTTTTCAAAAAGACGCTTGTAAAATTGCACTTTGTTTTTCCAGACCGGTCAACCAAATGACGTTAAAATGTTCCCGTAAAGCGTTTCTTATTCCATTTAGACTCTGGAACTGCAAAAAAGAATTCCCGAGGCAATTGACCTAACAAATTGCTGGAAAAACAAAGTGCACTTTATTCAAATAAATTAAGTCTACATTTGCAAAGAGGTATGAAAATCCAGAGAGACTCGACGCTCGTAAAACGTTACTCGAATTCAACATTCAACTGCTAAGTCGCACGAAAGGACTTGGAAATTTGTGAATTTTGAGAAAATAGTTTGTTTTAAATGCAGTTTGGGAAATTAAGTGACTTTCATAAGTTATTTGCTTTTGATTCACACTGCTGGATAGTACTTATTTAAAAAAAAAATGCTTCACACTCAAAGGCCCACATTAAGGTTTTCCCTTGTGTCGTGGGTCCCTTGGAATACACATAGACGGACACAAACACCCATGACCCGAGAACAAACATCTGTTTTTTACACAAATATTTGCCCCGACTGGGAATCGAACCCAGGACCTGCCGATCGAGAGGCAGCGTCACTACCACTCGACCAAACCGGCCGTCAAAGAAAGTAAGAGTAAACAATCACATTTCTTTGCCAACCGGCTCGACGTGTTTCTGTCGTTTCAATATATTGAGTCGATTATTTATTACTCATGCTTTTTCGAGCATGCAGGAATCTATTAGATGCTGAATTCAATAATTATTTTTTAGAAAAATAGCATCCAATATTAAGATTCGGCCAATGTCAGTGTATTTTAATTAATGAAAATTAAAATAGAGAATGCTGAAGTCGCCAACATCAAATGAAGAAACCCTTGAGGGTTGTAATAAGCCAAAACCTCGTCCGTTAATCAGCAGGGTGCACCTCTAGTAGGCGAGGATAACGTAACACTCCAGAATAATTTCATAACCTTTTGTTTATTACGTGTTTTTTTATATGTGGTTGTTTTGAATGTGGTGTGTTTTTTAGGGTTCCGTAGTAATCTACGAACCCTTATAGTTTCGCCATGTCCGTCTGTCCGTCTGTCCGCAGGTTTCCTAAGAAACCCTTGGTACTACAGAGCTGAAACTAAGCATGATTATACATATGAATCACGCCGACAGAACTGTAGAGTAAAATCTTGGAAAAAAAAATTTTTTCGGGTGTCTCCCATAGACGTGAAAGGGCGATGTTTTTTTTTCTCGCCAATATCATTGAGTGGGGTGTCATAGGATAGCATTTTAAAAGATAGAAGGGGTTCACTAAGAACGTTTTTCGATTCAGCACTCCGTTTGCGAAATATAAATTTTTAAAATGAAAATTTTTGTCAAACACAAGTGTCCCCCCCTATACCTGCTAAACGGTTGTTTCTAAAAATGTGAAAAAATTCACGTTGGTAGAATATACAACGAAATTAAATGGAAAACTATCACACATAAGTTGGTCCTTCAAGTTTGCGAGTAATAGTCGACCAAGTGCCAAACACTGTTGGGATTAATAAGAATGTATTTGAACCATGCTGCTACGGAACCCTACAATGCGCATGGCTCGACACGCTCTTGGCCGGTTTTTTAAAGAAATGAATAAATTTTTTGTTTGTCTCTGTCTGTCCATATATGTCACTGGCATCTGTATTGCGCAAAAGAGAGACGCACTGTCATCTGATATTGATCTTACACTCTCACGTTCCTTAAAGGTTAATCAATTAATCCATTTTTGTGAAGGTATTTAATGTAATGCCATTCATATTTACGTCAAAGTAAACAGTATGATATTTAAAATAACAATAACCGTAGACTAACAGAAACACTACCCTAAAGTATGTAATTGTAATATTTAAAAGCAAAGGAATAAAAACCAATTCAGCCAAAGTCGTCCCTAATGCTTTTTCGATTAAAGGAAATAATTTTTAACCGAAAAACGTTTTATTTAATGGTTTTTCGCACCCTTATTTATGTGAATTGGGAACCAATATACTTTTTTTACAATCTATGGTCACGGAATGACTGCATTAAAACTTGGAAGGTCGATTTTTATGAATGTTTTGGAGATAGATTAATGTTTTTGAATGTTTTGTTACAAATGCATAAAGATCAATTTCTCCATCCTATAACGCTACTCAATTATCGTTCTATAAGTTGCTTTCTAACTATTCCAACAACATTTTACAGCAGCAACTTTTGCTAAGTTTTAAAATTGAAATAAGTGAATATTTTTAACTATCCACGGTGAAATTTAAACTTTTCTTTCTTTTCCAATTGTAATGTTCGTCGGGAATGTCAGCTCTTATTTTTGTGAACATTTGGTTTCAATAAAAATGGTTTGTTTTTGTATAGAATTTAAAATTCATCTGCATGCGTTTGTCCTTAAACTCGATTATTTGCTTTCTTGACTATCTTAACAATCTAGTATTTGCTTAATGGTGAGTTTTCCTTAGACTAGGAATTAATGTATAAGCTGTTTGAGAAATAAAGATTATTTTATTTTATTTTTTATTTTTATTTTTAAGTAAGTGAAAAAAAATGAAATTTGTTGTTGTATTTTTTTCAGGTACACACAGAGTTCAATATTAATAAAGGTAAAGAAAGACCCAACTATTAAAGAAACAAGCTGTTTAACCGACTTCAAAAAAGGAGGAGGTTCTATGTTCGACTGTATGTATCTTTTTTATGTTCACCGCACTGATTACTCTGACATTTGTGGACCGATTATCAAAGTTCTTTTTTTGTTCGAAAGAGTATTACTCCAGAGGTGGACCCGTTTTCATTGAGTCAGGATCTGATAATGAAACCCAATTTCACCCCCTTAGGGGTTGAATTTCGAAAAATTATTTCTTAGTGCTGGCCTAGTTTATAAAAAACACCTTTTGGCTAAATTTCAGCTTTCTAGGTCTAAGGGTTTGGGCTGGGCGTTGATGAGTCAGTGAATCAGGACCTCCAATTTTATTACAGATAGATATAGATTTTATTATTTGCTAGTCTCATTTCAAGCCTTTGAATCAAACAGTGTTTGAAAATGTAAGCGTTTCAACTTACACATGACCGAACAGAATTTCTATTCCAATTGCTTCAGCAAAATTATTAAGTGTAAAAGACGTCTGCTTTGATCAGAGTAATTAGTGAAAACAAGAGTAAAGAATGCTCGGAAGAGCATCTGAGGGTCATTTAAAAAAAAATCAAATTTCTCTGGCGCATTTTTGACACTAACCTAATTCCATCCTTTTGAAAAGCAATGTAAATTAAAAAAATATAAATAATAACCAACTGGACTCCCAATAGACGTCGAGCCGAGGTCGTCTGAATAAATAATTTTGAGTTTGCTCGTTACAAACATACAACAATACCAATCTTTCCTCTTTGTAGTGTATTGTTTATGTAGATAACCTTAAGAAACTCTGTGTTGTTTCCGTTATTTAATTCAAGAATTTGTAATAAACCAAAATTGGGTGTTTAGCTTGAAATGCCAAAATAGAGTCAGTTAAAAGTTGCTGTCTTCCAGTTTATCGTCCACTATCGTTTTATATCACCTTTTTAGGATTAAGATAGGTACTTGTTTAGGTCATATAAAATTAGTAAAATAAGCGGAGTCTAAAGAAAAACCTTGCTGACTTGAAAAATACTTTTGCGGGCTTTGAAAAAATACTTGCGTTGCACTTGAAAAATGTAGAGACTCCATTAAATTAAACCGGCGGGCTGCAGGGTCGTGAAAAATTGCTAAATGTGCTGTTTTTTCCGCCAAAAGAATGTAAACATAATTAAAAATTCCCCTCAGAGCTTTTCCTACTTGTTTATTTTCTTGGGTTTAAAAATGAGTTTGAGTTTCATGCAAGCTTCGCGTCTCGGAGAGAAAATGAGAACGGAGTCACTAACACATGTGCCTCTTGTGGACAATAGTATTAAAGAACGATCCCTGATGTGCAGAATGAAATTTATTTTACGCGCATCTTCATTATCTGTTTTCACGGCGGCCCAGGCGAACTTACTTAGACCAAATTGGTGATGTACTGAGAAAAGGGTGTGTTAGGACTACCCGAATCCAAAAAACATGTATGAAGCAAATTATGAACGTAGAAGAAGCGAAAGAGATGTGTTTAGATCCTAGCAAGTGGCAATCTGTGGTTTCTGCCTACCCCACTGGGACAAAGACATGAGTTTATGTATGTATGTATCATCAGTTTCCAGAATGCAAGAAAAAGTTTTTCATTCAAATTGTGTTCTTATTAAATACGAAAACGTCCAACACTAACGAAAGTAGTCTTTTAAGTCTGTGTATTAGTAGCTGGTTTAAAATGAAAGTACGTGTGTCAAATGACACAATATTTAAAAACCCCTCAAACCACTTGGTTCGACCACAGCAGAGAGCAAGTTCTAAGTAAGTAATAGTAGGGCAGGCAAATGCAGTAAGGATGCATAAATGTATGTAAATCCTCGTTAACACAAGCAGCCTACTAACATAATGTGGGAAGTAAGTAAACCACATTCCCTGTGCCACTGCTCGTAAAATTATGTGCATGTTTTCCTTATTCATAACACTTCCCACCTCCAGAGAAAAGTTGAAAGAGTATTTAAATAGAAAGTTTTTAATTAAAGCATTGGACGGCGAAGAACGTAGAAACACTCTACAGAAGGAGACTCAAATATTGATCTATACTTAAGCATTGACTGTCTCTTTCTCTCACTATCAAAATGACGAAGACGACTGCTACTTAAGTATAGATCAGAGTCTGAGTCACGTTCTGTAGTATGGACCTTAATCCATTCAGAGTTGAGATAGAAACAGCAGGCAGCAGCATTAATTAAGACTTATACAGTCTGTTTCCCCAATTAAGCATCTATCCGTGTCTCTTATGTCTGGTGGTGATAAGGTTCAAATTAGAATGAATTTGACCCTTTAACTTGGGGCATTCAGTGTACATAATCCCTACTTCCCTACTAATATTATAAATGCGAAAGTAACTCTGTCTGTCTGTCTGTCTGTCTGTTACCTTTTCACGCCTAAACCGCTGAACCGATTTTGATGAATTTTGGTACAGAGATAGATTAGAGCCTGGGAAAGGACATAGGCTACATTTTATCCCACAGTTGGGCACGATATAACCTGTAGTCCACGCGGGCGGAGCCGCGGGCGGAAAGCTAGTAAGTAATACACTCACCGGCACATTTAGCGGAACAACTTCTGTTTTTCATACAATCGACTTAGCTTGGGAGTTCTAAAAATATACGTTTTACGTGCATAACTGCACTGTTTTTTATTCAAATAATTTTTAAAATGGTCTTCTCTGTTTTTTTTACAAAAACTGACAAAAAGCCTAAAATTTCTCATGTAGTCAATAGAAAAAAAAAACTCTAAACTTTTCATACGAAATTGTATGAAAAGGTATTTGCAATGTTATCTTTTGGCCATGCGGCACATTCTTGAAAACTTCTTGTATGTTTTATATTTGATTTTAACAGACAAACGTTTTGGCCTAAACTCAGCGTAAAATTTTAACAACAGCATCAATTAAAAATCACAATTTATAAACTCTAAAGTTGACTTAATTGTATGAAAAACATAAGTTGTTCCGCTAAATTTGCCGGTGTGTGTATTATGTCAATGACATACTATTGGTCGTATTAAGCATTTCTTACATATTCATATAGTGAGTTTCTTCAGTTTGATATCAAAGTTATTTGCAACCTTATGCAAATTATAATGAATTTGTAAGTTTTGATTGTATATGCAGTTTGTTGAGATCATCCGAGACTGATGGTGATCTTTATGTACAGCTATGAAACACTGAATACCTTTGTTAATTAAGTACTCTTAAATAACACGGTGACACTCGAAAGCACCCTGTACGACATATTTCGTTCACTCTGATTTCCAAATAATTAGCGTAACTGAACTACGCATTCTGGATAAAGGCGCTTCGCAGCTGTTGCACGTCTTGGTTACAGACGCTTCGCATCCTGGCTATAGACGCTTCGCTACTAAGCAATGAGTGGTCATATCGCTTCTCTTCTTTGTTAGCATGGTATGTTTCATAACATATTCGTCATTACATCCCATAGGCTCTATAAGTAGAAAATTATAGCACTCGTATCGTATAACTTAATTAATTTAAACATGTACATGATGAAGTGCACTTATTTCTACCGTAACACTACACTATGTAGTTGAATGTCCTAAGTTATAGGCGAGTTATACCCAAATAACTTACTTCAGTACAAAGAAACTACCGAATTTCTGTCCACCAAAATTATAATTACTAAAGTAGCATATTTTTCATTAGATTACAGAGTTACAGGCAAATTTTGAACGAATACTGTAGCATTTTTTCGCAATTCATCCAATTCTTATGTCGCCTATTGGACTTTTTGAAAAAAACTATAAACAACCGAAAATGTCACCGCACTATTGCAACTATACCTCTAAGAATATAAACATGTATTTAAATAACCAAAAAATGTGACTCAATTATAAAAATATAGAAATATCATCAGTTCATTAGAAAACTTATTTAAGAGCTTGGTGCGAGTGTCAATTACAGACATAACCCTTTTTTATATGACGAATGGGTCGCTCTTACCACAAAACCACAATCTAGCACAAAGGCGAAGCTGTGGTCGAGGTTAAAGCAAGCTCACCCAGAAAACTCTTTAAAATAAAAATTAAATTAACTCTTTCAACTTAACCCTTTGAAATGAACTGAACAAAAATACGGTGTTCCGGTAATAACCGTCCGGTCGTTTAAAGTGCGTCCGTGCCGTAATGGGTAGAGCGCATGACCGTTTCAGTTTTCGAGAGTTTTTACCCATTTTCGCCCACTTCACCCTTTTTAACCCAAGTTTAATGGACTGCTAGAATAAAATAAAACTTGTTGCAAACGTTAAAGTTACTGAATCTAATTTTTTTTAGTTAAAATCGTTGTCGTCAAGGCCTAAAAGTGGCCTTGATAACAATATTCTTAGCTATTTTTGCATAGTTTTGGTATGAATTTATTGAAATTTTGTTTCGAAGTCCCAAAATTCAAAAGACTCTTCTGTTGTAAAGTGTGCATACACACCTACTTGTAGGCATGAACACCAGACAAACACAATACATTCTTCACTCACTTATATGCTGGTTTTTGCACACTTGTGACAGTTACCTACAGGGTTTTTTTTTCTTATTTTGTGTTTCTGTTCGTTTTTTATCCAGAATGTACATAGTAAAATCAGCAATGGGAATAAGTTTAAGATACAATTATATATATAAGTATTCCTGCATTGCTGTGGATTTTTGTAAAAAAAAAAGTAGCCATCGCTAATTTTTTTTTTCTCAAGATCGGAGAACAAATCTGCTTTTTAAACAAATATTTGCCCTGACCGGGAATCACCCACAACCCGTCAATCAAGAGGAAGCAAGACAACATTTAATTATGTAATGTACTAATAGTTACACCGCAAGTCGCGTGTCCTCCGGTCATACATTATCTTGGCACTCACAACATGGCAGCCCATACGTCATACAAGCCACCTAACCGAAGAACGGAGAGACATTTATTATATTACTAGCGCCCCGACTTTGCACGGTTTATTAGGATGTACTATAAGTAACCGTTTGGTGATCGGTTGAGAATAACACCACCCCATCTCTTTCCGTGGGTGTCGTAAGAGGCGACTAAGGAAACACAAATGAGACCTGCCTCCTAGTAATCCATCCCATGCAACGACACTTCATTTTTTCTGAATCTGAGGTGTCGTCCTATGGTCTCATGCGGTGTGGTAGGCTCTGTAAAGGGCCGTCTGGTTCGCGACCACCCTCCTACCGAAGTCCGACGCCAAACAGCTTGCTGTGTTCCGTCGGTGCGTGGGAGTACCAAAAAAAATAATAAAAAAACATATAAACCTAGAAAAAAGGAATCTAAATGATTGAGAAAACTACTTGTTTATTTACATTGAAAAGGCTCCGAAACTACTGGACCGATTAGAAAAAATCTTTCACCATTGGAATGCTACATTATCCCTGGGTGACATAGGCTACATAATTTTTCCGGATTTTCACGGGAATGGAGTCCCGGGTGGAATGCTAGTATTATCTATAGATGTCGCTCGGAACCCCGAAATGCAGGAAAGATTCTGTAGTACATGCAAATTGGGAGATATTGCGAATTAGTTGGTAACTTTAGGGTAAATTTGATTTAAACTTAGTGCTCAATGCTCAAGGACCAGTGGATTCAATGTTTGTTTAGTAAAGTTACTCAGTGCGAATCACAGCCGTGGTTAAATAAAATTGTATGCAAGTTGGTTTCTTTACGCGAATCTGACAGTATTATTAATGTAGAGGAAACAAAAGAAATATGTTTAGGTCATACCAAGTAGCAATCTATGGTCTCTCCCTACCAAAATAGGACAATGGCGTGAGCTTTAGATCTTGCGGTGATAGCCCAGTTGGTAATGAGCCAGACTTGTAATCCCAAGGTCGCGGCTTCAAATCCTGGTGCTGGGCCTGTACCACTAAATTCGTCTTGTCGGATTTATTACGGATTTCTAATTATCACTTGCTCAACGGTGAAGGAAAACATCGTGATGAAACCCGCCCGTCCAAGAAAATTCATTTTCGAAAGACAAACGGTCCACCAACCCGCATTGGGCCAGCGTGGTGGACTATGGCCTAAATCCCCTTCATGTTTAGAAGGGAGGCCCTTGCCCCTGGGTGGGTCGTATATATGGGGTAATAAAAAAAAGATCATTGGCGTGCCTCAGGCTGATGGCTTGTGTAACTCAGGCTGATGAAGATGATATGTTGGGTTAGTTTCTATTTGATGACGTCACAATCAACTTTTCTCCCCTAATATTAGTGTTCGTTTGTTAATAATAACTAGCAGAGCCACCTGATTGAAACATAAATAAAGAGTTATTAAAAAGTTAATGAAAGTGGTAATTTAATATTTCACTTTAAGCTTGCCAATTATTTATCAAATGGGCTATGTGCAAGATTTTTAAAATAATGTGATTTTTTATTTTAAGCAGATTTAAGGTCCCATATTCAAATAAAAAAGATATCAAATAATTTTGATTATAGATAATAAAATAATAAATTTTTGAAATTTTGGTTACGATTAATTGCTTACTACAGCATTCTATACGGTTTAATTCCTTTGCCAAATTAAAAAAATAAGACGTTTGACAGTTTGTCGACACATAACCTAATCATTGTGTTTTTGAGTTGTTGGTTGTTGAGTTTCTTTCTGTTTCGTGGTTTTGATTATTTGGATATTTACTGACCGCTCAGTTCGTTAGAGCTGATTCTACCAACTTGCCTGAAGTAACAACCAACCAAACTCGGAAATAAACAACTAATACAATATCACAAATTTATAATAGTAATGTGTCTACGACAATACAATATGAAACAGGTTTTTTTTTTAAATTGTCATGACAGTTTGGCAAAGGAATATGATTGCATATAATGCCGTTCTTAGGATTAGTTTACCGTACTGAGAATCTTTTAATTATTATATTTTTATTTCAAAAGATAGATTTTTTAAATATATTTTTTAAGAAACGGGACCTTATTCCTTCATGTTAAATAATAAATCGAAAGAAATAAAAAATATTTTTAAAATGTCATACATAGCCCATTAGAAGTTACTCGTAAATCGACTTTGATAAATAAAAAATGTCGGCCAAGAGCGTGTCGGGCCACGCGCATTGTAGGGTTCCGTAGCAGCATGGTTCAAATATGTAGCTGGCTTCTTAATTCTACAAGCATATTGTCATAGTTGATGTTAAAATCCCATACTTATTATCAAAAACAAATGTATTAAAAAGGTTGTGGTTTCAGAAATAAGTGTTGTTTTAGCCTAACTATAACAGAATGGAAGTATTGAAGGCGCGAGCGAAGCGAGCGCGAATTTTTTTTTGTAATTTTTGTTTTGTGTTTTTGTTTTTTTTTGTATTTTTTGCGACAATATTATTGTTAGGAATAATATAATAATATCGAGCTAAGCAGGTGTATAATTTTGATGTCATTTTCGTAATTAACACCCTCAAAAACCTATTAAACGACACCTGAAAGGTCAATATGTTACAGCTTGGCTTTCGGCTCGCCTCACTTTTAGCGTGAAACCTTGTATGTCAGCCATTTCGGATTAGCCTACACTTCGTCGTAAATGCTACCCTCGTGAATAATTCCACATCTTTTTTCATTATAAAAATTAATGTTTCCCAAACGGATAGCTGAATCGAAAAACGTTCGTAGTAAACCCCTTCTATCTTTTAAAAAGCTATCCTATGATAACCCACTCGATGATATCGGCGAGAAAAAAAAACCATCGCCCTTTCATGTTAGTGGGAAACACCCGAAAAATTTTTTTTCCATCATTTTATTTTTTAGATCTGTCACCGCAATCATTAGGTATGAACATGCTAAATTTTAGCTCTGAAGTACCAAGGATCTAATATTAGTAAATATATTCTTATTAATCCCAACTAAGTTTGGCACTTGGTCGACTATTACTCGCAAACTTGAAGGACCATCTTATGTGTGATAGTTTTCCTTTTAATTAAGTTGTATATACTACCACCGTTAATTGCTTTACATTTTTAGAAACAACCGTTTAGCTGGTAGAGGGGGGCACACTTGTGTTTACAAAAATTTTCACTTTAAAAATTTATGTTTCGCAAACGGAGTGCTGAATCGAAAAACGTTGTTAGTAAATCCCTTCTGGCTTTAAAAAAACTGTCCTACGACACCCCATTTGATGATATGGCGAGAAAAAAAAAATCATCGCTCTTTCACGTCTATGGGAGACACCCGATAAAAAAAAAATCCAAGATTTTACTCTACAGTTCTGTCGGCGTAATTTAAATGTATGACCATGCCAAATTTCAGCTCTGTAGTACCAAGGGTTTCTTAGGAAACCTGCGGACAGACGGACAGATGGACCTATTTAACGAATCCTAAAATGTCAATATGTTACAGCTTGGCTTTCGACCTCCCCTCACTTTTAGCGTGGAACCTTGTAAACATATTCTTATTAATCCCAAAAACGTTTGGGTGACTATTACTCGCAAACTTGAAGGACCAACTTATGTGTGATAGTTTTTCTTTGAATTTCATTGTATATTCTATAACCGTGAATTTTTTCACATTTTTAGAAACAACCGTTTAGCTGGTAGTGTCCCCCCGGACACTTGTTTTTAACAAAAAATTTCACTTTAAAAATATTTTTTTCGTAAACCGAGTGCTGAATCGAAAAACGTTCTTAGTAAACCCCTTCTATCTTTTAAAAAGCTATCCTATGACATTCCATTCGATGGTATTGGCGAGAAAAAAAAATCCATCGCCTTTTCACGTGTATGGGAAACACCCGAAAAATTTTTTTTTCCAAAATTTTATATTTTAGATCTGTCGGCGCAATCAATATCCATGACCATGCTAAATTTCAGCTCTGTCGTACCAAGGATCTTATATTAGTAAATATATTCTTATTAATCCCAACAGTGTTTGGCACTTGGTCGACTATTACTCGCAAACTTGAAGGACCAAGTTATGTGTGATAGTTTTCCTTTTAATTTCGTTTTATATTCTACCAACGTGAATTTTTCCACATTTTTAGAAACAACCGTTTAGCAGGTATAGGGGGGGGACACTTATATTTGACAAAAATTTTCACTTTAAAAATTTATATTTTGCAAACGAAGTGCTGAATCGAAAAATGTTCTTAGTAAACCCCTTCTATCTTTTAAAATTCTATCCTATGACACCCCATTCAATGATATTGGCGAGAAAAAAAATTCATCGCCCTGTCACGTCTATGGAAGACACCCGAAAAAATATTTTTTTCCATGATTTTACTCTACAGTTCTGTCGGCGTGATTCATATGTATAATCATGCTATGTTTCAGCTCTGTAGTACCAAGGGTTTCTTAGGAAATCTGCGGACAGACGGACAGACGGACATGGCGAAACTATAAGGGTTCGTAGATTACTACGGAACCCTAAAAAGTTGAACACATGAATATCAAGCGCCTGCACTTTTAGTGTAAACATTATGCTGAGTCGCATCCCCTTTCTTCCTGCTCTGTAGAATACTTAGTATTAAATAATTATTTTTATTAATTATGTTTAGCTTAGCTCTATATTGTGTACTTGCCTACAGAATGGGAAAAATAAACGCATTTTCTTACTTTCTTTCTTTCATATATACCTTTCCGCGCCAGCACTGTACAGTAAATTTTTTACAAAACGTTGACTATATGCAAAAGCATCAACAAACGTTCACCCCAAAAGTGAAAGACCTTGTTCTAACAGTTTATATATTTACGCCATCCGTCACGGGCGTCGCTACTATGCTAGTAACCACTACTATTTGTTTCCAGAAATATTGTTTTATTATTATCTCTAGTGTGAGTGAGAGAGATGAAAACGCTGGCATAACAATTTTTTTTAATTATTTTTTATTATAAGATGGGTTAACTACCGACCTCAATCTTGACCAAGGCCATAGATGAGGTCGACGATGGAGCTAGTTAACCATTTGTGTTTTCTTAGTCGCCTCTTACGACACCCACGGAAAGAAATGGGGTGGTGTTATTCTCAACCGATCACCACACGCCAAAAAAATTTGATAATAAACAGCAATCATTCCTTGTGACGATCATAACTTAAGCTGAACAGACTAATTTATTTATTTTGACATTGTATGCTTTGTTATGGAATAAATATATCTAATCTAATCTATCTAATCTAATCTAATTTATCTAATCTAATCTATATAAGTAATAAATTCTAAACACACAATAAAAATATTGTTCATTAATTTAGGTATGCGTTGCTAAAAGAAACGCATACCTAAAGTATTAACAAAGGTTCGATCGTTTCATTAACAATGTGTGAAGTGTAAATACCAATTCAGTCAGATTTACAGACAAACAATCGAACAGCAACACATTTGCACCACCGGTACCGCGTTACATTTGAGATAAGGGCAACGCCAGAAAAAAAAAGTTAAACGTTTGGTGTAAATTATTGTGTAAACATTAACTATGGTGTAAATATTTTGTATTTTCAAATGTTGAAAGTCCAAAATTAAGCTCGCATTCAAGAATAATATGAAATTTTAATTAATTCCCCTCATACATTTCAATGTTTACAAGCAAACACATTCTCGAATCCAAACATCCCTTAAAAAAACAGAAACTCGACTCTAAAGAGATTTCATATTCATTTGACGCGTTTATTGTGGCTGTTTATATAAGGAGTCTTTGCTGATGTTAATTCGTAACGGCTAGAATAAACAGTCGCTTAACATAACGATCTTATATGAATCGTTGATGCGAGAGTGTGGTAGTGGCTATGAGTAGTGGAGCCACACTTTAGAGGGGAAAAAAAATTCAAACAATTTTTATGCATCTGTTCTCTCAAAACTCAAATGGGTTGAATTTGTGATCTTGTGTAAGTTAGGTCCCCTTGAGGACACAAACACATCCAGATCCGAAAACCGAGGTCTAATTTCTAGAAAAAACATTGTATCGACTTAGAATTGAGCCTGGGAATCACCCTACGCTTTAGGAAGCATCAAGCATAATTTCAGTTTTTATTATTTTTTTATTATGAGATGGGTTAACTCGTGACCTCAATCTTGACCAAGGTCACGATGAGGTCGACGATGGAGCGAGTTACTGATGGAGTGGCATTGTACTCTACTGTAACCATTTTAAGTTATCTATATCTGTACTACACTAATATTATAAAGAGAAAAGATTTGTATTTTTGTATGTAACGAATAAATTTAAAAAATACTGGACTGATTTAAAAAATGTTTTCACCATTAGGATGCTACATTATCCCTGAATAACATAGGCTTTATAATTGTAGCGACCTATCTAGCAGATATGTAGGTATAGTGAGGAACGTGCGCAAGCGGCTCGACTCGCGGATTCAGTCGTCCTGCCTTCGCCCGTCGCGCACACACGCGTTAGCGATTTCATAAATCTTCCGACCATCAATTGTAACAATTTTGTGTGTTTCAAATATATCCGGACTTTCGTGAACTGAACTTAATCGTTTCACTTGAACTCCCTCCTTCTGTGACGTTTAAGAACATTAAACCTATATCATTAAATCTACATTGGTGACCCCGACGTGATATAGTTCAGTGGACAGTGTACATTGCGGGGCGGCTCAATTTCGTGCGCGCGACGGACCCTGTCGGAAAAATATACGTTTACATTAACTGTTCGAGTAAACAGCCATGCCGAAACCGGAAGACGAAAAACCTGACATCCTCCTGATTTCAGTCTCTGCAAGGATTCCGGAGTTCTGGACTGATCAGCCCAACCTATGGTTCAAGCAATTCGAAGCCGCAGTCTCACCTCAGAAACCATCGGACGTTAACAAATTTCAACTGCTTATCTCCAAACTTGGGAAGCAGGTTATTCAGCAAATAGCTGACATTTTGGAAAACCCGCCGGAAACCGAAAAATACGCACTCGCTAAAGAAAGATTACTGCACGTTTACGAAGAGTCTGAAAACAAAAGATTGCAGAAATTAATAAGCGATATGCAGCTAGGGGACCAAAAGCCATCGCAGCTCTGGCGGCGGATGAGCACCCTGGCAGGAACAAGGATGCCCCAGGAGACGCTGTTAGTTTTGTGGCAAAACCATCTGCCCGTGGCGGTACGCACTGTCCTGGCAGCTACGGCAATCAAGGACGCTGAGACCCTAGCGGACGTAGCGGACAAGGTCATCGAGACAAGCAAGCCTCTGGAGTTAGCGGCCGTCACACCGAACGAATCTAGCAATCTAGTCGACGCCGTGGCTAAACTGACGCTGGAAGTGGCAGAGATACGCAAGTGGAGAGAAGGCGCGAGAAAACCACAAAGGGCAAGCAATTGTTAATGATATTATGTAAGAATATTTTTGTGTATCGAACCCAAGGCCTTAGATAGTAAGCCACCAAGTTAACCACTGGGTCATGTGAGCAATATTGTATTTTATAAACACTCAGTTGAATGTAACAAGTACTCGTGTTATCATATTGTTTTGCATTCCATACAATGATTACGCAACGCAGGGTGTAGAATAGCAGGGCCAGGTCTAGCGTGTAGCAAGTTGCTTTATTATAGAAAGTTTGTAATTCGAAATTATTGTGTAAAATTTGGATTGTTGTTTTTCTCTTTGTACCAAATTTTAGGGGGGTATGATGTAGCGACCTATCTAGCAGATATGTAGGTATAGTGAGGAACGTGCGCAAGCGGCTCGACTCGCGGATTCAGTCGTCCTGCCTTCGCCCGTCGCGCACACACGCGTTAGCGATTTCATAAATCTTCCGACCATCAATTGTAACAATTTTGTGTGTTTCAAATATATCCGGACTTTCGTGAACTGAACTTAATCGTTTCACTTGAACTCCCTCCTTCTGTGACGTTTAAGAACATTAAACCTATATCATTAAATCTACATAATTTTTTCCGAATTCTCACGGGAACGAAGTACCGAGCGGAATGCTAGTATGCAGTAAAGTGATTTTTATTTATATAGTGTAACCGTTACCGCTGTACTGCGCCTAAGTTTGCGAGGCGGAGAATGGGCAGAGGGCGGCCGCTCTCATTCTATCAGTTTCCCAGCGATGAAGGCGCACTTCTTTCCTTATCATGAGAGTATTGTCAAGTATGTGGCGCACTTGGCAGAGAAACTCCAACCCTAATAAAAAGCCTGAGTTTCTTAATCCTCTTTTACGCAACACGCCACAGAAGTCTACTTGAATATTGCTAAAATAATAGCTTTGGATTATGTAACATTAATTCTACCATCTGAACTTGTTTCAACTGGTGCCATCACTGCCATCCGATCATTTCCCTTACGAAATACGCCCCAATTCGCAAAATTACAGCCAACCCAATAGACATCCTCAAAGTTGTTCGAATTTCGAGAACTTGAGCAATATCCGGATTATTTCAGTAGAGTGGTCACCCTTTTCTCGCGAGGAAATGAATAAAATACCTAAATCCTCGGGACTAGCGAGATTTTTCGCCCAGTCTACAGCCTTTTTAGAATCTAAAGAATAAATCTAGTGCATAAATCGAATAGCTGCGAACAACGCTTGCCTCATGAAGTTACCTGAAGAATACTTTAACTTTTGGACGGTTTCAAACGGTTCTTTCCTGAGATTTGCAAGCTCTTTTGTACGGAGGGTGTGCATTTTTAAATATTTATCTGTATTCTGGTATCTTCATATACACGGCTTTAGGTAAATCTCTTTTACCTCTCGGGTAGTTAATTAGTCCATGAAACTGAATAATTTCCCCAAGAAACATAGGTCAAAATACAAAAAAAAAATATAGTTCCTGTACAAACTTCATCAGCATATAGCGCATTTTGTAAGGGAGATCAAAATTTTTTTTTCGTATTTTAACCTATGGTCCTTGGGGAAGTTGTTCAGTTTCATGGACTGAATAAACCACCCGAGAGGTTGAAAGAGATTTACCTAAAGCCCTGTATATCCTTGAATTAGTCAAATAGATTTCAAGTGCCATTGAAAGCAATCTTTATTCTTCTAAAATTTTTATATTTGTGCAAAAATACATTGAAGATGATGATGGGTCGGATGGTGAAAGAGGTAAGATGGCAATTGTTTTAATCTGCGAGGCTAGCATACATGCGTGAGATAAATAAATAAATACTCTTGGACAACTATTTTTACCAGCCCATATACGTCCCCACTGAGGGGCACACGAAACACGAAGGGGATTAAGACTAGTCCACGCTGGC
Organism: Aproaerema taeniolella; assembly: GCA_949987775.1. NCBI lineage: Eukaryota > Metazoa > Arthropoda > Insecta > Lepidoptera > Gelechiidae > Aproaerema > Aproaerema taeniolella. Next base: position 4,824,918 of record OX465246.1, on the reverse strand, counting down.
CCAACGTGGGTTGGTGGACAACTCACGCAGCGCTTTCTAACCTCCCAAACTAAGCAAAGCTTGTACTATGGGTACTAGATAACTTATTCATACGAACTTTTTACCTGATCAACTGATAATTTTGAGGGATTTCTAGCTATTCCGTGTTAACGCTATGCGTTAGAACGAGACGTCAATTCGAAATGCCACGTGCATTTGTAGTCAAGCTTACCGTGCATAATCGCAATTCTAAAATTATAACAAGGCCAAGCGCTAACAGGACGAAATAACTTAAATATTTTACCAAAGGTACACTCGTATAGTAAAATATAACTTAGTACTCGTAGTTTCTTGTTACTTATCTCTGGAAGAATAGTTCTGGGTTTTAGAGACACTACATCCATGTTAATGAAGCTTCTCCCGGGTAAAGGTTATCGACCTTGGAATTGTTCTTTCATAGTTCTTTATGGGAATAAAAAAAACTTGGAAGAAGCAAAATGTACAGATTGGATTTCAAACGAACTCGTGAGGCTCAAATATCAAACGATTTCATATTAAATTGAGCCCGCAAAATATTAATGGTTTTGGTGAGAAAAAAGTCAGATCGTCAGCTTAGGTTAGGTTAGCTGATAGGTTATACTTTAGCTGATTACTATTTTGCTTTGTCAATGTCGCCGGAAATTAATAAGAATCGTAAGTTGATCAATTTTCGAGGTACTTAGTTTATCAACTATCGGCAAATCATACACGGCAGGTGAAATGTATTATTTAACGCAATTAGTTTTAGCTAATTGATCAACTGACGCTGCCTGGTTGTAAGTTTATCAACTAACGATTTTGCCACACGTCAAATCATACACGAATGGACCAATCGCTGCTCAGTGTACGTTTTTACGTTAAACTGACATCCGTAATATAATACACTGTTCTCTGATTGGTCGATGCGACAACCTCTTAAGGCAACCACAGTCGAGTCGTTTCTAGTTGAAGGTCACAGTTCTAACTTAACCTAACCCAACCCAACCAACCCGTTCTACTAACAAACCTACTTGTTGCAGTTCTAAGTGAGACATTCAACCAATCAGCGTACACCTCATGATTTCAACCAATCAGCGTACACCTCGTGATTTCAACCAATCACCGTAAACGTCGCATTCGTCGGATCAATTACCGGAAATGTATACTTTAAATAATACATTTCAACTGCCGTGTATGATTTTCCGATAGTTGATAAATTACCTCGAAAGTTGATTAACTTACGATTCTTATCATTTTCCGGTAACATAAATATTACTCTTAAATAAGCGAATACCAATATGTGCGAATACCAATACCAATAGGTAGTCCTTAGTAGTTGGAACATTTAAAAAAAATTGACAACATAATTACGTAGGTATTTATTAAGAAACACAAAAGTTTATTTCAGGTTTGTGTATTAATAGACGACTTTAAATCAGATTATTCTTATGAAACTGAAAAACTTTCACTGAGGAGCCTAAATAAAGTTCTAAAGTTCTGACTTATCATGCAAAGGCAAGCTGATTGTTCAAGAGGCAAAATGTGCGTTAGGAAAAATTGTTTTAATTTAGTGGGATAATTAACATGCTCAATTTCATAATTGAATATCACCTAAATATCTTTACGGCTCTAGCTTCTCTACCTAAGCCGGAAGAGACATAAGAAGAGATATTTATATCGCGTTACAACCCATCGAGAAACAAACTGTCGTTTTAGAAACTCAGCGCTAACACAGTTAAAGGTGACAAAGAATCCTGTCAATCTCGACAGAGTCGGTTGCCAACTCGTATTTATAGTATTTTCAATTAGCTTTCAGTATTCTAGTATGTATTATGTTTCTGCACTGGACAGCGTCTGTAAACAGATGGCGAGCCTAATAGTAGTTTAAATGTAGGTCGGACGCGTTCATTTTTACAAGCTTATAATATACAGGAAAAATTTTTTATCACCATCGAAATTTTTTGTACGTAAACTTAATGAAAATTTAACAGACCCCTATTTTTTTATTTCTACGTTTCATATAAATATTTCAAGCTAGATCGTCTCAAGCATGAAAATAAATCAAAATTTTTGTATGAAAAAAAAAACATCGTCCAATTGACTTGAAACTTGGTAATAGTAGGTACTCTTCTAAACAATTTGTGACACCCGTGTTTCTGCGTTTTACAAAATTCATCCTCTAAGACGTTAAAAAGGGGTATCAAAATCTGAAAATTTAAAAAAAAAAAATTTTTTTTCCTCCTTATTTACGTTCTATCAACGTTACTGACACCGTAAGAAAAATTTGGAGCGTGATAAAAAAATCATGTTTATTCGGGTCAAATCTTGCAACTGAAATTTCACGCACTTAGATTTTGTTTCGTTTGGACACAGATTAATAAATAGTTACTACGTTTGGATGTCAATGCATGGTTATTTAAGTGATGTCATGTTGGGCGGACTTGTTATTTTTTTTGCAGTCCAATGTTATGAATGTCAAATGAAAGGATTTGCTAAGAAGAATACAAAAAAGTGAACAACTTATTTTAAAATGATTTTTGAAATAATTAACTCATTTCATTATTTTTCGGATTTGTTGAGCATTTAAATTATTTATTTTTAAAATGATTTTTGAAATAATTAACTCATTTCATTATTTTTCGGATTTGTTGATAAGAAAATGATTTTATTAATATCTTTATTTTTCTTTTGATATGTTTAGATTTTATGTTAAGATTGATCTCAAAATAATGTAATAAATCTGTATGTACGCTAAAGTGCCAAATTATTATTTTCCCTAATGATTTTTTTTATTTCAAGGAATGTATGTATATTCTGAAAACCTCTTCAAATTATTCTGTTTAATTAATTAAAAAATCTAATGGAAATCTAGTAACGAACATGTTAAAAGCGTTCATTAAGTACCATTCCAAAGATTTTATTACCTTTATAAAAGCTGCGGTAAGTCTAGTTACGACTTAATTTACTTACAGAAATATGCAAATGTATATGACACACCTTAAGTTGGTTTTATGACTTAGAATGATAGGGTAAGGCACGGAATAAGCTTAGTTTCATGTTCTACGATCATTTCTCGGTCGAGGGTTTTTGTTTTGCTGCATTGACTTGAATTCTTTGTGTAATACTTGTTAGACAAGTGCTATAAACTTGGTATATCATTCGACATTTTTGCATTACTTTTTCATTTTGCATTACTTTCTTAATTGGATTTTGCATTAATTTGGATTTTGCATCTGATTGAAAAAAAACAGATAAATATCAAAATAATATCACGGAGCTTATGCTAGCATAATTGACTCACTCAATGATCCATTAACACCCAGAAGGCTAAAATTTTGCAAAAATTTACCCTTTAGGATAAGCCTAGACTTTTTGAAAATCTCTTCGAGAAGGAAGTCCAGGAAAGTCCGTTAGCAAATAATACTGAACAAGATTAGTGCTATAGAGAGTGTTAATCTTGTCAAGAAATGTGTTAGATCGTTAGAATAATCACTCCTATATACATCGACATAATACATGTACGCTTAAGTGTATATTCCATCTCTCACAATACAGAACAATTTACGCTGTACGCTCCGATTACCCAACCAATTTCTATTTACGCCAATATTAGTTTGTCGGCAGATATATGAGAATATAATCCTGTTTTATATCATTCTCTTGTCTCATCAAGATGTCAAGTGATACTTCAAGAATATTGGATCTTCTTACGTTTAATTAAATGTGTTTTGAACGTTTTTTGTTCCTGTGTTTGGATGAGCAAATATGTATAGCTTAAATCCGAGTTACGTCGCTTTCAAACAAAAAAATCGTCACTACGATGCGTCAGACAGACACACAGATACACTCGTCAAACTTAAAACACCTCCCTTTTTTTTCGGGGTATAAAAATAGTATTTCCTTGACTTCACGTTGGTCTTATTTATTTCTATGGTATCAAAGATAGTTACAGTCCGTTTTTTATAGACATGGCTGTATAGACATACGATTCCTTTGTCTTTCCCGTAAGGATAAATGTAACAAATAAAAAAAATACAAGACACATGAACAACACGAAGCCCAAAGTGTGAAACTTGACGAACTGCTGACTGATCTTAATTGTTTCCAGCTATATCTATCCAGCGTCAGAATGATATGGTATTTTAGCCCGTCCTTTCTTAATTCTAGCCGTAACATAAACTCTTATTATGAAAGTTAGGAGCCCATTAACGTTGGAGGCTCGCTTAAGCATAGGGTTCAAAGTGAAATCTCAAGCGGAACAATTTTCAATGGGGAAAGTAGCTTCCCGCCCGCGATTTCGTTCCTGTGAGATGTTCAGAAATGAATTATACACATAAAACTTCCTCTTGAATCACTCCATCCGTTGGTGAAAACCGTATAAAAATCCGTTTAGTATTTTTTGAGTTTATTGGGTCCAGACAGACAAAGGCAACGGGGGACTTTTTTATTTTTGTTTGTTTAGGATACCAACAGCTGCGACTTACATTTATGTTACAATGGTTAAAATAATGCCGATAAAGGCTTCCACAATTAGTATAGTGTGATAGTTATGAATTATGATTTAAGTTTTAAGAATCATTAAACTCGAGTAAAGTTATTTTTATTGTGTTAAGTAATTTTTTCAAGTTGGTTAAAAATAAACAAAAGAAGACGCGGTACCAATTATCCTGCAGCTCGAGCTCGAGCACGATGTGCTCGCGCGCAGTTTGCGCCGCGGTCCTATGTCAAAATGTCAACATTGACAACGCCAGAGAGCCAGCAAGGCTTTGCGCGGGGCCCCTCGCGCAATCAAAGTGTAGTTTCGGCATCAGCCGAGTGGTGTGCCGCGCGGGTTTGTCGCGCATCAGGTTACTTCACTTTTATTGCAAAACCGCTCTTATCACAACAGCGCAGAGTACACGCGTGTGGTAACCTGAGTTGGGACCGTCCGTACATTCTTCATCTATAACAGCCGTACATAAAAAGATTCGCGCGCGCTTGATAATCGTGGCATCGCACTAAGCCTCCCCTTTGATGGCTCTAAGCTAAATATATGAACTTGCTTCTTTTGACTGGCTCTTTACAAGCAGTGAAAATTGCACTGAACGTGTGGTTTTAAGCTTTTACGTAAGTATTTCAGATTGTTGTGATGAATAACGTTTTTGAACCCTGACAAAAAAGAGGGGTGTTATAAGTTTTACGAGTAAATCTGTATATGTGTCTGTCTGTCTGTGGTATCGTAGCTTTTAAACTGTTTTTGTGTGAAAGCTAACGTAGTAGAGATGGTTCTCAACTATATTTAACCGAAATTGGCTCAGCCGTTTAAAAGTTATAAGCAGTGATGTCGGGTGTGGTACATTTTTTATTTTGGAAATAGGTATTAATCAGGAGAAATATAAGTTCAATAGCAGCGGCAGCTCGTCAATACTTTACAAAATTCCGTTTTCTTTTTGATTTTGAACCCTTCTGGAATCTTCTTTCAATTTCCTTTTGTCTTGGGAACCCTTGGGAACCTATACAATTTATTGTTCCTCCTGCGTGAAAACTTCACATACAGTGTCAAAGAGCGTAGGGTGTAATTTAATTAACTTCCAAGAGAGCTAGGGTAACCATATTTAAACTGTAAATGAAGACTAGGTCTGAAAAATAAATACTATTATATAAGTTTTTAAGATGCGATTTCGAAAAATTTTATCAACGTTTGCGCGCTCTAAGTCCTACTCATAATATAAATATAAAAGTTAGTGTAGATGGATGATGTTTGTTACCTCTTCACGCAAAAACTGCTAAACTTATTTTGCTGAGACTCTGCACTAATATAACTTTGAAATCAAAATAACAAGTAGGTTACATATTTTTCCAAAATTGCTACTTGAACGAAAACCCTAGTAGTTATCTAGTTCATAAAAAAACCTATTAGAAAAAGTTATCCTGTGTACCTAGTAGGAAATACTCTAAAAAATATTGTTAGTCTTACAACCAGTTGCAGAAAGGTCTACTATAAGTTAATGTTTTATTAAGTATCATACTGTCACTTTCTTTTTTGTTGACGCAAACAAGGACGACAATACATTTATAGGAACTTTCACTTTAATGAACGATTCTACAACTGTTACTGGTAATTCACACTATTCTATCCTGATAAATATTAACTATGAAAATCTTTCTTTCTTTCTTTGTATTTATTTTGTACATGCAAAACCTAATGACTATATAACAAAACCGTGTTTCAAATCCAGAGACAAGCAACTAAAAGCAATCTGTCGACAGCATACAGCATACTTTTATGTGTCCAAAAATCATCCCTGTGCATGGTATGTTTATTCTGATTAATCTTTTTAAAACAGCAAGAATAGAAGCATAACTTTGTTTCGCTGTTAATTAATATGGTTACAGTGTGTTAGTTAATTAAATATGTCCCTTCGCTAGTCAGATTGTCTATGTGACTTCTTCAAGATTAGGTAGAGGTTAAGATTAAATTAATTAAATTCTATTGTTCTTTCACATTGTAACAAAAGTGGCAAAACTTGATGTAGGTCTTATGTTATCCAGCTAAGTCTTAATATAGGTTTTAAACTCAGGTTTCTGTATGATTTTTGTATCTAGGTTGCAAAATAATTTTACTAGCGTCACGCCTTTGTCCCATTGCGGTAGGCAGAGCATTTGAAGAGTACTAACTACGTTGTAATGCGCTCTCCCATAAGTTTTGGTTTGTGTTTATGTACTACAAATTCCTTAATATTTCGTAATTTTCAAGCATAAACAAGAACAATAATATTATCAATGATATTACAGTACAGTGCTTCCATTTTCCTTTTGTCTATCGGCAAACAGTGTCTGTCTCGCTCCTGTTTTTAAAAAAATATTTTCTGATACGAAATACGAGAGTTTTATCTCTTGAAAAACACCCAATTGGGTCCTTTTGCAATAGGTTTATGACATTAGCGTGACAGTCTGTCTATGGAAACATTTTAATGCAGCGGATTCATGTTTTAGTTTTGTATGAGGTGACAAATCTTAGGTAAAATAATAAGTAAAAAAGGGATGTTATTTTGAAAGCCACCAATCCAGGCTCAGACCAGACATCGTACTTACCAAAACACAGTATATTCCCAAGCAATATTAAAAGCAAAACACTTTTAAAGCCACAACAGCCGATAACCCTCGATTGGGTCTCCCGAGTGGGGTTTAAATACTGCATGCGAGCTAATGGACCCCTATTTACGAACGCTCGGATTTTACAGCGCACGTTGTATATCGACGTATGTGAGAATAAGCGAGTTGCTCTTAAGAATATGTTTTCAGTGCTCTCGAGAAAATGCTTCTATTTCTTGATGCTGTGCTCTAAAAGTGCGGTCATAGGTAGAATGGCTGTTTTGAGACCGCTTCTTACTTATTTTATTTTTTAATAGAAAGAAGACATTACGGCTTTTCGAAGTGAGACTTCTGATACTCCTACCATGTTGGTTTATTTAATAGAAACTATTAAAATGGCTCTTTTATATTAAGTAACAAATAATGTTGGTTTCGTACTAGTATAATAGAATCGATGAAATTTGTGTTTTATCTCTAACTAGCTTACCGCCCGCGTGGACTACAGGTTATATCGTGCCCAGCTGTGAGATAAAATATAGCCTATGTCCTTTCTCAAGGTCTAATCTATCTCTGTTCCAAATTTCATCAAAATCAGTTCAGTAGTTTAGGCATGAAAGACGGACAGACAGGCAAAGAACTTTCGCATTTATAATATTAGTAAGGATGTAAAATTTTGAACATAAATGGATTCCTATTTTTTTAAGGTGTGATATAAATCTTTGTGACAAATAAAAGTAGATGTAAAAAATATATTATTTTTTGCATTTTCACTGCAAATGTTTTTGACGTATTTTTTTTTTATATTTACGTAGTTTAACGTTACACAACTTAATAAAACTTTTATAACATGTTGAAAACTTAACCTTCCTCAAGATGAAGTTTACATGAGTTTTACATAGCTAATATTGGTTTTAAAGAGAACTTTGCACGCGATTTGTAGTTTAGTAAGCTATTTTATGGAGTGTATATTTTCTAGGTTATTTTGTAATGAAATTTATTGTTGTTTTAAGCTCCAGACATCAAGTAATTCCAGAACAAAGTTTTTTTCATTTGGCTATTAATTTAAATAAAAAATCTACAACCAACCAGTCCACACTAAGGGATAGAATTCTCTGTCTGCGTCTGTATTTCCGGGCCCATATAAACCGAGTCTTTTTAAAGTTCGCGTCAATAAGCATCTTCTGGATGAGTTTGCTATATCCTCGACCACATTTTTTCCCCTGAGCTAGATTGTGGTCAAGAGCGAACCCGTTCGTTATGAAAAAACCGGAGAAGTGCGAGTAGGACTCACTCACGAAGGGTTCCGTACTATTATCTATAAAAACGGCAAAAAATCACAACTGTTGTATGGAAGCCCCCTTAAATATTTACTTTATTCCGTTTTTTAGTATTTGTTGCTATAGCGGCAAGAAAAATACATCATCTGTAAATATTTCAACTGTCTTACTATCACGGTTCATGAGATACAGCATAGTGACAGACGTACAGCGGAGTCTTAGTAATAGGGTCCCGCTTTTAACCTAAAACACCAAAAAACAATCTTTCTATACAAAGGACTCTTAGTTTTTGTCATAGAAATAAAATCTTTGACGGTTGTTGTGAGGTGACTCATAAAAAACTTTAGCGTTTCATAAGTTATGGACTTTATTTTTCATAGGAGATAAAAATAAAATCAGTTGACGATAGTTTATCACGAACCATTATTTTTCAATTTTACGACAAAAATAAAACCTGTCATAGTTTTCAGAGTCAACAAAATACGTTACAAGTCTAAAATAAAAATAAATGTCTAACCTCTTACGTTTATCGCTTATAACTACAGCTAAACCAATTTTTATCATCGAAATTGGTCCATTCGTTTAGGAGCTACGATGCCACAGAGAGACCCATTGGTACACAAACACGCAGACATATACCTCTAAATATCAGACACACTGAGATAGACGTCAAACTTACAACACCCTTCCTTTTTTTGTTGGAGGTTAAAAATAGCATTTACACGAAAAGAAAATTTCCTTTCAAAGCCACACAACATGAAAGTGCTAAAAGAACACATGTAACGGTTTTGACTTTAAAGCCACTGAGCATTAAATGATATTGAAATCTACGTAGCAAAATAACTCGTAGCTGCTACGAGCATTACGTAAGTGCATGCTTGCTACGGCTACGAGACGCGTTTGCTACGAAAATTTGTATTTAGGTACTTTTAAAATTCTGATCTTTTCACAGTACTTTTAAGTTTGCCTTTTAGTTGCAATATAATCGTCGTATTTCATTATGTTACTAATATAAATGGGAACATTTAGATTTTTTTTAAATTATAAAATGGGTAACCTCTTGACCTCAATCTTGACCATAAGGTCAAAGATGAGGTCGACGATGGAACGAGTTAACCCAGAAAATGCCTATAAAGGCACTGGTACTCCCACGGACCGACGGAACACAGAAGCTGTTTGGTGTCGGACTTCGGTAGGAGGGTGGTCGCGAACCAGACGGTCCTTCACAGAGCCTACCACACCGCATGAGACCATAGGACGATACTTCAGATTCAGAAAAGAATGAAGTGTCGTTGCCTGGGATGGATTACTAGGAGGCAGGTCTCATTTGTGTTTCCTTAGTCGCCTCTTACGACACCCTCGGAAAGAGATGGGGTAGTGTTATTCTCAACCGATCAACACACGGTTAAAATATGTTTGGATGGAAGTTTGTTACTCTATGACGCCAGAATGGCTGAATAGATATGGATAAAATTTGGTACAGAGATAGATTATAGTCTGGAATAGCACATAGGCTACATAATTTTCCCAAATTCCCCTAAGAAATGAAGTCCTGAGTGAAAAGCTTGTATCTATTATCCCAAATAAGTAATTTTATTCACGGCTTTGTTATCCCTGTTAACATAGATCATATTAATCGATTTTGACTCAGCCGCAAGTTAAATATAGCCAAAAAAAACCATTTGTGTTTCTATTGATGCATTGCTAACATAGATGCGTGAGATAATTTTATCATGTCAATGTTGTTTTGTCTGTTCCGTACTGACGCTAAGCGATAGACAAGAAGGCGAAATGAGATACTAACGACAAAAAATATCTCACATGTCTATGTTAGCTATGGCGCAAAGGCGACTACAGCACCTAATTAACGATTTTATGATGCGTAGATAAGCATGACGCACTGCATTAAATCGAAGAAAAAAATACTACGGTAATATTCAGGACATAAGCTAGATAAGTAGTTTGCTGAAAATATGATTCAGCACTTTTGGTTCGATAGAAAAAGCTCACAAAGTCAGCTCTAAATACCAATATTGTGAATCTTTTAAGCTGTAAAAACGATAGTATAATGCACACAGGAACTTGAATTTGCTATTAAAATGTTCGTGATTGAACACTCTCGATAAGTAGTTAACGCATTTTTCGATTTAAGTTGTCACCTTTCCATAAATGTAATTTTTCGAACTTTCGAACATGTTTTTACGCACGCACGCTTTCATAGTCCGTAAACTTCGTGTATCGACACTGTTCGCACTGCCGGCCCAGGCCTGTTGAGAGACGGAAATGGCACTATTCCTATGTGTGCTGCCTTTATCGGGTGCTGTAGTCGCCTTAACCTCGCATGTCTAAACCCTCATAAAAAGACTAAATTAATTTATTTTTTCTTTTTACTATAAAAAAACAGTTAAACATAGCGTAAAACATACTACATCATAAATCAGTTTATTCGAAAGAACGTAAATTTTCCACGTAAAGGAAATGTGCTACGTTCGGCAGTAAATACCGAATTAGTCACGAATTTTCATGTGCTCTTAGCTGCGACACAATAAAAATTGACCCTATGGCTTCGATATCGTAAGAAATAATGGTAGATTTGTTAGGTGATTTTTAATTAGTAAAAAAAATTGTATACGAATCAGCCCACTAAACTAAACAAGTTTCCAGAAAACTTAGGTAAAAAAAAATATTGAGAATTTCATATGGGTTCCTCAAGAAAAGTTCTTCAGTGTTATAAGGATTATTATACGGAGAAAGCGCTCTTGGCGTGGCCCAGTGGCGCTCGCTGAGCTGAATCGATCAATGAGGTTAAGTAAAGGCAGGGAACTTGATGGGTGACCGAACGTGGCAATCTATCACGAGCGTTTCCGTGTTTCGGAGGACACGTTAAGCGGTGTCGGTCCCGGCTGTTGTCGATTGACTGCAGTCGTTAAACCAAGCCGGAGCCGGCCAAACTCTGACACCAGAGTTAGTCAAGTTCGCCATACACTTGACTACACCTACACGATAAGTAAGGAAGGATAGGCAGAATCACCCTCTGAAGTTTGATATGTAATTGAATAAGTCACCCATAATATGTGGCAAATTAAACCGATTCATAAAACTTCATTTATTCGAACAGTTTAATCGCTACAAACTATGTTTATAAATTACTTGTTCTTTAGCCCAGCTTTGCTATGCTGTAGTAACTTTCCTGACTTAGGCTTAAAATTGAAAACCGCATCAAATTTCGTTTTACAGTTTATTGGAAGAGACGTATGGACTTTAATACATAAATAAATAAAATAAATAAACGCTTCACACTCAAAGGCCCACATTAAGGTTTTCCCTTGTGTCGTGGGTCCCTTGGAACACACAAAGACAGACACAAACACCCATGACACGGAAACAAAAATCTGCTTTTTACACAAATATTTGCCCCGACTGGGAATCGAACCCAGGACCCGCCAATCAAGAGGCAGCGACACCACCACTTGACCAAACCGGCCGTCACATATAACCAGATATAACCAGATTCTTTACGTATAATTATACCTAAAAAGAACTGTGTAGCATATGTATAATTGGAGCAAGCAGGCGATTGTTGACTATTCGAAATAAGCGCAGCAATGTCAAGCACAATACAATTTTGGGTTTGAAATAGCGACACGAAATGACATCGGTATCCACTTCTCTTCCTTATTGTGTAGGTATAATCAAGTATGAGGCGAACTTGACTAACCTTAATGTGACAACTGTAGTCAATCGACAACAGTCGGGACCGACGTTATCCACTATCTACGTTTCTTTCTGAAATATCTTAAACTGATGGTCGATAAAAGGACCATTCTCCAAATGGAGGTTCAATTAGTCTGAATTGCGTTAACTATGGCTTGTGAATAAGTCGTTGGGTTGTAAAACCCCCATAATATAATTATTTTTGTTGCTAGGGCTGCGTTTTCAGTAACACTAAATCAATCAGTGAAATACTCACTTATTTCTCTCACAATATTTGTCTGTAGGAGTTAAAAGATACGTTCATCAAAAAACTTATACGAGAGAAAGATTCTATCCGCACTTCAGAAAATAAAAATAATCACAAAATCTTAGACATAGACATATACTTTATTGCACACCGTGACACAAAAACATTACAATAACAGACAAGGACAGAAAACAGAAATGTACAAAAGGGCGGCCTTATTGCTAAGGTAGCAATCTCTTCCAGGCAACCTTTGGGTAGGAAAATAATGAAAAAAATATAAAGCAGAGCGGGTGGTGGCTAACAAAAAAAAATGAAATAATAATCTTCAAAATGATCATTAAAATGAACATCTTTTATCCTACGACATTTATCTGAATTTCAGTGCTTCTATTTTTCTTATTGTCTCTCGGCAGACTTCAGGTTCCCAAATTATAACAATACAACATAAAGTACTTTTTTTCGATTGCGTAGTCTCATTCTAAATTTCAGTCGAACAAAGGTCCAGTTGTCATGCCACCATACTTTAATTTACATATGCCTGCCACTCTTTGTCATAATATAAGGTGATTTTTTATTAGACCCAAATATTTTAAGGGGTGGTATAATTTAAATAAAGAAATAGGATTATTAATGTTTTAGAAAAAAATTCACTCTAGTTTTTGTTTTATAATTTTCTAACAAAAAAAATAATATTTTCATCATGTATTTTCAAAACAGCCTGTAGTTTTAACTCCTACTACCTCACGCACGCACACTTCGCTGTCATTCATAAAACGCGCGAGTAAAGCTATTATTAGATATCAGTGCATCCCTTTCGCTCAAACGAAATAAAGCGGTGAGTCGTAATAAAGCTGCTACTCACGTACAAACGGTTGCGCCAATCTGTGACGTCATTGAGGGACAGAGCTATACTAGGAAACGAGAAGCAAGAAGCTCTTTCTCGCTTTCTAGTATAGCTCTGTCCCTCAATGACGTTACAGATTGCCCCAACCGTTGGTATGTGAGTGGCCGCCTTTACAGCCAGGAAGAACGAACTGGAACGAACTTGCCACGGACACACCATGGATCCATTTTCATTGCTTTCATTGGGCGTTTTCCCACTGGACGGCACGGCGACGGCGACGGCGACGGCGAGAGTGACAGAGCTATACTAGGAAGCAAGTATCTCTGTCACTCTACTACCTACCGACTACCGATTTCTTGCTTCCTAGTATAGCTCTGTCACTGTCGCCGTCGCCGTCGCCGGCCAGTGGGGAAACGCCCATTAAAGAAATCGCACATTTTCATTAAAAATTATGCAAAAACTGATACTTACTAGGTCAGCAGTAAATGCCTATCGTCGCACAGTGACCGACCGGGTCAATGAATGTCAAACTAAGTAGGTAGGTAGCTTTCCCCGCAAACTTTGTACGAGTGAGATTCGGTATATCGCGCTCCCTAGGGAACACTTCAAATTATCGGGATAAAAAGTATCCTATATCCATTCTCGGATGTCAGACTATCTAGGTGCGTACCTCTCAAATTTCATCCATATCGGTTCAGCTGTTTAGGCGTGAAAAGGTAACAGACAGACGGACTGACAGTTACTTTCGCATTTATAATAGGTAGGTACCTATTAGTACCTATGGATTCAAGTTTCAAACTTATTTTATTCTTATAAAAATGCAAATGTACAAAGTAGGTATTCATAGGTCATAGCTGTAAGTACCTACTAGCTAGGTATGTATGTACTTGTACGTACCTACACACGGCGATTAGACTCGATATACCTACCTACCTCTCGGTTCTACTTCACTAGACTGTGACCAGTCAGGTAGGTAATTATTTAATTACCTACCTACTCAGTAAAAATAATTGAGAATACATTAATAGCTTTTAGATGTGCAGATAGATGCAGGTAGTTTGTATGAGAAAAGTATTATTAAAAATGAATAAAACATGGACATACTTACACAATAAAAGTTATTTATTTAAATGCGTACTTACATAGGTAGAAACATTACTTATTACCTAGATAGGTAGGTACTAACTTAAATTAAACACTGAAACACTACACCTACAGAAATCGCTCACAGTGTCCACCTTCTTTTTCTAAACATGAAGTCGTTCTGCGTTTACATTGTATTCTTGCACTACGCAGCACTTGTGAAGTTACGGAAGCGAACACATTCCTCCACCACCTGTCCACCATTTTTTCACGTGGAGGTACCTACTGCACTTAACAACATAGACACGGCTTTTCACATAATCCAATGGAGTCAGGTCCGGAGAACCAGCTGGCCATGGTACCGGGCATCTGCCGAGCCACTCGGGAAACCGTCTGTTCAGGTATTGGCGTACGCTGCGTTGGTCAGAGGGTCATGTTAGGGGCGGAATCGTTCAAAATGCGCGGGTGCTCCTCTGCACTGGAACGTCACGGAATGGTCCCACGGAAACGGTAGGTAAGGATGATGTCCATTCGTTCTGCAGCGTGTGGCAAATCACCATGTACTCGTAGGTAGTTCATGGCGAAACCAGCACCCGCTCGTCGTGTAGGTACTTGGTCTAGGATTTTCTTCGCTCCTCTAGATCCACAGGTCGTGTAGATGGATGTCCTTCACCGCGCTCCGAGTGCAAGTACCAGTACAACTCGTAGACAATATTCCTGAACATGGAATACCTGCGGCAAGTGTCGCTGTTCAGTTGTGGAAAGCGTCGGTGGCCTGACCTCGATGAGCTGCTGCCGGTAAATCTCGCGGCCTTAATTGATGCTCTTCTGCGTCGAGCCATGCCACCATAGACTTTGTGGCCATGATCTCCACGATAATATGATGAGAATTATTGAAGTTTCAAATGCGACTAACGTCCATGACGGATACGAAGAAACTGCTGCGCTGCGGTGACTTTCAAAAATAAAATAAATTTTTATTTTTAGGGTTCAGTGATTCAATGTAAATCTTCATACTAAATCTAACTTCGATAAATTATTTAATTACGATTTCTTTATACTTAATAAACTTTATTTACCTAATTACTTAATAATAGAATTCTGTGTACTGCATATTGGATTGGTTTTCCGAAACTGAGTTTCCTTTCACCTGATTGAATAGGTAGGTGCGAGTACCTATGCGAAGGCTTATCGCTAAGATTGCGAGAGCGGGTCCCGGATTGATAACTTTTCATTCATATTAATCCATATTGTAACTTTGTTACCTTTTTACGCCAAAACCACTATACCAATTTTGATGGAATTTAGTAGGGAGTTTGAACCTTGGAAAAGGGCATACTAGTACTCCAAACTAATATGCATACTACTGTCTGTTTATCTGTTTGTAACTTTTTGACGCCTAAGCACTGAACCGATTTGGATGATATTTGTAGAATAACAGTTTGTTTGAACCTGAAGGAAGGATATACTCTAACATGATAATGTGAAGTAGCTTTACATAATACCTATTGTAAAAGCAAAAGTAACTCTGTCTATTTTTTTTACCTTTTCACGCCTGAACCACTGAACCGATTTTGAAGAAAATTTTGTAGGTAAATAATTTGAACACCACTAATAAATGGCATCCATAATAATATCACAGATAAGATATTACTATACTTATTCTAATATCAATGCGAAAATAACTGTATTTCAATCTGTCTGTTGTTTTTTTAAGCATAAACCACTAAACCTAATTCTTATGATACCTATTTGATAGGATATTACTTTGAACCCTAAAGAAGGATAACGTAAAGTAGCGGAAAGTTAGTATTTTAAATGCGAAATATTTCGTTTTCATACCTAAACCACTGAACCGATTTTGATGAAATTTGCCAGAGATAGTTTAAATCGCGGAGAAAGTCATCCATAATCCATACTAAAATTATAAATGCAAAAATAACTGTTTTACCCTTTCGCATCTAAACCGCTCACTTGATTTTGATGAGATTTTGCAGGGAGATACTTTAAATCCTGGGGACGGACATCCAAATTCCATACTAATAGTATAACTGCGAAAATAACTGTCTGTTAACTTTTCACGCTACAGCTAAATCGATTTTGATGAAATTTGGCAGAGTTTGAACCTTAGGAAAGGACATCCATACTAATCATTAGTGTGAAAATAACTTTCCGTCTCTCTGCCTGTTTTTACGCCTTAATAGCTGAAACGATATTAATGAAATTTGGCAAAGTGAAAGTTTGAAACATACCTAAGGAAAGACATAGACTACTATGTGTTTCGAACTTTCAAATACAATAATGTGAAGCAGCGGGAAGCTAGTACTGTAAAAGCGAAAGTAAATCAGGTATCTTTACACGTCTTAATCATTGAACCAATTTTGATGAAATTTGGCAGAAAGATCTTCTTTGTTTGATTTCTGATGTAAGCATGTATGTAAAACAGAGTTCGATTACAATAAAAACGTAAACTTTAAAATGGTATAAAACGTAATTTTTAAAATCGTCAAAATCAGTTTTGATATTTACATGTAGCAAATATTACAAATTGTAATTGTAACATAAACTCAAAGAAAACCACACTGTTCTTTTAAACTTATTGATGTCAATTTAAAATCGGTCTCTCTATTTTCTTAGATCCCGGGCATACACACAAAAGTTTTTCGGAAACAGTCAAGAGTTTAAAAATAAATGTACGGAACCTTCACCAAATTACACCGAATTAAATCATAATTCACAATGCACAAGCCGCTCGTTTCTGATTGGCGTAAATATCCTTAAGCCGCGGCCGACTGCCAATGAGATACGGGTGATTTGTTTGACTTTACCGACAGTCCACGTGGATAGTTTTGCAAGAAAGGTAAATCACAATTTAAAATCACTAATTAGAAATGATCTTGTGATGATTTTTGCTTTAAAAATTGTTGGTTGAACTTGTAATGTAGTAGACCTGTAGTGAGGTAGGTATGTACAGTCAACGGCACATCAGGTTACCACAAACTGTCAAATTTCCCCAATGGATTGTAAACTCTAATACTTAGAGATAAAATTGAAAATCGATTGAAGAAATTTGACAGTTTTGGATAGCATGATGTGCTGTTGTTCCTGTACCTACCTATCTACATACCTAGGTAGATTTGTAATGACAAGTAGGTAACTCCTCAACTAAATAACTTAGCTAGGTATATCGTATTTGGGCTTCTCAGTTTGACCTGCAGCTCTAGCACGATAACGACAAACTCGCGCTCGGCTCACGCTGAAACTTCACTTTGATTGCGCGAGGGTCCCGCGCAAAGGCTTGCTCGCTATGGCGTTGTCAATGTTGACATAGGACCGCGGTGTTGTCGCGGCGCTGTCACTATCATACTCGGCCTGCAGTGTGTATGTAATTAACCGACTTCAAAAAAAGGAGGTTCTCAGTTTGACCTTTGTGTATGTAATTAACCGACTTCAAAGAAAGGAGGTTCTGAGTTTGACCTGTATGTATTATGTAAGTAGGTATGTTTGTCCTCGATTATCTCGCATTTGGCTGAACCGATTTTGATACAGTTTTCAGAAAAATATTTGTGACATTTAGGAGAAAGTTTTAGTATTTTCCATCATCAGCCTGTGTCCGTCCACTGCTGGACTGACACAGGCTGAGTAGGTATTTAACCGACTTCGAAAAAGGAGGTTCTCAGTCGACCCGTATGTATGTAGGTATGTTAAAAAAATTACTTTTTTTATGGGTATGTTAAAAAAGAAGTAACCCAAAGCTAAAGTAAATGAAGCACCTAACAGACACTAAAAGTATGAAATAAAAAAATTAATTAAAGAAAAATAGGTAAGTACCTAGCTACTTACCAAAACAAAACTTATAATGTTTTCTTCACCGACTTCAATAACTAAGTAAATGCCTAGGTACCTACCAAGATTTTTATTTTGCTTTTCAATGTGCTTTTCAGTGGGTCGGTTTTTAAAAGGCGGTTCCCTTTTTTTAAAAAAGAAGACATTATAACTTTTGTTTTTTAGGTACCAAGGCAGTTTTAACCTTGGAGAAGGACATACTAGTGTTCCTAATTAGTAAGTTTTTGGTAGCTAGTTTATTTACAGGCTTTCATGTAGACAGACAAAATAAAACCAGATAAAAAACAGGTAGTTACTGTATTGTAGGTAGTAACATATGAAAACAACAAAATAAATAAGTAATTGTATTCGTTATTGTTATAATTTGGAGTGTTTAAAAGTTACAATTCATTTACATTAACACCTGTAGATAGATACCCACAAGCAAGTAGGTAGATCAACACTGTCTTCGCACTCTTCTGAACACTTGCAAACAGAATGTTGGTAGGTACCTAGACATTAAATACTTTCACGATGCGAGCATGCACTTCATCCGCTGTTTGGATTGTATGGTCCATTAACACCTGTAGATAGATACCCACAAGTAGGTAGATCAACACTGTCTTCGCACTCTTCTGAACACTTGCAAACAGAGTGTTGGTAGGTAGACATTAAATAGGTACTTTCACGATGCGAGCATGCACTTCATCAGCTGTTTGGATTGTATGGTCCATTAACACCTGTAGATAGGTTCCCACAAGCAAGTAGGTAGATCAACACTGTCTTCGCACTCTTCTGAACACTTGCAAACAGAATTTTGGTAGGTAGACATTAAAAACTTTCACGATGCGAGCATGCACTTCATCCACTGTTTGGATTGTATGGTCCATTAACACCTGTAGATAGATACCCACAAGCAAGTAGGTAGATCAACACTGTCTTCGCACTCTTCTGAACACTTGCAAACAGAATGTTGGTAGGTAAACATTCAATACTTTCACGATGCGAGCGTGCACTTCATCCGCTGTTTGGATTGTATGGTCCATTAACACCTGTAGATAGATACCCACAAGCAAGTAGGTAGATCAACACTGTCTTCGCACTCTTCTGAACACTTGCCATCATCCGCTGTTTGGATGGTCCTCGGTCCTCGTTCCCATAATCTAGATCGTTTGTGAAAATCCCCCACACTTGAAAATCCACCTGCATGAGATCAGGCTAACTTGCTGGCCAGATGATGAGACCGCCTCGACAAGTACAGCGTCCGCACCGCGTGAGTGCCGGTGCACCATCGCCCGTCTCATGATAACGAATAGGTATCATTTGCAGAGATACTCTTGGTTCATAAAGCCGAATGGAATTTTAGAGGTTAACTTATCGAAGAGATGCGCGAGATCCGAGTGTCAATGTCAATGGCAACTGACTGGCCCCACGCATGCGCGAACCGAGCGCTGGGGTAGGGCGCGGGGGGCCCGGTCGCCGCCGCCGCTGACCGTAGCGTGTGGCGGGAGCGAGAAAAACACTGTTATTACGTTTTTACTATGGCTGTGAATATGGAAAAGAGCGGGAAAGAGAGCGAGTAGCGGCACCGTGTGTCGGCTTCATTGATGTTTTTGATTGTTTGTATTGGTGTGAGTGTAATGTAATTACGTATTCTACACGGCACTACATACGTACACGTAGTACAGTGGATACAAATTATGCTACAGAGTGTTTAATTTTTATTGATTAGTCGTATTGTTTTTGTAATTTTCCTCGAAAACTAGCGTATGAATATAAAAATAAATTACACCAATAGAGTTTATTTAGGTACCAGATAAAGCCCTTAAAATATTTGGGTCTAATAAAAAATCACCTTATATAATAATTAATCTAGAAAGTGATAAATAGATCGAATAGATAAAACATAGAAATTAGGTAAGTTCAAAATATTCACTTTTTTGACGTATTTAAGCCACATCCTCTATGTTTTCTACGCTTATCTATTACTAATATTATAAAGAGGAATTTGTATTTTTGTATGTTACAAATAGGTTCCGAAACTACTGGACCGATTTCAAAAATTCTTTCATCATTAGGATTCTACATTATCCCTGAGTAACATAGGCTACATAATTTTC
The DNA here is from genome assembly GCA_949987775.1 of Aproaerema taeniolella. Taxonomy (NCBI): domain Eukaryota; kingdom Metazoa; phylum Arthropoda; class Insecta; order Lepidoptera; family Gelechiidae; genus Aproaerema; species Aproaerema taeniolella. The sequence goes on along the minus strand of OX465246.1, from coordinate 4,804,737 downwards.
CAGAATTCCCACGGGAACGAACTGCCGAACGGAATTCTAGTATGATATAAAGCTATTGACTTGTCTTTGACATAATTTACAGTTAAAATATTTTATTTAACAGTTTAGGTATTTGTAGCAGTAGACCCTAAAATGTAACGGTAATTTCAGTGAATTAATTCTCGCTAAAGATGGAGTTTATGATAGCTCTGAATTATTTTACTGCCCGAGGTAAAGTTAGGGAAATTATTCCGAAAATAACAATTTTCTACTTAATAGTACACTTTACGCCTTGCTAATTTGGTTATTTATCGGAACAACATCTCAGGATTTTATTAATTTTCCTGTAAATATACACGACAGCACATCAGACTATATTGACCTTCAAGTCACCCTTAACGCCTTGGCAATAGCGTCGGCTTTCGTAGTGCAAATGGGTAACCTGACGTGCTGCTGCCTGTACATTCTAAATATTTAAGCTCGTAAAATTGTAGAGCATTCTACAGCATGTTAATTAAAATATATAGTTAGAAATGTTATTCGTATTTTCAAGTATGTGCGAGGAATTTTGATGTTTATGTGTACTATTTATGTATTTACAAATGAAGAAAGGTGAAAGGGTGACTTTAAACTATCGAAATGATTCTATTCATGCAACTGAACAACTACCCCCAAAGGAACCATGAGAAGTTCTTAAAAATTCTTTTAACTTCTCATGTAAAGGCTGATCAGCTGATCGCTCAAGATGTATGGAGACGTGAAGATTTTTTTACAATACAATACTCTTTATTGCACACACAAAAAACAATAAACATTACATTAAACAAAAATAAATGTTTATAAGATTTTATTCTTACCTATTTCCACCTATGTTTAGTTTAGTGTGCTTATTTACATGCTTAAATTGTGCAAATCTAAAATGTATAATTAGTGTATCAGTTATCTAGAATCCATATTTGGGGTTAGATGGCGCTGTGTGAATTGGGCAAGAATATTTATTATTTATTACTTATAATTTATAACCAACAAAAATAAATAATAAAATAGACGTGTCATAAACTCATAACATAAAACCGTATTGCTAACCAAACAATTAATAATTCATACGGCTCATTCCATGATTCCTCTGTGGATTGCCGTCAATTTATGGAGAATTCTCTTGATCTATACTGACACATGGACTGGCGGGCACACAGGGGATTATCGGAATACGTGAGATTTTTATTAAAACATATTTCTTGCAGCTCCGAGCAACGCTCCGACGGGTAGGGTTGAAATTCGAACTTTAATTTGCAGCGCCTGCAAATAAGCAAATAACCCAATAAACACTGTATCACTTTAAAAACATGATTAAATATACCAAAACTTGTTAAAAAGATTATATACAAATGTATATGGTCTGAGATTCGAGCTCAGGTGCAGACAGAGACCGAATGTGTCTCTTTGAAATGACGGATAAGAATTCCTATTTAAAATATGAATCTGAACGAGAGAAGCAAAACTGGGAATGAGGAAGAAGGTTAAATAATGAGGTTCGAACAAAGATTTTTATCTTTTGTCTTTTGTATCATGTAAAATAAGGTGTTTACATACTTACATATTACACCATAAATAAAAGGGTTGGCTATGAGTAGCATACGAAATTTGGTAAACATTGAAGTAAAAGCATGTTTTTAATTAGTTTTTAACAATAAAATGTGTAATTATTTTAAACTAGCTTTCCGCCCGCGGTTCCGCCCGCGTAGACTACAGGTTATATCGTGCCCAACTGTGGGATAAAATGTAGCCTATGTCCTTACTCAGGCTCTAATCTATCTCTGTACCAAATTTCATCAAAATCGGTTCAGTAGTTTAGGCGTTAAAGACGAACAGACAGATAGACAGACAGACAGAGTTTCTTTCGCATTTATAATATTAGTAAGGATTGACGAATGTCAAAAAGTGCCGTTCAAAATTGCGGATTAGTTTTTGTTAGATTAAAATTCAATGAAGAAAAACACTCTTTAGTGCACAATCAGAAATGTTTACATAATTTTTGAAAGATTTGCAACTTTTATTAAAGTTTGATCCAAACGCATGTTAAAATAGCTACATCAACTATTTTTAAGAAACGACTCTAAAGTGGTCTATTGGTTTAAGCATCCTATACACATTTGGTTGTATTGTGAAACCACCCCAACCCTTCCGCCATACGCTATACGTATCGGAAAAATATTGCCCTAACCGCCAAAACTATGACCAATTTTTCTCGTTCAACCCCCAATAACTTATAAGTTATTTATCTCAACCACGTTGGACATTATTACTTACTCGGAAACTGGTAAAAGTGAATTTATATCCAAAGTTAGGGACGTAAAGAGCACCTGTTTGCCACGACCTTCGATATTATAAACATCTTTTAGTTGTTGTTTCTTGTTGTATGTTCGATGATTTAATGGCATTTTTTGAGTTAAGTACCTCTACGAGCTATAAATGTATTGAACGCAGTCGTTTGGCCTGTTGTTTCTTTTCTTTACAAGCTGATTATTTTTTCATAAACCGACAATTAAGGCTAACAGCACCAATTACGTCCCCACCCCGGGACATAGGCCTTCTATCAAAGCCCGGAAATTTCGGTCTTAGTCCATCACGCTGGCTGGCCCAATGCCAAAAGATTTGGATAAAAGATTACTTTCAAAAAGTTTTTGTTAACTGTCTTGTCAACTGGTCTGAAACCACGTGATGCTCCGTCTATCCTGTTTGGTATTATCGCTGTGAGTGTATCAATAAATAATAGCTAAAACCCTTTTAATTTCATAACCAAGTGTAAAGACTTCTTAATTCCAATAATTCAGATAGCGGGTATCAGTCTTTGGTAATGCCAAACCTAGGCACTCCCCTCAGGAACAAAAGACATGGATAGTGTATTTAATATTGATGTATTACCAAATTAACCTCTCTTAAAGTTAACACATTGCTATCCGACAAACCATCGTAATCCATTCCAAATCCTCCTGCAGTTGTAAAATTTGAATTTAGGACACACAATCTAAACATGTCCCTGGGGCTGGTTGGAACAAGACGCCGACTTTCAGTTAGCAGTAAAAACAACATAAAATCTGGGATGTGTCGGGACACGGTTTGTATTACCGTTCCGTATTCGATAAAATACCCAAAATAGTGGTCTGTGAACGGATCACGTTACTGGGGTTTGTTTGTGCGTTGTTCCAGCAAGTCTATACGTTAAGTAAGTGTAATGTGACATCGAAGGATATTATAATAAAATAAAAATATTTATTTCAGACAAAAGATCCATACTTGATCATTACAACTATATATTACTAAGTACGTATTTTATTAGTAGGGTGAACTTTTTTTGGATTTGATTACATTGATAAGTCCGCCATTTCGTCATGTAACCAAAGTTTTAAAAGTTATTTTAATTTGCAGAAACGGATGACTTTTTAACATACCCCTTATTTTTATTATCTTTCACCATACATGCACTTTTCTTAAGAATAATTTGATCCATTACTTAAGGAAGTGACTTTCGTAAAATCTACTTACTGCCAGAGCACCGTTGGCGCTGGCGAGGATCCTCTGCATATTGCTAGTGCTTTTTTATTTTATCTTAAAAAAATACTAAGCAGACATTTTGGGCTTTAAAAACAGTGACTGCCAACCTTGCATCATTTCATTATTCGTTGCTCACAGCGAGTAACCTAACTTAGTACTAACATTCACATTATTAAACAATATGATTTTGCAGTAAGTAGACTTTTGTCACCAAGGTCATGCATTCGTGTTTTCTTCTCGAAGGTATCTATATATATAAAAGAAAGTCGTGTTTGTTACAACACTTATAACTCGAGAACGGCTGGACCGATTTCCATGGTTTTTGATTTGTTGTATTTCTCTCCGTCCCGAATAGCAGAATAACTATTAAAAACATTGGAAAATTGACGGGGAAATTCCCACGGGAACGAAGTCCCGGGCGAAAAGCTAGTATTAAATAAAACTAAGTCATTTCTTCTTTTTTTTTTAACGCTTCACACTCAAAGGCCCACATTAAGGTTTTCCCTTGTGTCGTGGGTCCCTTGGAACACACAAAGACAGACACAAACACCCATGACCCGAGAATAAACATCTGCTTTTTACACAAATATTTGCTCCGACTGGGAATCGAACCCAGGACCCGCCGATCGAGAGGCAGCGTCACTATCACTCAACCAAACCGGCCGTCTTCTCTTATTTTTCATCTATTTCTTCTCTTATTGTTCATCTATTCATCGTCGAATAAGTCTCAGTGTTATAACATTAAGACTTACCATAGCAACTCACATGCGACATACTGAATCCCGAATTGAAAATGTGACGGTGATTTTTCGGAATTTTTAGATGCATTTCGTTGCAGCATAGTTTAGGTGGGCTTGCATCGGTGATACATCGAAATACCATTTTCCAAGATATCATGCATGTATCGAGAATGGGAACGCTGTCAAGCATAAGGTTTGATATCGTATTGGAATAGAGTATTTTGGAAACATTTACGATTGGTTTATTGAATCGTGGTTTTGTGAGTGATTGTTTGATATGAATTTTGCACTTTGCTATGGAGTAGATTTTAGTAACTTAAATTTGTGAAATCGTTTTTATTGAATTGTTTCTCTCTCTTCAGAGCAGCGCTCTTATTGATAGAGTATGATGCCGTTGATTTCTATCTTCTGTCAATAATTTAACATCTTGGTACGACATGACTTCTGCTTCCTCTTTAACTTGGTCGAAAGAACTACGCCTAGGTATTCCTCTTCATCTTTTTCTCTCAATCATTCCATCTATGATATTTTTATGAAACGGCCGTGTCGAATCAGATATCCTATCATTTCTCCTCTCCTGTTTTCGATGGTTCTCTGCAACTTTCTCTTTTCATCTACCAATAGATCTTCATTTGTTTGTTTGTTTCATGTTAATTTTCCTTGAAAATATTTCTAGATTATTCGCGCAGGGGTAATACGAGTTTTTTTCGAAGTAGGTAAGAAAAATATTAAAAATAATTTCATTACATATTTTACTCTTGCAATTTATTTTTCCAATAAAACCATTTATTGTAAAAGCAATCAAAGCTAAAATCGAAAGTCAATCTAAGAAATTTATGAAAAATATGAGTGATTTAAGGATTAGACTGAGTTAGGAATTCAGCTCATTGTTGGAAGTCTAGTCTAGCCGTCTGAGGTCAATGGCCTGACTGGCTTGACAAAGGGAAATTTTAATGAATTGACATTAACTTAGGATAAGTTTTGGGAGTTGAAGATTTTGTTAACAATGTAGCTGGATGTGATTATATTATTCATGAGCTTAAAATCTGTGGAGTCAAGGAGTTCATGAATGTACGCACAAAGACTGTAATTACACATTACTCAAACTTATTCGTAACTATAATATTTGTAAAGCTTTTTTTTAAATCTTTATTTATTATAGAGGGTTTTGAGACATGCCACCCTCATCATGGCACTCACAAATAGAAATCCAAAAAAAGACACAAAAATACCATACATAACCAAAACAAAACCTAATCAAATGTTTGTTTGTAACAAGGACGTAGAACATATCACACTACATGTTATTCAGGTTGAAAAAGAACCTCCTAGCTTTATTGAAAATCCTGAACCACTAAACACTTTTAATTTTTTTTTGTTTTTATTTTATTTTTATTTTTTTGGAGGGGTAGATTTTTTTTCCTAAACGTAGACACCACTCGGGCGCACCCCTCGAGCGCTACCCGCACCCCTCGCGTGCCTGGTGTAGGAGTAATGTCTACGTTTAGGCAAAAAATGAACTATTCCCATTGAAAAAATATTTAATTTTTCTTTTCATAAATGTGTTCTTTGAGTGATACTGGTTCAGGATTTTGAATATAGATAGGAGGTTCTTTTTCACCCAGTCGTAGTGTGATATGTTCTACGTCCTTGTTACTTGTCTTTATTTACACAAAAAACACATTTAAATATTGTGTGTTAATTCGTTTGTTGGTTAGTTCCGCTTTTTCAACTTCTAAATTTATTTGGATGATTGATTTGTACAGAGGCCAGCGCATCGAGTCACCCCGATTCCATTGTAAACCCATTATCGCAACAGCGCAGAGTGCACGTATTGGGTAACCTGATGGGTGGCCTTTTGTACGGCATTATGTGAGACAAAATAGAAATACGTCACAGGCAATTTTGCCGTAAGATGCGACATTTCGACATCATAATATCTGTATCCTTCCAAAGAAAAAAATTCGGACGTAATCTTTAAAGGGAAACTTGTAAGTACCTATAACTACCATCGAAACAATTCCCATCAGGATAAAAGGAAATGAATGGAAAGATTGGAGGCATTATTATCGGACTCCTAAAAATGCGGCTTGCGAAAGTCACAGTAGAATTACCTTAGCAGTTTGTAAGTAGATTTTTTCGGATTTTGTATATAAATTTACAAATTTGCTGTTTTTAGGGTTCCGTACCCAAAGGGCAAAAACGGGACCCTATTACTGAGGCTCCGCTGTCCGTCCGTCCGTCCGTCCGTCACCAGACTGTATCTCATGAACCGTGATGTATTTATATTGGCCCTATAACAAAAAATACTAAAAACCAGAATAAAATAAATATTTAAGGGGGCTCCCATACAAAAAACGTGATTTTTTGCTCGTTTTTATAGATAAGTCTGTCCGAGGCTGTATCTCATGAACCGTGATAGTAAGACAGTTGAAATTTTCACAAATGATGTATTTCGGTTGCCGCTATGTCAACAAATCCTAAAAAATAGAATAAAATAAATATTTAAGGGGGCTCCCATACAACAAACGTGATTTTTTTGCCGTTTTTATAGAGATAGGTAATGGTTCGTGCGCGAGTCCGACTTGCACTTGGCTGGTTTTTTAATAGGTACGGAACCCTTCGTGCGCGAGTCCGACTCGCACTTGGCCAGTTTTATTTTTGTTTGCTATTTTTGTAGATATATACAAATTCAAAAAACAGAATTTATTTATTTAAGCACAGAAAAATACATGAAACATTGGTTGCAGTGATTCCAGAAATCTAATTTTCATTCTGTAAGCAAGTTGTACCTTAAAAATAATACTATAATTTTTTTTAAGAAATATGCAACTTTTAGGCTTGGTACGACGTGTTTCTTGCAATATCGACCCATCCGAATTATTTTTGGTGTAGCTTGTCTTGGTACTTTCAACATTTTTTTGTGAACTTTCACTAATTTAAGTAACGGAGCGAACTGTCAAGTCATTAACCAAGGTTTTATTTAATCTCTGATCATTACGGTTTAAGGCTTTTACTTGTTTAACTTAGTTTGAAATTGATCCATTGCGTAACTGAAAGCTTCTTGCTGTTTGTGTCAATAAGATTGCTTAAACCTTTTCACCGCCAAAGTCTGATATATCAGACGTTTAAGTTTCGTGCCCTCGCCGCCAAAGTCTGATATATCAGACAATTTTTTTTACTTTAATATCGTTCACCAAGCGTTCGCCATGCGCCACGACATTACAATTTTTTGATGTCGTGGCGTGTGGTGGGCGTTTTAGACGAAAACTCTTGGCGCTAAAAGGGTAAAAAAGGCTACAATCAAAAAACTGGTTACCTTTTCAAACATCGAAATTGCCTCTGACTAAGCCTAGGCTTAGTAGTGCCCCTTGGTGGAGACGTATATGGGCTGAAGAAGATGACGACTTTTTTTGATTCATCAATACTTTGAAAGGGTGCGTCCATAAGCCAACCCGTGTAGAGAACATTCTGTATAATTCTACAACGAGTACATTAAAAGCAGGTTTACGATATAGGGCGGACTTCATTCTATCTTCATCGGCAAGGCTTGTAATGCGCTTTTAAATGTCGTCGTCGATGCTGTAATGGTTGTAAAATATTATATTCTCTTGCCAGCCCATATACGTCCCCACCGAGGGGCACGGGCCTCCCTTCGAAACACGAAGGGATTTTAGGCCATAGTCCACCACGCTGGCCCAATGCGGGTTGGTGGACCACTCGTCTTTCGAAAATGAATTTTCTTGGACGAGCGGGGTTTCATCACAATGTTTTCCTTCACCGTTGAGCAAGTGATAATTAGAAATCCGTACATAAATCCGAAAAGACGAATTTAGTGGTACAGGCCCGCACCAGGATTTGAACCCGCGACCTTCGGATTACAAGTCTGGCTCATTACCAACTAGGCTATCACCGCAAATATTCTATTGGGTGACTTCAAATTACATTACATTACATATATTACATACGCTTATGCCTGTAATCCCATACAAGACGCAGAGCACCAATGGTTCAGAACCACTTGATGCCACGTTTGACATAAATTCAGAGGGTTATTAGATGAATCATGATGTATAGTGTTGAGAGGTTGTCAGCTTTTCGCCCACAATAAAACAAAGCCCTTGCGTCCCTATAACAGTATGCCTGAGAAAAGTTGGCCGCTGGTACATTCTAAGTTTTTCTTTCAGTCTGGTGATCGGTTGAGAATAACACAACCCCATCTCTTTCCGTAGGTGTCGTAAGAGGTGACTAAGGAAACACAAAATGAGACCTGTCTCCTAGTAATCCATCCCAGGCAACGACACTTCATTTTTTCTGTATCTGAAGTGTCGTCCTATGGTCTCATGCGGTGTGGTAGGCTCTGTAGAGGGCCGTCTGGTTCGCGACCACCCTCCTAACGAAGTCCGACGACAAACAGCTTGCTGTGTTCCGTTGGTGCGTGAGAGTACCAGTGCCTTTATAGGCATTTTCTGGGTTAACTCGCTCCATCGTCGACCTCATCTTTGACCTTATGGTCAAGATTGAGGTCAAGAGTTAACCCATTTTATAATAAATAAATAAAAAGTCCAGCGTGGAATTTTTAAATTACTTTATATTTATTAGCGAAAATCAATCCACCAAACCAAATATATTTCCCCATGAAACTTAGGCCGAAATAATAAATAAATAAAATTATCCCTCCACACAACTTGTGGAAAAAAAAAATTATTTAGAGTTTTGAATGGGTTCCTTGGGTAAAGTTGTTCAGTTTCATTGTGGGAAAACACTTTGCTTTCGCCACTTCCTAAAGTTTATAACCATAATCCACATAGCAAAGGTATGCAAACCATTCCCTGGTAAACACTATATCAGTGGTTCTTAAAGCACCTGACGTGGTCGCAAAGCCATCCCAAAAATATGAAATGGCACGAGACGACACAATCACTGAAATCGACTGGATGCCAGAGCCTACAAGTTTTTGACTTTGGTTAGCACTTTAAAACACTCTTAATATGAACAACAGTGCATAATACAACGAGTTAGTGGTCCGTAGCAAAAGATATTTTGTAAAATGATCCCCGTTACTAAAAGGTTAAGAACCACTGCACTATATCGACATCCATCAACCCAAATAGTTTCGCGCGAAATTCTAATGCCTTAACGATAGATGGCGTTGGTTTATATTCAGTAATAGATCACTCGCCACCACATTCAGGACGTCAGATAAACAACAATTACACGTACTAACGTGGTGGCATGCTCTCAAATTGATGGGTGACATTTGTCTTTGTGTCTTTTAAGTGCTGTACTATTTTAACTCACTGTATTGTCACTTGTTATTGTATTGTTGATTTATAGGACGGATGTGTCGTTTCAGAATCGGTTTATTTAGTCACCAGCGGCGTAACCGATCTCACACAGTCGCTGCTTAAATTATCTGTCAAGATGCAGAGGCCTATGGTGATGATGATGATGATTATCATTTATTCAAGGAGACAACTTAATAAATTAATGTCATGTCGTGCGGTGATCGGTTGAGAATAACACCATCCCATCTTTTTCCGTGGGTCCTTTAAGAGGCGACTAAAGAAACACAAATTAGATTTGCGTCCTATTAGTACATCCTAGGCAACGACATTAAAAAAAAAATACTTGCACAGTAGGTAAGTTACAAGATTAAGCTTGAATCATCTACTCGCAAAACTATAAATTATGTTGGCGAGATCATGATTGTATTTCGAAAATGATTATAAAAACCGTATTCTGGATGCAAAACTCAATTACCATGTTTAAAAATACTTCTTAATTGGCAACTAGTTGCGTATATAGTCACAAAATCTTGTATCGCAACTAGTTGCTGATAAAGATAAAAAAAATTAACATCATAACAGGTTACGAATGTTGTTGCGATGGCGACTAAAAAGAGTTGTCTTATAGACTCGACTTCTGAAAATATTTTATTTCGAGTTTCATTAGTAAGACCCCTTAAACCAATTTGTTAAAGCTTCTATTGTTCGTCTAACACCTCATCGATTGTCTGCTACAATGAATCTGAGACCCATAATGTGTATACTTGGCAAGTCATGCTGCAGATTTTGAAGTGGGGGAAACGCCTCTTCATTATTTAAGTGGTTAACTGACAAAAGAAATTGAAATTTGATTTGAGTTTCAAGAATAGAGACAATCTTACTTATTTACATCAATTAATTATACTTTATTATACTTCATCATACCGTGTTTCTAGTATTTGATCGTTTCATTGCTAAACCGTTAGTACTATTATATATTCTGTGGCTAAACACCATTACCACAGAATATATAATAGTACTAACGTACTATTACCTAGTACACAGGAAGCTACCTTAGTGTACCTACAGGTTTGCACAGGGGCCGTAAATGGGCTGCTGACGAACAAAAGCACTTTTGCTGTTTAGTAAAAGTTAGGTAATAATTATTAATACTTATGATAATGTATCTAGTTTTAAGACCCATCAAGTTACATAAAATAGATGGTACGCTAGTAAAAAATAAAAATACTAGTCATCCCTTTACCACTAAATGTCATTAAAGGCTTTCAAAGGATGTTTGATAAACTAAGGTTTAAAAATGGTGAAAGGATTTTTCTAATAAATTAAGGCTAACCTGAAAAGGTTTTGTTAACAATGATAAATGATAGAGTCTCTTTTGTTGAAGGCTTTATTTAATAAAAGTTAATAATCATGTGGCTTTAATTGCAACGGAGAAAAAAAAGTGACAGGGATAGTGAACAAAACAATCAGAACGTTATATGGTAAATATATACCAAGGATTGTCAAATTAGGAGGAAGCGTTTCTACTACAGTCCGCGAGGCCTAAGCTGAGTTTTGCATTTGTGTAAGTGTTCATAGATAGTGTAGGTGTGAACCGGTTTACGCCAACCAAGGGACGCGCCGCGCTCTAGGCCGACGTCACACCCAGTGGCGTGCATTCCATACAAGCAGAATAGCAGTGCCTACCCTAGGGTATTCAACGAAAATAAAACAAAAATTAAATATATAATGTACACTAACGATCACAGAATCAAAATTTGTGAAACGATTTACCGAATTTAAACTTTTTCAAAACAGCGTCATCTAAACTAGTTACTAGTTCAACATTAGAACTAGTAAGAAGAGAGAGCCGTGCCGCTCGCCGCCGCCGCTAGATGGCGAAGCTTATAAGCACTCGTTTGAAATGCCTTGTTTTTTGAAAAATGCTGGTTTCTGATTGGCTGTTTCGCCTCCCCCGCGAAAAATTAACGAACTGATTGTATGGCGAAAAAAGCTCTGCCTATAAAGCGATGCTACCAAATTGAGAAGTGTCAATATTTGGTAAGTTTGGAAGGGCTGTTATAGATTTTGAATTTTGCGGTATTTTTTTCTTATTGGATTGTTTTTCTTTTGCAACTACGAACGAAAACTTTTGCAAATTATTGTTTTATTAGTTTATAGTGATTATTCGACATTTGTTTAGAACAAAATGAGTACAATAAGTTGTGAAAAGTGTGGTGATGATGTTTGTTTGCCGAAACTGCGTAATTTTTCAAGTTTACCTTTTCATGAAAAAGTAAACATTATCGCAAAAGGCCGATGCGTGCGTTGACGCAAAAAAGGTACCGCAGTAAGACATTTTAATACTAAAATATACCACCTTCATAATTGGCTCACGGGCTGTGTGCATAGTAACCGCTTATTTTGTGTTCCGTGCATTTTGTTTTCAAACTGTGTTTGAAAGTTTGAAAGCACAGGTTATTTTGATTTGAATAACCTTAAGTTGTTTTAACTAACATTCTAAAATCTTAATAATTTTCATCACTAAAAGTTCACTGCCTACCCTGCCTTAAATGTGTATGCACGCCACTGGTCACACCGTACACTATCTATTAACACTCACACAAATGCAAAGCTCAGCTTAGGCCTCGCGGACTGTACCTAACTAATCCTGTCATCAAAATTAAAAATGTGTCTGTGTCTAGTCAAAGCTACCGCTCTAGAGGTAGGTAGGCAATTAGAGCAATTAGCATAGCTTATTACCAAACATTCTCACCCTTAACGACCATCCCTATAGTGGTCCTTACAAGGCACAATCACAAATATTTTATAGATGCATAGACATAGCGATCCTTTATTTTAATAGTAACAAGATTAATAGTAACTATTAAAATAAGAAATTAGCTACATTGTAAATAACTAAAGACATAGAGCGCTAGTAACAGTGCTGTCACAGCAAATATTAGGCTACGACTCAGCATGTGCCATTAAGAGTCGACAGCGCTGATGTTCTGTCAGTACCTTCTATAAGGTGAACCGCGACGAAGCGAGCACGACATGCTCGACATGCTATTTCTTTTGTTATTTCCAGTTTCCACTGTTCATTTTCAATTTCACCAGCCAACTAGCCACTCAATTCAATTTTCCAAATTGCTTCTGTGTCCATCTGTCGATGTATTGAGTTATTTACTTACAGTATTGCCATTCAATGTCGATGGGTTGTTATTGCTTGTCTTGCAATTACTATACCACTACCAAATTGCTCTAATTATACTGAGTTTCCAGAACAGCTGTATTTTCATTTGAAATTACTTTTAGACTATGTCAATGTAGTTTTTTTGTAGTTAATATAGGTATAGTTTCTTTTTATCATATTCTCGGCCGTGAGATCGGATGGATTGTTAAATTATGCATTTATCTTTATCTCCATTTCATTCTATTTTGCTTAAGCAATTATTTAATTTTAATGTATTTCGAAGTTGATTACGTAACCGTTTTAAAAATGCTTTGTGCCGTTAACGGTTTAAGGTGTCTATCAAAATTTTCATAAATAACATGTCTGTCGTTTCTTCTTGGGAATGTAAAAATCGTATGTTACAATTGTTAGATCAGAAAAATGCAATAAAAATGATTAGCATCAGCATCACCAATGGTGAATTTGTACTAATATAGGTTAGTGATTGGTTCGCCCCGAAATGCTGAACCTTATTTTATATTCCCCTGTAAGACATTTTCACACTAGATTGGACAGTTTAACTTCCCCCAAACAAAATCCATAAAAATCGATAGTGGGGCGTTTACAAAAGCAACCTCTCAACTCCGAAAACTGAATTTCAAACTTAAACCCTCGAGCGACGTTCGCAGATTTATTTCCAACTAAATTAAAAACCAACAAAATAAATTAGAAAATTTCGATTCAATATCTTGTGAGTCACTTCGTTCACCTTCGCGAATCGTAGAAGTTATTTGATAAAGATCGAATTTTCTTCGTTACAAAAAGAACTAAGGAACACTGTCGTATCAGCGTCAAAAGGCCTTAACTCACAAATGGTAGAAACAGAGTTTTCTCCAAGTATGATTTTGTCATTTGAGTCATTTTGGATTTGAAATGGAAACTAGCGTGTGACACGCAAACGACTTGCATAGACGAAAGACTGCATCGCAACGGATGTCGGCCAATATCGATCTTAGTACCGATATTATGCACAATTTCCTTTACGCCATTTGATCGCTGTTGCTATTAAGTTCTTTGAACTGTAATTTTGTTTTGTGGCTAGATGAAACAATTTCGAACGGAACTGACTATTTGACCGACTGTATTTTATGTTTTGATAGTCGGATTTAAGATTTGTTTTTAATAATGATACGAATTAGCTGACTTATTTGCGGTTAAGTGCAATATAAACCTTACCTTAATGTAAATCTTAATGTATGTGTGTTTGTGTGTGTGTGTTTCATACGTGCCTATGAAAAGCAAAACCTCTTATTCTTAGTAACTTCAATTTGCCTAACCATTTAAAATGTAAAACTGATTTAGAAATTTAATTTAAAATTCAATAATGAAAATTCTTATAATCCGAGTTTAAATTGTGGCTGCGTCCAATAAGAGGGGTAGAAACTATCGTCCCAATTAATTAGTCCTCTCCGCGTCTCTCATTCCCTCGCAATGATATTTCAAGTAAAAAGGTAGATGTCCCAGTTGTCAGTTTTTAGCAGTGTAGAAAAGTCGGTAAAGGGAACCACGTCTTTATTGAACAACTTTAATCACCCGCTGGTGAAAACTAGCATGAATGTTAAGTAAGATACATCTTTATTAATTGACACAATGTATACAATAACTTAAAATACAAACTAAACATAAACTTAAAAATAACAGCACGTATGAATGTATACATAGCAGCACATCAGGTTATCCATTGTCACCACGAAACGCCGCCGCTATTGCAAGCGAGGTAAGGGTAACATCAAGGTGAACATGTATAGCCTGATGCTGCCATATGTACATAGATAATTCTGATCCCATCCAGAAATTCAGTGCTTTTGGCTTAGAAGGGCTGAAAGTGATCGTCAGATGATTTGAGCATTTCTAGGGGGTTATAAAAAGAGTACTCTGAAACCAAGGTAGTAGGACGGAAAAGAAGAGTTGAAAATGTTAGACTAAACTTGTCAGGTCTAGGCAGGTCGAGAATATTGAAATCAATCTAAGCTTGCGCCAAAACGCACTACTTTCAGAGGGATACCACAGACTTACAAAGCTGTAGCCGTATGCAGTCAAGACAATGATTTTCTGTATTTTTTTGTTTTCATATTTGTAATCAATCTACCGCAAAAACCTTTAAGCAATACCCTTGTTGTCTCCCTCTCTACATTTATAAGTGCCATTTGCATAGAGATTGGAAAGTTTGCGACCAAGAGTTTGTAAGTCCAACTATTCGTATATGGACGGTTACACTAAATTGAAATTTCTGTTTACTTTTGCTTAAAAGGCCTGCTATAAACTTGACTATGTCTATTCGATGAGAATAGAAGACACGTCATTGTTTCATTTTGTTTATTCGTGATTCGATGGTAAGATAACATGTTTTCCATTTGCGTTTTGCCTTTTTCATCAGCTTTTGTGCATGTATGTATTTATACTTTTTTTATTTATGATGGGTCCACTGTTGACCATAATCTAGTTCAAGACACAAATATGTGATCGAGGATGTAGCGAATTCACCCAGAAGAAGCCTATTCACTCGAACTTTAGGGATATTGGGGGATTTACACTACCCATCCAAGAAAACCGGCGTAAGTATGTATGAATACAGGTGATTCTGGTTCCGACCAGAATTATACGTGTATGATGATTTATGGCTTTGGGGAGTAATAATTAATAGCGTTCGTCAGGTAAACTGAAGTATCAGGTAACGACTATGAAAAGGATACTAGCACTTAGTGGTTAAAAAAAACACCACACATGATGAGTGCATAGTGCAATCCACTGCAACTTCTAAACCTGATACATATGTCTATCAAGTTGAAACAAAAAAAAAATTCGCTGTTTTTATTATAAAAGCCTGCTAATTAAATACTTCACCCGACAATTTGCATGTCTTTTTTATAGAATAGAATAAATCTTTATTTGCTTAAAACATGGTAAATACAGAGTTGGTCACGAATAAAGAGAGCAATCATGTTTTGCCAAATTGAATATCTTTAGCATGCAAATCAGGTTTCATTGAAATTAAAAGTTGACAAGTCCATAAACGCATTAAATTACAAAGTGAAATGTCATTAATACATGGCTATATTATAAAAGTTACAATTTTCGTCCAGTACACATTAAACCATCTCAAGCCAAAAACTTCTTGAAAAAAGTGTCCCTTTAAACAATCCCGACCGATAACAAAGAGGGCTGGAGGGCCATTCCTATTCATTACAGCACAATGGCCCTCAGACCTGAAGCGCCATTCCACAGCTTTAGTTGGCACTAAAACAATTAGCGACCCCCGAACAGTCTATAAATGTCTTTTGGTATCGGAAAATATTTGTTAGAATATTTCAGGCTTTTTGCTATTGAAATAAAACAAATAGTTATGTTAGTTGTTACTGTTTAGTGGTTTCAATTGCGGTTACCGTTTATTCGGTGGAGATACTTATCCTCTTAAACGTGCTTTGACTCTAACAATTGTTGCCCACAGACATGTTTTATATATATAAAATGGTTGACTTCGCTATATATATATATATATATATATTTTAAATATAAGATGGGTTAACTCTTGACCTCAATCTTGACCATAAGGTCAAATATGAGGTCGACGATGGAGCGAGTTAAGGAGCCATCCTTAAATTACGTCACACGGATTTTATGATTTTTTGACCCCCTCCCCCTACTTGTCACAGCTGGTCACATTTGTAAGACTCCCCCCTCCCTAGCGTCGTGTCACATATTTTACATATTTTCCCTTTATTTGTAATTTTCTAATAAAAGCAGTACTTAATAGAGTTGTTATTTCTTTTGGGAACTCAAAACATATTGTCTCAACCAAAATAAAAACGTAAAAAGAGTGCTTGAGACTGAGGTGGTTTTAAATTTGTCGTTAATAGTTAACACGTTTCGATACTCATAACACATTTTGAAATGTGACGTCACGAAACTTATGCTCCCTCCCACCCCCTTGTCACACATTGTCACACTTTGTGGACCCCCTCCCCTTAACGTGTGACGTAATTTATGGATGTAGGGACCAGTCAGTACCAGTACCAGTCAGTGCCTATAAAGGCCTATAAAGGCACTGACTGGAACATAGCAAGCTGTTTGGCGTCGGGCTTCGGTAGGAGGATGGTCGCGAACCAGACGGCCCTTTACAGAGCCTACCACACCGCATGAGACCATATAGGACGACACCTCAGATTCAGAAAAAAATGAAGTTTCGTTGCCTGGGATGGATTACTAGGAGGCAGGTCTCATTTGTGCTTTCTTAGTCGCCTTTTACGACACCCACGGAAAGAGATGAGGTGGTGTTATTCTCAACCGATCACCACACTGTTAGGTTAGTAGTAGTCAGTTACTGACCAATATTCTGTAACTTAGAATAGAATTAGAGTATTCGCTCTGACGTAGTTGGGTGCAGTCCAAACATAGAATCTCATAATTTTAGCTTAGCCCAATATAGTGGGTAGTTTTTATCATGTAAAACTAGCGAATTTTTGAAAGGAAAAAATGTAACACACATTTCACCCAGGGGTCTTTTCGACCCATTAAAAAACACTCTTTCCTCACTTCTACCTCAAATTTTCTCTTAAAGTCTATATAAGAGCCCTTCAGTTCTCCACATATCCAAAAATTTATCATTGTAGCCAAAAAATAGTTCTGAGAATATATGGATTAAGTCACTATGGTAGTCCCCATCGCTATATTTCCTGATTTCATTCCCATAAAATACAGTTTCTTTTCCCTAGAAAGGTTAACACCAACTAATTTTGTTCTCCACGCCGTGTCCGGCTATGGCGACTCCAGCATGTTTAATTCGGATTGATGTGGTCGCGATGGTACGCTTTACTGTGACTTGCAAAACCAAATTTAGTCTTAAAAGTCCTACTACATGAGATGCAGAAGAGCTCAAAATTTTGAATCAAAGCGCCTCGAAGATATTGATGTTAAACGCGCAGAAAGAAAGACTCGCCCTAAGCTAAAGTACACGTACACGTATAACAATTTTGACACCAACTAATAGCGAGTGTAAGAACCGAATACTTAAAAACAAAGATGCTACGCCACTTCCTCGCAAAACATTTAATCATATCTTCAGAATCCCTGTCATGACCGATGGCCCGTCGAAACTGACAGAAAGACGAAGGAAATCCTCAATTTTCAACGAAATAATATCGCCACGTCATCTTCACGCAGGGAAAACCGGAACTGTGACCTCAATCCCGTTTCTTAGCCTTGGACAAGTATATAAGATAAACAGTAATGAATAACACGATCAAAGAGCTCGTTCAGTAATGCTTGCTACTTTAGTGACGCGTTTAACATTGCTACACTTCGGATATAGCAGAAATCTTGCTATGTTTCGAGATTGTTTTAGGACGAATGTGGAGATTAATGTTCTTAAACGATACTGGGCCAAAAGTGAAATTAATATTCACTAGCTTTCTGCCCGGGACTTCGTTCCCGTGGGAATTTGGGAAAATTATGTAGCCTATGTGTTAATCCAGAGTGTCAGCTACCTCCATACCAAATTGTATCAAAATTGGTCCAGCCGTTTGAGTGTGAAAGAGTAACAAACATCCATACATCCATACATCCATACATCCATACTTACAAACTTTCGCGTTTATAATATTATATATATATATATATATAATATATTATATAGTAAGGATGTATGAATGATTTAATTTCAAAAGAAGCAGAGTAAAAACAGATTTTCCTTTTCCTAAAAGGTGATCTGCTTTTAAAATAATAGGAAAGATAATTTTCAATGGCATATAATTATAGAGGACACAAAAATAATTTTGCGGGTGACTGCAGAAAGCTGCAAAAAATAATATATCAGTGATTTTGGTGTATCGTGCTTTATATTGACTCGGCGACAAAAACGCGGCTTCATACAAATCGAGAAGTGGCTACTAGAAAATGGTAGCAAATATAAACGAGGCAGTCGAAATCATGAATGGGCTTCACATTGAGTTAGGGTGTTCCTAACCCCCCTCTACTGCTTCGAAGGGAGGCCCGTGGTGCTCCTTGGTGGGGACGTATATGGGCTGCTGGCTGTTGACGAGACATCAGACGGGACTATGGCCTAAACCCCCATCACTGCTTTGAAGGGAGTCCCCGTGCCTCTTGGTGGGGACGAATATGGGCTTCTGACTGCTTACGAGACATCAAAATGCTATCGATTTGATTCTTAGTACTTTGGTTGTGATATTATGTTGTAGTTACTGTACCATCCACCTATTTCCTTGATCCTGGTAAGTTCTAAAGGCGCGATCACGTCTCCGATTGTCGTACAACTTCCTAGCTGTGTCTACTTACTTTGTTAAATTATGTCGGAGTGTTTCGATTACGCTTTGTGTGTATGTTTGAATAAGTAAAGGAAAGAGGGATACGGTGTTTGTGCGCAAAGGATGTGCTTTTGTTGATCTATGAGTATTTGTGCTTTCAAAGTTTCAGTTTTTCTTTCGCTCTCTTGTCTGAAGCAGATTAGATCCCTATCTCTGTCTGTCTTCTTAGTTCATATTTTGTAGAAAGTAAAAAAATATAATTAGGCTACAGTTCATTTGTACTTTCTTAAACAAGGCACTAATTTATTCAATCCTTGTATTGATTTTCTTCCTTCATTCTGGTTATTGGTAAACTAATAGTAGCATCAACCTTTTTTAAACTAAGTTAAACATAATGTAACTTGAGACTATGGTTTATTCCTTAAACCTGTCTACTAGTAACACTTAAACTCTTGATAATATCTTCTGTACAAGTTTTATTGAAATGTAAGATCAGTACAGTCTTCGTCTAAAACTAAACATTAAACAATTTTATCCCTACTAATATTATAAATGCGAAAGTAACTCTGTCTGTCTGTCTGTCTGTCTGTTACCTTTTCACGCCTAAACCGCTGAACCGATTTTGATGAATTTTGGTACAGAGATAGATTAGAGCCTGGGAAAGGACATAGGCTACATTTTATCCCACAGTTGGGCACGATATAACCTGTAGTCCACGCGGGCGGAGCCGCGGGCGGAAAGCTAGTTAACAATATATTTTTTTCAAATCGGTCCAGTAGTTTCGGAGCCTATTCAATGCAAACAAACAAACAACCAATTCTTTCCTCTTTATAATTATATAATAATAATATTAGTATAGATAACCGCTCAACTCGACTGTTAGCTACAAACTGCTGTCTGAACGTACTGTTTCAATCCGAAGTGGACTAACATATCGGTGGAGTTCACGAGTCTCTAACAATGTTAAATTAATTTAGTTGGCTTTGTAATTTCCATGCATTTCGTCACAGGGCGTGTGGGTGAGAGATAACGTGCACGCATCGCTGCAAGTTTTAGTGAATATTTTTTCTCCTAGAAGAGAATTTTAGTGCTTAAAATGAGAATATTTTATAATAATTTGTATCTTCATTCGTGGTTTCCCTCTTTGCTTTTTCTTCTCCCTCCCACAAACTCTAAAAATCTTCTTTTTCTGTGTGGTGTAAAGAAAAAAATTATTAGGATAAGGCCCGGTTTGGTCGAGTGCTAGTGACGCTGCTTCTTGATCGACAAGTCCTGGGTTCGATTCCCCTTCGGGGAAAATATTTGTGTAACAAGCAGATGTGTTCTTGGGTCATGTGTGTTCTTGTCTGTCTTTGTGTATGTTCCAAGAGACCGACAGCACAATGGAAAACCTTAGTGTGAGCCTTTGAGTGTATAGCGTTATAACTTTCACTAACATAATATTATACTTTTGCTAAGAGATCAAAATTTATATTAAAAGTAAGGGCTCTTATCTTCAAAGATTTTTTTTTGTATGTTTCAGTTATAAGCCTAGTTAGAGCATTTTAAAAATAAACCAAAACAGATACAATAGTTTCTCCAAACTGACCAAAACTTACATCACAATAAAAATATTCTATAGCCAAAAATGCTCCAGATATTCCACTCCAGAGCACGAATCTAATGGCTTTTGAATTACCAACGCTGCATAAGCCAAAAATTCGTCTCATTTTCTACGATAACCAAGTAGGATATGTGCATGGGTTTATTATCAAAAAGAAGACAGTTTTGAAATAGCTGTGTGATATATGTGGTTTTATCAAAATATACGCCACTGACTGAAATAAGTTGAGGCAAGGAAACTCATTTGGTAATTAAAATCATGTCTAGATTGTCGAGTCAAAGAAATGCATTGTTTTATTTAGGAAAGTAATTTTGGTCTACTTATTAACGACATTATAACTGAGTTAGAATTCTGTGAATGAATAAGATTAATAGTAAAATGTTTCTTTACTTTTTATTGTAGCGCCGGCAATATAAAAAAGTTTGGCGTGCTTTACCTAAAACGAATTTGTTTTGATTCAGCTGTTTCTCTAAAAATATTAGAATGAACACAAGTATGTTATTGAGAACTCATCCAGTTAATTTGACGCTACTTTTTGCATCTAGTTGACACAGCCTAGCTTAGTGTGTAATTAAAAGCAGACTGAGTCAAATTAAGTGTCGCGTGTTGTTTCAGCTGGGGTGGCCTGTTGTGGATAGCATAGATTTATTGTTAGGGGCTAGTATGCTAATATGTCGGTGGGTTTGTAAAGCGATGTGACGTTTGAACTCTGCTTTCTAACTGGTTTCGGAAATAACACGAGTCAAGGTATGTACACCCGTTCCTAAAAGCCGGATTCGAGGCGATATTTACGAGCCTGAAACATGTATTTTAGTAATTTCCAGTTTCTAGTAAATAACTTTTTTGTCCATCTAATATACGTAATAAAGAATAAACCATTACTTGTCCGTTATTTTTGTATGAACAATTATCATCCTTAGATATCTTATTAAAGTATTCTTCCTAGTGTTTTTTTTTACGTTTTTTCATTCGGGGTAAATGTTTATCATTCGTGGTACGCGTTTTGAAGGATTTTGCGTTTACATTTAGCTAATCAAATCATCAAGTCACTGAGTATGTTAATGTGTTCTTTAGCTGGATTTGTAACAATTGAATTTCAAAAACGCATGACTATTGTCAACAAGTCATATTTTTTAATTAGTATTGTGTTTTTTTCTTATTTTATTTTCACAGCAAAAGGTTGTCCCCGTCTGAAATAATAAAGCAACAAATTCATCCAAAAGCCCCAATCGTGTTTCGCATCAGCTCAGAAACAGTGTCCAAACTTCCCCCTGCGTGTTCCAACCACCCCATGCTTTCGGAGCCGAACTGACAAGTTTATAACGCTATAAATTCAAGACAACACATTTGGAAGGTGCACAAGACACACTCCAATACGTCTGTTCGTAAAACATGAATAGTTAAAGTCGGTGTCAGGAAATCTAGTGACGGACGGCCTTGCATCACGCGACATACGCGGTATATAGGTTGTAGTGGTGGTACAGTCGAACTAGGAAAGCCTGGACACTGGGAAGGTTGCTATCGAGGATGTCGATTTTGATTGAACGATATCAATTTGTTGTCCTTTTCTGCGTTGGTTTACATTCTCAGTTAAATTATTTTGGGTAAAAGCAATAAGTATATGATGAACTTGCTTTCCGCACGAGACCTTGTTCCCGTGGGAATTCGGGAAAATTTTGTAGTCTACGTGAGAACCCAGGGTAACAGCTATATCCTTATTAAATGTTATCAAATTTTTTCCAGCCGTTTAAGCGTGAAGAAGTTATAAACACACCCACTCACAAATATTCGCTATTAAAAATTACGCTATATGTGTTGTTATGGGATGAGATTTGCGATCAACGCCTTAGAAATAGAAATCTTTATTCTCATAAGATACAAACACTGAGTTTTTTACTCAGTTCTGGAGTATGGCTAGCCTCACCAACTCTAGAACACAAAGCATGCCGCACTTATATTAATACTGCTCCCTTTTGTCCCGTTACGCATTTGGTGTAATTCGGCAAATTTCCTTCTTGACCCTGCTAATAGGAAAAATCAAATGAAATGGGACCACGGTTAATTAAGACAGCTGCATAATTTACATTTTCGTAGAATGTAGAAGTGTGAACATGCGTGAAACACGACACAAAAAATTTATTTAATAGTTTTAAAATGTCACCTCGTTAAAGCCAAGACAAAACTTATTTCCTATCAGTAAATCGATCTCAAAACCACATCCAACCAATCTTTTCACCTCACGATTTCCGCCATTGTGGGCATATTCTGTAAATGGCAGCACTAGTAAGTCACCGGTTGGATTGTGAATTCATGAGAGACCGATTTGCAATTGAAAGAGTGTCCACGAACGTCGCCCGTGCCCGGCTATTTTTGTCTGACTAAGATTTGTTGTTTGTTTGGGTTAGTTACAATACGTGGTGTCACGAAATTGATTTAGAAATAGGACACGACTTTTGAAATAGGTTATGGAAAATAAAAAAGTTTCATTGTTGTTTTCAGACGTTGGTAAAGTTGTGGTTAAGTTGTTGTATTAAAAAGTTGTGGTTTTTATTATTATTCTTGTAATCGTGGTTTACATGAATGCAAAGATGTACGCTATTATATTAATAGTTATTTCTTACTGTGAATAATTTTTAAAAATCAAATATATTTTATTTAAGGCGACTACAGCACCCGATAAAGGCAGCACGCATAGGAATAGTGCCATCTCCGTCTCTCAACAGGCCTGGGCCGGCAGTGCGAACAGTGTCGATACACGAAGTTTACGGACTATGAAAGCGTGCGTGCGTAAAAACATGTTCGAAAGTTAGAAAAATGATATTTATGGAAAGGTAACAGCTTAAATCGAAAAATGCGTTAACTACTTATCGAGAGTGTTCAATCACGAACATTTTGATAGCAAATTCAAGTTCCTGATTTTACTATCGTTTTTACAGCTTAAAAGATACACAATATTGGTATTTAGAGGTGACTTTGTGAGCTTTTTCTATCGAACCAAAAGTGCAGAATCATGTTTTCAGCAAACTACTTATCTAGTTTATGTCCTGAATATTACCGTAGTATTTTTTTCTTCGATTTAATGCAGTGCGTCATGCTTATCTACGCATCATAAAATCGTAATTTAGGTGCTGTAGTCGCCTGAAGATGTTACAGATATTTTCTTCTTTAGCGCAATTTGTTGCAAAGATCCAAGGGTATTTTCCTATAGTGCATTCATGCAAATTTGCTGGTAAAAAGTAATGTCTGTACACATTAGCATAAATATCACGCACTAGCTTTTTCCCGCGGCTTCGAGCAAAGAACTCTTTTTGTCGCATATTTCATTCTTGACCCCTTAGGGGATCACTTTCGAAAAATCGCGAAACACGTGTCCGTTAATTTGTTCCAAGGTATATCTTGACGAAGTTTCGAGTCAAAATATCCAAAAACATTGTTTTCTCCATTCAAACTTTGAACCTCCATTTCACCTCCTAAGAGGCTGAATTTCAAAAATTCTTTTGAATTTCGTAATAAAAGACACCTTTTTGCCTTTCAACTTTTTAGGTCTAAGGGTTTGGGCTGGCCGTTGATGAGTCAGCGAATCAGGACCTCCAATTTTATATGTCACCGTAAGATCATGAACTTCATTAGTTTATAATCTTACTCGTGAGTTATAAACTGTCGAAAAATTGTGAACAGTATCAACAGTTCACAACTTATTAATTTAACTTATTAATTTCCGTTAGTTAAAATCTCACCGCCAGAAACCGTGAAATCATACACTGGCATGAAGCTGACACGGAACGGAACGCACCTTGCACGCTGATTGGTTGAATGTTATGTGTCCCTCGCCGCCATCTTTAGCTGTCAGCTGAACAAATAGGCCGGTATTTCTGTGGTTAAATGTGTTTTTTTATTGTTTCTTAAAGTGTTTGACGTATTAAAACAATAAGGACACAACGAACGAACGACCAATCAGGGGCGGTCCTCAATTTCACGAGTAATAAAAACCGTCAGATTGTGAACCCGCTCGTTCTTTCATTCGTTTAACATAAGTTCGTTCATCATTTCACGGTTTCTGATTGTGAGATTATAAACTAACAGAAATTAATAAATTAAATTGTGAACTGTTGATACAGTTTAGTTGACAGTTCACAATTTTTCGATAGTTTATAATCTCACGAGTAACATTATAAAGTAACGAAGTTCAAGATCTTACGGTGACATATACAGGGCTTTAGGTATCTCTCTTTCAACCTCCCGGGTGGTTAAACAGTCCATGAAACTGAACAACTTTCCCAAGGAACATAGGTCAAAATACGAAATAAAATTTTGAGTTCCCATACAAACTTCATCAGCATATAGCGCATTTTGTATGGGAGATCAACATTTTTTTTTCGTATTTTGACCTATGTTCCTTGGGGAAGTTGTTCAGTTTCGTGGACTGATTAATCACCAGAGAGGTTGAAAGAGAGATACCTAAAGCCCTGTATAAGCAGAAGATATAAGCAGAAGCCCTGTATAGCTTACGTAAAAATTTAATCAAAATTGAAACAAAAGTTTAATAAAAACGATGCTCGCTACAGCTCAACTTTTAAGTGAGGCGAGGTCAAAATGAAGTGAAAAGTTAAGAACGATGGAAAATAGATAACGAACGAATGGTTGAACGAATGGGTGTATGAATAAAGCATTCGTGCGGAGCGGAAAATCGCTTGATGCACTCGAAATGTTCGTTCAACTTCTCGAAATTAAACTTCACTCATTCTGCAGTGAGACTTGGGTTTGACTTTGGGTTTGGCCCTTACCATTAGAATGACAAGTTTTTAATCCGAGATTTTTCTTTTATATCCTACTAATATTATAAATCCTTTCTTCCACGCTGGACTGGGAGTGAAAGAAAAACTTAGAATGTGCCAGCTGCCTACTGTTAAAATCAGTAAGTGGGACGTGACGGTCTTGCTGTGTCATGGGCGAAAGGCTGACCACCTCTCACCATTACACAACATGTTCCATCTAATGGCCCTCACCATTTGTGTCAAACGTGGCATTGAGTGGTTTTCTGGAGCCCCTGATGCTCTGCCTGCCCCGTTGGGGATTGCAGGCGTGAGCCTGAGCGTATGTATGTATGTAATATTATAAATGAAAAAGTTTGTGAGGTTGTATGGATGTTTGTTACTCTTTCACGCTCAAACGGCTGGACCAATTTTGTTAAATTTGGTATGGGGGTATAGCTGACACATAGGCTACAAAATTTTCCCAAATACTCACTGGAGCGAAGTCCCGGAAGGAAAGCTAGTGTATAATAATGGGTTCCCTTAGAGTAATCTACGTTTAGAGCTTTCGACAGCGGCGAAGCGTCTAACGGTAAGAATCAGCTATAGTTGCGGATACTTTCATTAAAGTTAAACCTCCTCTAAATGAAATGCCGTCCTTGTTTACGCCAACAAGGCGGAAAGAGACTGTATGATATTTAGTAGCATTAACTTTAATAGACGTTTCCGCGACTGGGTGTGTGTTTGATGATATACGTAAATATGTATTTGAGTATACGAGTATTTTATCCGGCTATACCTTCCTGCCTACTCAAGATTGCTCGCTACATTACAAGATAAACTGGAAGAGATCCGCTTGTGGAATAAGTCTGCCTTTGTACCAATTATATGTTACTCCATTTTAAATCAGTGGTGGATTTTTTTAATGCACTCTGTGCTGTTGTGATAAAAAATTGCAATGAAAATGGAGTAACCTGATGCGCTGGCCTCTATACTGTGAAGAAGTGACATACATAATTTAACCTTACAGATGCTTTAAACTTGATACCCCTTCCTCTATTTGCTCACGTCTATAATCCCTGTCGGGGTAGCCAGAGCTCATGTTGTTGTTTAGATATAGTGTATGTCACAGACCTGCTAATTAGATAGTTTTCATACCTTCTTCTTCTTATTCTTCTTCTTCTTATCGTGTAGGTATAGTCAAGTGTGTGGCGAACTTGGCTCACCCTGGTGTCAGAGTTTTCAAACCGCACAATGGCCTCTGACTTGGTTTTAACGACTGTAGTCAATCGACAACAGCCGGGACCGACAGCTTAACGTGCCCTCCGAAGCACGGAAACGCTCGTGATAAATTGCCACTTTGGTCACCCATCAGGTTCCCTGCCTCTGTTTACGTTGCTTAACCTCAAATACCAATCTTAGCTTAAACATTTAGTTACCAACAAAAAAAGTTTTAAGGAATCGTGAATTTACAAAGTTTACCTTAGTAGGGGCTAAAATATACGAGACAAGTTCTGTAGTGTCTTAGTACCGTCGAAAGTTCGAAAATGCTGTGCAAATTTCTTATGTAAATCCCACATATTGTTGTTTTGCCTTGAAAAGGCTTATTCGTCTTTCCAACGTTAGCTTAAGAGACGGCTTTAATTAATAAGTCTGGCGTATTTCGCTTTGTGTTTCTCACTTTGCACACGTTGGTGACAGACTTACTCGTATAGTAATTATATATAAAAAAATAAATGCGATTTTCATTCGAAGGATCATCAATCATAATCAATTTTTCATCAGCTCGTTATAATTCAAGGTATTGTAATTCTTGTTTGTTTTATGTTTCAGTCAGTGTGGTTACGTGAACACTAAAATAAAATAGTTAATTAATCCAAAAATAAAATTTCGCATTTGCTCGGTAAACAATTTCATTTTCAAACCAATTTGCCATACCGAACTTATTTTTAAGCTAACCTAAAAAACGTTAAACTACGTGGTCCAATACGCGATCCCCTGATAATGCCCAGAGCTAGTGCTCGTCTGGCCAATGTCATATACCTGCGGTTTCCAAACTTTAGATTGAAGCAAGAAAAAGGCCAGCACCTTATAACTGACTTGAAAATTCTTCACCAAAACACGAAATCTATAAAGTGGGAACAAAGAGTATTTCCGGAATAAACTCGTTTTATCGTCAATCTTTTATACCTGATTTAAAATTATCGTCAGAGGTTGTATCATGAGCTAATTAAGCATTCTCTAATTAAGCAAAAAGTACTGAACAAAACAAACCAATCTAAAAAATAACACTTCCAAAAAAGCGCGGCGAAAAAAACAGAAGACAATTTTTTATTTTTGTTTTATTTACAAAAAAAAACAAAAAAATTGCAAGTTAAATCAAAAAGTTCAATGGATAAAGACAGGGAGTCTAGAAAATTGAAAACGGGTGGAGCAATGATAAAAGTTTGAAAACCATGCCGTAGTCGTTTTTATATTACCGTTCTTAGTCCCTTTGATGTCAGGCACACATGCTACCCACTAATAGGTATTCAAGTGAAACTGGAAGACGATTGGATTAACCCCGGAACTAGGTCACTTTAACCGCCATAGTATCACATAAAAGATACATTATGCACCCCAACATTATAGAACAAGGTACAGAGTAAAAGTTACATTGTGAACAGTACTGTAGCTACGCTATGTTTGGGGGCGTACAACAATCAAAGTCCATAAAAGGTGTATATAAGTTATAATCACTTTAACGCGACATACTCCATCGAATACACAAATTTATACAAAACTTAGCACATATGTGCGCACCATCAACACATTCCGATGACTCTAAAGCGAATGGCTATGGCCCGGATTGCTGTCACCTTCTTTTTTTTAGACGCTTGGCGAATCTTTTAAATTCAATTTTAACTTTTTAAACCAATACTTGACAGCACTCCGACCAGCCAGCACCGTCTGTGAAACGTAGTCCCATCTCGGTGAAGATTACATATCACAGTACCTAATAAAGTTAGGGTACAAAGGGCGGCCCCATTGCTAAGTGGCAATTGAGTCTACCTCATACCTTATTGAAAATTACCGTCAGAGGTTGTCTCATGAGCTAACTCTTCTCTAATTAAGCAAAAAAAAACCAAAATAAATCAAATCAAACTAGAAAACAAACTTACAAAACAAATCTTGAAAAAAATTGTGACGAAAACAACATACACAGGACAGAATCATATGTTTATTGAAAAAATAAAACAAAATAGCTGTTTTTAATAAGAGCATTAATGTCGTTATGCAAAAGTAATCAAAAAGTTATGCACGAGATAATACAAAGTTCAATAGATAAGGTCTAGAAAATTGAAAAAAGGTTGTGCAAAGATAAAAGTTTGAAAACCATGCCGTAGACGTTTTTATATCACCGTCACTAGTCCCTTTGATGTCAGGCACACATGCTACTCAGTAATAGGTATTCAAGTGAAACTAGAAGACGATTGGATTAGCTCCGGAACTAGGTCACCTTAACCGCTATAGTACTACGTAGAAGAGACATTAATGGAGCGTAAATTAGTGGTGCCACTGCCGATGTGAGGCTTATGTGCTGATTGCTTGCTATTGTTTTGGAATCCCTTCAAATACCCTGGAGTACGATATGATACAACTCAATACAAATACTCGTTTTGTATTTTCACACTAGAATATACGTACGAGTAACACAAAGACATGGAGGTAGAGCATAGTAAACCACAAGGCGGCGCCTCATTGCTTCAAAACAATGGAGTTCTACCAGAGCTAAGGGACACTGTGCGAAATTTCAAGTTCTAGGTCCCAAGAACTCTGCATTTTTATGTATCACTAAAGGATGCCCGGGACTTGGCTCCTATATCTTTGGCTAAAGGAACGTTTGGGCTAAATTTCAGTGTTCTAGGGCCAAGATTTTGGGCTGGAAGTTGATGAGTCAGTGTGTCAGGACCTGCAATTTATATGTTAGTAAAATAAAGAAAAGAAGAGAACAGAATTACTGTTGTGTTGAATACTTCACTTTTGAGTGCACACACACAGTTTAAAACACGTACAATTTCTGCACACTTATTTCAGTAGTCCAAGCGCAGAATGAAGCAGACGTGACAACTCGTTGAATTTACAGCTCTCGAATTAGACACTTCGGACTTGATTGCTTTTATCCACGTTTGAGGCAGAAAAATATGGCACACTGTATTGGTAGTTACAGCAAACGCTTACTTGAAATAAAACAGAAGGTTGTTAGATAAATATGGATATGTATGTGTTATGATGTCACTCTTATGAATATATATATATATTTTTTTAACACTCAAAGGCCCACATTAAGGTTTTCCCTTGTGTCGTGGGTCCCTCGGAACACACATGAAGACAAACACAAATACCCATGACCCGAGAACAAATATTTGCTTTTTACACAAATATTTGCCCCGACTGGGAATCGAACCCAGGACCCGTCGATCAAGAGGCAGCGCCACTACCACTAGACCAGACTGGTCGTCATATTGGTTCTTCTTATCGTAGGTATAGTCAAGTGTGTGGCGAACCTGACTGACCCTGGTGTCAGAGTTTTTGAACCGCATTTTTAATGGCCTCTGACTTGGTTTAGCGACTGCAG
Organism: Aproaerema taeniolella; assembly: GCA_949987775.1. Lineage (NCBI taxonomy): Eukaryota > Metazoa > Arthropoda > Insecta > Lepidoptera > Gelechiidae > Aproaerema > Aproaerema taeniolella. The sequence goes on along the minus strand of OX465246.1, from coordinate 4,774,729 downwards.
TCGTCATCAAAAGCCAGGACCGCCGGATTAATGTGCCCTCCGAAGCACGGAAACGCTCGTGATGGTTGCTTAACATCACTGATCAGTTCGGATTAGCGAGCGATACAAGGCCACGAACAAGGATAGGTAACTAGGTAATATTTTGCTTAAACGAACACACGCTCCATCCTCCTGTTGAATGTGTTTCTGGCATAAGAGTCGGGCGTGGCTTCAAATAAATCCTTATAACGACCACTTTAGCGTCAAAGGCCCGCTAAATTACCTTCCCGGGTACCAAATGAAACAGGGGTCCACTTATGAAATTATTTAAACTCTCCTTCACTACCAAAAACTAGGGAAGAGAAAAATCTTGTTGCGAAGATATGTTTTTGAAATTATTTATTATTAGCTTTCCGCCTGGGACTTCGTTCCCGTAGGAATTCGGAAAGTAGAATAGAATAGAAAGAATAGAAAATACTTTATTTCGGTATGTAGCTTATGTAACTCGTTGGTAAGAGAGCTTTCTATTGACGTAAAAATTGTTAAAGTCTAAAACACAGATACACGCATCTTATAACACACCTCTTTTTTGTCCGTGGTTAAAAAAAGACATGGAGGGCCGACCCCAAAAACATAGGTGATACAAGGCCTTGTAAGAAGAAGTTTCAGATGATGGCTGTTCGCTCCATGTATCTTCAAATAAAGCCAAAACTTCAGACGCTGATAGCTACAATCACTCACAGTTACACAGACATTTGTATGTACGACGCCCCAGGGTCTCATCTGTTTACCTTCCTTAATTACACATATGTGCAATTACTTAACTGTTAACAGCTTCGTTAGAATTTGCTGTTTGACGCCTGGCTTTCGAACTTTCATGTGATAATTCTCAGGAAAATCTTGATGTCGTTCGGGAGACCTTTTTTGTGGATGTCGTAAACTATGCAAATACCAAGAATTTATAAAGGGTCTAGGAACAGGTTAACGAAAATTTTGCTCAAAAAATAAATTATTTGTTCGGATTTTCTTCTTTTAAAAAAATAGACGTGTGGCACTCGGGGACTGCCGCGGTAAAGCTATTGCATAGCATTTTGTATCAACTTATGCAATTATAATTAAAAGTAGCCCTCTACTTTTAATTATAATTGCATAAGTTGATACAAAATGCTATGTAAAAATTTCAAAAAAGTTTACCACTATTTTTGTTTTTTACCGCCGCCATCTTGGATTTTAAAATGGATGTTATTTTCGCAATCAGCACCCCCGAAAACCTATTAAACGACACCCATGACGGTTTTTTACAAAAAATACATGTCCGCCATCTTGGATTTCAAAATAGATGTCATTTTCGGAATCAGAACCCCCGAAAACCTATTAAACGACACCCATGTCGGTATGCCCGAAAATTTCATATCCGCCATCTTGGATTTTTGGTGGGGGGAATCGAGACGCTCCGGGCTTTGCCCTTCGCGTCACGATTCCCCCAACTAAAATCCAAGATGGCGGATATGAAATTTTCGGATGGCGGTCGGCGGGTAATATGCTTGGTGACGCTTCGGGTTTCGCCCTACGCGGAGCTCGGCCTTCGGCCTCGCCCTATACGCAGCTCGCGTCGGCCTACGGCCTCGGCTCGCGCGTTCGGCTCGGTCTGCGACCTTGCCTCACCTTAAAAATCTAAATTTGTATGGTGGCCATCTTTAATTAGGGGGGGGACGCTCCGGACTTCGCCCTACGCGGAGTTCGGCCTTCGGCCTCACCCTATACGCGGCTCGACTCGGCCTTCGGCCTCGCCTCACCTTTAGAATCTAAACTTGTATGGCGGCCATCTTGGATTTGGGGGGGAAGACGCTCCGGGCTACGCCCTACGCGGAGCTCGGCCTTCGGCCTCGCTTTTTACGCAGCTCGCCTCGGCCTACGGCCTCGCCTCGCAGCGTGGCATCGTGGTTCGGCTCGGCCTGCGGCCTCGCCTCACCACTCCTTGTATGGCGGCCATCTTGGAAAATGGTGGAATCGAAAAACTGACCCGATATTCGGAGTCATCGACCCCCAAACCCCCCAGATACCGATTTTCGTCCGGATCGGAGTAACTTCATTTTATTATTATTATATTATTATTATTTTTTTCCTTTTGTTTTAATCTCTCTTTCTTATAATATTATTATTATTATTATTATATTATTATTGTTGCACGCACACAAACACCGTGTCGAAGACTGCCGAACTGAAACGACGTTAGACGATGCACGGCCTTCAAGCCACACCTCCGTGCCCGTCGGAGTGGGGGGAGCGTTAGGTTTTTTCGTTACGGAATTTCTGGATTCGGTCCCCGCGCTCAAGGCCCGCGATAGAATCTATGCAATAGCTTAAAATAATTATAATAAATAACCGTAAAACTCAAAAACCAGCAATGTACAGTGGCGTTCTTTAATGGAGTCATAGTTAAACTACTTAGCGCGTTGCAATAGGGACTATGTTCCTCTGAACATAGTTCACACGATTTCTCACGCACACAAGCTTGTAGCCTCCTCTAAGAACATTATATTGCTTAGCGACATCTATTGGCTCCTCGGTGAAGTTTTTGTAGGACGCATTCACCCGACATTGCACTGTCCTCCACTCACCGCTGCTGTTGAGTCATATCAAACAATCGGTAATGTAAACATGACGTAGTGTATCTTTATTTTGTCGATCTTACTAGCGTTATGTATGGTCTAGCGGATAAGCACAGTCTTAGCTGGGAGAAAGGTTCACGGGTTCTAATCCCAGTCGAGTAATTTCTTTTTGTAATTTCTTTTTGTTTATTAAAGCATTAACAACTATTTTCACACATAATATTACATTAATAATAATAATGTTACATTATTGTATCAGTGATAAAGTATTTGAATAAAACAAATATGAAATTCGACTAGGTAATTTTATTTCCTACTAACAAAATCACATTTTTTTTCTGCAACTTGATCACTTACAGTTTTATTAAGGTTACAGCTTAAGAATTTGTTTTCGTGAAGAAAAGAGTATTGAAGCTAAACCTCAAAAAAATTAATATTCAACTTGCACTACAAGGCAGTAGATAATATCTACTTGTTATTGTAAACTATATATATTATATAGTTTACAATAACAAAAGAATAAGTTATAGATAAATATCTCAATTTTACACATAACAATATTTAATTAAACTTGTTAAGTCTTAGAATCGATGAACTCCATTTATCTTCCGTATGTATCCATTATTTTCATACATTTGCACCACACGCTGATTCATTGATAACTCGCGATCGTCCACTGCGCGGCCGAGATTACACGTTACCCTCATTCCGTAATGATTCACCCATCCTTCACTAAAACCAAAATAACAAGATTAATATAATAAGGAACAAAAACTATGCACCACTAATAAAATGCATTACAATAGTTATAAAGCTTTATCATTTATATGATATGTTTACGTTCTCAAAATAAATTATAAATTTAAAAACAGTGTTAATAAGAAGTAAACATTATAATACTCACTGTAAGACCTGTCTCATTAGCAATTTGGGATATATTATATCCTATATTGTGCAGCGCAACAATACACTACCTCTCCTGCAAACTTATTATGTATTTGTATGCATGTCGAAAAAAAAAATCACAGTAAACTGCCGATACGGTAAGAACACACGAGCACCTTCGCTTATGATCTAGCAATGACAAACAGGTTGCTCATGAACACCGAACCGAATGAATCTAAACTAAACTAACTTCATAGCATTCAATTTTGTATGGTATGGTCTATGACTATAAAAATGTTTGAAAACCAAAACATATCTAACAAAACTTCGTAGCTATTAGGCGACAGTTGGGCTCGAACCCGCGCCTTGCTACAGCAGGCAGACAGTGTTTCCGCTGCGCCACCAAGGCTTATGCTTTGACTCGTGAAATTATGCTTGTTATCAGAGCAACAAGCGTAGTGGGGTATGCGGTATACGTCATTTGTGTCCATGTGTGAGTACACGAGCGGCCGCAAGCGACTTGTTTTCTGCGTTTTGTATTGACTATGCCTCCGTATATGAACGTGATATTACATCTTTTTTTTTTTTTTATTCAAAAATTTTATTAATTTATCCCACAAAGTATGTTAAATAATTTTGGTACAAAAACGGTTTTTACAAATAATTATTATTTGAAGTGGGAGACTGGTGCCCAAACTAGGTTTCCCTGTATAAGGGATCGCATTCTGATAGCAGCGCGAGAGCGCGGTATAGACGGGGAATGTTGCGTAGCACCAAAGTAGGTGTAAATAACGTAAACTCCTTTTCTGGGAAAAAAAATACTTATATAAATACTTATAGTTATGAATAGATTACATACACCATTTAAGTATTTTTCAGCCGCCCCTACACCCTGCATGAAAACTTCAAATACAGATGCGTATAAGTAAATCTGTGTCATGAGTTACCAGGAGCACATTAAGTAGAGCTCTCACGCTTCTTAAATATTTCAGAAGCTCAATAACACTGCAAACGATGTGGTTCCGTATTCGTTAAACTGTACAACTATTGGTTAAGTTGGCGTTCGTTTAAAGTTTCCTCTGACTGAAAGAGTTATACAGTATTGTATTCTAAATGTTTTGTTAAAGCTGTATAGTCTTCGTTTGCCATTGATTGCAGTTTTGCCTGCAGGAAAGTTTTCTACATCTAATTTTAGTATTAATCTCTTGAACCATTTCGGACTTATATACTTTTCTAAATTCCAGTGTTTGTTTTTAGCACGGAACAAATAGGAAGGTTTTTGGTTTTGTTTTGTAACGTCAGTTAGCCATGGTGATGGATTGCTGAAAATTCCTTAGTGGTTTTGTTAAATATAGTTAAAACATATTTAATCAGCGTTTTCTTTGTTTCCGTCGCTAATACCTCTCTTGACGCATACCTTTTTTCTTTCGTATTTAAAACAGAGTTACTACTGAGAGCAAAACTGTCTTTCTAAGCAACAAATAAATCTTTATCATTACTTTCTTGATATTCTTCTTCTTCTTATCGTGTAGGTATAGTCAAGTGTGTGGTGAACTTAGCTAACCCTGGTGTCAGAGTTTTCAAACCGCACAATGGCCTCTGACTTGGTTTTAACGACTGTAGTCAATCGACACAGCCGGGGCTGACAGTTTAACGTGCTCTCCGAAGCACGGAAACGCTTGTGATTAATTGCCACTTATTCTTGATATTGAACTCTAGTGATGAATTGTTTCTTGATAAATTTCCATAATTTCACTTATTCCATCTGATGTAACATCAATTCAATAAAATTAAAAATAAATAATTTTAAAATATTTTATTGCAGACACAATGTCATATATGTACAATTTTTAAATAATGCCACGTCATGTTTGCGAAAGTCTGAATTGCTATAAATTTCTAAAGCAAATAAAAAAGAACCTAACTATTAAGAAATAAAATATGGTTACGGTAAACTAACCCACGAGATTACCGTTATTTATGGGACAGGATAAACAGGATGTATGAATGTATACCTACTTTATGCATAGGTACAGACACACTCACGCTTATATGCCCGGTCGAGGTAGGCAAAGCATCATTTAGTTTTAGAATCCCTTGATCACACATTTGAAAAACATTTTGAGAGTTGATATCTGGCATATTCCAATTTCTCTCTGTCTAGCGTGGAAGTAACAACAGCGCGGAAGTACCTACATTTTCCGATTGTACACATGGCAGCACATTAGGCTATACATGTTGACTTTGACCTCGTTCTTATAATTGTGCCGTATTTCGTAGTGTATATAAATGGGGAACCTGACGTCCTGCTGTCTTTTTTTTTTAATTATAAGATGGGTTAACTCTTGACCTCAATCTTGACCATAAGGTCAAAGATGAGGTCGACGATGGAGCGAGTTAACCCAGAAAATGCCTATAAAGGCACTGGTACTCCCACGCACCGACGGAACACAGCAAGCTGTTTGGCGTCGGACTTCGGTAGGAGGGTGGTCACGAACCAGACGGCCTTTACAGAGCCTACCACACCGCATGAGACCATAGGACGACACCTCAGATTCAGAAAAAAATGAAGTGTCGTTGCCTGGGATGGATTACTAGGAGGCAGGTCTCATTTGTGTTTCCTTAGTCGCCTCTTACGACACCCACGGAAAGAGATGGGGTGGTGTTATTCTCAACCGATCACCACACCACACGGTTACTGTACAAATCTAACGCAAATACGTATTGCAAAGTCAGCATAGCGTATCAACGACAGTTTGGGAAAATTCAACTCCCGCAGGTAACTCCCAAAGGCGTAGTTAGAAATGCGTAAACCGATGTTACAAAATCTACATATTCAACATGCTTGTATAGCGTGAAATTAGTTCTTCAATTGTGTGAGAAACATCAGTGTTTCCACATCAAATGACACAAAGGAGTTTTCATACAAATTAGTAAGTTACTATAGTGCTAGTTTTTGTATGAGCTTAGGTTAATGATTATATTCTGTATATTTCATCGGAAAATTGTGAAAACCGTAATAATACATTTTCACTAGTGTAATTATAATATCCCGCGATGTTACAATTTGCCTAGTAAAATTATATTTTATAATCTTACTAAGTCAAATTACAATACTACGGGTTTGGCAATGTTACGGTGACATATATGTATATCATACATCTTATATCACTCTCATATACATTCACATTCTGGTTCACGATCACATTGCTGCACTCGCACCCGCCTCGTAGGTAGAAACTGAAAATCAGTGTTTTGCTGCTTATGGTAAAACTTACCTAATTTCCGGCAGCATACACTCACTTTGCTTCGCTTTATTATTATGTTTTTTCTCTATATTATAATGTTATTTGTCTCTGTGCTTATCTTATCTGTTACTTTCTTTGTGATTTGTCTTTTATTTTTTCCCTATTTCTTTGTTCTATTGTCTAAACTTTATTGTTGCTTTTGTGATTGTCTCTTTCTGTCTGTCTCTTTGTAAGGGATCATTCAACAATTACGTGATCACCGGAAGGGGCGGGAGGGGTCGGGTGCTTGTATATACATTGGATTATTTGGGGGGGGGGACGATATTAGATAGATGGAACGGGATTTCCCCTGCTATAGACAAACTGTGGAACAGTGTGACCAGATTCAGTTTTTTTATACTTTTTCGGCATATTTTATCGACTTTTCCAAGCATCAGTATTGCTAATACAGCAAAAATTTTAAACACGGACGGATTACGTAATCAAGGCGAGGGGGGGGGGGTTAAAAAAACGGCCAAAAATGATCCCGTAATTGTTGAACGATCCCTAAGTGTGTAGTGGTTTGAAATATATTTCTTATCTACCTATCTATATGTGTCTATTTTTATACATATATTCACTTTCATGATACGGAAAATTACTTCAAAAAATTTTGTTTTTAATAATAAGAGTTGATCAACAAAAGCTGTGCTAGAAAGTCTTAATAAGTTAGTACTCGTACTGCTGTTTTAGTGCAGTTTGGTGTTATTCATGAAATTTAGTATAAACGTCGTCAGAGAGGTATCATGGCACAGGTCTAGTTTTTATTTCGAAATTCTTCAGAGAAGTACTTTACACGGATGAAACCGCGACGCGTTGCTGGTGTAGGTATACATTGTGTGACGACGTTGAAGGGACCCTGTATAGTATAACCTTCAAATATGATCAGCTGTAAGTAATATTTTTTTAGCGAAAAAATTGGAATCATTAAAAAAAAAATTAAAAATATGAATTTTTTCCTGAGTAAAATTCTACTGAAAAATCATTTAGAATGATAGTCTGAATTCAGTGTTTCATTTTTTGCTAACATGTCCCCTACATCCTGTATACCATTAAGCAAACATGAAAACAAACACAGTAGGACTTGTAATGACGACCTTAAACACGGAACTAATATGTTAACAGCTTTACAAAGCACCTTGTAAGACAACATTTCAGGAACAATGTGCCTTACTTAAGCTTAGGCTACACAAATTTTGTATCTAGAGTCGTAAACAGTCAAAATGACAGAACTATCACAATTGAACAAAGAAGTCAAATGACATAAGTCATAAGACAGAAAAAATCATAAGACAGAAAAATCAGAAAAAATCATCTGTTCATAAGAACAGAAAAAAATCAAACATTTTATACATTTCCGATTGTTATTTAGGAAATGTATCAAATATAATTCATTTCACACCTTTCCGGGCGATTTTAGGAATTGTAGGAAATGTTCCTAGGAATTGTATACAACGACGGATTTCACAAATTTCCTTTAACACATATACAAGAGGTACAACTTTTTTTTTTTTAATCTCAATAAATGAGTCGTTCTCACTGATTTATTGTTATTTATAATAATTACTAGCAACTGTGGTTCCAACAGAATAGCGCTCTACCAGAGCACCATGTTGAGTTGAAACCGTTTTAGATCCCTCTAATATTATAAATGCGAAAGTAACTTTGACGCTTTGACACCTAAACTACTGAACCGATGTTGATGAAATATGATACAAATGTAGATTGGACCATGGGAAAGGACAGACTACATTTTATCCCATAGCTGGGCACGATATAACCTGAAGTCCACGCGGGCGAAGATGCGGGCGGAAGGCTTAGTGACTTAATAAAGAAAAACACTATAACACAATACTTGGCAATAATTAGTTTATAAGTCCAAGAAATTGTGTTTGCCTTGCCACTGCAGATCAAGTTTAAAACGTTGATCAAAAAAACACCAACTAGATATTGAGTCACGCAAAAATCGTTTCGGTAAATAACAGCGCACTTGAGAAGAGAGCTTTTAGTTTAAGTATATTTCTTTATCTGGGACCATATTACCTACTAGGTTCCATGGTTTTAATTAGGTTGATCTAAAAACTTTTCTAAAACTCATTCACGGCGACAGCATTAAGCTTTGATTTTGTACGTGACCCGTCATCTAGTTAATGAATTATTTATCGAAGATAACCACTTCAGTAAAAATATTCGATTATATATATAAAATAAATTTGTAGTTCAGCTAACTGTTCTCCAAATTTTATTCGCATCTACATATCTGAATTAATATCACAAGAGTTAATGTCATTTTGGACTTTGGATGTAGTAAGTTTACTCCTAAACCGTAAGGGTGGACGGTTGGGACATATAACATGTCCCATACTTATTTCTTATATTTATTTCCTTTGGGAGCGAAGTCGTTTGTGGAAAGGTAGTGTAAAACGGCCTTAAGCTTTGTTGTTAGACCGTAACACAATAGTTTTATCCATACTAGTCAGCATGATATTGCGTGTAGAGTGTTTAACAATGTAAATCAGAATTGACAGTATCGGTGTCTAATTAAAAAAAAACTGTTTTAGAAAATTGTTGATTTAATTACGTTATTGGGTCTTAAAAAATCTAAAGTGAAAATTTTTCTACGTGTACCCTATTTTAATTGGGATAGTAAAGTTAGTGTGTCTTTATTTCGTTTGGCGGTTATTTACTTGCGTAAATGGTCTCCATAGAAACTTGAAAATACTTAATAAAATTCTTGAAAAACGTTTTTGTCGTCTCGTAGGATGATCGCTCGACATTTTATGACCCTAGTTTTGTGAGCTGCACCTCCTTAATTTTCGCAGGCCTCTACCCAGCAATAGGATAAGAACGACAGGCCAAAGAAAACAAAAATTAAGGGCTATGTTAACCAACTATCTAAAACTCGGTTAGAAAGCAATCCGAGACTTTATCAATTTCGTACATTTTTTTACGTTTTGTCTGATTATATACAAAACACAGATTATACGTGTGTGTAAAAATCGGTGAACATGGCCCTAAATCATCAAATATTTACTGACCTTAAATTAACGAAGACTCAAAAATATTCAAAGAGGTGTTTCTTTTTTTCTTTTTTGTCTTTACATTTGTTTGATATACAAGATGTTTCAAAAAAACCCAAAAAACACTAAAAATTAATTAAAATTTAGCTTATTGCGCAGCTCTGTTACAAATATGACAAGTATGTCATATTACTAGAGTTGCGACTATTTAACTTTTAAAATCAAATTTTGGAATTTCTTCTTTTTGGTTTTTTTTGAAACACCTTGTTAAATAGAGTTAGGTATGTCTACGTCTATCTATTTTTTACTGCCTACCTTCTAGTTATGTTTCATCGCATTGAAACGATTTTCATTCGCTCTTACGCAACCATTTCCACCGCCCTTATCAGCTTACAACGCTCGCAGTTCTCACGTCCTTCAGCTATACCATCAGAATACCCCACTCAATACACACCAAGTGCACAGTTTCTATGCATCGCTGTGTGTTCCCGTTATTGGATATCTCTGAAGTTATCACACCTGCTCCGATATTGCTCGCGTGAGTTATGAGAATGCGTCGGATTGAAGAGATTTTCCCCTTTGCCGATAGATTCTCGATTTACGGTCTGTTTGCGGTATTAAAACGTATTTTTGAGAGCTTATGAAGTGTTTAAGTGACATTTAAGTGTTTTTGAAAAGCAGGAACCTTTCGATTCTGAAATGATTGTTCTTCGTTGTTTTCATAGCTGTCTTAAGTCTTTAAGGTTTCCTGATCCAAAGGCTGGTTTCAGAGATCACGATTTGGTTATTTACTGTACTTATGTTTTATAGATAAGGAGTCTTTACATTATGTAGGACCCGCCTGTGTGTGAGTCCTTCGATAAACAACTAGAAACAACTTTTTTGGAACTTTATCATATCAGTTACTTACGCTGAAAATGTTTGAAATCCTATGCTATTGAAGTGCCTCATTTGAAATTACCTTTAAAAACATTGATGATTCATTTAATCTTAAGATAATCAAGGAGTTTGTGAGTTTCTGACTCTTAGGTTTTTCTTTAAACCCAACGAAGAAACGAGAAGTCATTCTGAGCGAGCAAAGATTCATTTAATTCATAACTTATTCTGCTATCTTTCACAATACCAACGGTCGAGATAACCAACATCCAATGTTATTTGTAAAGCCATATGATACAGCCCATTCGGAGCTTCAAAAACAACATTGTCATGTTTACTGCGACAGAGCACACTATACCAATAAATCACGCTGTATAAACGGTATAAACCCGGCATATTCTGGGCATAAAGGTTTTCATAAATTCATCTGTTTCTCCTGACGTTTATTGTCAAACGTCTGAATTGTTAAACAAGCGGGCCGCTGGAGTAAAGGTTTTTGAAGACTGAAATAAAACTGGAGGATTACAGTATTTAAATATTTTTAACCGACTTCAAAAAAGGAGGAGGTTTCTCAATTAGACCGTATATATATATATATATATATTTTATGTAAGTCCGCGGATAACTTCGTCGTTTATGAACCGATTTTGATTATTCTTTTTTTGTTGGAAAGGGAGTATCCCAAGGGTGGTCCCATGGTAAGGAAACCAGGATCTGATGGTGGAATCCTGAAGAAATTGAGGGAAACTCTCGAAAAAATTGTCTTTTTGGGATTGAAGTCGGTGACTCTTACGTTTTTGACGTGGAATTATATTTATTGTTTTTTTTTTGGAGATAGTCCGACTTGGAAATCAGAACCCGTGCCTATGATTATAATATGACTGATGTCTCTTCTTCTACATTCGAAAGGGAATTATTGAATCTGATTGTTGAGCGAAAAATAATGCCGTATGGGATAGAATGAAAAACTTTTTAAAAATTATTTCTGGCTTTGTTTTTCAAGTTAATATTTGCATTCACAGACTTTGTACGTGCCCTTATCTCATTGAGTTTCTTGTTAAATTTATCTAATATCATTTTCTTGTTATTCATATAGGTATCTAGTTTTAAAAAATTTTTAATTCGAACTTTCAAAAAAATATTCTTTTTTCCTAAGTTAAGCTCCTAATAAGCTTTGTTACAAATACTCTCTAAATAGGTACCTAAGGTCCGTATTACAGAACGCGACTCAGGCTCTGATCTATACTTAAGTAGCAATCGTCTTAGTCGTTTTGATAGTGAGAGAAAGAAACAAACAATACTTAAATATAGATTAAGAGTTGAGTCTAACGGCCTTAGTCTTTTAAGATTTTTAGGTCTGAGCCTGTCAAGGTATTGACAAGAAAAAGACTACAATACCCTAGGTCATTGTCCACTTAAAAGCCCTGTTCTCCTGATATGATAATCCTAAAATAGTTCTATTGCATAAGCCAGCCCGCTGCGACGTTGTAATCAATCAAAGCTGTTTGTCTGACAAGTATAATAGTGATTAATACGTTTATAACATGCGAGGGTGGATTAACGTGTTACAGATATAAATATCTCAATATTGGTGCTGGTGCAAATCGAAATAAAAAAGTTGCTATTTTAATTGACTCGGAGAATCGGCCCGCTGTATGAATTTAGCTTCTCAAAGAACATAACTTTGTTAACTGACTTCAAAAAAGGAGGAGGTTCTATGTTCGACTCTTTGTATTTTTTTTATGTATGTTCACCGATTTCTCTGCCAATTACGGACTGATTTTCAAAATTATTTTTTTGTTCGAAAGAGTATACTCCAGAGGTGGTCCCATATAAATTTTTTATCGATAATGATTCATGCTTTTAAAAAATCCACAAAAACAAAAAATACTACAAGCCAGAACATCATCTAAATAAATGAGTGACATTTTCGTTTGTGATTATCTGCTAATAGGCGTTGTAGTCTGCAAAGAATACTAGTTATCTACTTTGTGCGAACTGTTGTTAGGATTGTTTGAAGTCGGTGACTCATACGTTTTTAACGTGGAAAATTATTCTTTTAATAATATAAAATTAGTAGAATAAACACACTTTTAAATTTCATATTGGTAACATAACTGGAACAAAAAATATAAGAATAGAAATTAAATACAGTTGTGAAACTTTATATAAATAAAATAAATTAAAAACGCTACATATACTTAAACGCCAACATTAAATTTTTCCCTTTTGTCGTGTACCAGTCCACGACAAAAGGGAAAAATGTAATGTTTTTTCTTTCCTTTAGAACAGGGTTTCTCAAAGTGGGGTACGCCAACCCCTAGGGGTTCGCCATTCGTCGGTAGGGGGTTCAGGGCTTGATGACTGGCGAGCCAAAATAACTCCTAGAATTGACTCAATCTACAACAAGAAACAAGCCCACCCATCACATTACTATTAAAAATTTATTTCTTTTGACACTGTATTTCTTACTTTTTATTGAAATAAAACCTTATTTTCTTCAACCTTACTTTATTATTTTCTATAGGGGCGGGGGGGTTTAATTGACTCCAGGGGTTCGCTCTCATCTTGAAACTTTAACAGGGGTTCGTGGAGCCAAAAGTTTGAGAAACCCTGCTGTAGAACATACAAAATAGCAGACAAGAACACCGATAACCCGAGAACAAACATCTCTTTTTCAGACAAATATTTGTCCCGACCGGGAATCTAACCCATGGCCCGTCGATCAAAAGGTAGCGTCGTTACAACTTAACCAAACTGGCCGTCGAACCGCAAAATATACCAGAAAAAAAAAGATTTCACTTGTTAATTTAGTTATTCGTGACAGAACTTGCCTCCAAGTTCTCTATATAATATAATATAGCGTGGATCTAAGTGAGGTATTTATATCAACTGCAAAACTTGCGCCAGGAAATGTTGTATCAGCACCTAGCAACTTTAACTTTGACGTCACACCTAAAACACTGGCAAATAATCTCTACTTCACATTACTGATATTATATATATATATATATATATATATATATATATATATATATATATATATATATATATATGTTTATATTTTTAATAATGTTATTTAAGTATTGTATAGTTCTTCATTGTTTATTTGTCTTTCTGTATCTATTCTATTAATTTTTCTAATCCTTTTTGTACTTTACGCCTACTCATCAAGATTTCTTCTCAATGTTCGTTAGGTTGACTGGAAGAGATCCCCTAGTGGGATAAGTCCGCCTTTGTACCTGAAATGTATTCTAACTTTAAGTACCATATTTTGCTCCTGTAAGAATATTTATTGTACAATAAAGGATTTACATACATACATACATACTGTCGCACAAGTATTGCGCTATAAACCTGCCAAATATAGGAGCCATCGTTTGCCAAATAAGTTTCCTCTATATGTGGAAACTTCCTAATTTTACCGAGGAAAGTCGCCCGCTGAGCCTTTAATGGACCTTTCGATTTCTCGGAAAGTAAGAATTATTGGGTTTTAGTTACACGAAACAGTATAAAACTTCGACTTGGGTGATGTATTTACTTTGGAGAACATAAGAAAGGTTAAAGTTCGGGTTACCTGTTTCTAGTTTGTTTTTCTTATTTTTGGAACTGTTGAACAGATTCTTTCAATGCTTTTTTAAGTGACAACTAACCCATTTTATTATTCGAGTAACAGCTGAAATTCCCATTGACTTTGGTCTTTGACACGAAGATTATATTCTTCTTCTTCTTTCGATTCGATGGCGCATCGCAACTAAATTTTGTTTGCCCAGTACCTGGCCACAGCGATAGCATTGTCCGAGGCGTTCATTAAGTCCTCCTCGGTACAAGTTTTCGGACATTTGTGACATAAGGTTAAGTGGACCTTTACAGCTGAACTAAACAGGACTTGTATTTTCCACATAAATATAATTCCTATACCTGACATTGATTTTTCTTTTCTTTTACAGGTACAAAATGCTTTAGAGAAACATGATATGCGAGCTCAAACTATATCGAGTGAGATGATGTACGTACGTATTATTCAAAATATTGTGTTTGTAATCATAATTTTACATAAAACGTGTAAAATTCATGAAAATCATTAACTTTTTCATAGTTTTATTTACTTAAATTCACAGTTTTTTTGGTTTTTTTTAGTTTGAGGCAATCTGTGAAACGCATATTTAACAGTGTACAAATGGCTCTCTCGTTGAGATTACTAATAAATTTTGATTCATATCTTTCTTTACTCTGGGTCACCCTGGCCGCAGAACTGTTTTCTTGGTCTTTCTTGTGCTATCCTTCCTTGTACAGGGGCCAGCGCATCAGGTTACTTCATCTTCAATGCAAAACCGTTCTTATCGTCACAGCACAGAGTGTACGCATTTGATATGCGAGTCTATGTACTTTAAGGTCAACGGTGGAAGGACTGAACCTCATCTGAAATGAAATCAAAAACATTTTGTGGATCAAACACTACAAAACTAGAACTAAGCATTCAAAACTCTAAACATTGATCTAAAAATTAACGACAACACATCGTCGAACATAACAACCGATAAATCTTCCATAAACACTTCAAAGTGTATCTGAAAGAGGACTTAACAAACTCAATACATCCATTACTCGTTGTTCAGGTTGTCAGACATGAACGTATCAGTCGAAAGCCGCAACGAACAGGGAACATAAATCAAAAACTTGTAAAATGACGTGGAATAGGCAGGGCAGGTATCAAAACTTGTGTCGCATTTTAAAGGAGACCATACGTTATTCTTATTCGTAGGACTTTTGATCTTTAAATCGAGTTTATGTTTAGCACAAAACTTTCAATGAACAACGAATAAGAAAATGGTTAGCGGAAAGCGAAGGCGATGTAAAAAGTAAGTAATAATCCCTTTCGCGTGGTGGGCTATCACTTAAATCCCCTTCGTGTTTCGAAGGTAGGCCCGTGCCGCTCGGTGGGGAAATATAGCTGATTCAAAATTAAAAATCCCTTTTCTGTAACCTTAAGCCATGCGCGTTGCTAAACACTAGTCGTATCTGTTATAGTTGTCTTTAATTCTAATGAACGTCTCCAAAAATGGTTGTCTGAAAATTAATGTCATTCTGTTCTATTATTATAATAGCAAAGACATGCAACCGAACGAAATAACACTAGCTATTCATATAATTTGCTATAATTACTGGCACCTACTTATTGTTTGCTTTGGTATACGAAAGTAGAATACCAAAACTTTACTTAACAGAACTAGAGTTAGCTTAATTAAAATTTTTATTCACATGAACACAGTAGGTATAACTTTTACAAAACATTTTATTTAAATATAAAAGACCTCCTCCAGCGCGCCACATCGAGGCAACGTGCCCAATATACTGGCAGCTTTCCCGCGTTGCACGGCCAAACCAATTCGATGTGCAAAATAACTGCCAGCTCTCTTGTTACCTGTTGCCTCGATGAGACGCATAGAGAGGCTCATAATTTTAGCTTGATAATTTTGCAATCTTTTTTTTTATTTTTTTATTTTTTATTGTTGTTACACAAAAAACGATTAGTAAAAATCATGGCCACCCTACAGCTAGCTCTAAGCCCGTGAAGTAACTCAAGTAGCCACGCTTCTGGTGAAGTTTAGCCAGCCATATATTTACATTTCAGGACAGTCCCATTTAAGTAAGATTTATTACTGCAATTGTGACATTAGGCTCTACACCTTGGCAGAGGAACATTTTATCTTTTTAGAGTACTTTTTTTGGGAGCGTACCTAATTTCGCTTGAGTTATTTAATTCGAAAAATCAAAGATTTCGCATAGAATAACAAGGATTTTGATTGTTTGTAAAGAGTTCTTGATTTGTCAAAGAATGTTGTTAAATTCGATGTCACAAAATGTCTGCAGATATTTTGTAATTTCGTTGAGAATGGCTTTGATCTGTGCTTTTTCATGCATATTTGAAATATCCTCTTCAATTACCGCTTCTATCTATAGAAAGGATGCCCCGCCAGGCACAGGCGGGTGATAAAGATAAGTCCACTTATTTGGGCCATTTCACCCAATTCGCTATAAAAGCGCATGATTTTTACCTTTGCGCTGACGCTTCCACCTCTTTAAACCTACCAAAAGCTATTACAAACCATACTATCTACTTTAGCAAATCTCTTGTTTTTGGTCATCTTTTATCTCGTCATCCATACCACTTACAGACTGTTTAACTTTTTCCACAACAAGGTTAGTTAAAAAACTATTCGCTTGATTATACGTATTTACGTCTCCATTTCTTTTTTCATTTTCCACATGTCTATTTTAATTTGTTCTGCTGCAACCTTTGCTCTTTGCTACACGGATTTAGCTGTCGATAGCACTTCATAAAATAGACCGTAGTTTCTAGCTCCGCTATCACCAAGTGTACAGCTGTCAGCCGATCGGACGTGCATTAATCAATTGCACCCGACTCGGCTGCAGCTTTGCGTGAGTCAGCATTCAACCGTACTTTGAATTGAATCACTGCACTCCCGTATCAATATTAGCTTTTGTTTAAGAGCAGCGAGTGTTTCAATCAAGTATTGATCTAATGAACTTGTGAAGTTAAAACCTTCGCGTGCTTTTTTAACACATGGTGTACGAGATTTGTATCGCACGCGGCTTAAACAAGCAAGCGACGGGTCAAATCTTCAAAGCGTAGACTAACATTTATCAAAAACAGATAAAACACTTTTAGTACCTTCCACGCTGGATTGGGAGTGAAAGAAAAACTTAGAATGTGCCAGCTGTCAACTCTTTCCAGGCATACTGTTGAAAGCAGTAAGTGGGACGCGAGGGTTTCGCTGTATCGTGGGCGGAAGGCAACCTATCACCACTATACTCATATTCCATCTAATTACCCTCAGAATGAATGTCGAATGTGGCGTCAAGTGGTTCCAGAACCACATGATGTTCTGGCTACCCCGAAAGGGTTTATAGACGTGAGTGTATAGATAGATATGAAGTATGTACTTGCATACTACATTAACACTTTCTCTCGTTTTTGTGAAAATAATGTTAACAACACGAGGACTAGTTATGACAATGCTGATGAAATTCTGAAAGAAGATAAAAAAACATAAACATAAAAAGATTAACTAGAATATTTTTTCTTTACAGCTGTAAAATACTTATAAGTGGTCTTTCTCTGAGAACTGGGAAACTAATTATCTCAGGCCGTGATGTATAAAAATATTGTTAATTATCTGATTTGTATTTAACTTTAAGAGATAATTACCTAATTAACTCTGCTCGGCTTGTGTTTTCTTACAGCAACCAACATCCAAAATCGACTCCTTACAAAAATTTCTATAGCAAATATTTAATTAGGCAACGTAATAATTTTCCACTCTGTTCTGAAATACGTTAGGGAACACCAATCACAAGAATCTGTTCAAATCAATACTCAATCAGTGGATATTGCAATCTGGTGCAGTTGCACTTTATATTTGGTTTAATTATTCTTTGATGAGTTCGGAGAACTATACTGTATTCTGTAAACTTGTGGAGTTCTGAACACTAGCGCATGTTGTGCTTTATGAGAAAATAATTCTAAATGTGGTTGACTTTTCTATATCTATCTATACATATTATAAAGTGGAAAGATATGATTGTTTGTTCGTTTGTTTGTTTGTTTGTTTGCATCGAATAGGCTCCGAAACTACTGGACCGATTTGAAAAATTCTTTCACCATTAGAGTGCTACATTATCCGGGATGGACATAGGGTACATGATTTTCCCGAATTCCCACGGGAACGAAGTCCCGCGCGGAAAGCTAGTAAAAATAACTTAAGGTTCTTATCTGATAATGTAATTATACATAAATGCAAAACTAATTGATCTTTGAATAGAGAAATACAGACTAACAACTTTTTTGAATGCGAATAGTGATGCGATCCTTTTTTTATGTTAGGAGATGGGTTGACTCTTGACTTTAATCTTGACTAAAGTCATAGATGAAGTCGATGCCTATTAAGGCACTGGTACTCCTGCTGACGAAACATAGCAAGCTGTTTGGCGTTGGAATTCGGTAGGAGGGTAGTCGCGAACCAGACGGCTCTTAACAGAGCCCACCTCACCGCATAAAGCCATATGACGACACCTCAGAACCAACATAAATTAAGGTGTCGTTGCCTTGGTTGGATGTATCAATAGGGGCAGGTCTCATGAGTCCTAACTTAAGACTCCTCAGTCGCCTCCACACCCACGGAAACATATTGGGTGGTGTTATTCTCTACCGTTCACCACACCACAAGGTTCGATGAATCATCACGGTTGATGAATTGCAATCTGGTGAAGATGCACTATAAGTTTTGTATTAATTAATCTTTGGTGAGTTCGGAGAACTATACCTAATGTGTTTTGTAAACTTGTGCAGTACTGAAAACTAAAGATGTTGTGCTTTATGAGAAAATAATTTCAACTGTAGTTGACTTTTAAAAATAAAACAGGCAAGTGCGAGTCAGACTCGCGCACGAAGGGTTCCGTTCCATACCATTACCTATAAAACCGGCCAAGTGCGAGTCGGACTCTATAAAAACCATTACCTCTATAAAAGCGGCAAAAAAATCACGTTTGTTGTATGGGAGCCCCCTTAAATAATTTATTTATTCTACTTTTTAGTTGTTATAGCTGAAACCGAAATACATCATCTGTGAAAATTTCAACCTTGTAACTATCACAGTTCATGAGATACAGTCTCGGATAGACTTTCTATAAAAACGAGCAAAAAATCACGTTTTTTGTATATTAAATATTTATTTTATTCTGGTTTTTAGTATTTGTTGTTATAGGGCACAAAGAAATACCTCATCTGCGAAAATTTCAACTGTCTAACTATCACGGTTCATGAGATACAGCCTGGTGACAGACGGACTAACGGACAGCGGAGCCTTAGTAATAGGGTCCCGTTTTTTACCTTTGGGAACGGAACCTTAAAAAAGACAAGGTCTTCCAACAATGGAGACCTGGGGGAGTTGTGATAGAAGAGAGTTGTGCCGTTGTCGATTTTGTAAAACCTATCCCTATCTATCGAGCTCACAACAGTGCGCGTTTCTTATTCGAGACTTGAACTCTCAAACGCGCGCTGTAGTGAGCTCGCTAGCAGTTACCTACAGGTTTCCGAAAATTGACGATGACACAACTCTCCTCGGTCTCTCCAACTTAAAACAACAAAAATACTTAAATGATAAATAAACAATTGCAAACGACAGTATAAAATTGCAAAACAAATTAATATTTTTCTTTATCAATCCTAATAAGAAAGCCAACATTTTCTTTGATAGTATAAAATTGCGAAACAGTTTTTGATGGCCGGTTTGGTTGAGTAGTAGAGACGTTGCCTCTTGATCGGCGGGTCCTGGGTTCGATCCCCAGTCGGGGCAAACATTGTAAAAAGCAGATGTTTGTTCTCGGGTCATGGGTGTTTGTGTTTGTCTTTATGTGTGTTCTAAGGGGGGGTTGACTGGAAGAGATCCCCTTGTGTACCTAATGTCGCTTTATGTTTGTAACCAGTGTCTTCTTTATAATTTTGTTGTACAATAAAGGATTTACATACATACTTACATACATACCCACGACACAAGGGAAAACCATAGTGTGGGCCTTTGAGTGTGTAGCGTTTATTTGTTTTATTATTTTCTTATCAGACAAATACAGACTGTGGTTTCGAAAAACCATTGATATCAAGAACAAATACTTGAGTTTAATAATTAGTTACCTCCTAAAAAAGTACAAAGCGTTCGGCTTTGGTTTTGACATTGATTAAATTTTCTTAAGTAATTTAATTTATGGGTTCGCCATCCATTGTTTTGTTGCCCGATTTAAATTATATTTCAATTTAAATCTGGCTCAAGAAGAGCTGATTAAATTGCAGCTGTCAGTTTGTTTTGATTAAGTAATTTCACGGAGATTTTGCTTGCTTTTCATATTGAAATTAAGACTTTAAGTTAAAAATATAAGTTGGAAAAAAACCGCTTATTTTTAGTTACAGTTTGTTCGACTATAGATTTTTCGTAGATAGTTATCATATGGCCATGTTATAGACAGTGAAATAATAACACAGAATGTTACGTAAGGCAAGATATGTTATAGAATTACTAGAATATGAGTTTTTTCATACAATTAGTCTAGGAAATTATTGTTAGATTGCTTTTATTAAGCAAGCGAGACGTGGCGCGGCGAACGCGGAGATATAAGCAACGAAAAATGAATCTTAAGAGCTATAGAATAAGCGCCACGTCGCTTGTGTATAAATAGCGTCTAAAATACAAAAAGAATCTCACTTGCAAGGTAGCCAAGCTGTAAGCCAACGTTAATTCCACGCCCTACCTTTTGTAAACCCCTGAATAAAATCTCTCACCTGAGTTGTGTAAAGGTTAATACCGGAAAATTGTCGATAATCCCACGAGATGTTACTCTGGAATCAGCGGATGAGTTATGCATTATAAATGACATTCTGGTGACACAATATTGATTTTAGATTACAGGAAATGTGTTCGTATATTTTGAACATGAGCTAAGAGTACTCGCAGAGGGTTATGTTCTTTGAAAATTCTAAAAGGAAAGTTAAGACACAGAATAAATAATAGCACTGTTAAGACTAAAGGGTTATTAGCTTTTTTGTGTCCAGTTTCTGGTCAAACGTCTCTCTTTGGACAAAAGCAAGGCTAGTATGACAGTTAAAAAATCGGGTCTTTTTTTAAAAGTAAAAGTAAAGTTCTCCAGACTACAAATATAAAACACAATTATTCTTCTTCCTAACGCTTAGTTCTGTTTCTTATTCGGACCATTACCCGGGATAATTATGGCAAATCAATTCATTATAACGCGACTCCCATCTAACGAAGGATACGAGGGTTTTGCTGTATAATGGGCGAAAGGCTGACCACCTCACCATTATGTAACCTGTTCCATCTGATAACCCTCACAATTTGTGTCAAACGTGGCATCTAGTGGTTTTAGAACACTGATGCTCTGCCTACCCCGTTAGGGATCATAGGCGTGAGCGTATGTATGTATGTAATGTATGTTTGTCCCATCTAACCTTCATGGGGAACCTTACCGGCTTCGATCAGGCTGGCTAGCACTCTTCACAAATTTAAAGGTCTCGTTAGGGCACGCTATGAAGAACAATGTGGCTACTAATAGTAATAAATAACTATTTATCTGCAACGCGCTTTCCGACGCTGTGTGATGTGTGTGTGTATTATTGTATGTATATATTTATATATATATATACTAGCTTTCCGCCCGCGGCTCCGCCCGCGTGGACTACAGGTTATATCGTGCCCAACTGTGGGATAAAATGTAGCCTATGTCCTTTCCCAGGCTCTAATCTATCTCTGTACCAAAATTCATCAAAATCGGTTCAGCGGTTTAGGCGTGAAAAGGTAACAGACAGACAGACAGACAGACAGAGTTACTTTCGCATTTATAATATTAGTAGGGATTCGTATGTATAAATATGTAGGTATTTAATATATATTTTTTTATTTATTTATAGAACACAATGTACTTACACTTAA
Organism: Aproaerema taeniolella; assembly: GCA_949987775.1. Taxonomy (NCBI): domain Eukaryota; kingdom Metazoa; phylum Arthropoda; class Insecta; order Lepidoptera; family Gelechiidae; genus Aproaerema; species Aproaerema taeniolella. Next base: position 4,752,548 of record OX465246.1, on the reverse strand, counting down.
TAAAAAATATAAAATAAATTAATTACTACTTATAAATAAAATAGGTCATCCAATGCGTCCCCCCGAGGCACAGTACCCAACAGACTGGCAACATTCCCTCGTTGAATGGCCATACTAACTTTTTGCGCACAGAAGCTACCAGCCCGTGGGTCCCCTGATGCCTCACGGAGACGCATCGACAACTCCGCCATAAACAATTTTGCGTCCGAACTCCACGGACCCAGCGTCTCCACAGCGAACGGCACGAAAACATAATTATTTAACAGTTCGGAATACTTCCGGCGCTTCAGCCCCTCTGCTGCCGCAGCCGTTGCTCCCGCTCGCTGGGTTGTCGACGGTAAGTGAGATGGAGCCAGGGTATCCGCACACGTAGCATCCCAGACCAGACACTTCCCCACTTTCCAAGGGATTAACGTCATCCCGTCTGGCCTTTTTCCATCCGTGCGGAAAATGCCTAATGGCTCTGGTACCGAAGGAACGCCGGCGGAAACGAGCGCTCTACGAATTAAATCGTTAATGCTCGCATGCCGTGACCACCGACCGGCGCTCTTCTGGCACGAAAGACCGTGGTATCCTAACTCACTCACCGCCGCCCCGCAAACGCATTGGTGAGGCGCATTGATTTTTAGTCCCAGGCGCAACCCCACAATAAGCGACAATGAACGATTGTCGAGGAGGGTGCCCAGATTAGCAGATGGCAGAGCATGCAACCACAGCCCTGACTCCCTCTCCGACACCGCTAGCAGCCTCGCTCGCTCTGTCGGGTTTGCACAATTAGCCACTAGACTCTGTAGAGCAGTTTTGCATAGCGGCTCATCCCACTGCCTCTGAGAGTGCGGGGTACCAGGCAGTTCCTCATGGCAAATCCCCCGCCAAACTTCCCTTGCCTCCGCTAACCCTGCGATCTCAACGGTACCCAATGATGGGTTGAGGATATTTCCGCATAAGAGACCAGCAGCGTGAGCCGAGGATAAAAAAGCAGGCAAAGAAACTGCAGAGGCCCTCCTGATACCCAGCCCCCCAAATCGTATTGGAAGTGACGCCTGAGACCACGCTGCCTCATCCAACTGACAATTCAGAACCAACGCTAGAGTTTCTCGAACCAAACCGTCTAAATTTTCGAGCAGCGCTTCGTTCTGCCAAAGCTGTGTACAGCGTAGAACATAAGTGGATTTGGGTATAAAAAGGCAAAACCTGATAATGTAAAGCGCCATGTGAGCGTGTATTTTAAGTAGTCGCTCTGAGGACGAGCGAAAAATCTGTATATGTTCCTCTATGAAGGACGGGAACGATTCGTTAAAAATCGGGGCACCCAACAACCGCAGTGACTCACTCGATACTGTACTTGGCTAAGATGTTAAACTCCTCGACTATCTCGTTTCTTCTCGCGGGGCTTTATGAAGGCTGTAAAAATAGCTCACATTTGTTAAAATTCAACTGGAGCCCCACAGAGGCAAATGCTTCTCCAAGAGTTCGCAGATCTGAGGCAACAGACGAAGCGTCGCCGCCCAATGTTCCGTCATCCAAATACCATAAATTAAGGGCTGAACTCAAAGTGGTTATTATTGGATGAATCGCCAAACTGAAGATTGCGGGGCCGAGAGGATTTAATATATTTATTTTTGTAGGATATAATAGGTATAATTAATTTCTAACTTAATAAGTTATTCAGTACAACCGCTATGATATTTCCTCTCTCAAATTCTTCCCTAAGGTTGCCTGGAAGAAATCGCTGAAAGCGATAAGGCCGCCTTATTGTATATGCCTTGGGTTTTGTAAATGTATTTTTATTTTTAGTTATTTTCCTGTTTGTGTGTACAATAAAGTATATTTGATTTGATTTGATCAGGATAACACCTTCAGTCATCAAAATATCAAAAGCAATTCAACACATGTAAAATCGTTTTACATCGTTAAAATGTTTGGCACAGTCCCTGAATTTACTAATTCTAAAACTACTGAATCATCCACTGGTACACAAATTGTCAATCAGTCTTTGCAAATCCGCACTAACGTTGACAGGTGACGAATGAGAGCTTGCCGCTGATTGGCTAATATCGGCTGACGTGCGTCCGTATGACATACGAGTATATTTTTCTAACGGGTTTTAGAATTTGAAAATATTTTCAAGAAGTAGACTTTGATGGAGTAGAGTACTATGTTACTGGCCGGGAAATTGATGGTTATGGATTTTTCCATAGCCAGATCAGTTTGAATTTTTTTAAAGAAGCTAAATTCTCAGTTTTAAATCCCCGTCAAAATAGACGGGTGTTAAACTTTGACGTGTGTATCTTTGTGTCTGTGTATCTGTGTCTCTGGCTGTGGCATCGTAACAAATGAACCGATATCGATGTGGTTTTTTTGTTTGAAAGCTGATAATGTAATCGAGATGGTGATAATGTAGCTCTATTTGACCAAAATTGGTTCAGTTGTTTAAAAGTTTTAAGCAATTGAATTTCGGGGTTGAGACAAAATTTTAATTTTAAAGTCAGGTATGCCAGTTTATTTTTATTTCTTAGAGCTTGATTATCAAACATAATCAAGGCTTCGCTGTGAAAAAGGTTACTTACTAGTTGAATTGAATTAATTTGTACTGATATTCTGGATATGTGTTTATTTTTCACGACCGTTTTGCCGAGTTGTAGTGATGCTGCCTTTTCATCAACGGGTCTTGGGTTCGATTCCAAGGCAAATTTTTGTGTAGGACAGATGTTTGGTCTCGGGCGATGGGTATTAGTGGGTCTTTAGTATTTTCCGAGACACAAGGAAAAGCTTTTGAGTGTGTAGCGTTTATTATTTATTTATTTTGTAAAAATATTTGCCAAACTTACAAGATCTTGAACCTTTGTGTGTGATTCTGGTTGTATCAGATAATCTCTTTACGTTATATTTTAAAATCCTCTGAGTTTCAAAATAAAGACAAAATATGACAGCAATTTTATGACATCCATTTTATAACTCTAAAAAAATAAATAAAAAACAATTTTGATTAATTATAGCTAAAAACCATCTCGATGAGTTACGTCAGCTTTTAAAAAAAAACCGCATCGAAATTGGTTCATTCTTTTGGAGCTACGATGCCACAGACAGACACATAGATACATAGGTCAAACTTATAACAACCCTTTTTCTTATGGGGATTGAAAACAAGTATCACAACTCAACAAGAGATTGTTAAAAAATGCATACATATGTCTCTGCATACAGATAAACTCGTCAAACTTATAACACAACTCTTTTTTGTCGGGGGTTAAAAACATGAGACCTCACGCGCCGAGTGTGTATACTTGATAAACAGTCTAAACTTAGCCATGGATCGCAAATTACTTGCAATTATACCGAGAGCACTCGAGAGGATTACTGAGTAAACCATCTTGTCTAACTATGCGGTGTAACCCAAGGGTGGTAGAGTTTTATATTGTTTGGTATTAATAAAGCTAGTGATAATTTAGAAAACGAATAAGTTTATTTAAAACATGATAAGTGGTGATCGGTGGAAGCAGACTACCACACGGCCCTTTACAGTGCCTACCACACCGCATTAGATCATTGCATGCCACCTAACATTCAAAACAAATTGAGATGTCGTTGCCTAGGATTGATTGATAGGAGGCGGTTCTCATGAATTTGCGTTTCCTTAGTCGCCTCTTACGACACCTACTGAAAGGGATCTTTCAGTAGGTCTACATCTCTGCTGTGGCATATCAGTGAGATTCAAAAGTTGGTAGGCAAAGCTTACAATACCTTTACTAACCCATATTAGGCAGGGGACTACTCTGACAAACCATTTTAAGAAGAAAATTAAATAAAACTTCAACGTTTGGTTTTAATCATCTCAACTCAACACATATACCGATACAGTATCTGAAAGAGTAGATGAATCTCCTGATTGGGTGTTATGAGCAGAAACCAAGCTCGCCATTATTTTTCTACCTACGTTGACGTCATACGAGCGATTTAAATAATAAAGAAATAAAATAAACGCTAGACACTCAAAGGCCCACACTAAGGTTTTCCCTTGTGTCGTGGGTCCCTTGGAACACACATAAAGACAAACACAAACACCCATGACCCGAGAACAAACATCTGCTTTTTACACAAATGTTTGCCCCGACTGGGGATCGAACCCAGGACCCGCCGATCAAGAGGCAGCGTCACTACCACTCGACCAAACTGGCCGTCAAAATTTAGTAATGGAACACTGCTAAAAGAAGCAAATTATGCTCCCTTTTTGACACGCGCAATAGTCTCCTCGTCGTCGTCTGTCTGTGCGCGTATCACTTAGACCATGCCCGCGTAATCTAATATAAATTATTATTTCGAGTAGCACTGAGGTTACGCATCGCACAAATGTTTTGTTATATCAAGTTTCACCCGGCTTTCTTAATGTTGACTCACTCGCATACACTACGTGTCACGTCAAAGCACATTACTCTTAAGGTAGTTTAGTCTTAAGAAAATATGCGTACTTTTCATACCACTCTAAATTACTTATGCATTAACCGAGCCTTTTGTTCGTGTGGTTCTGAACTCCATTCTCCTCCGGGATCAACATTTGCTACCCGTCGCGCTTGCGATACAAATCATGCACACAAGGGTGTGCAAGAATCGCTCGAAGGTTTAAACCGCAAGAACTTTCATAGGTATGTCCAGATGTCCGACAAACAGAGGGACATCTACACATACCTACGAAAGCACCCAAGCAGAAATAAAGAGGCTTCGCTTAACATATAATAGTAGATTAAGCAACAAGGGGATAAAACAGTGTATTATGTTACGGGCAGCATATTGAATTCTGAGCGAAATGAAGGATTCTGTAGTTAATTATGGTAAGAATCCTGAATGAAGCGAAGGATTCAAGACTGCCCAAGACTAAAACACTTTTATCCCCGAGGAGCTTACTCTACTTTATACACCTACTGTGAGGTTAAATAAAAAAGAAGTTATAAATTCATCCCATCAATAATGTTTTGAGCCTCTGTTTCTATGTCAGAGTCGCTGGAATTACATACTGGACTTTTTTTAAAATTTATTTAAAAAACTTACCACAAAAAAATTTAGTAATTCGCGGTAAAATTCACAGATCCAAAATCACCGACGACGTTTTCTTATAATATTTAGTTCCGTAGGCATAGGAAAGTCAATAGCTAAGACATAGAGCCAAGTTTTTAGACTAAATATTTTTAATAAAAGTAAAATATCTTTGATGTGTCAAATTTTATCGTTAAAATTTACTTGGACCAAGGAAGTTAAGCCTTCAACAGCCTTGTTTTTTTTTCGAAATTATTTTTAATAGAAGTTTTTGTTGAAATTTTGGCGTTCCATATTTAAATGTCATTAATGCCCAAGGGAAGTTCCATACAATTTTATTTCCCTTAAGCTTTAATGGCTTACTTTTCAATTTAGAATACTTGACGTATAAAACGTGCTCCAAATGCAGGTGGTGTATAAAATAGTATACAACACTAAAATTAAAAATTTTGAATCACCCCCGACATTCGATTGCTTATAACTTTTAAACGGCTGAACAGATTTTGATGAAACATGGCTAAGAACACTCGGGATAAAATTATTTATGACACAAAAAAAAAACTAAATGAAAATCGGTTCATCCGTTGGGAGCTACGATACCACAGACAGATACACAGACAGACACGTGAAACTTATAACACCCCTCTCTTTTTGCGGTTTACAAAGGTCGGCAAAATAATTCGAAAATAGCAAAACGTAACTCGAAACCAATGATGTGTGAATGGCTCGTAATGACTATATGTATAATTTTCTATGGCCCTATTCCGCTGTTTACATAAAACCCCTAAAATCCCATTTCCTATCGTATACAGGAAGATATTGGATTTATTCATGCATGTACATGCTTTGATCATTTACTTAAATTCATTTCGGTTTCAATTTACCAAACACAGTGTCATCTAAATGGATACGACGATATCCATACGTTTTACTAATTTGATTCCTTATTTGCGGTTTCTGAATTTCATGCTGTCTATTTTCAACCGTACACGTATGACTTTAAGAGCTAATGCATAATTTATTCATGTAAATTTGTGAGATTTAACCTTGTCGTCGAAGGTCTCGTGTGTTTCATTAGAGCAATTAGTTTGTGACAGAGAGAGAAGATGTTATTAAACTCTGTTTTCGAATATCCAAGTCATGTTTTTGATATGAGCTTTAACGTAATGTTTATAATCCTATTTACTACTAATATTATAAAAGCGAAAGTTTATAAGAATGTATGGATCTTTGTGACTCCTTCACGCAAAACTACTGGACGAATTTTGATGAAACTTTTCAGTAATATAGCTTAGACATCAGGATTACACAAAGGCGATATCATTGTAGACAATTTAAAATGCGCTGTGCCAAACTATATAATATTATTAATAAACATTTCAATATTTATACCAAAACGTTGTATGAATGCAAGAGTATCATACCTAAATGGCTTGAACCAAAATCCTATGACGAAGTAGAGGAATATTGATGTTGACAGTGTTTGATTTTATGAATTATTGTATGTGAAATAAAAAATAATGCTAGAAATATATTAATAGCCGAAAACAGCTCTAAAATTGGTTTATAAATGAACAAGTTATTGGCATTTATATTATCGTAAGGACTAGCTATCTCGTTTTGTGGGGAGAGCTAGCTATCTCGTTTTTACCTACGCAAACAAATGGCGGTGACGCCACATGTCTGTAAGTGCATCTCTTTTTGGTTGTTTGACAGTTTCCCCCTCTACTGAAATTTAATAGCTTGTAACTTTTTTATTTCTTAATAGTTTTCAAAAATTATTTCGGTTTTGGGTTTTGGATTCAGTTCCCTTTTAAGATAAACAATAAAAAAAAAAACAACATCTGGGTAGCTAGTGGAACTTCTAAATAATGTTACCGATCCCAAGACATAGTCATAGGGCTAGCTGCTCAGCAGCCCGAGCTACAAGTAAAAGGATGTACACAATACATTTTAAACAAACAAAATAAAACCTGGCAAGTCTGCGCACACACACACACACTCACTATAACTTAGCTTAGATGTTTGCTTGGATGCTTGTTTGTAATGGAAGAGCGGTGACTCCTGACACAGGCGATGAGCTTACTAGGAGTCTCCTGCCACTAGTTTTAAGATTACCATTATAAAAAAGAAATAAAGAATTTTATTTATTATTTATTTATTTATTTTCAAGTATTCCCACATGAATGAAGTCCCGGGTGAAAAACTTGTTCTAAGTAAAACATAAATAGTTACCGACAAAACTTTAAAATTAAAATTAAAAATAAATCTTGATGTGAAATGATGAAAATAAATGAAAGTTAAAATACATCACAATTTCTCTAGTCAATTCCAATTTCTCTAGTTATTTCCTACCGAAGTCCGACGCCAAACAGCTGGCTGTGTTCCGCCGGTGCGTAAGAGTACTAGTGCCTAAAAGGCATTTTCTGGGTTAACTCGATCCATTGTCGACCTCATCTATGATTTTAGTCAACATTGAGGTCAAAAGTTAACAAATCTTATAATAAAAATAAATCGATAGATGGCCACGTTTTTCTTAAATCAATAACTAAATAAAAAGAAAATTCTAGAGACACCTGTCGACTCATAAACCTGAATGTTATCAATCTTTTCCTTTGTACCTATAAGACGAAAAGAATTGTTGGAATTATCGAAAATCCCACGGGAACAAAGCTGGTCGTCTTCTTGTATTAGTCCTTATTCTTATAAAAACTTTTATTTATTTATGTAGATGATTCCAGTTGATGTAAATCCTAGACACAATTAGAGGGCGCTTTCTGAGTTCACATTACATTAGCATAATCGATGTGACTTCAATGTGCAACAATGCAATGAAGTGAGGGAGTAACTGTGCCATGTCAAGCTCTAACTCTTTATTTTTTAAAGTATCGTTTAAGAATAACAAAAGAAAAGATAAAAATCGTTTTTTTTTGGTGTCACCCCATGTATTCAATTCCTTATAACTTTTAAACGGTTAAACCAATTTTGACCAAATAAAGCTAAGAACAATCTCAATTACGTCAGCTTTCAATCAAAATCGAAACGCATCCAAATCGGTCCATTCGTTTAAGAGCTACGATGCCACAGACACACAAATACACTCGTCAAACTTATAAATATGTAGTGGAACAACCAAAATAATCTAAAATGCTGCCGAATAAAATAACAGCAAAGTTTAAGCTGTGAAATTCGAAACAACATTTTTCATTCGCAAAGTAATTAATAAAGCCGAGTTTTCTAAAGTCTAGTTACAGCGATGTACTGCTATGTACTTAAAACTGCATATTAAGCTGCAAATTTAGTTAGCACTCATAGCCCAGTGGCACTCGCTAACCTCAGCCGATCAATGAGGTTAAGCAACGTACTCAGAGGTAAGTAAAAGGTGACCAAAGTGGCAATTTATCAATTTATCACGAGCGTTTTCGTGCTTCGGACGTTAAGGGCACGTTAAGCGGTGTCGGTCCCGGCTGTTGTCGATTGAATACAGTCGTTAAAACCAAGTCGGAGGCCATTTGGTGGATTGAAAACTCTGACACCAAGGTCAGTCAAGTTCGCCAGGCACTTGACTATACCCACACGATAAAAAAAAAGAATATACGCGTCAAATTTATAATACTCCCCCCTTTTTGGGGCTTAAAACAGTCGTCCGTTTATTCTTTTCTTAAACTAAAACCTATATACTTGTAAATATTTTTGTGTAAGTTTTTTAGATTTGCGAACTGATGAATTCAACGGTTCAAATCTTGATCGAAAGGAATATTGTTGAATAAGTTAATCATTACATTTTCTTTTTTTTCTGATACTTACTTGCATAAACCAGCGAAAATGAAAATAAAATTTCGACTACCCCAAAAAAATAATTGAAATTTGAAATTCTATTTCAACTACAGTGCCCTATACGAGGAAAATCAGTATCACATGGCTGATATACGTTCATAATCTTACTATAACTCTCGCGCTAATATTTTCGTACCACTGCTTATTAATGGCGCCAATAGACGGGAGTATTGTGCCAAAAGGTTGGATTTATTGCAGTTGTTGTTGTACTGCCTACACTCGACTTAACTTGCACTGACAGACCGCACGAAGTTGCTAATGATGGGAAGTAAGCTTGGGAATATCCGAAAGAAAGGATCATGTTTCGGTGCAAACTACAAGAACTGACTTATTATTTGGTGAAAAAGTAAAAAAATAAGAAGATCTGTGGTCTCTGCTTACCCCAATGGGATAAAGGTGTGAGTATGTGGAAAATAAGAAAAGAGACTCATCTGCTTCGTCATAATTTAAAACTAAAACAAAACCGCTCAGTAACAGGCCTCGTCGTAATTAACCTAACCTACCACAAAACCCTAATCAGAAATACCCTCCCATAGATTCCCCCGCTCAAAGGTGCCCAAGATGCTTGCCACGTTGCATGGTTAGCGAAACCTTTTGCACGAGAAACGATCCCGAGCGAAGGTCACCAGTTTTTTTTGTCACAGAAGTCTGCCGATCTCATCAGTGACAAGATGCCCTTAGAACCCCAGCTCAATACGGTTTCGACTGCAAAAGAATACAAAAGAATACGAAGTTTTTCATGCTGGAAAACAAGAGAGGCTTTTGACACCTTAGACGTAGATAGCGTAAAGATCACAGGGTAGTATTGGCAAACAAAAGGTAACGAGTTTGGTACCCAGTGCTGCCCTGTACTTTTTTTGAGTAACGTGAGTCTAAAAGGCGCTCAAACGGAGAGTGATATGAATTGAATATGATGGAAGTCTGAAGTGAATACTTATTGATCCTGTCAAGATCCCCTGTAATTTGGGTCACAGAAATCAGAAGGCAGTTGTTCTACTGTAACTAAATTATCTGATGTGCCATAAACCTGGGCCATGATCCAGTTTGTTTGATTTGCGAATTGGATTAAATCAAATCGTTAACTAAATTTTATTTGATTTAGTAATAAAATGACAGAGGACATTTGAAATACCTGCGGAGGGAATGTGTTTCAATTAATTTTTTAATCATCATTCCTTAATTTCTACTAAATGCGAATATTTCACATTTACTTGTTATCGAGTCCCATCACTATATATTGAGCTGAAATATCATCGGAAAACGTTGGCATTAACTGCAATAATTGGCGAATGAGATTCGTGGCAAGCGATACAAGTGGAAATTGAAAATTAGTGGTAATGCAATTTTCTAACACTGCTACTGCGCTGTTTTCTGTGTTTTTACACCCAATGATTGTCTAAGGTTATGTTTGTGTATTTATAGAAAATTACAGACTGTAATAACTTTATGCAATATATGAAGTTTTTTAATAAACACTTATACCCCAAGTACTGAATATATGATATATGAAGTGACATAATATGAAAATGAATTTCAAAAGTGCTAAATTGAACGACTGTCCCCAGTTCAAGAATCAAAAGTAATTTGCTGACTGAGAGTATGAGAAGGTAATCCTAATGCAGACTTGCGAAAAATACCTGGTACTTTAGGAAGCAAGGCACATGCCCCTTGATGGAGACGTGTATAGGCAGATAACAATGATGATTTGGTACTTCTACAAATTATTTTATTTATCGATGCGATCGCAATTAATTTCCTTTTTCATTTCAAATAGTTTTACTAACTAATGGTTCCCTGTCCTTGCTGCACTCGTTCTTCGTCTAATAGCCTTCAGAACTTACTTCCACGCTGGACTGGGAGTGAAATATAATAAAAGAATGTGCCAGCTGCCAACTTTTCCCAGGCATACTTTAGTTACCAGTGAGTGGGACGCAAAAATGTCCTTGATGTGTAGGCAAAAGTAGCTGACAACCTATCATTTCATAATTTTAATTTATTTTCATGCATAACCAATAAATGTGTCGTATAATAACTCGCAAAAATATTACAAATACATTTTAAACATCACCACCATAAATACTCATATTCTAGCTAATAACTCTCAGAATTAATGTTAAATGGGACTCAAATGATTCCAGAACGTATAATGTTCTGCCTATCCCAAAAAAAGTTTTTAGGCGTGAATGTATATATAGGTAGTAAGGAAGAAATGCATCAAACAATATTAAAATGAAATTGAGAAATGGAAGAAATGTATGTCAAACGTGGCGTCAAGTAATTTAAGTACCACAAGATGCTCTGCCTACTCCTACAGCGAAATTTGCTGCATGAATGGTTTCACGAACTCCGTTAATAAATTCAGTATAACTTGTAAGTGTAATCGAGAGAGAATGAGAATCTTATCAGATTTCGCTGCAGGAAGGTACGACATTCACGCGTGTCCTAGATTGCCAATCGATTGCACTAGTAGGTACTCGAAAATGTTAAGCAGTAAACTGAAAAGAGGTTATTTTCTTCTCAATAGAGTAATTTCCGTTCACAAAGTGTTTCTTAACCTTTTCCGTGTTTCTTATACTTCGAACTTCTTTCATGATTCCCAATTCACCCCAAAAAGTTACAGCTAATATAGGTATAGATTCAGACAAAGGGCAATAAATAAAACCATTACAACCCCTCGTCCTATCTTCAAAACTAATATTATCATAAAACAGCCGCTTATAGTTTCAGTGCGAACTCAGAAACGGGTCATCCGAAATTACTCATTCATTGATATTACGAGAATATCTCGCCATCCCATCTCTACCCTTTTGTATAAAGGTAAATAGCCCGAAATAAAATGAGATAAATTTACTTGTGCGAAATCCGTCTCTTTCGGTGGGTCGTGTAATATGATGCGAGGTGGCTGGCCGACAGCGCTCTATATCGCATTAGAGTTTGTAAGGATAGCTTTCAAATATTCTACGTTGTAAGTAAAATCACTTTCACTTTATACATCTACTAGCATCCCACTCGGGACTTCGTTCCTGTGGGAATTCGGGAAAATTATGTAGCCTATGTTGCTCTGGGACCTAATGGTGAAAGAATATTTGAATTCGGCCCAGTAGTTTTTAAGTTTATTCGTTACATACAAAAATACAAATCTTTCCTCTTTAAAATATTAGTGTAGAGTAGAGTTTGCAAGGATAGCTTTCAAATATTCTACCTTGTAAGTAAAATCACTTTCACTTTATACATCTATAACATCATCACAATACAAATATTTGTGGGTCCCATTGTTAAAGTAATTTGTTAAAGCCAGATGTTTGTTCCCGGGTCTCTCTATGGGTCACAGTTAGTCTCAAGTGACAAGGGGAATCAAGTGTTTTTCAGAGCGTGTATTTGTATTGACATTTCCTTCCTTCTCATGTAGGTATATTCAAGTGAGTGGTAAAGTTGGCTAAGCCTGGTGTCAGGGTTTTCGATTAATTAACTCCACGTCTTTATTTCGAAAATTTTATGTTTAAATGTAAACCTTTTGATACAGTTCTATGAACACTGATGGAATTACTGAAATCTTGTCATTATTTTCGCTCCGATATTATTTTCATCATAAAGTTCATTTTCAGATCAACCCCATGGGTATCTCATTAAATTCCATCCTCGAAAGGGTCTCCTCAAGATTTCTGCTGCGATATGACGTCATAATTTCAATAAACGTCCTCTGCACTGGTTCGAACCAGTTTTACTTCGGCACCTCGGGTCTCACTATCAGATCGGCTCAAAGAAACGTATATTATTTTCTGAACGACCAAAGGTTCTGCTTTCCTTTCATTTCCTTCAATTCGACAAAGTATCAATAAGTTTCTGGTGTTTCGCCGTGGGTATAGACGACTTGGTAATCTTGACCCTTTGAATGGATTGTAGTATTATCTTTTGTGCCAATTTAAAAATCGAACTTTTCGTGGAAATGTTGGTCACTTTTTTATGTCGATGTTTACGTTCAATCATATTTTAAAATGATATGAAACGAATATTTGACGAATTAAGACACTTTAAATTCACTCCATGGCTCAGACACACTGTCAACACCAAAAAAAGAAATTCGGGAAAACGCCAACGAGACAACAGTCTGCTAAAATGGCGATATAGTAGTGAACGCTTTGGACTATCAAGCAATATACTCGAAGGAATCCATTAGGAAACTATAGCTATAATCCTACAGATGATTTCACGCTTACTGTTAATAAAATATATCACAAATAACGTGGAAACACAAACACCTTATGCTATTTAAAAAAAAACATACAATAGCAGCAAAAAAACTTTCAAAAGCATATTTTATATAGCTGTCGTGGCAATAAGAAAGATGTTTTAACCCGTCGCGCGCTTGTTTAGGGCGAGTGCGATACAAATCCTGCACACACGGACATGCAAGAATCTCGCGAAGGTGAAAGAACTAATCTATGCCAATGATTGTTCCGTAAACAAATAAAGATACTAAAGAAAGTACACTTTAATCTAATTCACCCTAAACACTGCTTCTCATCCAATACGATAAGGGAAACACTTAGCGGAGGAGGAGTGAAAACTGCTGTACTTTCACAAACTTGAAAGTGAGCATCAAATTAAGTACTTAGCTAAAGATTAACGAACGCAAACTTCGTAATTGGGGATCATCTTAAGGAAAAATCCCAAACTTTGAAGAAATAAGCCTAAAGATTGTTTTTGTTATTTCCTCAATGGTTTTAATTTGTAAAGTGCTTCCCTTTTGTTTGGTGGAAGTTTTTTAGAGCTTATAGATTGTATCATTGCGAAATTTGTTGTAAAAGTTGAAAGTTGTAGTCAATTTTTTTGTTACAATTTCAGATATTATTTGTTTTGATGTTCAAAAATACATTGTTTTATAAAATAAAACCCAAACACACAAACCAATGTCACAATTTGTCAAAATTAGCAATATTAATCAAGGACAATATTTCTCAGAATTTATATTCAAGTTTCTACGAATGCTGTTTCAGGGGTTTATACAAATTTATTCTTGAATTGTAATATGCCGGGCTGCGGTCTTTGCATACACTTCAATTTTGCTCAAAGTTAAAAGCTTTAGGGTGGTTTCTACAATTCTGTATTTTGAAAGCCGCTATCAAACGTTGTTCCATCTGAACTCTAATTTTATTGTGGATAAACAAACATTTAGTATTTTTGTGTGTTATTTTAATAAGTTTTTGCTTCCGTTTTTTTTTTCAATTTCCAATCTGCTTTATCTTAACGTTTTTTCACTACTGAGCCAAGGCTTTCTGCAAATATTTTTTTAGATGATAATTATTTTTGAGACTGTTGGCTCTCGCATGCGCTTTGGTTTTTTAAAATAGCTCTGCTGTCTGTTTCATAATATTCGACTTTTACAGTAATTTTCATTTTCTGCTCATTTGCTTGTCAAGTAAAGATATGTTTTCGCTATTCATGTAAAATCTACTTTTCGGCCAAAGTTTCTATAGCTCTCACCTACCCCCTATAACAACCTTCAAAATTTTTTTTTCTGTAGTTTACCATGTTCCGATATCTCAGAATATCCAAATATGACTTTGACCTTTTAGACTGACAGTGGGTAACCTCGAGACGTAATTGGTTTGCCAATCTGAAGACGAATTCTTTACGGTTGCTTGTCAATCAACATCCAAAATAGAACCTAGTTAAGGTCGGTAGACATCACTAGCGGGACAAATTTACAATTTAAGATCTGTTCATTTTTCGGAAGCGCTCTTCTCAGCTATTAGCAATGTTTTTGAGCTCTCGTTAGTTAGGATAAAGTAAAGCCAAAATATCTTGCTCCTCTTATTTTCGACCTTTGTCTCAAAAATTTTTAGTGATATGTTTTCTTTTTTGTTTTGGTAACATACTTTGACTCCATTAGAATTTTTGGGGCTAAAATGTATGGTGTATATCCATCTTCGGCTTTCATCTCACCGTCAGGTTTCATCTTGTTCGTATAACGTTAGCAGACCGCGCTGAATCTTCAGGGAAATTCGTTGTACAAACACATAACATAAACAGTTCACGATGAAATCCGCTACAAGTCAGACTCAACCCTTACGGCAATAGTTTCTTAGAATCGTAGACAGAGTAGTTGGTTGGTGTAACTTTGTGTGGCTTTACTCTGTGCGGAGGCCGAAACTTTCCTTTGAAGAAACGTATAGAAAACAGATAAAAGGAATATGTTTGCAAACGATCATCGGAGTTATAGACAGATAGATAAAAATTTTATCTACTGCTCTTGCCAATTCTTATGCTTATAATGAATTTATTGCAATAAGAAAGTAACACAATTTCTACGCTGGACCGGGTGCGAAAGAAAAAGCTGTCAACTCTTCCCAGGCATACTGTAAAAGTCAGTAAGAGGGACGCGAGGGTCTTGATGTATTATAGGCGAAAGGCTGACAACCTCACACTGTTATACGTCATGTTTCATCTAACAACCTTCAGAATTTATGTCAAATGTGACATCAAGTGTCCTGTCTGTCAGACTTGCCTAACTTTTTCCAAGTATTTCTCCAAATGAAGAATGTTTGGATACTTGATGAAATTAATGTTGCGTATTATTTGCTTTCTTATTATTTATTAGCTTTCATCTTCAATCAATGACTGGCCTGATAGCTCAGTGGGTACATGACCTTGCCTACTGATCTAAAGATTGCGGGTTCATTTCCCCACCAACACAAAATTTTTAAAGAAGTTGTGAGGAGTATGGGTGTTAGTATAATATGTAAGTATTTACATTAAAAAAAACAACGGGTTACACTCCGGGAGTGCCAGTAGAAGTGAAAACTTGAACATTAATATTGTGCATTAATATTTATATTTAATTTTTCCTATGCTGACACCGGATGACATCTTGACTTTTGCAGTTTTAATTTCCTATGTTTATCAAACCCCCTCCGTGACATCTTGACTTTTGCAGTTTTAATTTCCTATATTTATCAAACCCCCTCCGTGACATCTTGACTTTTGCAGTTTTAATTTCCTATACTGATTAAACCACCCTCCGCCTTACCCTGACGCGAGTTTAACATTTTACCCATACTTGTACAACGCCGCTAAAGAAGTTTTCAATTCAAAAATACATGTAAGAAGTAGTATATCAGTTATCTAGTACCCATATTACAAGCCTGGCTTGGTAAGGGGCTAGATAGCGTTGTGTGAATTGTCCAAGAATATGTTTGTGTAACACTTTTATTCACATAGGCTTCAATAAATTTTACTAAATTTATGGATATGGACAGCTTCAACAAAAGCAATATTTCGAATTTCTGGGGACAGAATCCATTTTCTTTAAGCAAATCTAGTGTAATCAATGCAAATAAAACCTAGACTTTACGATTCAGATGGAAAAACACATACGAACTTTAGTTTTATGTGTTTGCGACACCTGTCCTTTGTTTGTGCAGGTTTATAACTTTTAGTTTTCATAGATATGGGCAGAAGCCCATATCTATGGGCAGAAGCCCATATCTATGAAACTAAAAGTTATATTGGCGATATTGTTCTCTTTGCTCCTACGGCTGCTGAACAGAAGTTTACTAGCATCGCTCTATCTACCTACTTTGGAAAAACATAAAAATTGATTAATTTCATTTAAAATAACCAGTTCGAATCGGTTTTCTGCTTAAAATCCTGCCACGTTTTTGACTTCTTTTGTATTTTTGAAGTGAAAACTTCTTTAGCGGCGTTGTGCACTTTAAAGCATGGGTACAAAATGTTAAACTCGCGTCAGGGTCACGTGTCTGTCACGTCACGTCGCAGGGTCACGCCATAGACGCCGGGGCAGACCCAAAAAGAGATGGCGTGACGATTTGGATGCTTACTATTCCAGATGGCCGGAACTTGCACAAGATCGCAAGAAATGGAAGGATGCGGGGGAGGCCTTTGCCCAGCAGTGGGATCTTGTAGGCTAGATAAAAAAATATATATATACAAACCTTGAGTTTCGAAGAGAGGCGGCCCTGCCCACCGAGGGGCAGGGCCGCCTCTCTTCGAAACTCAAAGGTGGTTTAGGCCATAGTCAACCACGCTGGCCCAATGCGGGTCGGTGACCCGCGCGCCTTTCGTAGTCGAATTTTCTTTAAAGTGCGTTTGTCGTCAATGTCATCATGATCTTTTCCTTCACCGCATTAATAAAAAATCCGTATGTAAATCCGAAAAAATGAATTTAGTGATACAGACCTGCACCAGGATTTGAACCCGCAACCTTCCAGACAAGTCTGGCACTTCATCAACCTAGCTATCGCCGCTTTTGTAACAAGATTTATGGCGTAGACACCGATTTGTG
Organism: Aproaerema taeniolella; assembly: GCA_949987775.1. Classification (NCBI taxonomy): domain Eukaryota; kingdom Metazoa; phylum Arthropoda; class Insecta; order Lepidoptera; family Gelechiidae; genus Aproaerema; species Aproaerema taeniolella. The sequence goes on along the minus strand of OX465246.1, from coordinate 4,735,375 downwards.
TCTAGCATTCAGCCTTAGTCGACTATGTACCTTTTCTAGCGCAAATAATAATAGAAAGATTAAGATATATTTAAATCGAGCTAAAAGAAGAAAACCAGTTTAATTTTTTTCACTGTATCAAATTTTCTATTTACCTCTAGTTTCCATTTCAAGTCCATCTAATCTAACCTTTACTTAATTTCATCTATATATATATATATATATATATATATATATATATATATATATATATATATATCTCTTCTTTTTCTATTAGGAATCTTACTTTTTTATCTCTATATTATTTATTTTTCTTTTCTTTGTTTATTTCTCCGTAATATGTTGGCTGCCCACATCGACTTCCTTCAGTTACCTTTAAGATTATTTTATTAATAGTATCTATCATACATAAAATAAGTCTAATAAATTAGTAAAAGCTCCATATCTTCACATCACGCCTAACTTGTACTAGGCTAGCATAAAACACAAGCGATGTAATTGTGATCGTCCATCAATTTTTATTACAACGTCGCGTGCGCCGATAAAATCAACAAAGGAAACTTCAGCCTTGCTGACTGAAGTAAACATAGCTATCGCACAGGATTGAGTAATAAAATTATACGGACAGAAAGTTTTATGTCTGCTTTGGTGTCTGCAAACCTGTGAACTATAATCTAGCGGGGCAAACTGAAAAAATAAATGATCAAACTTAGTTGTAAAGAGTTCGTTTTCTGGGCGAGTATGCTTTATCTTTGATCACATATTTTCCCCAGCACTAAATTGTAATCAAAAGTTAAAAACTTTATACAAATAACTGTAATAAAATAATTTTCACCCCTAACATTCTGATTGCCTGATCCAATTTTGATAAAATACAGCTGAGAACCATCTCGATCACTTCAGTTGTCAAAAAACAAAACCGCATTAAAATCGATTTATTCGTTTAGGCCTACGATGCCATAGACACAGACACATACTCGTCAAACTTATAACACCCCTCATTTTTTGTCAAGGGTTAGAATTTTGTAGAAGATAGACATTGTGTAAGAGAGTTAGTATACATTGTATGTTATTACAGCCATTTCAAATGCAGACGCTTTGCATCCCTAAGATGCCGTTGATTTCATTATCTCAAGTATTTCATTATATTTGACTTTGATCTAGTGTAAGGTAAATTGTGTAGTTATTTATATTGTTTCAACATTCAAGAGGCAAAAGACGATTTTATTTTATGTCAAAAGGAGATAGCTGTGTCTGACTTAGCAGTGGTCGTTTCTAGGCTAGCCAGGATTATGAATAGTCTTGCTGGAGCCTGACGAGCTTCTAACACCCATTTGTTAAGCAAATCTGTATTTACGTACTAGCTTTCCGCCCGCGGCTCTGCCCGCAACCTAATTTTTTTTTAAATAAAAAGTATCCTATAAACCTCACGGAGCCCGAGACCTTTCCAACGAATGCAAAACCGTGGAAATCGGTTCGTGCGTTCTGGAGTTATAGCGTCAGGAAGGAAAACCCGACTTATTTTTATATAGTAGAAGATAGTAATGTAAACAGTCATAACTCTAAAATTTAAGACATTTGATCGTTTATAACTCGTAAACGGCTGATTCGATATTAATCAAATATAACTAAGGATAAGTAAGACTCATCTCGTTCAGGAGCTACGATGTCACAGACAGACACACAGACACTCAGATACACAGACATACAGCACGTCTAACTTATAACACCCCTTTTTTTGTCGGGGGTTAAACATTTTTAGAAATTCTCTCGCAAGCACTGAGCACGTAATCAATAGAGGTGCAATCTAAGGTGATCAGTTTTTCACTCTGTGATTTTGCACAGAAATTAGTAAGGAGGCGCGCAACAGCTAAGGTGATGGATAACCCCCATTACCTTAGCTGTTGGTGAGATTTTTTTCTCACTAATTTCCGTTCAAACTACGGTGTACGTGTTTGGTTGCGGGACACAAAAAGGTACAAAGTTTAATCATGAAAGAAAAGCAGCTCCTCTTGCAGCTTTTTAATTATTCTCTGTCACGCCATTGCATCGTAAAATCAGCAGCAACTCGCTGATAAAATAATTTAATAGTCCATTACGAAGCTCTCTTTACTATGTCTCTGAAAAATTTAATTAAAACCGCCAAGCCTGCAAAGAGTTGTGATATGAAACCAAATTGAGTGGGTGCTACTTTGAATAGGGTACGTAATACGGTAACTCGATATTTTCGTAATAGGTAGGTTGTCTGCCTTGTTAGCTCCTTTGTACACATTGTTATTAGATTCTATCAGATTTTACGAAAATCTACTAGTGAGTAAACTAAATAATATAGCAAGTGCTAGAGAAAAAAAACGTTTTACGAAAAATTTTCGAATTGAAAATGTTTCAAAATGTTTAGTCTGTCACCCATTTGCAGAAACGTTTATTAAAAGTAATGCTTCTTTAAATATCATACTGTCACTTTCCGCCTTGTTGACATAAACAAGGACTGTATTACATTTAAAAGCTTAATTTTAATTAATGGTTCTACAACTGGGTCTGTAAAAGTTAGTACAACGCTTTCAAGCGTTTCCACGTCGCTAAAGAACATTTTGTTTCTAATATTCCATTTCAACCCACAAACTACAACAATTCCTATTGAAATAACCACTCTGTTCTAAACATAACAAGAAAATAACCCATCGAGTCGAGACACCAAAGACCGCGAGTTTTCCATTACACTCGAAAAAAAGGTATGTCAACACACCCTTACAACCCGCCCTTTGGTCCTCCCAGTCTCCTCTTGGACGCGACAGGCTCTGCGCGTCTCTACGCGGGTGAATTTAAGTGACTCGGATACACGTGATAGAACTGTCAAATTCATATTTTGCTTGAATTTCGAGCGTACGAAAACATCAGCTGCCACTGCTGTTGGCGGCGTTTTGGGAATCGAAAAGAAACAAGTGAAAAACGGTAGGTGTCGATTTTTGTTCCGTTTTTGTCGGCTTTCTGAATTTTTGTTTTTATTTGTTTAGATAAACGAGTATTTGCTGCAGTTCTGCAGTTTATGTTCTAGAATGTTAATATTTAGATGGTTCAATAGCTGATTACTGTAAAATTGTAAGCTTTTATTGTATGACGACAGAGATCAGCTGGTTGTAAGGGCTCGTACACTTCAAGTGCAAAATGATAAAGCTAAGCGTAAATGTGTTAGTTTATTTACGTATTCTTGAAGTAAATATACTACTATAGCTGTCAGTTTCTATCATTACTTATGATATTAGATTAGTATTGCAAAAAGTAGGGCTATGAAGTATGTCTTTATTAGTAACAAATCTGTCAAAAAAACGAGATTTCATTGGTGCCCTTGAATTAGGAGGCAGGGTCACATCGATTACCAAAACTACATATTTGATAGCAAACATCAGGTGGTAAGTCTACGAAATAGGTAAATACTTAATGGGGCTTTGCATCCTGTATTACACAGGGTAGAATTTTATAATACCATCTGAAAGAAAAGTACTCTTAAATACTGTAGATAGAAAATTGTACTCAGGGAAAACATTCCTTTATTTTTGAAAAGAAGAAAAACTGCATTCAATTATTTTCGAAAATTCGCTTGCCACACCCGGGAATCGAACCGACTAAAATCTGTAAGAATTACACCCTTTACTTTTGTTGCATCGATCGCTAGGGTCATTATAAGGATTAAATCTCTTTAACAAACTTGGTAAATTAGATGAAAGGAAAACTATGAAATCGTCAATTAAACCATTGAATTTAGCATGTTGGTATTGACCCATTGAATTCATAAGTCTGGATTTGATTGTTATCCTTTCATTTAATTTAGCAAGTTCGTTAGAGAAATTTTATCCTTATAATTGACCCTAACGATCGATGCAATAAAAGTACAGGGTATTCTTACAGATTTGAGGCAATTCGAATCCCGGGATTGTCAAGCGAATTTTCGAAGATCCTTGAATGTAGTTTTGCTTCTTTTCAAAAATAAAGGAATGTTTTCTTTGACTACAATTTTCTATTTACAGTATTAATTTTACTTTTCTTTCAGATGGTATTACAAAATTCTACCCTGTGTAATACAGGATGCAAAGCCCCATAAAGGATTTACCTGTTTCGTAGACTTACCACCAGAAAATGCACTTTTGCCACCTTTTTGTATGAAAATGGTCGAATTTACGCAATTTTTTTTTCATTTTCGTCACGTTTTCACACATTTCAGATAAAACAAAATTTATTGATTAGAATTGAAAATTCAGGTTTAGCACTTGCTCGTCTGAAAATTATAGCTCTCCATGTATCTCGAGTATGCTATTATAGCTTCTCAAACAGACCTCTTTTGTATGAAAAATCGTGCAATATCCCTAGACCGCGTTGATGTGTGTGGTTAAACAGTCTGAAAATAAATTCTTTACTAATTAGTTACAATGCAAAAAAGCATACTGCAAACTTGATGAATATTTAGGAGACAAAACTGTATGAAAAGACCAACGGGCCTTCTTGGCGCTCGCTGATCTCAACCGATCAGTGAGGTTAAGCAACGTACGTAGAGACAGGGTACCTGATGGGTAACCAAAATGTCAAGTTATCACGAGCGTTTATCACGAGCGTTTCTGTGCTTCGGAGGGCACGTTAAGCTGTCAGTCACGGCTGTTGTCGATTGACTACAGGCGTTAAAATAAAGTCAGAGGCCATTGTGCGGTTTGAAAACTCTGACGCCAGGGTTAATTAAGTTTGCCACACACTTACACGATAAGAAGAAGAAGTAGTTGTAAGCTTGATAATGCTCTTGGCACTACAGTTAAAGTACTTTGCATGTTTAGATACAGAATTGTATCCTTTATCAGATACAATTCTCTATTATTGTATCCTTTATACATAATTGTATCCTTATCTATTTCTTTTGTCTTTTGTTCTAACTGTTTGTTACAAACAAACTATCTTTAATGATTCTCATTAACACGCACTATAACTATCACAAAATTAGCAACAAAAACCAATTTCCCCAAATAAATATTTACATTAGCGGAAAATGGTCTTTATTGTGGTAATTATAATTATAACTTAGTTTATTTACCTTCAAGTTTAGGAAATGTCAGCGTAACATGCAATGTTCCTCAGTGTTACCATAAAGCACTGATGTAGTAAGCGAAAAGTAGAATGTGGATCAAAATCAGCAAAGATGCATCTGTAACTATTTCCAGTAAAAATAAAAATAAATTAAGTTTGGAAAGCAATGATGGAAAGCGATGATTAATTCAGTAACAATTAGTAACTCATCTCAAAGACTGCAAGAAAAGATTAATTAGTTCAAACTTTCATTTCTTTATTAGTCATATGGCTTACAGATTCCTTTGCTGGCTAAAACAGACATCATGAATGGAACTAAAAGAAAAATAGCGTTTCATTGTGGTACAGTGAGATAAAAATAGTTCCTTCTGAATGACACTGCTATCAATACGCCGATAAAAAAATCAGTTTTTGCTTATTGCGACATTCCCAAAGACGGTCAAGTGTCCCAACTGTCATTTTCAGGTATAGATAAAACTTTGCAAAACTTGTAGAGTAATTTAGAACATTGGACAGGCTCGGGACAAATTAAAAAAAATACATGTGTGCAAGTGAAATCTTCACCAACGTACTATCTCATTTTCTCCCACTGAATGTATGTGTCTGTCTCTTTTTACTGTCGCTTTTTCGTTTCATCGACTTCCAAATCACAGCTACGCTAAAGAAGTTTTCACTTCAAAAAATCATTAATTTGCTATGTATCATCGATTCCCGCCCATTAGTTAGCAACCTATCTACCTTTCTTGCATTATCAGCACTAACCAGTGTTTTGGAAGTCGTTTCAGTAACGAGGACCTCGATTTGGATACGGGTGTTGGCTCGTTGGTCGAAAATGGCATAATGATGGTTTTTAGAAAATGCTTTGTGGCATGCAGTCAGTGGTACACTAATAAAGGTTATAAAAGCTAGAGTGTTTCCTTATTTTTACTTTATGGAACTAATTTACACTTAAATATTGCAAAATATACGTCTTTCTTAGGGCTCTCTTTTTAAAAATTATGCAATCATGGCTAATGTGTTTTTCTTTATTATGGAGGTAGAGATCAATTAGATATTTTGTATATCATCAATCACGTTATTTGTATGATTGAGTTAAAAAGAACAACCCTCGGAGTGTCTTGCCTATTCTTGTCTGGAGAAGTCTGCACCTTTGCGAATAGGCGCAAAGTTAAAAATGCTAATCTAGTTCGATACTTTTACTTAAGTAACAATTCTAAATTTCCTATTAAATAAAACTATTTTTGACTTTGATTTTGTTAATTGATCACGATCAAAAAAGGTGAAAGATATTTTCCTTAGTTTGCTGTTTATAAACCTTGTCAAACACTAATGTGCAATTTCTCAACAAATACCATTTTTATAACTAAATATACATTTATATTTGCAGAGACGAAGACTGAAATCGATACCATAATCAAGTTCGAGTTTGGTTAACGAAGTTCATAAATCTTGTCTGGTTCCTGATGTGTAACGTACACAAAACCATCAGCCTAACTTTTATCACGATTTATGTTTTTTAGTTCAAAAACGTAAACGTTATAAAAAAAGGACCAAGTTTACCTCCTTGCGGAACTAGCAACAAGTTGTAAGTTTGCAATTGTTCTGCGTACTGTAGCTACAAAATTGCACCGAATATAGTGAAACAAGAAAACTGGCTCTGAAATGATGGCTTCAAAGTCTTCGGAGCGGCAAAGCGAACAGTACATTACCAACTGATCTTATCAAAGGCAGCTATAAAATAAAAGAATTTACGATGCGTTCAGTTCATCGAGCGGATCCTTGGCTTTTAGGAATTTTCTTATGTCTTATAAATTGATGTCTCGTAACAATATTGTTTAAGGTTGTTTACTCTAATATCTGAATTTATTTTAGCTATGTTTCCGGTTGTATGAATTGTCTCTATCTGTCTAACAAATTTGGTTTTGCCACAAACACTCACTTGTGTAGTTACATAGCATTTATACGTTCTTCGTGAATTTATATTTCATTCTGTTTAATATTTTGTTTTTCTTTACCTTTTAAGCAAGTACTTCTTTAAGTAGAAACCTAACAGAACCTTGTTCTCTTTAAAAAAAAAAATAAACAGTAAGTGTTTCGAAGTGGATTACGTTTGTTAAGCATTTGATATTTGCTATTTTTATTGCCGTTTACGTTTTTCAAAGTTGCTTTTACTTTCATATAAAAAAAGCTTGAATATTTACTGCCGTGTGGTGATCGGTTGAGAATATGAGAATGCCCCCTATTAATCCACCCCAGTCCCCAGGCAACGACACCTCAATTTGTTCTGAATCTGAGTAAGCGTTCTATGGTCTCATGCGGTGTGCCGTCTGGTTCGCGACCACCCTCCTACCGAAGTCCGACGCCAAACAGCTTGCTGTGTTTCGTCGTCGGTGCGTAGGAGTACCAGTGCCTTAATAGGTATTTTCTGGGTTAACTCGCTCCATCGTCGACCTCATCTATGACCTTGGTCAAGATTGAGGTCAAGACCTATCTTATAAAAAAAATCCTAACGACAGAGTTTCTTTGTTAATTTTTGTCATCAAACTTTCGTATGGACTCTTTTTAGCCCCTGAAAAGAAAGAGGGGTTATAATTTTGACGTGTATTTACGTGTCTGTGTCTGCCTGTGGCATCGTAGCTCCTAAACGAATAAACCAATTTCGATGCAGTTTTTGTTTGCTTGAAAGCTGACGTAATCGAGAAGCTATTCGAATCTATGTCCTTGTCCATACAGCCTCTTTTAAACATTATCAAAGTTTAAGTTTTATTTTTTGTGGTAAGGCCCTTCATATCAGGGGCTATACAACATTTTTAATTTTAAAGTTATTTCTTCTTTCATCTTAAATGATTCCTTTCAAACCTAACGTCAGAACCATGTTTTTTCCAATTCTGACTGAGTATCAGTTAATTCACTGTCTATGTAATAGTTTACAGTATTGTATGTGAATATATGGTACCAATATACAGTTACAAGCCCATACGGCATTGTATAAGCGTTGCTCAAATTGCTCCAGATATTATTATTGGTTAGCTTGATTGGATTACAATAGCATTGTGGTAACAGCTGCTCGACACTTCTTGTCAGTAGCGTGATTGAATAGAAAGAGCCAGATGCTGTCGACATGAACTATTATACCCAATAACGTCACTTTCCTTCGACTATTAACATGCACGTGTGATGATCGGTTGAGAATAACACCACCCCATCTCTTTCCGTGGGTGCCGTATAAGGCGACTAAGGAAAAAAAATGAGACTGCCTCCTAGTAATCCATCTTAGGCAACGACACCTCAGTTTGTTTTCAATCTGAGGTGGCGTCTTATGGTCTCATGCGGTGTGGTAGGCTCTGTAATGGGCCGTATAATTGGCGACCACCCTCCTACCGAAGTCCAACGCCAAACAGCTTGCTGTGTTCCGTCGATCGGTGCGTGGGAGTACCAGTGCCTTAATTGGCATTTTCTGGGTTAACTCGCTCCATCGTCAACCTCATTTATGACCTTGGTCAAGATTGGGGTCAAGAGTTAACCCATCTCATAATAAAAAAAACAACAGGTTGCACTCCGAGAGTGCCGGCAGAAGTGAAAACTTGAACATTAACCTTGTGCATTAATATGGAAATAAAACAAAATACACAAAAAAGTCCGTTATTCTCTCAGGATTCGAACCCTCGAGTTGTTGCTTACATTCTGGCAACTTTTCCACTCGACCAAACTGTCTACTTTCAATTCAGTAAAATAGATCGGTATTTGCGCACTATGTGCGAATAATCGTTGACATCTGTCACTGAGATAATATTACCATAGGGCTGCCATCCGTCCGGGTTTCCACCCATACTTCAAAGTACACAACGCTGCTAATGAAGTTTTCACTTCAAAAAGGTGGTAACCCTATGCTACGCATTTTCGATCACGGTCACGTGAGATTTTACGATCTGACGCGAGTTCATCGCGAGTTAAACATTTTTCCCCATAAAAGTGCTCAACGCCGCTAAAGAAGTTTTCACTTCAAAAATCAAAAATAAAATGCACACTCACGCTTTTATAGCCCCTGGTCGAGGTATTTATTTTATTATAAGATGGTTTAACTCTTGACCTCAATCTAGACCATACGGTCAAAGATGAGGTCGACGATGGAGCGAGTTAACCCAGAAAATGCCTATAAAGGCACTGGTACTCCCACGCACCGACAGAACACAGCAAGCTGTTTGGCGTCGGACTTCGGTAGGATGGTGGTCGCGAACCAGACGGCCCTCTACAGAGCCTACCACACCGCATGAGACGACACCTCAGATTCAGAAAAAAATGAAGTGTCGTTGCCTGGGATGGATTACTAGGAGGCAGGTCTAATTTGTGTTTCCTTAGTCGCCTCTTACGACACCCACGGAAAGAGATGGGGTGGTGTTATTCTCAACCGATCACCACACGGTTAGAAACTATTTGACGCCGCATTTGACATACATTCCTAGAGTCATTGGGTGAAATAAGTGTATAGTGGTGTTAGGTTTTCAACCTTTCGCCCACGATGTACCAGAACCCTCTTATCTCACATACTGGCTGCTAATGGAAGAGATGGAATAATTCCTTAGAAAAAAATGTACTAGAGAAAATACAAACATTCGCTTACGCCTATGATCCCTATCTTCTTCTTCTTATCGTGTAGGTATAGTCAAGTATGTGGCAAACTTGGCTAACCCTGGTGTCAGAGTTTTCAAACCGCACAATGGCCTCTGACTTGGTTTTAACGACTGTAGTCAATCGACAACAGCCGGGACCGACACCTTAAGGTGCCCTCGGAAGCACGGAAACGCTCGTGATACATTACCACTTTGGTCACGTTACGTTGCGATCAGTGAGACCGGTTGAGATCAGCGAGTGCCATTGGGCTACGAACGCTTCATGATCCCTATCGGGGTAGGCAGAGCATCAGTGATTCTAGAACCACTTGATGCCACATTTGACATTTTTGAGGGTTGTTAGATGAAACACGATTTATAATATTGAGAGGTTACCAGCCTTTCGCCCATACTACAGCAAAACGCTCCCACCTACTGACTTCTCAGAGAAACCAAAAATAATCTCGTTTAGAATAGACAGAAAAAAAAGAAACGAGCGTCTCCTTTCATTTTAGCCTAAACACAAAAAATACAAAATCCTTCTGACGAATACGTGGTGTTATCACATTGCTCGAGCAATAACGATCGACAGCGAGCTTTCTCACCAAAATGCCTCTTTTCCTCAAGACCCAATGAGGCGAACATAACAAACCCGGAATGAGATTTGGAGTGTAAACCTTTGTGAGGGTAAGTATATAGAGAAGTATCAGTGTCTAGACGACATGACTCAGATATTCCAGTTTCCTTGAAGTAGAATTGAGAAATTAGTCTTGCTGCAATTACGGGAGCAAATGCCTGTATTAACCACCGACAAAAAAGAGGGGTGTTATATGGGTGACTTGTGTGTCTTTGTCTGTCTGAGGTATCGTGGCCCTTAATCAAATCGACTGATTTCGATGCGGTTTTTATTTTGTTTGAAATCTGTCGTGATTGAGATGGCTCTCATCTGTGTTTGATCAAAATTGGTTCAGCTGTTTAAGAGTTATAAGCGATAAATGTCGTGGGTTATTTAATTTTTATAATTTTACAGGTAAATTGAGACTTGGTGGTATTTGGTCAACCTTAGTGAACATGAACAGGACTTAAAAAGTGTTCAGTTTGGTCAACTTTCGCTATCATCATTCGCAAAGGGATTTCGCGAAAGTAAAATTCTACGCAAGCGACATACATATTCCTTCCCCTCGTGGGATAAGTCCGCCTGTGTAAACTTCCTATTACTGTAAACTTATTATCCTCTGTGTTATCATCGTACAATAAATAATAAATACATACATAGATACAGATAACCTCGCGCTTTAATTTGTTTTATTTTTTAATCTCTATAATAGTGAGGTTCAGGATGTCTTATTATTACGCTAATAACAGCCTTATAGGAGACTTCAAAAATAAGAAAAGTCCTGAAAATCAAGAAGCATTCTTCATAATCAATAATTTTGTACATAAATAATTTTTTTTGCTATATTTGAAAGAGGTTGGCTCAAAACTACTAAAATATCTATTTATTTAAATTTTTAAAATTACAAACTAATCCGACTATTGTTTTGTGGATAATTTAGATGCTATTGGTAGTGATCCAGTAAACCAGAATTGGAACAAACCTAATTACATAGTAATAAACCGAAGAACCTATATTAAAAGAAAAACATATTTGTCGTTTATATTTCTATTTTTATAATGAAATTCCTAAACCTTGAAAATAAAATGGACACAAGTAACGTTACATTTTTTATTACAGCTTCACCAAACAAAAGATTTCCTTTATTCTCTTTGGAAATTGTTCCTAAACTTCGTAATACTTTGGGAAATCGTAACAATGGAATTCAAAAATGAATTACGAGTGTTAAAAACTCAGCGATACAATAAACAGGCTTTCTTACTAGGGTTGTGACTTAAGTGAACGAAAAAATTCGGGAAAGTTTTTTTTTAAATCCTAATTTTGACGAGACAGGGCGTCTAATTACGCCCATGACAGCTTCATAAGAGATTTAAAAATAAAAACTCTTGGAAATCAGGAGCATATGTTGTAATTTCCAAGACTTTTCTAACATAAAGATACATTTTTCTATGTCTCAGAGCTACTAAAATATCTCCACAATTGAGATATATGACATAATTGTTATACTTTTACCTAATTTCGGATAATTTATACATTCTTTATATCTTATTCAGGCTTCACAATGACATGTTGAACCTAATAGTTCAGGATATCCCACAGCTCCGTTCAAGAGTTATAAGTTTGTTCGCTAATCCATGTGTAGTTTAGGTAAGTATGCATTTTCTAACAATATACAACTAGCTCTTGTTGAATTGTGATATCTATTTCTAAGTCGTTTGTTATTCTGCTTTCTAGCTTCAATACTCAAACTTGCAGAAAATCTGCATCAAATTCCGATAGTTTGCAAAAGTTTATAACTCAAGGCGGTTTTAGCTAAGCAGTCTTAAGGAGCAGAGTTTAAACCAAAGTGCATTTATGTGTAACCAAGAATGAGGAAAAACTGTCTTGTCGCTTACTTGCTAAAAGAAAGTTTAAAATTTTCACTAAAGCGTTGCTGCTAAATTTGTTTTATCAGTTTCTAAGAATTTTCAAAGAACTTTACGAGTTAATGAACGCTTTTTTTTCTTAATATTTATGTTTGTGAAGTTTAAAGTATTTTTTTGTAAATCTAGAAAAATAGCTTTATAAATGGGGTTACATAGTATATACCTACTTTCAGTGCAAGGCATGATTACAAGGAAGATGATCTTCATAAATTGGTATGCAGGTTAAAATATAAATATATAATGTTGGAGTCTCCCTATGGGATATAAAATTGCAGGTATTGACTCCCTTACTCATCAACGCCCAGCCCATACCTTTAGACCTAGAAAGCTGAAATTTGGCTCAAAGGTTCCTTTTATATTATAGGCAAGGAATAAAGATCTTACGAAAATCCCACGGGAACGAAGTCCCGGGCATCCTCTAGTAATTTTATATTTACTTGCTGTAGTACAATAATAATAAATAGTTTTAGTCTATATATTTAGCTTAATTATTGTCTAAATAATGCTTGCCTTGTGCTTCTGATTCAATAAATTTAGTGTTTCAGTTAATTAGTAACTACACATATATATCAGTAGCATCCCGCTCGGGACTTCGTTCCCGTGGGAATTCGGAAAAAATATGTAGCCTGTGACTCAGGCATAATGTAGCATCCTAATGGTGAAAGAATTTTTGAAATCGATCCAGTAGTTTTTAAGTTTATTCGTTACATACAAAAATACAAATCTTTCCTCTTTATAATATTAGATAGATTCCTTTTGATATTTGAAGGTAGAGCTCAAAATGAAATAAGATAATGAAATCTGATATTAAAATGTAGCTGTCTAACTGAAAAAGATCAATACAGCGGTGCTGAACCATTTCAGGGTATAAGGCAACCGCGCCAACACATTTTAATTCGTAATAAAAGAAACATAAAAAGCATTATGTTCCCGAACAAAATTCACAGTACGATTGTAATACCTCCCTTTAATAATAGCTTAATTTGCCAAGTTTCTCTTATAATGGGTCATTAAGTGGAGACGTCCCTTTTCATCGTATAATAGAACGAAGGATGTATATAAATGAAGAAATTCAGGCTTACTCAGAGCGTAAATAAAATTATAAGCGTAGCTGATGTTTCTCCTAGATAGTTGTTTTGATTTGAATAGAAGTTATGCTCTCGTGAAACTTGTTTAAGCTCCGTTTCAAATCAACAAGCTGGAGCGAAGAGTTTTCGTGAAGATTAAACTAAATTAAAAATCTTATATTAAGTGTTCTTTATTCTTTATTGTACACACAAATACATATAAAAATTACACAAAGAAAGGACATGTACAACGGCGAGCTTAACTCAAGCAATGAGTTTTCTTCCAGCTAACCTATGTGAGAGGGAGAGGCAGTTGAAGTGGGCAAGGGTGTACCAAGATAAAGTGAGATATTAAATTTATAATACAAACACAATAATTAATAAATATATAAGCACATACAATTAGCTAAATAAATAAATAATATATACCTACATATATAAAATACCTATAATATATACATACATACAATATATGGATAATACTTAGATAGATAAATAATGCTCTTTCAGCTCTCTCTTGAACGCATCCAACGAACGAAGTGTTGGGTTAGGTTAGGCTAAGTTAGACTTTAGTAAAAGCATTATTCAGAAAGTAAATCATAAAATAAACTTGTTAAAAAATAAATCGGCTAATTTAGAAGAAAACTTTACAGTAGACTTTTCTTCAAAACTGTATAATTACTTTTATCATTTTATATTTGTTTTAATATTAACAACCGACTAAAAAAGAGGGTGTTATAAGTTTGACGTGTGTATCTGTGTCTGTCTGTGGCATCGTAGCTCCTAAACGAATGGACTCATTTTGATGAGGTTTTTTGAAAGCTGACGTGATCGAGATGGTTGTCAGCTATATTTAATCAAAATTGGTTCAGTCGTTTAAACGTTATAAGCCATTAATATCGGGGGTGCTACAACATTTTTCAATTTAGAGTTATTATTAAACAAAAGAAATAGCGATTTATCATGAATTTTGTTTAAAAATAATGCAATGATTTAAGTATATTTCACCATGCTATGTAAAGCTTTGTTTCCTTGTCTACAAAATGAACCCAATGTTTAGTATTCTGACCGATCACTCCCGCGTACGTTTGCTCTTAATTAGTTAAGTACTTTTTTGTGAGTACTTTTCGTTAGTTACGACGCGCGTTTTAACTTCTTGGGTGATTGTATTTTCATGGAAGTTTGTAGGTAGGTATAGTACTTTATGCATTCCGCACGTGACTTCGTTCCCGTGGAAATTTGGGAAAATTATGTAGCCTATGTTACTCAGGGATAATGTAGCACTCTAATGGTAAAAGAATTTTCTAAATCGGTCCTGTAGTTTTGAAGCCTATTCAGTGCAAACAAACAATAAAATTAATTAATAATAGCACAAAAAGTCAGGTTCCACCGAGATTTGAACTCGGATCGCTGGATTCAAAGTCCAGAGTGCTAACCATTACACCATGGAACCGGCGATCAATGCTGCTAAATTTATCAATCATTCTCGTATTACTAACGCTCAATTGGTTTGTTTGTACAACTGATTTCTGAAAAACTCCACTGTGTCTCTACTTACAGATGTTGAAATAAATGACGTCATCGTCAATTCAAGTGTTAATTTGATTAAAAATATATCCTGGTTATATCTATTCTGTATTGCGACTTCCATTTCCACTAAATTTCGGAAAAATCTAGACTAACTTCTCCGAAAAATCTATTCTGGATTCTAAGGTATGATGATACGAAATTCAAGCTATACCTATTTGTAGAATCTTTTAATTATCCGAGTTTGTCTTATTATTTCTACATAAGTACGCCAGGTATATGTTGCTTAATGCATTGGGGTGACATGACTATCCCTAAATATTTTTATTTTCCTGTTTGTTTTTCTTCCGCTTTCCATATTCTCTGCAGTAGAGGACCGATGAGAGTAGTCACAAACGAGAGTTGTGACATAGTCGATTTTTGGAGACCTATAACTGCTAGTGAGCCTACAACAGCGCGTGTTTTTTTATTCGAGACTTGAACTCACAACGCGCGCTGTTCTGTGCTCGCTAGCAGTTATAGGTTTCGAAAAATCTACTATGTCACATCTCCCTTCTAGCACAACTCACGTAGGTAGTATATTTCAGTCAATTGTTGGACTGTTAAATTGTTTTGGTCATCACAACAACAATAAAAACAGAAAATATTTTCAATCCTTTCTCCCTTACTAATATATTTCAATCAATCACAGTTTTTATTGTTTTGAACATCTGGGCAAAAAAAAACAGAAAACAATTTAAATTACTACACAATTATTTAATAGACATTCTCTGTGATATGACATGTTCATTTGTTCAGCATAACCCGCAGTGTGAAATTGAAGCGCTGGTATTACATACCTATACATACGTACGCTCACGCTTATAATCCCTAACGGGGTAGGCAGAGCATCAGTGTTTCTAGGTTCTAGCACTGGTATTTGTATTTAATTCACTCTACTACATGAATTTGTTACCTATGTAATTATTTAAGTTTATCATTGCTAATTAGGGCAACTGGCACCCGCATGGCTCTTTGACGGTCGCAAATTCAAACATAAATATAACATTTACTGTTTCTAGGTTTGTTTGTTGGTCTTCTCCCTTACATTGTACGACTATCTTCCTATTTGAAATTTTGTTCCCATAGGAAGTTCAATAAGGTATATGTCTTTGGTATTATGTATTGTATATGTGTAACTAGCTTTTTCCCGCGGCTTCGCACGCGCAAAGAACTCTTTTAATCACACATTTCATTAGTGTCCCCAGGGTTAGCCAAGGTAGCCACATACTTGACTATGCCTACAAGATAAGAAGTAGAAGGGGACGATTTTCGAAAAATCGCGAAACACGTGTCCGTTTATTTACTTCAATGTATATCTTGACGAAGTTTCGAGTCAAAATGTCCAAAAAAATGTTTTCACTATACAAAATTTGAACCCCTATTTTACCCCCTTAGTGGTTGCCTTCGTCATAAAAGACACTTTTTTGTCAAAGATACATTTAGTAATGTCTCTTGGGAGTATAGTGAATACCCTGGTTTCGCCTTAATGGAATGGAATTAAACTCCTGATAACTATAGGAAGCTCAAATTTACCCCTTCAACTTATAAGATCGGCAATGACACTCTAGAGAAGGTGGATGTTAATAGAGACCTTGATATATTAATGGACACAAAACTTACTTTTTTGCCGCATATAGACAATATTATTAAAAAAGCGTCAAGGATGATTGGTTTTATAATTAGAAATAGTGGCAGCTTTAAAGATTTTAAGGTAAAGACTTAGATCATACTAAGGGTAAAAGTCTACTTATATAATAGCTTGGTACGAAGTATTCTGGAGTTTGGGAGTGTAGTGTGGAGGCCACACTACGCAACTCACATCTTGCGAATTGAAAGACTGCAGAAGCGTTTTCTCTGGCACTTGTCTACGATGGTAGGGATGTCGCGTAGATCTTTATTCAGTTATCAGCAGAGATTAGATAAATTTAAAGTTGATAACTTAGAGAATCGAAGAAAAGTCTTGGATCTGACGTTTTTGCACAAAATATTACACAGTGAAGTAGACTGTCCTGAGCTTTTGTCGTCTTTCAAACTAAGGATTCCCGCTCGTTATGCTCGAGGTCCCATTCCTATTTTTGCCACTCCTTTTAGAAGAACTACTCTTGGTTACAACTCGTCAGTTCCACGTATTTGTCGCTTATATAACAGTTATCATAATCATAACGTATTTAGTAATTCGTTGCTTGCTTTTAAGAAGGGGATTAAAAACCTTGTAGTTGCTAAGTAACTATCATAGCATTAAGTTTATTTTTGTAGCTATAAGTAGCTTGTACCAGCCCATTACAAGCTACTTAGGGTGCTTGCTTGCTTATTATTAGTCCTGCCTAACATTTTTATTACTGTTTTTTTTTCTTTCAATTCTTTATTAACTTGATTATTGCCTTTGTTAAAGAGCTCCTTTCTTCACAACAAATTGCCGAATATCAATAAACGTTGATGCAATATTAAGAAGGTAATAATGTATTAACCATTAGTAAACCTTATATTAAAAAAATATTAATTTCTAGTCATATTTCTTTTCCGCTGAGGGTCTCTGAAATAATCTTTAATCGAAACTGTGTAGATATAATTTTCCACGTTATAAACACGTATGAGTCACCGACTTCAATCCCAACAACAGTTCTTACAAAGTAGATTTAACTAGTATTTTTTGCAGACTACAATGCCTATTAGCGATAACCACAAACGAAAATGTCACTTATTTATTTAGATGATATTCTAGTTTGTAGTATTTTTTGTTCTTGTTGATATTTATAAAAGCGCTGAATAATTTTCGATAAATTTTATATGTGACCATCTCTGGAGTATACTCTTTCGAACAAAAAAAAATTTAAACATCGGTCCACAATTGGCGGAGAAATCGGTGAACATACATTAAAAAAAATACATATTGTTGAACATAAAACCTCCTCCTTTTATGAAGTCGGTTATAAATTAAAAATTTAAACCGGGGGGGGTTCTTAATTATTTTGAAAATAAGTTAAAAATTTTGAAATAAAAATTAAATTAAAAATTAAACCCCCCCCCCCCCCGCAAAAAAGTAAAGCGGACATTCAAAAAGTAAAAAATAATACCTTTCGTTGAGCCATCAAATTCATTTCAGAAATACCTATATATATTTTAATTATCGAAATCGATGGATGGCACGATAGGGTTTGCTCATTAAAATGGCGCTATAATGTCGCGTCGGCGTACCGCTTTAGTGAATCAGTGAATAGTCAATCAAATGAAGGGTCTGATTCACTAAAGCGGTATGCATTGTATGCAGAATCAAATACTGATCAAAACGAGTCCAAACACGACATATCTGCTATTATTTTTTCAAGGATGTGTTAGTGTTCTGGATATCCTGGCCGCAGCATCAGTTCACCGTGTTGCCACCATTGCATTGTATGCAGAATCAAATACTGAACAAAACGAGTCCAAACACGACATATCTGCTATTATTTTTTTAAGAGTGTGCTAGTGTTCTGGTTATCCTGGCTGCAGCATCAGACCAAGAGTTCCATAATCCTGCATAGTTATTAAGCATACATAAGTGTTTCAAGTTTTAGGTCACATGTATGTTTGAAAGTAAAGTAAATACACATTAAGAGTCTAAGAACCCTACCGCAGCTAACAAAAGAGCTGATGACCTTGAAACGACTGAACCGATTTTGATAAAACGTATCTAAGAACCATCGCCAAAAAACCTGCTTGTAAATAAAAAAAAAACGCATCCAAATCGGTTCACCCGTTTGAGAGCTACGGTGCCACAGACAGACACACAGACACACACACACACACACACACACACATAGCGGTCAAACTTATAACACCCCTCTTTTTGCGTCGGGGGTTAAAAAATATAAACGTTAGCATGAGGTATTAAACATTCACAATAAGACACATAGGTCACAAAATAATTGAGGGTATAGACTGAAGTAAAAAAGTTTTGATATGTCGTCACTGTATAAATTAGGACGGTTAATGGATGAATTTTTTACTTGCCTCAGTCTTAAAAGGGTGAGATTTGTAAATCCCCGGTCTTATCTCGTTTAAAATAAACCTTCATGCGAAATTTCAGGTTAAAACAGCCGTGAGAGATACGCTAATGTATGAATCACACACATACAAGTAAATGTCTAATAGGACCGAGTATCTTTCAGGTGGCATTAAAATTTAGTTTTTTTTAAAACGCTTACCTTGTGAGGGATTTTTTTTACCAGCTCATATACGTCCCTACCGAGGGGCACGGGCCCGAAAGACGAAGCGGATTTTAGGCCATAGTCCACCTTCGTAAGGGATATTCACAAATAATTTCAGTCAAAGAAAAATATTCGGGGCATTAAAACTGACTCCAACGAATTTTTCAAGATTTTTAGACCTTGATATTGGCACACAATTCTGTCTAGTATAGGAAAAATATGTTACTGTTGCACAAAGTTTTTTTATTTTTGGAATTTTGACCTTGATGCAAGGACAAAGATAAAGACGAAAACTGAGTGAGTTTTTTTCTCAAAAATACCGGTTTAGTTGAAATGAAATGAAATAGATTGTACCTTTTAGCAATTTTTTGGTTATCGTTTTTATAAGTAATAGCCGGGAGCATCTATCTAAGTACATAATAAACAAAACGACATCTATATGTCAAAATTATGTCACGCGTCGACAAAATGAAATGTATTTCATAAACGAATGAAGTTTCTATTTGCTGCCACTAATCAGAAATCATCACAGACCAAAAGCATGACAAAAAACTTAACACATAACACTGTATCCATTTACGTGTCACATTCATTAAATTAACTATGTGGAGTCTCATAACCGCTGTTGACTCTACCCTAATGACAGACAGTAAGTGGGTTTGCTTTACATGTATTATGGAGATTGAGCGGCATTTGGCCTTAACTTTTGGGGGTAAAATAGAACTTATACCAACCCCCTTAAGGGTAGAAGTATTGTTTCAATTTACGACCGACTTTTGTAGCAATTTTCTTATTTTGAGAATAAAAGGCTTTTAAGAAGTATTGTTAGATTTTCAGCTGCAATGGATTTTTCTTGTTGATGTAACAGGTCTTATTCTATTAGGTAGGTACTCCTAAGCTTTATAAAAGGATTGTATTGTTGTCTAAGTGCTCTTATTTTTAACCCCCGATGACAAAGAGGGGTGTTATAAGTTTGACGTGTGTATCTATATGTCTGTGTATCTGTGTGTCTGTCTGTGGCATCGTAGTAAACCTACCTACCAAACGTAGCGATGCGTTGCAGACTTCACCATAATAAGTGGTTCCTAAGTGCTATGGAGAATCCGTTCTCCGACATAGTCTCATTCGTCAATAGTAGTTCATTCTTTTTTTTCTTTCGAACAAGCTCTATTAATGTTCTTCATTTTCTTCACATCTGAAAGGAACTCGGCAATCAGAACACGTATGACGCGCTCTGTAAATTAACCTCCTCAAAGGGTCGCTAACCTCTATCTACGAAGCTCGACAGTGCAAATGAAATAATAATTTCGTAATACACGGCAGCGTCTCTGTACTTCGGTCACACGAGGGGTATACCATGTTGGTATGCAACGCGCAATGCATATTAAGCAAAGTGGGCGTGCAGAGTTGCTTGCTACCAATTCTCTTGCAACTTGATATGCAATATGGTTGGTACAGTTGGGGAAACTGTCCTTTTAGTTTCTGTTTACTGTTTGTTTTGTGATATCATTCGTAAATTTTTTGTGTTGCTGTTCATGTTGAATTTTAATATGATAAATTAGTTGTATTGTGTTGCATTGTTATTTAGTTTTCAATCATATTCACCTAGTTAATTCCCGAGGTGAGGTATCTGAGGTATCAAGTAATATCAGTTTGTAGTTCTCCGTACGAGATACAGATGGCGCTAACCTACAAGCACAACTTATGTAAGGGAATGAGAAATTTCGCCGCTTGACTAGTTGGTTAGAGCACCAGAAGATATGATCCTGGGGTCGTGGGTTCAAGACCTATTCGCGAAATTTTTCTTTACCAAAAATTATTTGTGTGGTATCTCTTCTTACATGTATTTGTTTTTTGACTCTGACTGGGTTGAAAGGTAACTACCCTCTCTTTTGTCGAAGGTTAAAAACTAAAGAAACACTTTCCCAGGATTTATGATGATCTATTAAATATAAATCAATCAATATTTCCATAAATATTGAGCGGTAAGAACCAAAACTTAAGAGTGTCTTTTTTATAGTTTAACTTCGCTCATATATTAAAAGAAGCTTCTGTCGTTTTAATACTTCTGCGAAGTTAATAACGTGCGTCATAAAGAAGATCTTCATCAATTTAACCATCACTAAATTACCTGAATAACTCAAATCTGACTTTATAATTTTATTAAATTATATTATTCCGCCCTCGGACTTTGTTTCCGTAGGAATCCGGAAAAATTATGTAGCTTATGTTACTCAGGGATAATGTAGCATTTGAATAGTGAAATAATTTTTCAAATCGGTCCTCTGGTTTCGCCTATTCAATGCAAACAAACAATCAAATGTTTTCTCTTTATAATATACTAGCTTTCCGCCCGCGGCTTCGCCCGCGTGAACTTCGGGAACCGCGGTGAAGTTTTTTCCCGCTAACTCCCGTTCCCGTGAGAATTTTGCAATATCCTGTTGCAACTAAGCTTTAAGTTTACTAAGGTACCTGCATGCCAAATTTCAAGCGTCTAACTTAAGCGGTTTAGATTTTTCATACAAAAGGATTTTCCCGCTAATTCCCGTTCCCGTGGGAATTTCGGGAATTCCTTTCTTAGTGCACCTCTACGGTACCTAAGCTACGTCCCTTCCAAATTTCAAGTGCCTACGTTTAGCCGTTTAGGCTGTGCGTTGATATGTCAGTCAGTCAGTCAGTTTCTCCTTTTAATATATATTTAGATGTGTAGATAATAATATATCATATTCATGTAGGCTCTTTCTTTAATCAGCCCTTATACGTCCCCACCGAGACTATATAGGCTAAGGCTTAGGAAAACATTATTCTGTTTTACCCAAAGTTGTCTGATCCTTGTACTGTGTTTGTTATCACAGAAGTTCTAATCATCACGTTACGGAAAATGGTGTTACATTTTAGTTTAATAATCCTTTAAAACTCATTCGAGCTTAGTAAATAAACAGGGAATGAGGGTGACGTCCGGACTAGGTTAATGTAGAAAGTTTTTCGGTCCCTAACCTAGCCCCAGCCCCTAAGGACCTGCTTAAGGTGGACAAAGATCAAAATTGCTAAATTTTATGATGCTACGTTTGACAGAAATTGCGAGGGTTATCAGATGAAATAAAAAAAGTTGTATAATGTTGAGAGGTGGTCGCCCATTAAGGCGACTACAGCACCCGATTAAGGCAGCACACATACGAATAGTGCCATCTCCGTCTCTCAATAGGCCTGGGCCGGCAGTGCGAACAGTGTCGATACACGAAGTTTACGGACTATGAAAGCGTGCGTGCGTAAAAACATGTTCGAAAGTTAGAAAAATTAGATTTATGGGAAGGTAACAGCTTAAATCGAAAAATGCGTTAACTACTTATCGAGTGTTCAATCACGATTATTTTGATAGCAAAATCAAGTTCCTGTGTGCATTTTACTTATTTACACTGGTATTTAGAAGTGACTTTGTGAGCTTTTACTATCGAACCAAAAGTATGGAATCATGTTTTCAGCAAACTACTTATCTAGTTTATGTCCTGAATATTACCGTAGTATTTTTTTCTTCGATTTAATGCAGTGCGTCATGCTTATCTACGCATCATAAAATCGTAATTTAGGTGCTGTAGTCGCCTTAAGTATACAGCAAAACCCTCGCATCCCACTTACAGACTTACTGTATATCTGGGAAGAGTGGTAGCTGGCATATTCTAAGTTTTTCTTTTACTCCCAGTCAAGCATGGAAGTGCAGTTTTAAACGGCAACATTAAACGTCATGTGTTTTTTTAACAAAATTAATTAATAAATAAATTTATTTTTATGTAGCCGCTATTGTGTCCCACCTCCTGTTTGTCCTGCTAATTTGTTCTGCTTTGAGCCGCAATATCGGTTTAAAGACATTTATTTCCCATTAAAGACAAAAATACAGTGTCACTTACATGAGAAACAGGTAGTTGTAACAAATTTATCGAGTTCATCCGCACAGAGATACACAAATTAAACATTTTAGACAATTACTTGAGGTTTCATGAACTTGTTAACCATCTTTCCAAATAAAATTAGTCATGAATTAAGAACATACTGGGCAAGTTTTCGCTTAAAACGGTTGTTAGATTCAATATTTTTAAAGTTGTTAAATAGTTGCGCTCCCTCGTAGGTTAACATTCGCTTGCCATAGTTCGTACGATGCTTTGGTAGTACAATGAAACTAGCTCGTCTTGTGGAGCGTTGAGATCATTGCGCCTTCTTATGCATGGCCGACGATGAAGTTAGTGTAACGCTAGAGCACAGGTGTCCTCATTACGTGTTACCAAACCATTCATCTAAGTAGAGGGATAGTTCAGATATTTCAGTGCTACAGACAATTAGACATAAGGATCAGTTACTACAATAAATTTAATAGAAATTTGTCTGTTTTCGCCCAAAACAAACCTAATTGTAAGACTTAGCTTGAAGAAATATATTACTCGGTGTATAACACTTGTTTTTCTTCTTCATTAATAATCTTTAAGCCTGGGTAGCAATAAAAATATGTGCTTTTAACCTTCTCTGAGCGTCAGAAAATTTCAAACACATCTTTTCTTGGTAAGAAAATTTTTGAAGCCGTCATAATTCCTATACTTGTATGACATTCCATATCCAGTGTTGAGGTTCTACTTCTACGATAGCACATTCAACGGTGAAAGCCTTTTTCGTTGGCATTGGCTCGCTTTTGAGATACACTTCTCTCCTTCCTTCGGCTGCGATGCGAGTTTTAGATTTTTTTTTTCATTAGCAATTGCTGTCCTACCACAAGACAAATGCTTCTCTTAAGGCTTGATCTTAGCTTCTAAAAATCATTCAAAAGTTATTTTTTCTTCTTTATTTGCCGGTGGCCTTTCGCCACTCTTAGTATCTAGTCTATGGAACTTAGAACAAAAAGTACAAAACAACTCGTACAAACTTTGTTCGTCGTACGTCAGTACAATAAAGACGTAGGTAAGACATTGTACAACGGTCATATATCTTGTAGGTGCATTTCAGTTGAAACTTTGGTCCCCTCAAAGGGATGTTTGCTAAGGTATTGTGTTGGTTTTTAACCCTTGACAAAAGAAGGGTGTTTTAAGTTTGATGTGTGTGTGTATCCGTGTGTTTGTCTGTGGCATCGTAGCTCCTAAACGAATTGACCAATTTCCATACGTTTTTTTTTGTTTGAATGCTGACGTAATCGAAATGGTGTCCAGCTATACCAATTTGATCAAAATTGGTTCAGCCGTTTAAAAGTTATAAGCAATCGAATGTCGGGGGGGACACATTTTTTAATTTTTTAATTTTAGAATTATTCATTTAGTTTTTTTTAATTAGTTTTTTTTTTGTTTTACGTAATTTCGTCTGTCTTTAACGTCAAAAAAGAGAGACCATAAAGAACAATAATGTTAAATTTATGAGCCTCTGGTTAGTCTGCGAAAAGTGCTCAATCCCTGAAAAAAACAAATAGAACCTTTTTAAACGTGTTCTTATTTCTTTTTGATACAAATTTGCACACGTAATCCTTGTAAATCCTTTGACTTAGAAAAAAGAAAAAAAAAGAAAAGGTCCTTTAGAGTTGGGGTCGAATAGGCTTAGTCTTGTGTCTTAGTATACGTAATTAATGTTTGTTTTAATCTGAGTTACGGCAAGTCTTTTGTTTCAGAGATTTCGAAATTATATTTAAGTTACCTCAGTGTTTTCGATGAGATGGCAACCTCATTCGCGTTAATTAAAAACGCTTATAAATTTGAAAAAAAAAAATACTTCTGGTATGTTGAATCATTTTGTGTGATCGATATATTCATATTTTTTATTCGTCTTATAGATGTTTCTTTTTCATAAAACAAAAAAGGGGAAAAAATAAGATAGGTGGGTAAGTACTCCGAAGACATGATTATCATAAAACAAATTTTTACACATACATACATGAGCTCATGCCTTTGTCCCATTGGGGTAGGCAGAGACAACAGATTGCCACTTGCTTGCAAAACAAATTTTCGCTGAGTAAATCTTCAGTTATCAGATTATACTCGTAGAAGTAGATTTTTTATTCACCCCAACAATACCTTACAAATATGAATACAAAAATTATTAAAAAACAACACTTAAAGTATTTAATGGGTTACATGTTACATACTTAATTATTTTTCAAAGTTAGTTTCTATATTTTAGTCAAAGCGTACACAATTAAGTCTTTCATAGAAAATTCGAACAGTTCCATTTATAGCAGTCAGCGTGGGGTTATCGTTTATAAGTAGTACCTACGACGAGGTGTGATCTCATATTTTAGGTAGAATTTCGGCCAGTTCGTTCTCACATTCTTTTTTGCTTTCAACGGTCATACGGTCATAGATCGGGAAAATTATGTTATCGCTTTCGACTAGGTGGAATAACAAACCGCACTACTTTTGGCGATAGTCTTTTGTTTTTGAAGAAGATAATTCGTTTGAATTTTGAGACCATATATAAAATAGTTCTTTAAAAAATAAGCACTGTGTAGTGTATTGGCATTATGTATTTACTACCCTTGTCTCGAGTGCATATCTCACAGTCGGTGGTGGTCTAGATCTGTCATGGCCGCCGGCAGAAGATGTTGTGGTGGTGCATTGCCGAGCCAAGATTATTATGGAAACAAGTGATTCCTACACACTGCTTAAATGATTTAGTTTTATGTATCTATATGATATATTAAAAATCGAGTTTTTGAAGTATAACCTTCTTTAGTTGTGCACTTTTTGGATGGGTAAAAAATGTTAAACTAGCGTCAGGGTCACGTGACCCTGTTCGGAAATTCGTAAGACGGAGGGTGAAGTGAAAACTTCTTAGACCGCATAAATGTTCAAGTTTTCACTTCTGCCGGCACTCCCGGAGTGCAACCTTATGTTTTTTATAAGCAGTTAAGTATAGAAGAGGCTATAGAATTCTGTGGTTTCAAGGAATTAAAAGTAGTTAGTCAAATTAAAGAAGTTTTCAGAATTTACTTACTTTGGCACTTCGCAATGTACCGTGAAACCGATGCGATACATTTTTGATGGTTTTCGTGTTATTGTTTTAATTTTAAAATTAGGTGCACTTGAAAAAAATATAAAAAAGCAAAAAAAAAATTTAAAAAAACGACAAATCTTCTAGGAACAGTTTCAGTTTTTGTTGAGCTGTGTAAGTCACTAGAAAATTGTAGGAACCGTTATATACAATTTCACAAATGAAATTATAATACTCCGCTACATTGTAATTTGCCCAGTAAAATTACGAATTTACGAAACCTTAAGGGCCGTCTACGTGAATTTAGGATAAGTAAGGTATGTCAGGTTTGATTGCAATAATATTATAATAGAGTCCATCAATGTAAAAATAAAACGAGGCAATTCACAAAGTACTGAAAGATTATAATATCATCATCATATCAGCCTATTGCAGTCCACTGCTGAACATAGGCCTCCCCCAAGGTGCGCCACTTTGCACGATCCTCCGCTGTTTTCATCCAGCCACTACCCGCTATCTTCTTTAGGTCATCTGACCATCTGGCTGGGGGGCGTCCTACACTACGTTTGCCAAGACGTGGTCTCCATTCGAGAACCTGTCTACTCCAACGCTCGTCGGTTCTGCGACAGACATGGCCAGCCCACTGCCACTTCAGCTTGCTACACTTTTGGATAATATCCATCACTCTGGTTTTCTGTCGGATGACCTCGTTTCGGATTCTATCCCTTAGCGAGATCCCGAGCATGGAGCGCTCCATTGCTCGCTGAGCGACGTGCAATCGGTGGGCCAACCTCACTGTCATGTTCCACGTTTCGGCTCCGTAGGTCATGACTGGTAGGACGCATGGATTAAAGACCTTGGTCTTTAGACACTGCGGGAGTGGCGACGAAAAGATATGACGCAGCTTCCCAAATGCTGCCCAGCCAAGCTGCACTCTTCTGGTGATTTCCCGCTCGAAGTTGTCTCTACCTAACTGCAACGCTTGCCCGAGGTATATGTATTCCTGAACAACATCGAGCGTAACACCGTCAACAGAGATCGGCCTGGACACGACATTATCATTGAACATGACCTTGGTCTTGTCCAAGTTCATCCCAAGGCCGACACGTCTAGAGGCAGCGTTAAGGCTGTGCAGCATTTCTTGCAGGACTTGTGGTGTTTCTGCCAATATTATTATGTCGTCAGCGAAGCGGAGGTGCGATAGAAATTTGCCGTTAACATTGATGCCCAGTCCATTCCAATCTAGCATCTTAAAGACGTCCTCTAGAGCATTGTTAAACAGTTTCGGGGATATGACATCCCCCTGTCTAACACCTCTGAGCAATTGGATTGGTCTTGTACGGTGGTTTTGTACTTGGACTGTCATCGTTGCCATATTATATAGGCTTCTCAGCACCTCCACGTATCGCCAATCGACTTGGCAACGCTGCAAGGACTCCAGAACTGCCCAGGTCTCGACTGAGTCGAAGGCTTTCTCGTAGTCCGCAAAAGCTAGACACAGTGGCTGGTTATACTCTTCGCACTTCTGCATAACCTGCCTTACTGTGTGGATATGGTCTACGGTACTAAAGCCTTTGCGAAACCCTGCTTGTTCCGGTGGCTGGAAGGCGTCAAATCTAGCGGCCAGACGATTGGTGACGACTCTCGAAAACAGCTTATAGGCATGGCTCAGGAGCGTAATCGGTCTATAGTTTTTCAAGAGAGTTTTGTCCCCTTTCTTGAAAAACAACGCTACCACGCCCCTGCTCCACGCTTCCGGGGTAGTCCCACTGGTTATTACGGAGTTGAAAAGCCTTTTGAGCTCCTTGACTACCGGTCTTCCTCCTGCCTTCAGGAGCTCTGAGGTTACTCCGTCTTCGCCGGGAGCCTTCCCATTGCTAAGCTGTCGGAGAGCCGCCGCAATTTCGTCTTCGTCTATATCTGGGAGATCGTCGGTGAAGTGGCGTGTAAGCATGGCACGTGGATCGTTGGCGTCGGGTGGAGGCTTCGGGTTTCGCGAAGCATATAATTTGCCGTAGAAGTCCTCGATTTCAGCGAGGATCTCCGGAGCTGATGTGACGATTTTGCCGTCCGAGGTCTTTAGCTTTGTCAGATTACTCCTTCCCAGGTTCTTGGAAAAGACTTTTGACCCCCGGTTCTGCTCAATCGCCTCCTGTATGAGGCGAGTATTAGAGCTTTGGAGGTCACGTCTCACCAATTTCCGGATTTTTCTATGGAGTGCCTGGGGATCTGACAAAACATCCTCCGGCGTTTCTCGTCGTACTGGGTGTCGCACCAACGACACTGCTGCCTGTCGTTGGCCAGGTGAATTTACCCCAGTACTAGATGGATGTACCGCCATCGGTTCGGTCGCCAGAGCCTCGTCCGTTGGTCAGGTTGGCATTTGGGGCACGAAGGATGTTGTGTGCGCCCCCGCCCCCCTTTAGTCGCCTTTTACGACAGGCGGGGGAGACCGTTGCTATATTCTAGTCCGTAGCTACACGGACAGATTATAATATAACTAAGTAAAATTACAATGTTCTACGGGTTTGACAATGTTACGGTGACGTATACAATGTCACTTCTAAAAAGTAACTTTCAACCCCGTCATTTCCTCTCTAGTTCGGGCATTTTGAAAGATGAGATTATTAAAAACTTTTTCTGTTGTCGCTTTGTGGCCAAGTTATTTATCATTAAATCCTATAGCATTAACAATACAGTAAATATTTATACAATCACAATAAAATTGGGTTAGACCAGCATTTCAAAGTTAGTTCCAGCTCTTGGCAGCGACCATAGACTAAATTCAGAACTATCTATCGTCAAGATTAATGATACTTTGTTCCTCTGACATTTCACAATGCACCAAAGATTTAATAATTGTATGGCTGTTGGGTAATGTGACTTGATTGTTTTGATTCTTCGATAATTATATTTAATGCGTTAATTTTTTTTTTTTATTTTAACTAATACAAGAGCGTCGGTGGTTTAATGGCTAGTGGGTCAGACTCGTAAGCGAGAGGTACCGAGTGCAATCCCCAGTGCCGCCGTGTAATAATGACTCGTTTTCTGAGTTATGTACATTAGTTGCACACGCACCGATGCTCTTACGGTGAGGAAAAACATTGTAAGAAACCCATCACATTCACAGGGAATGAATGTGTAACCATGATCCAATCCGGTTTGGTGTTCCTACTCTGAATGAGAAACGAAACTAAGCGCTAGGAAGAAGAATAAGTACTTTAAAAAAAGTTGTATATCGGTTTCATTCGATTTTTAGTGCACTCGTGCGATAAAGGACTCGTAGCATTATTCTTCTTTTTTATTCTTTTCGAGTCAACCATATTTTTTAACCAACCCTGTCCAGTAGGTAGCCAAGTCGATGACTATTTGTTTAGTCTGGTACAACAGGAACAATATAACAGATGGTCCATAGTCTGAGTCGCACCGCATGTCACAATGTTAGATGTTCACAAAGCCCCATTTCTTCAGGTTTGCAATGCATCTGCCTACTCCTAGCAATATTGGTTAGCCCGAAACATTATGTACCTAGTCGTTTTCACTTGAGGTATTATAAAAATGGACTGACTCCAACTTATGTATATATTAAAGGTGTTTTAAAAAGTTTGCCAGGGCAGTTTTTGGTTTTCATATGTTATATCATATGTTCATATGTGGACAGTTTTCATATATTTCGGCGAACATTTTACAATCATCTCTGTAATTTTTAACATTCACGGCGCTCTTGTAAAAAATTCACAGATTTCGTGCCTCGCACGACTATCGAGCACATTGGAAATGAATCTACGGAATTCGGAAAATGTCGTTCTGACTTTTTGACTTTTTTCAAAAAAGTTAGGCTACAGGGCAAACCCTTAACCCAATCGTCTTTGTTTTAAGCTCAAATTGTAGCTGACTAAATTGTCCACAGTAGTTTTTCTAAAATTTTTGATATCATTCTTCGTTTCCAAAATATCGAGCGCTAAAATCAAAAATTCTTTTTTTTTTCATTATTTCGGCCTTAATTTTTTGTGACTTTCTCGAATAATTATTTTTGTATCTTACAACTCTCGTGAATTTAAATATCATATCTTCACAACTCTCCGAGATATAAGAGGATCGCACTTTTTCGTGAAATCGGAGCCTATACTGCGAACTTAAAGACATTTCCAATGTCAAAAACAAACATAGATTGTAATTTGCCTGTTTTACGGAAATCGATCAAATAATTTCAGGCAATCAGAGAAAGTCATTTTGCTAGACTGAAGCAGGAAGAAATAATTTCAAAGAAGTTTCGTTAGAACTTAATAGTATCTCATTTGTTTCCGTACTAGTAACAGTAAGTACCACCAATACTTAGATAAAATTATTCCATCCAAATAGGTTTCCCGAAAATGTAATTATATTCCAGGTTGAACGTATCCTGATTTCCTAATTGATTCTCTAAAGCACTCATTAATAGCTCTAATAATTTCTTTGAAACAACGCTAAGGTAAAATGCCTAATTAACTAAAACTCAGAATACCTGTCATCGTCGTTTCGAAAAATAGGTTACTAAATTTCATAGATTCTTCTGTTCAAAGAACTTAAATAATTTTTCTTTCAACGACAGAAACTGATCTTATTTTCCAAGAAATAATACCAAATTTAGCATCACAAAAGATAAGTTAAAATTTATATTTGCTTACAAAAACCCGAAAATGGATACGGGCAAGGAAATTTTTAAATCGCAATTATAAAGTTTTCGTATCTCACTCGGCGTTTTCACATTGTACAACGATATCGTCAGAACGGACGGCACGATATGTTTACTTAGCTTGTGACATGCAGCTATGCTAATTTTTAAATGGAGTAGTCGTTGATGGCTGCTCCTCTGACCTTATGGCTATTAATGCCGGAGTTCCTCAGGGGTCTGTTCTCTCTGCGACTCTTTTCCTGCTGCACATCAACGACATGCTTTTGCCTGGAGTGGTTGCGTACGCAAATGACAGCACAGTCATGGAGAGATATTTGTCTAACGTAAGAGCTGTTGGGGATGAAATTCGAAATGAAAGAGAGGCAATGGTTGAGCGAGTAAACTCAAACTTAAGTCTTGTCTCTCAATGGGGTGACATGAACTTGGTGAGTTTTAACACCCAAGCGTGCCTGTTCTCCGCTAAAAGGAGACCATTCAACTTGATTCCTACTTTCCGGAGTGCATCTTTATCTATAACCAGTGCCTTACCAGTACCATTGCCTTATAGGCATTTTCTGGGTTAACTCGCCCCATCGCCGACCTCATCTATGACCTTGGTCAAGATTGAGTTCAAGAGTTAACCCACCTTATAATTTTAAAAAAAAAATGAGCTAAAATTCCTCGGCAAGAAGTTGTCTGCCAACCTTAACTTCGGCACCTCCATCGAGTCTAAGGCTCAGACTGCGGCCAAAAAGCTGGGCATCCTTAACAAGTTTAAGCGCCTTTATAAGGCGCAGGTCTGATCGTGCGTGGAGTATTGCAGCCACTTTTGGGATGGTTCAGCCAAATACCAACTAGCCGCACTAGACTCGGTGGATCGCAGAGCCAGGAGGCTTATTGGCGATAAAAAGCTGGTTAAGTATGAGCTTCAAAGCCTAGCTCATAGACGCAAAATAGCTTGCCTAATGTGTTTTTTATAAGATGTACTTCGGAGAGTGTGCTCAGAGGCTGCATGAGCTCATTCCGCCTGCTCCTTTTTTCCATCGGACGTCCAGACGCACTGCGGGGTATCACCTTTATCTTGTCGAGATCCCTCAGATACGTACTGAGCGCTATTCTTCGTCTTTTATATTGTGCACGGCCAAGGAGTGGAATTCCCTGCCGGCGTCTGTATTTCCCAGTTCATACAACCCAAATATCTTTAAAGTACGAGTGAATAGGCTTCTTCTGGGTGAGCTCGCTACATCCTCAACCACGTCTTTGCCCTAAGCTAGATTGTGGTCAAGAGCGAACCCATTTTTAATTAAAAAATATGAAAACTAGGTACAGATTAGCTCACTCAATTGGTCCGGCTCAAGACACTTAAGGTATATATTCTTTTATTTGCACAAAGTAAGAAACATTTTACATAAAAATAGTGTACAAAAGCGAGCTTATCTCTAGAAGAGATCTCTTCCAACCAACCTAACCGGTGAGAAATAGTGTGCGAGACTTCATTCTCATTCACATTCACTTCACACACACTTTATTCTCTTCATTCGCATTCTTATCACAATGCGACTGAAACGCAAAACTATGATCGTAATTTGATGGTTTTTCCTACGATCATTCAACCACGATTCCCCCTAACATGAAACGAATTGTTTTTAAGTGGCAAATCCAAAAAAATGCTTTCATGTTATCATTCTAGTTTAATTTTGAATTCTTAGACGTACGATTTGACAAAATTGTTTACATGTAAAATGGAAACTTAAATTCTGCTCTTAACAAATGAAGTTTCAGTTGTAAATTTTAATGAGCATAATTTCTTATTTTGTTGCTGAAGGTGAAAGTTTGCAACATTATCATAATGATCTGTTTTAATTACACTGTTGTTTAATTATACCTGGCGAAACAAATGAGCGACATAATAAAGGTGCGATCGTTGACTTTGGGTTATTTCCATGACGCATTATTATTTAAATGTATGTAAATAAAATAAATATTCTTACAAGAGCAAATTATAGTACTTGTAGTCAAAATTCAATTTAAGATATACAGGCGGAATTATCCCACTAGGGCCTAGGGGATCTCTTCCAGTCAACCTAATAAATAGTGAGAAGAAATTCTGATGAGTAAGCGTGATAGTTCAAAAGGATTAGATAAATTTAACAGAAAGACAAATAAACTATTACGACCTAACTAAATATAATACTTAAATTAAATTATGTAAGTGAGAGTGGCTGTTAGTGTTTTTATTATCTTAATATTAGGAGCCGCGCTCCTGTCGGTGTAGCAATTTCCATTCCATTCGGTTTTGAGACATATATTTTTATTCCCTGTCAGTTGAGATGCACTCCCAATTTTTCTTTCAACTATTAGCTGAATCGTCTTCTCGGTCGTGGTTTTTATATATTTTGTGTTTTTAATAAGGATTCTTTAAAAATACTATTAGGCAGGTGGTAACGTAACGTATCTTATCGAAATTAAAGTAAAAGATTTTTTTGACTTTTACAAGAAGAAAACAAAAGTTTTTGCGAATATTTCTTGAAAAAAACACCTCAATACTCCTGCAGACTTCTGCTCTTCAACTGTTTATTGACTATTCAACTAAGCAGAAGTCTGCAGAAGTATTAAAAGGTGTTTTTCCAAGAAACAATCTCAAAAACTTTTGTTTTCTTCTTGTGACACTCAAAATAAATGGGTTTTACGAGACCTGAACGTGACCCTGACCCTATATTGTCTAGCCCAGTCCTGTAATTTATGGTCTGCTGAAATTTATCACCCGCTGACCTAACTTACAGGGTTACCTACTGGTTTACCTTTGTCAGTGACTTTTTCTTATTTTTTCAAAGCCCATTGTCCAAATCACTGTGTATTCCTTTTGTAGCTCTTTCGATTTTTTGTTTCGTCTTTTTATTTACTTTGGTATTTTAATACATGTGAATCGGTTATATTTTTAACTACTTTGCCATATATTTAAGTAGTTAAGCATTTGCTAAATCAAGTCATCGCTTTTTAGACGTATTTGGTCCTCTTTAATCTTTTGATAGAGGTGTACGAAGTTCTTTTATCTTAAAAATACTTTTTGGTAAACTTGCGTTCTCCTTTTATTATTGTAGCATCTATTAATCTGTTTATGTCAGATCTTTAATGTTGTAAAATGACTTCACTGTTGGAGATCCTAAACTGAATAAATTGCTTTTTGATTTAGTTATTTGAATATTCTCAAACTTCTTCAAGTGTAAGAATTTAACACCTGAAAAATGTCACAATGTTTTGGTACACCAGTTCATTCAAGTCTATCGGTGAACAAGAGGGTTTTCTTATGGGTATGAAAGTAATAGAATGTCACTCTGTGTGACATGGCTCATGACCTGAACGCACGTTTGACGAAAACTTCCGAGAAGTGTCACAGCTTCCTTGATGTCGGATATATGGCAGACGCAAATGAGTTCTTTTAATATCTAAAAATAACTACATTTAGAAAAATGATTTGCATTTTAGCTTATTTCTTTAATCTTATGTCCTGTAATTTATGGTCTGCTGAAATTTATCACCCGCTGACCTTTGTTAGTGACTTTTTCTAATTTTTTCAAAGCCCATTGTCCAAATCACTGTGTATTCCTTTTTTAGGCTTATTTCCTTCATTTTATGTTATATCAATTTTATTTGATTTTAATAAGTATTTTTTATGTTTGCTTTTTGACTAATTCTGTTGTTTGTTTCTTTTTTTATTTATGAAAGGAAACAGCAAACAGACTTAAAGTAATTCTGTTTGCTGTGGACAGTTTATCAGGTTTTTTTTTAATTTAATTTGACATCTAAAGTTGTACGTTTATTTAACTAGCTAGACAATCTACTAGAAGCATTCAAAAATGCTATTCAATGTACTGTCCAAATAAGAACCAATATTATAAACATTGTAACTCACAATAAGACTTTTACTTAAGTAGTCCCGCAAGGATCAGATTAGGACTTCGCTTTATTCTTTTATTGGCAAAGTTGCTACAAACTCCTAAATCAATTAATGTGAAGAATTCCCGACTTGGGACTTGACGTTGAGAACCCTCGAGGACAAAATAATTGTTGTGATAGATCGGTAAATTTTGTTTCTGCTATTACAAAGGCTATGGTTTCGAAAAGTCATTTCTTAATCATGGTATTCATTGAAGCCTCAATGCCCATTACAACAGATATAAATATAAAAAAATTTGACAGACTTTTTTTACAGAGCAGATACATATTATTATTTGTTTGACACAACAAAAAAAGAACAAACTAACATTTAATCTAATAAAATGATACAGCAATTATTTAGAGTACAACTCTTAACAGTATGTTCAAAATTTGAAGGCGTAGTAATGCATTTTCAGCATTATACGTAAGCATAAAAACAACACCATTTTTAAGATCGTGAACTGTAAAAATTATCTAAAATATTTTGTGGGTCATGTTTTAGTTATCAATTATCTAGTTTTATATGTCTATCGGATTCATTTATTTAAATAAAACGACAGAATCCATGTTTTAAATTATTATGCTACGAAAATATTATTTGAAAAAGCACACAGCCATGACCATATCACTTAAAACATTACAGTAACTTAAACTTGATATAAGCTCCGTTTTATAACTCTTTAAACGTAATACTTTTAGTTGTTTTATTAAACTACTAGCGGAACTTCGTTCCCGCGGGAATTCAGGAAAATAATGTAGCCTATGTGTTAATCCAGGGTGTCACCTACCTCCATACCAAATTTTATAAAAATTGGTCCGGTCCAGCCGTTTGAGTGTGAGAAGTAAGAAAGAGAAGTGGAACAAACATCCATACTTACAAACTTTCGCGTTTATAATATTCGGAAAATCGTGTAGCCTATGTTCATCAGGGATAATGTAGGATTCTTACGGTGAAATAATTTTTCAAATCAGCCAAAAGTAGTTTCGGAGCCTATTCAATGCAAACAAACAAACAAACAATCAAATCTTTCCTCTTTATAACATTAGTATAGATATATATGTTTGTAACGAACGCAAAAACGCATGTCTCCAATTTTAACCGTCCCTTACATCTTTTTTTATGCTTTTCTCAATGCAATTCGTACGTACAAATATTTCTCAAACCTAATACTACACACTCAACATCTTTCGAGGCGCAAATTCCCCTTCGTTTTCCATTTACTGTGTCAACAGTTCTACAGTCTCTTATCTCTTTCACTCTTATGCCGTTACACCGTTTCTATCTTGCTCATTTCTTCTGGAATATATTTATGCAATGTTTAAAATGTACATTAAGGCACTTAGGTATCATCATCCTTTTTTATTGCAGCTACCACGTACGAACACTTGAATAAATTGGCAATTTGGTTTGAATTAGGTGTTTCTTTAATTACATTTCTTCGTGCGTACTTTGCTGTATTTTTTACCGACTTCAAAAAAGGAGGGGGTTCTATGTTCAACAGTATTTTTGTTATGTCTGTTCACCGATTTATCCGCCAATTATGATCTTTTTTCAAAATCTTTTGAAAATATCAACAAAAACAAAAAAATACTACAAACCAGAACATCCTCTAAATAAATGACTGACATTTTCGTTTGTCATCTGCTAATAGGCATTGTAGTCTGCAAAAAATACTGGTTATTTACTTCGTGCGAACTGTTGTTGGGATTGAAGTCGGTGACTCATACGGTATTTAACGTGGAAAATTATCTAGACCCTCATTTTATATTTATTTTTTGTATTTAGGTGTATCTATCTAACTTTAAATAATATACTCAAATATAATCAGTTGAAATAAGTCTAGCAATGAATATTGATATCCTGTCTATCCATGTTTTACGTTCATTACACCAATATTAATATTTTAATTGAATAAAGTAACGCTCGATTATTTCCTCTTTGTTTCCATGTCGCTTGTCATTTGAAAAGTTTGAATCTAGATACAATTTTCAACTTCATTGCTCGTCAGCGACCTTTTTAATAAAATTTCCTATTTGAAAAACCAATACTATTTCCAAACAGTCGCTGTAGCAGCTAGAAGTCTCACCTATTTTACGATTTGTCGCCTCGTTGCCATCTGTTGTCCGTTTTCCTTTTAACATTCAAGACCTATTTTACAGTTCAGTAACTTGTAAGAAAATTACGTAGATAGCTCTTTTTCTACAGTTTCCAACTCTATTGGCATGAAAAATGCAAACTTTGCAACTGTGTTACTCAACTTAGATTTTTTCAATAAATAGATGAATGTCTTGTAATGTTAATTTGATTTTATTTATTCTATTCGTTTTGTATGGTCTTGTGTTGTGTGCCTAACTTAATTTCGTAGAGCTGTAGAACTACCCACTGTAATAGGCTATAATTAAATTTTATTTTTTTTTGACCATATTCTAGATAAAATGATAAAAATACCATAAGTAAGTATTTACTCGAATTTAAAAGAGATTCGGAACTAGAACTTTAATTAAAATGAATAAAACAAAATAAACGCTACACACTCAAAGGCCCACACTAAGGGTTTTCCTTGTGTCTAACTTGAAACATACACAAAGACAGACACGAACAGCCATGACCCAAAAAAAATTTGCTTTTTATAGAAATATTTGCTCCGACTAGGAATCGAACCCAGGGCCCGCCTATCAAAAAACAGCGTCATTGCTACTCGACAAACCGGCCGTCATTTTTACCGACTTCAAAAAAGGAGGAGGTTCTATGTAAATAAATACAAATACAAATGTATGTTTTTTTATGTATGTTCACCGATTTCCCCGCCAATTATGGACCAATTTTCTTTTGTTTGAAAGATACTCCAGAGGTGGTCCCATATAAATTTTATCGAAAATGATTCAGCGCTTTTAAAAAAAATTACAAAAACAAAAAATACTACAAACCAGAACATCATCTAAATAAATGAGTAACATTTTCGTTTGTGGTAATATCTAATAGGCATTGTATTCTGCAAAAAATACTAGTTATCTACTTTGTGCGAACTGTTGTTGAGATTGAAGTCGGTGACTCGTACGTTTTTATAAAGTGGAAAATTATAGTAAATATTTAATTAATTTGGGTTGCTAGCTACCATTTCCAAATGTTATCGAATGGTCATACAACAATTCAAATGCTGCAAATTTCTATTTCAATTTGACTTGATAACCCTTTAAAATAAACCCTCATGCTTATCCCTGCCACATTGAATTTCCCTAAAGATAAATTTCAATAAATATTTATATTTCAATATTGTACACAGGTGCCCCTCTAAATGGACCTCGGAAAAGGTTCGCATTTTCTCACTTTATATTTCCGGTAATGGCACGGTCAGAAAATGACCGATCCTAAGCTGATTGAAACCTTAAAAGGTCCTTCAGTTAGGACCTTGTTCCATTTCAACTAAGTTATGAGTACGACTATTCAGCTCCTTTTTAACCCCTAACATAAAAAGTGGGGTCTTATAAGTTTGACATGTGTATCTGTGTGTATTTTTGTGGCATCGTAGCTCCTAAACGAATGGACCGATTTTGAAGGGTTTTTTGTTTGAAAGCTGACGTAATCGCGAGATGGTTCTGAGCTATCTTGTTCTTAGCAGCCCATATACGTCCCCACCGAGGGGTACGGGCTTCCCTTCGAAACACGAAGGGGATTTATGCGGCCTTATGCGGGTTGGTGGATTTGATCGAAATTAAAGCTATGTAATGTTTTCAATTTATTTTAATTTGTTTAAATTTTCAACATAAAATTGGATTTTGTGTAAGGTTGGAAAACTCCCCAGAATGGAAACCTGTCATCCCCACGAGAACAAATAATTGTCGACTTCAAAAGATCTAATGGTCCATATATAGGCGCTGTTTTCTGCATCTCATAAGCCAAATGAAAGAAATGACTGTAATCAGGAAAACTGAAAGGACACTGAAGACTAAAAGGACACTGAAATGCTTTTTCGAAAGTAGTCTAAAATAGTCTTCTTCTGATCGTTTAGGTATTATGTCAAGTGGGTGGCGTAATTTACTTTTTCTAATGTCAGAGTTATTAGATCAACAAATAATCTCTGCAGCTCTAGCAAGATAACGACAAACTCGCGCTTGGCTCACGCTGAAACTTCACTCTGATTGCGCGAGGGTCCCGCGCAAAGGCTTGCTCGCCCTATGGCGTTGTCAATGTTGACATTTTGACATAGGATCGCGGTGTTGTCGCGGCGTTGTCACCATCGTACTCGGCCTGCTGAATTGGTTTAACGCTTAAAGTGCTCTCCAAAGCACAGAAACGCCCTAAAGTAGTAATAACAAACTCGTACATCGACATGAAAATTTTACTCTTGTTTTACACTACAGTTACCTAATGCCTAGTAGCCTGCAAGCTACATTTTGGCGCGAACCTGCCGCTTTGGGATCGTTAGTAATCTCCGGTTCTGCTCTACTGCCTCTAACCCAGTGGTTGCCAACCTATAGTCTGCTGACAACTAATCTTCCGCGGCAGCTTTATAATGGTTCGCGAGGTCATATATTTCCTCGCGTTAATCATGGCATTTTTTGCATTTTAATACGGGATTTGCTTTCCGCCCGGGAAATCTTTTCCGTGAGGATTTGGGAAAGTTATGTAAAAGATATATACTCTGATATCCAAGCTATATTACTGCAAAGTCGCATCAAAATCCGTGCAGTAATTTTCGTGTGAAGGAGTGAGAAACATGTATTCATTCTCACCAACTTTCGCATTTATATTGATAATAGAAAGTGAGATAGGAAGAATTTACGGATATTTGCACACAAATATATTGACATAGAGAACATAGAGTACAACGAGACGGCTTATTGTTAGATGCCAATTTCTTACAGGCACGCATCAACAATTAATTTGTAGCATCAACAATGTTGTTATGGATTGGATCAAAACTTTGATCCCAAAGTATTCTATGATTATTCTTTTTAACAGATCACAAGTGCTCAGGGTGCAAAATTTGTTAAAAATCTGTAAAAAATATTGTCTAAATTATTTTTAATTCAAATTATTTGGTGACCATTTTAAAGGACTTTTACAATGCTTAGTTAACAAATCGTGGCATGAAATTCGAACTGCAAGTAGTGTTATACACTGCAAAGGTTGGGAACCACTGCTTTAGCTGTATTACCTATACAGGTAGAGGTACTACAAGAGTACCGGTTTGCCTCCGTGCTAGTCCCAAAGGATTCCTTCTATGCGGAAAGTAGGTAAGTTACGCCTGAGCGCCTTTGAGGTTTTAATAGACTCCTTTTTTTTTGGTTTAGATAAATTAAGCTCTTGGCTTTCTTGTAGAAAAGATTTTGCAGCGACTAATGAAAGGTTTTACTCGTTTTTAATTAATATTGCGTAGTTAGTTATTTTTTTAATCTTGCAGGCAGTATAGCAAGGCTGATTTAAATATTGTTTATATCACCTTCTTAGTTGACACTTTGTTTTGTTGTTATTTACCCGACAAAAAAGTGGGGTGTTATAATTTTGACGCGTGTATCTTTGTACTTGTGTGACTGTGTGTCTATGTGTCTGTCGGTGGCATCGTAGCTCCTCAACGTATAGACCGATTTCAATGCGTTTCTTGTTGGAAAACTGACGTCATAGAGATGGTATTATTTGATTGAAATTGGTTCACCCGTTACCAAGTTATAAGCAATCGACTATCGGTGATAATTTTGTTTTTGATGTTAGTTTTATATGAGTAGAATCACTCCCTAAAGTTTTGCTAACTAATGGGCTTTTTTATAATTCGAACGGTACGGCACGGCACTTCAAAATTTGAATTACCGCTGCCATAAGTTCTCAGCTTCTAGTATTTACTATTACCTACGAGACAATGGTAATACAATTGCCATTTTCGAATTATAAAAAAGCCCAAAGCCATCGCGCGCCAAATGCACACATGGTGTGCGAGATCACTATCGTAAGAAGCATAAACAATCGCGCGACGGGTTACAGTCATCCACTGTATTTAACTGGGGTCATTATGCTTAGTCCAAGGAGAGATGTGAAAGGTTTTTATTAGGTATTGTTAGAGAAATGTTCCTTACAAATTATACGTCCATAGTAAAAAAACGCTAAACGTTTGATGTTTACGTCACTACAATACTGTGTAAACATCTAATTCACGATGATTACTCCAGAAAAAGAAAACTATTGTGCTTAGTCCAAGGAGAGATGTAAAAGGTTTTTATTAGGTATTGTTAGAGAAATGTTCCTTACAAATGATACGTCCAATAGTAAAAAAACGCTAAACGTTTGATGTTTACGTCACTACAATACTGTGTAAACATCTAATTCACGATGATTACTCCAGAAAAAGAAAACTATTGTGCGTGCCTATCGAAAACCAATCGGTTCCTCATATAAAAACAATATTACCCTTAGTAAACATAGTTTTTCTATTATCTTCGTCCTACGACCTATTTGGGTCAATACATTTGTTGTAGATAAGGGTAAATTATATCGGAAATAATTCACGTTGTAACTCTGAAGGGCAATTTAAAGGTCTTTGTGGACAAAAGACAAAATGTATCTGTGTTAGTCCTAAGATTTTTAACTTTTCTTATTTTTAGGCATTATTTTATTTATATATTTCCTTATCGTGTAGGTAAGTATTCGATTGTGTGGCGTTTATTAACCCTGTTTTTACAGTTTTTAAACTACCAAATATTTTCTGACTTGGTTGAACGACTGAGTAAATCGTCAACAGCCGGGACCGCCGCGCCGGCTTAACGTGCCCTCCGAAGCATGGAAACGCTCGTAATAAATTGCCATTTTATTTACCCATCAGGTTCTCCTGCCATTTGTACGTTACCTATACTCACTGATGGGTTCAGATCATAGAAAGATAGTTTTTTCAATTTAAATTTTGGCGTGTTTGGATCGTAGCAAGTGGAAATCTGTGGTATCTGCCTACCCTAATGGGACAAAGGCATGACCTTGTTTGTATGTACATTTTGGTCAGGATTCACATAAACTTTGTTTTGCATATTATTCAAAATGAAATCGAATTCCATTTGAAAGTTAGAAATCGATAAATTTCGAACAGCAAATGAAAGAAATAATTTTCCAATTAATTTTCCCCTCACCCTCACCTCGTACTCTTGATACGCGTGACGTCATCAGTGACGTCACCCTTTGACTGTTTCAGTCACGCACAAAGTCTGTTGACATTATGAATACAGTAAAAGAATTATTCACGATGAATTTTCTGATAAAATCTCTACTTTTTTGTTGAATTTGTTATTTTGTTAGTATTTTTTGGTTACTTTTGTATTGTAATAGGTATGTAGATAAGCTAAACAAATTTGGTTGAATAAATTTAGTATGAAAAGATTCTGAAATTGTACAGTTTTACAAAAGGAACACGTTTTACCTG
This sequence comes from Aproaerema taeniolella, assembly GCA_949987775.1. Taxonomy (NCBI): domain Eukaryota; kingdom Metazoa; phylum Arthropoda; class Insecta; order Lepidoptera; family Gelechiidae; genus Aproaerema; species Aproaerema taeniolella. Next base: position 4,693,402 of record OX465246.1, on the reverse strand, counting down.
AAAATGTGCTTTTTAACCGGTTGCAGACCTCCAGAAAACGTAACCTGTAACAACTTACAACCAGTTACTACAGGTTACGTTTTCAGGACATATTGCTACTGATATATACAAAAATATCCAAAAAATAAGAAATTCAAAAGTGAAATAGTCACAACTCCAGTAATCCATTGTACGGTTTGACATCTTTCAAAATGAAAGTTTTATACAGGGCTTTAAGTATCTCTCTTTCAACCGCTCGGGTGGTTAATCAGTCCATGAAACTGAACAACTTTCCCAAGGAACATAGGTAAAAAAAAATTTTTGAGTTCCCATACAAACTTCATCAGCATATACTTAGCGCATTTTGTATGTGAGATCAAAATTTTTTTGTCGTTTTTGACCTATGTTCCTTGGGGAAGTTGTTCAGTTTCATCATTTCGGGTGGTTAATCAGACTGATTAACCACCCGAGAGGTTGAAAAAGAGATACCTAAAGCTCTGTATAATTAACATAACTTTTTGACATATTTGAAAAAAAGCTGCGCGACGCATTTATATTTTTTTTATCAACTTTGAATTTTCTTTTAACTGTGAATTTTTGGAACACATAATATAGCCAAGAACGACTCTGGTAAGACACAATAAGTCAACTAACTATATGAGTAGGCCCTATCGCTGAGAACATAAGCTCGTAGCCTTAAATTGTAATAACCTAGAACGTTCCTAATTCCAGATACACAAAATCATTGTATACAGTATTTTCTTCTCATCTAGAAAAATACTGAACAAATACAATTTCGTACCCCAACGAGCCAATAAACGTTTGGCATAGTCACGGTTGTGTCTAGTAATAGAAACAGCCCCACCTTTTTATTTACCATTCAATATTGGCGTTGCTAATAGAAAACTAAGCAGAGAAAACAAAAACAAAAATATTGGTCCTGATTGAAACGCCCACGCAAGCTTTTTATTATGTTTGAAGAGGTGACTTGTGATTATAGCAATAATACTCGTATATCTGTAGTATAGATATTTGCTATATTTTCTGATTAATATTTTCACGAATATTTTTTCGTCATACACAACGAAGTAGTGGATTTATGTGATGTTTTTACACAAGTTTTAGTGTTGGAGAACTGCAGTATGGTACAAGTTAATTTTTGATGCAAAGTACATTTTATAACGGATTCTTATCACAATTTTTGTTTTTAATGAGTACTAGGTAACTGTATAAAACTTATAAAAATAACCACGGGAATCTTCAACAAAATGTGAGGCTTATATTCTACGCTACTCGTCTATCTCTCAAAATGTTTGAGCTGTGCTGTATATGCATTATTTTCCAGGCATGTTTCGGGTGCAGACGACTGAAATTTTGCGTAATTTAAGCTTCTATTGGTACCTACAGGAGTGCAGAAAGATAAAATAAAATAATAACTTAAATTTTGAACTTACTATCGACTTAGGAAAGGCAAGGAATGCTCAAAAAAAGGTATAGAAGGAAACGCTTGGAACACACTAGTTAGAAGGTAAACATATCAAAAGTCCCTGCCCGTAGCCGTCAAGCCGAGGTGTCATAGTAAAGTTTTTATACAGGCATCGGTATTAAACCTGTTACAAAGAAAATGTTAAAAAAAATTTCATCTTTTCGGGTCATCATTTAAAACTGTTAAGGAATTTCGGGTAGTAATGACTTTCATAGCTTTATTAAACTATCAACTTTGAAAAAAAAAGTTAAATGTGATTCCATCCTATTGGATTATTGCTTATTAGCAACTATTTTAAAATTTTGGTTAAAATGAGGAAATCATACCCTGATTTTTCATTAAAAAATCTTAAATTAAGAAAATCTCGAAAAATATTAACTTTCTGCCATAAGTACATAAGGTGAGTTAAATTTGTTGCATTTTGGCTGCCCGATCACGTCCTGCCAGGAATACGACGAGTTCCCGTTAACCCTGTATAGAGAAAAGATTTGTTTTTTGTTTGTTTGCATTGAATAGGCTCCGAAAATACTGTACCGATTAAAAAAATATTTCACCATTAGAATATACTACATTATCCTTCAGTAACATAGGCTATATAATAGAACTATTTTAAAGTTGTGGTTAAAATGAGGAAATCTGGGTATTTTCGTAAAAAATCTTAAATTAAGAAAATTTCGAAAAATAACTTTCGGCCATACATAAGGTGGGTTAAATTTGTTGCATTTTGGCTGCCCTATCACGTCCTGCCAGGAATACGTCGAGTTTCCGTTAACCCTGTATAGAGAAAATATTTGTTTTTTGTTTGTTTGCATTGAATAGGCTCCGAAAATACTGTACCGATTTGAAAAATTCTTTCACCATTAGAATACTACATTATCCCTGAGTAACATAGGCTACATAATTTTCCCGAATTCCTACGGGAACGAAGTCCCGGACTGAAAAAAAAAAAAAGTTTTTAAGAGCTTAAAACTATACAAGATATCGAAAAACTTGAGTGAGTAAAAGTTGTAGCAAATTTAATCAGCTTTCACTTTGTTTAAAGTCTCATGTCACTAGGGTTCATAGTTTCCGAGATATATGAGAAAAACCAAAAAATAGGACCTTCAAACCCCCTCCCCCCTCGGCTTAACACCTACGGGCGGGAACTTTTGATATGTTTACCTCTTAACTGTCCAAACAAATTTGTAAAGTAAAAAATTGTGTTCCAAGCGTTTCCCTCTATACTTTTTCGTTGACTGGCCTAACTGGAATTCTACAATTTTAATCTCGTCAAGAATCTAGATTAATAAAACCCAGTCGAAAAAGACTAAAACCTCTCTTATTTAAATTTAAGACCCTAGTACTTGATGGATGACCAAAGTGGCAATTGATCACGAGCGTTTCCGTGCTTTGAAGGGCACGTTAAGTTGTCGGTCCCGGCTGTTGTAGATTCACTACAGTCGTTTAAACCAAGTCGTAGACTATTTTGGCGGTTTGAAAACTCTGTTAGTCAAGATCGCCACACACTTGACAATACCTACACGATAAGTATATGTTCCGGCGTTCCTCAGGGATCACACCTGGGTCCTTTATTTTTTATCGCATTTATTAACGACCTAACTCACGGCTTGTCTTGTTCCCACTTACTGTATGCCGACGATCTTAAGATCTTCACTACTGTTAAATTGTGAAGATCTTAAGATCGTGATTGTGTCAGGTGATTGTGTCAGGTTGCAAAAAGATCTCGCCTTTTTGACTGAGTGGTGCTCGGATAATCGAATGCTCTTGAATGTTAGTAAGTGCTTTGTAATTAGTTTCTCTAATAAACGGAATAAACTATCTTTTGATTATTGTCTAGATACCCATGTTCTTGATCGTAAGGCTGCAGTCAAGGATCTGGGTATTTATTTTGATGAAAGTTTATCATTTCGCCATCACTATGATCATATAGTAGACAGAGCCTTTCTGATACTGGGGTTCGTAACTAGAGTGACCAAAGACTTTAAAAAACCTAAGACCTACCTTTCATTGGTCAATTGCCTTGTGCGTAGTATAGTTGAATATGGTTCTGTGGTTTGGTCCCCACATTATAAAGTACACTCAGAAAGAATTGAACGGGTGCAAAGAAAGTTTACCAAGATATTAAGTTTCAGACTTGGACTAGGTCGAACACTATCATCCTATAATAACAGACTTTCTGCGTTTTCCTTGAGACCACTTTATATTAGACGTCAACATCAAGATTTAATTTACTTACATAAAATAGTCTCCATCCTTGACTCTCCCCCACTTTTAGCATCGTTAAATTTTAATATCAATACAAGATTTCGTGACCCGAAAACTTTCGTATTGCGTACTTACAAAAACAATACATCGTATTATAATCCCATAGTCCGAATGTACAGATCATTCAACGAATTGCCTTCTGAGAGCCGCGCTATTCTTGATCTTTATGACAATAAACCTCGCAGATTTAAAAAGTTAGTAACAGATGTCGTCAAATGAACTGATTTTTTGTGCACCTTTTACTCCTTTTAAATTGTTTGTATTTTTGTTTTCCTGTTTTTCTTTTTTATTGTTATTGTTATTAAAAGTTAACGCACATCCTAGAGGAACATAAATAGTTTGCATGCTGTGTATGTACTCGTAAGGATTCCAACTTAGATCTATATAAGTATTTCTGAAAGGTTATTTGTAATATTAGTTGTAATCTGTTGTATGTACCTCAAATAAATAAATAAATAGATAAGAAGAAGAAGAAGTTTCATTGGGAGAGTCACCTCTAAAGTTTCGCTAACTAATGTAAAGTCGTAGAACCCATTTCCTTAAGAATTATTTTTGTTTTCCTGTTTTTCTTTTTTATTGTTATTGTTATTAAAAGTTAACGCACATCCTAGAGGAACATAAATAGTTTGCATGCTGTGTATGTACTCGTAAGGATTCCAACTTAGATCTATATAAGTATTTCTGAAAGGTTATTTGTAATATTAGTTGTAATCTGTTGTATGTACCTCAAATAAATAAATAAATAGATAAGAAGAAGAAGAAGTTTCATGGGGAGAGTCACCTCTAAAGTTTTGCTAACTAATGTAAAGTCGTAGAACCCATTTCCTTAAGAATTACTTAGCGCTGAAACGTAGAACCTATGTGACTTGCTAGACGTGATAATACACGTACATTTACGTAAACACGTTATTTTGAATGACATCTTTGATTTTAAAGCCGTATTTAATAGTTCCACGTTACTCTCAAGTTTATGATACGTACTTATGAAATTTCAAGTTGATGACATGCGACTGTAAATTAATTTGACGTTTATGAAACGGTTGTTAATTCTAATTCGCAAATAGCTGAGTAACTGCCAACATAAGGTAATTCGGCAATCATATGCGTGGGCTGGGCAGACAATTGTGTTATTGATAGAAACTTGTTCAAGATTTGAAATGATTTATTGTTACTTGACGCTTCTAAAATACATTACAAGTCCAGTGTCTTCTTTATAATTTTCAACCGACTTCAAAAAAGGAGGAGGTTCTCAATTCGACTGTGTTTTTTTTTTGTATATTTGTTACGCGATTACTCCGGCAACTGTTGTCCGATTTTCAAAATTCTTTATTTGTTCGAAAGAGTATACTCCTGAAGAGGTCCCATATAAATTTTATCGAAAATGATTCAGCGCTTTTAAAAAAAATCAAAAAAACAAAATATACTACAAACTAGAACAACATCTAAATAAATGAATGACATTTCTGTTTGTAGTTATTTGCTAATAGGCATTGTAGTCCGCAAAAAACTAGATATCTACTTTGTGCGAACGGTTGTTGGGATTGAAGTCGGTGACTCATACGTTTTTAACGTGGAAAATTATGTTGTACAATAAAGGATTTAGATAAATACATACAAATTAACTGTCCTACGATTACGAACCAGCAATGCAGTTTACTAGAACTTGCTTACCATCTTATTTATTATGTAGAGCATTAAGTAAGTATTTTTTATTTATTATGTAAGAAGGTCAATGTTGTAGTCAACTTATGTATTTCATTATAATTACATACTTCAGAAATATATATATGCCTGCAATTTTGTTTAGATGAGTAAGACATTATAGTTAACTAGATCACCATTTATTTTGTATTTTTAGAATATTGTCTAATGTAATACTCTGCCCGTAGAAGGTATTATTATTATGTATAGATCATATATTGATAAGTAACTAGGTAGTTTTATTTATGTTTAAAATAATAACATAACTTATTTTCCAGTATCTTAAGACTTTTTAACAATTTTTGCTTGTGTTATTTATTCCTAATTTAGATCTCTACCGCCTGAGATACAGGCATTTAGCCTAGTTCAGGCATAGTTATTCATTTGTCTTATTATTAATTTGTTTAGTCTTAAGTTTCATTTATTGTCATTCTAGTTTTCTAATTTTATTATTATTAATATTATCTTCTCCTCATAGAAAACCAATAATGTTAACTGCAATGCTAAGTTTGTAAAACCAACTTCAAATCAATGTAAAAATGTATGCAGAACTAGTTTCGTATACGCTAAATAACCTTGTTTTCATGTGACAGTTGGTATGGAATTGATATTAAATAAATCACGTACTGTTTCACAAGGAATAAAAAGAATTTCACATTTTATACTTAGTTCTCCTAAAAATTGTTGACTCTCCGTTTAGGCTTTTCAATTGGTAACACGTTGAATCTTCCAAGCATATTTAAATAATTCTTTTCCGTTATCAAAACTTAAAGTAATGTTTTTGTAGATGAATTCTTACACTTGAAAAATTTCAATGTTTTAACACTAGATGTACAGTCTGTTCCAACAAAGTCTCTTGTCTGGTGCTGATAAGGTTCAAATTAGAATGAACTACGCAAGTTACTTAGTGTATTGAGATTTTTTTAATTTCAGAGAGAAGAAAGTACGCACGGCGGCACATCTGGATATACAAGAAAAAACATAACATTATTCTTTGACATTTTTGACATCCATTGTAAATATGATATTGACAATGTTGGAATAAAATCTAATATAAAAAATTTTGAGTTCCCATACAAAATTCATCAACATATAGCGCATTTTGTATGAGAGATCAATATTTTTTTTCGTATTTTGACCTATGTTCCTTGGAGAAGTTGTTCAGTTTCATGGACTGATTAACCACCTGTGAGCTTGAAAGAGAGATACCTAAAGCCCTGTATACATGTTGATCATGATGTTGCCCGTATCTAGCTTGTTTTGTCGCCGGCTTTCGTAGTGCAGTGCTGCTGTTTGTACATTCAGGGGTCGCTCTTTCCAAAATTCATGTATGTCACCGTCCTACACGCGATGGCTCTACGTGCCGAAAACAAGGTTTTACTCCTTTACTTAATATCCTTACATCGACTTATCTATTATGTCAACACAATCTCGAATATGACGTCACAGCTCTCGAAAAATACCACCTTTCTTCCCTATTTATTGAAATAACACGAAGGTGACAGCAAATAATATTTTAGGGAAAACAAATTTGATGATAAACCAGATTTGAGGAGTCGAAGTTCGCAAATAAATTGATTCCTTACAAAAGAAGTTTCTGAGTAAGATTTTGTAAATTTGATTTGCGATTTATATGTACACATGGTGTCCTAAATAAGATTTCCAGTCTTTGTAGAGTAAACCACATGCCAAAAAACTACGAATTTTATATAAAAAGCAATGTTTCGGGTAGCAGGATCCATTCTGCAATAGGTTATTGTATCATATTGAAAACTACAACTGTTGTATAATCTTTGTATAATAAACTAGCATCCCGCTCGGGACTTCGTTCGCGTGGGAATTCGGGAAAATTATGTAGCCTATGTTACTCAAGGATAATGTGGCATCCTAGTGGTGAAAGAATTTTTGAAATCGGTCTCGTAGTTTCGGAGCCTATTCGTTACATACAAAAATACAAATCTTTCCTCTTTATAATATTATTAGTTAATAACTTAATTTGAAATATTGTACGTATATATTGAAATTCTAAACTTTCATTTTATAAGTCAGGTAATATATTTAACTTTACAGCTGGAAACTTTTTTGGATGTGATAGTCTATTATTATAGTTATTATAGGTCTATAACGCCTGAGATACCAGTAATGGTAATTAAACTAGTTGAGGTTTTGGTGTTAAGATTTTCCTTATATTTTGTGCACCTAACCTTTAATATTTTATACCGCTTTACCCACTATTAAACTGTTACAGCCGGTAGATATCTCTTTACGCCACCGACTGTGTGCATGAATGAATTCTGCGTTGCAAATAAATAAACCAAATTGAGAAAATAGGTAATTACAGAATTGCAAAAGGGCGGATTATTACTAGAAGTGATCTCTTCCAAGCATAGTGCGCACTCAAGACTGTACACATACACAATCATACATAAAATATAGGAAAATGTTAGAAAGGCAGAAATGAAACTGCAACTTTAACGAATTTTCTTCAAGTGAACTCAAAAAGAAGCGAGTTTCCTTTAAAACAATCGCCCTTAAATTAATGGACACCTCTCTGGAAGTCCGTGATCGTCAAGGACGCTTTAAAAGGTATCTTTCATCTAATTAACAGATTTCCCTTTTAAAAGGTAGGAAGATTAGCAAACTCCTCAATCAAATTAAGTGGATACTTGTAAAATGAAATCTCTGACTAGGCGGATTGAAAGTATGTCTTTCGTGATGAAAGAGAAATTTCTCTTGAAAATTCGTTTGCGTGTCCAAAGTTTTGATGCTGTAATTTGTTATACGTTCTTCACTTGGGTTTTCAAAATAAATATTAAGGAATCTTTGTAAGATCGACTTCGGATTAAACGTTTTCTCAGCTGCGAATTTCATAAAAAAATTATAAGTTACATGATCACAATTTATACACGTGTTTTATATCGCAAAAGCTTTTTTGAAAATGTCCTATACATATATTGCATAAACGCAAAGTTTTAGTTCTTCACCTTTTTTGTTGCCTCTTGTAAAACCTAAATACTCATAAGTACAAATTAATAAACTCAATAAAAACTAGTTGTGGTATTTCTAACAAAAGTCTTACAAAATTCGCGATGGGGTTTTTCCAAACTAACGTATGAAACGTTTTCGTAGCGTAAATAACCTTTTGAATAAAAATTACGTGTGATTTCAAGTTATAGGTTTGTCTATTGATCAGAACTCCACATTTTCCAGCACTCCTTTTGAGAAAAGGTGTCTCGTTAGGACCAAGGCAATCTTTTTGAGATAATAGATAGTGATGTTAAAAGATCGATATGTTTATTACTCAATAGCTTTCTGCCTGGGACTTGGTTCTTGTGGGAATTCGGGAAAATTATGTAGCCTATCTTATTCAGGGAATAGAATAGAATAGAAAAAAATATTTATTTTATAGGACATTCAGGATGTCACTTAAAACAAGTCAAGATTACATGAAATACATACAAACAAACATTAAAGGATTTAAATACATTCATACGCATTCGTTCTATTGACCCTACTGACTCTACGCCTATTCGCAAAGATGCAGTCTTTGCGGATAATGTAGCATTCTAATGGTGAAAGAATTTTTGAAATCGGTACAGAGTTTGAGTTTATTCGTTAAGTACCAAACTCACAATAATATAAATCTTTTCTCTTTATAATGTTAAGTGTAGATTAAAACCATGTAAATAGAGTTCTATGACATAGAACACCTACTTATGACAATAGATAATAATTTGGGTGTGATCTGGAATGCCTTCCTTATTTATCGTGTAGGTATAGTCAAGTGTGTGGCGAACTCGACTAACCCTGGTGTCAGTGATTTTAAACCACCACATGACTTCCGACTTGGTTTTACGACTGTAGTCAATCGACAACAGCCGGAATCGATAGCTTAACATGCTCTTCAATGCACGGAAACGCTCGTAATAAATTATTAACAGGTTCCTTGCCTCTGTGTACGTTGCTTAACCTTATTGATCTGTTGAGATCAGCGAGCGCATCTTGGCTACAATCGCCTTATTTTATCATTCTGGAATCGAATGAATAGTCTTGTTTTAAATTTCGCATAATTTTGTAAGTTTTGAAACCTAGGTGCAAAAACGTCCATTAAAGTTAATGCCAACTTAAATATCATTAGAGGAGCGTCTGTTCAAAAAGGGCTATTTACATGCTAACCATATTTTTGATAATTAAAAAAGGTTTTTTCTGTAATTTATTATGAGGCAAATTAGCACTTTTTGACCAGAACTTATTATGAGGCAAATTAGCACTTTTTGAAGAGGAAATAGACACTTTTGATCAAAAATAAATACAGAGCATAATAAGATCTTGGATAGCAAGTGAAATTCATAATAAAAACGTATGAACAATCCAACAATCCAATGAACAAACAATTCATCTTTGGCTTTTATGGTCAAGATTGAAGTCAAGAGTTAACCCATCTTATAATAAAAAATAAAAAAATAAAAAATACGTAGATAGCTCCTTTTGAACAGACGCTCTGTCACTTTCCATCTTGTTTGCGTAAACAAGGCCAGCATTTCATTTAAAGAAGCTCTAACTTTAATGAACACTTCTACAACTGAGTGTATAAATAACCTTATTTCAAAATATTTCATCGATAACCCTAAGTTCCACACAGAACTCTACAATCTATCCTCGTTACCATAGCAACTGGTCGAGTGGGCATCAGGTCGCTTTGTCACATCCAATTCTATTGTCAGCTTCGAGGGTACAGTCAGATTCAGAAATACCTCACCCGCCTACCAGTTAAGGATAAAATTATCTACACTAATCTACACTAATATTATAAAGAGGAAAGATTTGTATTTTTGTATGTAACTAATAAACTTAAAAACTACTAGACCGATTTCAAGATGTTTTCACCATCAGGATGCCACATTATCCCTGAGTAACATAGGAATTCTCACGGAAACGAAGTCCCGGGCGGAAAGCTAGTTCTAAATAAAGTTGAAATTGTGATTACTTAAAAGAAAAGTGTTCGACGCGAATGGGACTTGAACCCGCGCCCCCAAGATTAGATCTCTTGGTGCTCTAACCGACTGAGCTACCTTCAAGTCAAGTGGCTAAATTTCTCATTCCCTGATTAAGTCCCATTGGCGCCGAAAATTTTTCTTTCCCTGAAATTATTTGTGAATATCCCTCAGGCGGGTAAACGTTGAACGTTACTTAATTAATCATTTAGCTGAAAAAACTAGTTCGCAAAAAAAACATATTAGTACGCAAAAATATTAAGTACCTAAAACATTTTGTGAACTAACTTTATTCTAATTTTAGGGGGGTGAAGCTGACCGTACAATGTATGGATTTCTCTGGACTTCCTTTGTGAAAATTATCAATTATGAGCTTGAGGGAAAATTATCAAAACTTAGCATTCTTATGTAAAGTTTTATGTGTTTTTGTTTGGTCTCCTTTTGTCCATTCTTCAAGTCATGATAGAAAAAGAGACCCAGATTGCTAATTCTTTTACTTTATCGCTACTCTCGGTGATTTTTCTCTAGTGTCCGTCTTGGGTTGCCTGGAGGAGATTTCTGTTTGGCGATAAGGATGCCCTTGCACGATTTCAGTCCATAGGTTTTATTTTGTATGTATTTTTCCTACAAAGTATGTACTCTTTTATTTCTATCTGTCTATCTTTACTTCTTCAAAAGGTTCGTACAGTATTACATTGCACTTAAATGTTATTACCTTTGTTAAAACAAAATAAGTCTCCCCCAATGGGAAGCAGGCCTGAGCTTACTTATGCTTGGGTATGTGAAACATAAAATTGGTTTTAACTGTAATTATTTAATTACCGTGTTACTGGAAACCAACCTCAGCTTAACGTGTTCAAGGAAAGGTGTGATTGGGACAGTATTCTCTGCAATTCACTAAAAGGTTAATTAATTGATGATGGAATCAGAATTTCTGGTAATTTCAGGGGTTCCATTTAACATGTAACACATGGTTTCCTCGTTAAAAATTTAAATTATGCTTTGCCCCATTTCTCATTCCGGGTACGCTTGACCATGATCCAGGATTTTGTAGGTCGTCATTTCCATCATCAGCTATCTGACCTTCTCCTCGTGTCATGATTACACATAAGGAGTTTTCGTTACTTTACCTTTTTTGAAGCTACGCAATGTACAAAATAAATAATTAAACGAATAAATAATTAAATTTTTAATCAGAAAACATGAAAAAAATTGAAAATTTTCCGGAAAAATAGTCCACTGGAAAATTATTTAGAATGACGCACAGTGGTCCCATTTCGAAAATAGGTGGACATAGGACGCAAAGTTCAAATTTCGCTCTGATTTTTTTTTTCAGAATAGATGACACCTCCCCTGACAATGTTTGTTCCGGAAAAAATCTCAAAAGTACTTAAATTCCAAGAAAAAAAAATTGTATTTTTTTTTGTATGGAGCATTTTACAAATTTTTTTTTTTCTAAAGTTGTATGCATTTGCTGGGTCTGTGGTCGATATCATAGTAATGCCTAGGTGACGCTGGACCTAAAAAAAAATAAAACTGGTGCCGCGGTCTGCCGCCGCTAAAAATAATGGACGTTAAAATATTGCAAATTTTTTCATTAAAATTTTGCTGCGGGGTCGATTTATATCCAAGTATTGTAGAAATTCTTAAACTTTTCCTCCATTTCCATTATAGTTTAGTATTTTTATTGAAGAAAATATGCCAAAAGGTCATTTTTTTTCCATTATTGGTCCTTATTATTAAATTTTATGAAAAAATTACTTTCCGTAGTAAAAATCTTTTAAATATGACGCAAAACAAAACCATTTTAACTATATAGGAACTTTTGATGTTCCGTGCAGATTAAACACCACGTGCAAAAATTAATGAGTCATTATGGAGCATTTAGCAAATTATTATTTTTTAAAATTGTGTGTATTTGAGGAGTTTATGGTGGTATAATGGTAATGTTTTAGTGACCTTGGTTTGACTCAAAAAATAAAACTCGTGCCGCGTGTGTTGCAGCTCAAATTACAGGACGTTAAATTTCATTATTGCGAATTTTCATAGAATTTGCGAGTAATGTTGAAAATCTCAACCCTTTTCACCATTTCCATTATATTTTAGTGTTTAAATGTAATTTATTTTAAATTTGATTTATTTTATAACAAATCATGAACGGATCTTTTTATAAAAAATTGGGAGAAAAATGACTTTTTTTTGTTTCAAGCTACAAATATGACGTAAAACAAAACAATATTAACATTCATTATGGGTTCCGTGCTGAGTAAATACCACGTGTTCAAATGAATGCGTCATATATTTCGAAATTTTCATTAGAGTTTTAGCTATCAACTTATGTTAAGTGTTTTTTTTTTAAATAAAGTAAAGCTATCAGGTTTGAGGAACATGTCTTTTTATATTCCATGTTAAATAATTATCACGTGTATACTGTACAACTAAATGATTCATTGGTACTACCATGCTAGGTATCATTAATGATGGTAACTAATCTGTGTGTATGTACATTACATACGCATGATAATTATAAAGACATGAAATCCTAAACCACGAATTGGTTAGGTGTAGTAATAAAAATACAAATTGATATTGAATCGAAACAAAGGATAGAATTGTAGCCCTGAAAAGGACTGTTTTGTGTAATGCAGTAAATACTGCAGTTGATTACATCAACGGATCTGGAATATTCTCAAGCTGAATATCTGGTTCGTCTTCGGGAGATCCAATCTGAAGCAACTGAACTGTTTCTGGAAACAATTCATGATGAGACTTCTTTCTGTATTTGGGCTTTATCAAAGAAATGTGAGGGTCCGAACTTATCAAAAGCCCATGAAGGATATCTTCATTTGTTTGTACTCTTCCTATTTTTCGGGAGCTTCTCTCCCTCACATGTCTGAAGTCCTTGTTCCGGGCTTCAGATGCTTCTTCTGACATGATTCCTAAAAAAACACATCAATGTTACTATGGAAATTAATATGAATATATGTCATATCATAACATTCAACGTCAAAACTTTCTTACCGATAGGTAGAGCAGAAAAATTGCTGCAGATATCCGCTCCGTGTTTGAGCAGCTTGTGCACACTGACTGGCATATAATACCTTGGGTATAAATTTACAAATAATTCATAAGTCTCTGTGCAGAAACTTCTGAATTCTTCAATTTTTATCAAGTTTCCCGAAGATATAGCTTGGAGAATGACGGCAAGTCTAAATATCAAATTTTCGTCTACCCCAGTGATTCTCGATGACTTTTTGAAATCACAGAAAAATCTTCTTGCAGTATTGCCGTCGTTAGTGGTTCCAAATCCCTGTAAAGAAAAGATAACATAATTATAAAAACAAAGTCAGATATCTATCAAAATTTTGTTGAAGAAAGTGAAAGAAAAGAATAATCGTACCTGTTTCACAATATCTATAAGCAATCCAGTCTGTTCACGAAACTGTTGCTTTCTTCGCTTTTTTTAACAATTTGTCAGCCCCACGAGCCGTCCATCGCTCGAAGTCCAGATTGTATGAGACATGCAAAATGCACTCATATTTAAAAGATTTTACTGCAGAAAGTAATTTTTTCATAAAATTTAATAAAAAGGGCCATTAATGGAAAAAATGACCTTTTGGCATATTTTTTCTTCAGTAAACTCCGCAAATACCCAGAACTTTAAAAAATAATAATTTTTAAAATGCTCCATAATGACTCATTTATTTTTGCACGTGGTGTTTAATCTACACGGAACATCAAAAGTTCCTATATAGTTAAAATGGCTTTGTTTTACTTCATATTTAAAAGATTTTACTGCAGAAAGTAATTTTTTCATAAAATTTAATAAAAAGGGCCATTAATGGAAAAAATGACCTTTTGGCATATTTTTTCTTCAGTAAAAATACTAAACTATAACGGAAATGGAGGAAAAGTTTAAGAATTTCTACAATACTTGGATATAAATTGACCACGCAGCAAAATTTTTATGAAAAAATTAGCAATAATTTAACGTCCATTATTTTTAGCGGCGGCAGACCGCGGCACCAGTTTTTTTTATTTTTAGGTCCAGAGTCACCTAGGCATTACTATGATATCGACCACAGACCCAGCAAATGCATACAACTTTAGAAAAAAAAATAATTTGTAAAATGCTCCATACAAAAAAAAAAACAATTTTTTTTTCTTGGAATTTAAGTACTTTTGAGATTTTTTCCGGAACAAACATTGTCAGGGGAGGTGTCATCTATTCTGAAAAAAAAAATCAGAGCGAAATTTGAACTTTGAGTCCTATGTCCACCTATTTTCGAAATGGGACCACTGTGTGACGGTCTGAATTTAGTATTTCAGTTTTCGCAAACTTATCCCTGACACCCTGTTTATTTAGCACTAAGCTTTTCCCGCGGCTTCGCTCGCGCAACGAACTCTTCTAGTCACCCATTTCCAAGGGATGATTGTCGAAAAATCGCGAAACACGTCTCCGTTTATTTGCTTCAAGGTATATCTTGACGAAGTTTCGAGTCAAAATGTCCTAAAAAATTGTTCTCTCCATACAAACGTTGAACCCCCATTTCACCCCCTTAGGGGTTGAATTTCGAAAAATTCCTTTCTTAGTGCTTGCCTACGACATAAAAGACACCTTTTTGGCGAATTTCAGCTTTCTAAGTCTAAGAGTGTGGGCTGGGGGTTGATGAGTAAGTGAATCAGGACCTCCAATTTTATATATAAGAAGATAGAGAATTGTAGAGCAAGCTATACGAGGCTACTAGGGACCCAAACATGTTTTGTCTGGATCTCGGGCACTGAATAATTGAAATTGAAAGGACGATCTCCCGCCTCCCTCAGAAAATACAAGCCTTACCCTCGGCCTGCTGCGGTCTTGAGATATTTAAGACGAGTGACCTTTCACCTTTGATGTCTTCAAAGACGGAAGTTACTTACAGTAGCTAAAGTGTATTTATAGTATAACTAGTGAGATTTAGTGCGCAAAAAGTTCATTAGATTTCAAATTAATAAAAAATCCGCCACCCCTTTCTTCTATCGGACGTCCAGACGCACCAATGGGTACCATTCCTATCCTGTCGAAATCCCGCGGATTCGCACTACTAAGCGCTTTTCATCATTTTTCATATTGCGCACTGCTAGGGAATGGAATTCCCTGCCTGCGTCTGTATTTCCGAGTTCATATAACCCGAATCTCTTTAAAGTTGAATAGGCTTCTTCTGGGTGAGCTTGCTACATCTTCGACCGCATCTCTGCCTTGAGCTAGATTGTTGTTAAGAGCAAACACATTATTAATTTTTAAAAAATTCTGCGTTTAGGTACTTTGAATAGGCAAATAAAGATTAAAATCGTTATAGTCTCTTCAAAAACTCTCTTAAAATTTCATTAAAGTTTTAAAAAAATACGAATACTCTTTAAATAAAGAAGCCATGACAGCCGGCCTAAGTGATCGTTACACACTTTAATCCCGAAAATTCATTTCAAGAACTTAACATTTTTTCCTGAGAATTAGAAATCTAATTGAGAAACATTTCGCGGGGATCTCGTGAATAGCCGAAAACGGTCTATCTTCAGTCATGTGGCTATTTTCAGAGATTTGCTAAAATTACATCAGGGCATTGACTTTGTGTCTGTGATGTGATGTAAGATGTTCATTTTGTAGTGTTACAGGAGTATCAATAGTAAGTTTCATTAAAAAAATTTAATAGTTGTTTTAAATTTCATAACCTACCTACTCACAGACATACAAATAAGAGCAACTACGTTCAAGGCGTAGAGTCGACATAATGATTTCAAGAGGTACCGACCGAGTTGAAGTTCAAACCCAACCCGATTTCAAGCTTAACTAGATAGGTTTAGTGTTAGGTAGTGATATTTTAATAGTTTCTTAAAGATTCTATAGGTTGTTAAAACGAATTCTTACTTAGTGCTAAGGTAGTGATATTTTACTATATTGATTAAGATTCTTGCGGATATTTTTACTAAGGCACACATTATAACGAGTTCTTACTACAACTTTTGTTTTTAATGAGTTTTCGATGGTCATGGTCAAAATAACAAGTGGTAAGAACCTGTTAGACAATCGTACTATTATTTATTCTGTGACATTATGTTTAATACCAGTGATATTTTAACTTTTTCAGCGTATGTGTTGTTTTATCATAAGGGACCTTTCACAACGTGTCTTAAGTATCTCGGCAGAATCTAAACTAGTTTGACCTATAATTTTCCACGTCAAAAACGTAAGAGTCACCGACTTCAATCCCAAAAAGACAACTTTTTCGAGAGTTTCCCTCAATTTCTTCAGGATTCCACCATCAGATCCTGGTTTCCTTACCATGGGACCACCCTTCAGATACTCCCTTTCCAACAAAAAAAGAATAATCAAAATCGGTTCATATCCGCGGACATACATAAAAAAAAAATATACGGTCGAATTGAGAAACCTCCTCCTTTTTTGAAGTCGGTTAAAAATAGGAATTGGACGTTACCTATTTTTATAGAGAATGGATTCGCTCTTTACCACAATCTTGCACAGGGTCGAAGATGTCGAGTAAGTGGTTATGACATAGCGTCAGTGACTACTTGATCTCTTCCTGTCTTTATTTATTTTGATGACTGTTTAAAAAAAGTTTAAAAAGATTTTTCTGTTTTTTATTTAAAACGGGTTTGCTCTTTACCACAATCTAGCTCAGGGAAAATATGTGGTCGAGGATGTAGCGAGCTCACCCGGAAGGAGCCTATTCACTCGTACTTTATAGGTGTTTTAAATAAAACATCTGTAGGAGTATTTTATTTCAGTTCAAATGAAGCCTCGATTTCACATCTATACACGCGTGACCTCACAGACGATTCCGAGTATTGGTGTCATATCAATTCCATAAAATCGCTGATGGCCGCCCGCCTACGCATATCGAAATAGGTATATGTAAAGCTTCAAACACCCTTATGCTTCCATACTGCTATTAATAACTTTTCTTTGTTACGTGGCTTCTCTTTTTTATAAATTTATTTCTGTAATTTTTTGCACATTTTTATATTTTCCAAGTGAATAAAAAGTGCTATGCTGGAAATATAAAAGCAATATCCTCGTTCGTAAAAAAAGTCGAAAATTGAGCTCGAAATAGTTGATAAATGCATATACAGCTGTGGTTTTTTTAATGGACGAGTCTCGGAACGGAAAAATAGACTCTAGCATTATACATACAAACCATTATTCTTAAATTTAATTTAAAGTTAATTGATAGTAAAGAGTCTTGCGGTAGCGTGTCACAACATGTCTTAATTTTAAAAAAAGACATTGTTGATCGCTCCCGCGAGGCTGTTAACTGTCATTGGACTTTAAATCACGTTTATTAATGGCTCTGTACAGTAAACACTGTTCAGACTACTGTATAGTGTCCATTGTACAGTCCTTCTATGGGAAACCCATCCTCTGTAATATTAGCCAAATTACACTTCATATTAAATTTTAAGCCGTTTATTCTTTCAAAGGTATCGCTTTCCGACATCGTTGTCAGATTGCGTTGTATAACATCATGGCAACAGGTGAGCTGGCCGATCGCCAGAGATGTTAACCACCTTTGAAAAGGGCAGTCTACTCTAACGGTCTCTTAAGTAGAGATTTTAAAAGTCTATTCCAAAGTTTAGGAGACATTGTGTGTTAGCTTTTGGTAAATATCGTTTGACAAAAATTTCTTAATATTCAATGAGCTTACGTTCTTACGGTCTTACTAATAATACCTACATATTCCGTAATACAAGTTGATAACGACCAAAAACCTATGAAAACGCATGGACATTTATGCGTTTTTTAAAGGTTTTTGGTCTAAGTGTAGAAAACACCCGACAAACGTAACATAATCTATGAAAAACAGTGCTTGCGCATTTTATACGCACTGTATAATTTATTATTTGTAAGACCTCTCAAAATCACATAAATTCACCAACAGTAATGCCGAAAGAAAACATCGTGAGGGAACCTGTAATTTTAGGAATCTGATATGTATAGCCATGAACCTATTTGGACGGGTTCCCATGTTAGCAGAGAATAAAATAGAGTTCTAATACTTCCAATAGACATCGCAGTTTGTTTTGAAAAACACACACGTTTTAAAATTAAAAAATTACTTACTTCTCTACAAACCTATCTCTACTGTCAGTTAAAAAGCAACCGCTTTTACTTGACAATTGTAAATTACTTTCTTAACGGAAGGTATTTCAGCAGCAACTCATTTCTTACAGAGATAAAGTGCGCTTTTCAACTAGTGTACTATTCTTCTTTTAGTTGGAAACATTTCAAAACGTTTACTGTATTGTTTTACATTCTGGAAGTGCTTCAGTCTATTTGCTAACTTTATTCATTTAAGTTCATTTAGTCTACAACAAAAGATGTGTTTTTGCAACAAAACCTGTATTTTTCCCGGTAATTCTCGATTGACTACAGTCAAAGCAAGTCAGAGGCTATTTTGCGGTTCGAAAACTCTAGCACCAAGGTTGGACAAGTTCGCCACACAATTGACTTTCTTTTCACGACATGGAAGGAAAGACGTGATAGCCACTTGAAAAAGTTCAATGATTTTAACCAATTCCAGTCAATAGACCAACCAATTTAATTCATTGAATTTTGAATGTTTTCAACTGGTTTTTGAATTCCAAAAAAATTAAATTGGTGTGTAGCGTTGTACTAGCTTTTCGCCCGTGAATTCTTTTATGTAAAAATGTAGCCTGTGTTCAGTTCCAGCCTTTCAACTGTCCCTGTGTAAAAAAACACGTCAAACTGTTTGAGACTACTTGTTTTTCGCTTAAGGCCTCCACCGGTCTTCAGCTGTTTGCACTCAGTCTTATTATTCAACCGAGATACTTAGTACATGGAGTGACTTTACATTTTTTAGCTGAATTTGAGTGGGTGATTCCTACCTATGAAACTGGACAATTTTTCCTAGGGAATTTTCATTGAAAATTTTCGCCAAATGCAAATCAGCTGATTGCACAAGTTATATAGAGAAGCGAAAATGTGTTTTTTTCTTCATATTTTGAAATCAAACTGAAGAACTGGGCTGATTTACATCCTCCATTTTTGCAAACTAATTTAAAGACACCTAATATTTGCTAGAGCTCGAAATGGCTCGAATACAATATATTCGTGTAAGTAGACAGCCAAGTCTGTTTTTTACAGCAAAACAGATTAATCGCTAAGTTTGGACATTCATTAATTGACGTTTAATTTTACACCAACTACAACAATAAAAAGACAGCTCATGTCGTACTTTGACGAAAAAACGCGAGTGTGCCAAATCTACATTATACATTTTTAGTTAGGTATAAACTTTTAGTGTATACATAGTATATTACAGCATGTAAATTGTAACAGACTACAGACAAACACCGTCTATCGTTGACATACCTTAAACTAGACTCTACTAACTCTTGGCTTGAAGCCAGTGTATGTTTCTGCTAAGAAACCGTTAGTTGACGTTTCTATTCATAATGACTGCTTTACAAAGACTTGCCTTTTCTCACTCTACAACTTCCATTCTAATCCGTCTTCTTCTAGTCTTTCGCAAAAACGACAAATTCATCACACCATCTCTTTTGAGGTCGAATTCCTCTTAGAATTATGTGGGACCTAGTCAGTAATACTCGTAGGTACGTATAGTAATAAAAGGGATAACCAACCTTATGAGAAAAAGACATTCAAGCCGATGATCCTAGATCGCCCTTTCAGTTACAAAAGAAAGCTTTTAACCAAATACTGACAGATAAACAGTAAAAAAAAACACTGGTAGACTGAATTACAATTAAAACTATGCCTATATAAATAATAAGCTTATGCTTGAGTCAGAAACAAAATGTGCATCATCCAACGACTGCCGTTTGGTCCAAAATCCTCTTGCGCTCAGAATTGATGACTCACCAAATAAATTTTAATAGATTATTCCATTTCGCTAGTAGAATTGCATCCCTTTGTTGCCGAGGAACGTTTGGCAGAGCATAGTGGGCGTGCCAGACACGCATTTCAAAGAGGCGGACCTCTTCTAGACCAATCATTGCTAAATAATTAGCAGCACCTTTTGTTCCCAGTTTACAGTGTACTGATGCCAATGGTTTAATGTCATTGCTGTTATTTATTTCAAGTCTAGCGGAGTGAGAAATTTATTGGCATATATTATTCTATGTTTTATGTTATTTGTGAATTTGTTTTTAATTTATTAGGTTTTTAATTCAAATTAAGTACGTCTCGGGTGATTCACCGTTTCTGTTCTTAATTTATTTGGTGTCTAATCTACACGTTCGCAAAATGTTAACTTCTACTTTATTTATCACTCGCCAAGATACGCTTCGGTTCTTTTTCATACATTCAGAAAAAGATCAAGACTGTCTTGATCTTCTTGTTCCTATAAGTATTGAAATTAGTAATCTAGAACCCGTAGTTCAAACCTGGCTTAGTTTTGGGTTGAATGGCACTGTGTGCATTGTCCAAAAAAATGCCAGTGGGGACGTATGACAATGTCATTTAAAATGGATCCAAAAATTACCTATCAGGCAGATGTTACACAAATATTTGCCCCAACTGAAAACTGAACCAGGACCCGTTAATCAAGAAGCACTGTATGAAAAGAATAGCACTGTATGAAAAGCCTTTCGCTAATTCCATCTAACAATCCCATCTACCTAAAAATACTTCAAATAATATACAATTTTTCTTTTCGTTTTTCAGGTAAGCTCCAGTTTCGACTCAAGTGGCTATACTTCGAACGCTGGTAATAACTGTTGGAGAATTCTTAAAACGGAGCTTAGGGAAGAAACAAAAATAAACGGCGAAAAAGATGGGGAAATTGAACGAGTTTTACAAGTTAAGAAGAATTTTTTGCGTAATAAAATATTGCTGTATTTCGGGCTATGGGAGATATTTTCTAAGAACATCGGCTTCAACGAAATGAAGAACCGACATATTTTTACAAATTGTAGGTATTCTGATATTCTAGAAGAATTTCCGGCACCCTAAAATTTTATTAAAACAGCTACGTGTAGCATTTTCGAGTAGACCTTGCTACGGGCTACGCCGTAGTAGAAATGGTTTTACTACGAAGTGGCTATGTGAAAGTATTGGATCTTGAAAACATATTTTAAAAAGTAGTTTGTGATCGTCTATCTATTCATATTGCTTTCGATATAAACAATTCATTGTTCGAAGATAGCACCACAGTATGGCACAGTATGGCAGTCATTATGTGGCCGGTAAAACATGTGTCCGGTAAGTGATTTACAGAAATAAACAATAATGAACGTATTAATTTGTCAATTATGTAAATTGATGTTGTTTTGTGAGAAAATAAACAATTACATACATACATATGCTCACGCCTATAATCCTTAACGGGGAGGCAGAGCATCACTGGTTCTAGAACCACTAGATGCCACGTTTGACACAAATTAAGAGTATTATTAGATGGAACAAGTTGTGTAATGGTGAGAGGTGAACAATTCGTCTATACAAGGCTTTAGGTAGTCTCTTCGGGTATCTTTTCGGTTCCCATAAAAACTTCATCAGCATATAGCGCATTTTGTATGGGAGATCAAAATTTTTTTTTCGTATTTTGACCCATATTCCCTTGGGAAGTTGTTTAGTTTCATGGACTGATTAACCACCCGAGAGGTTGAAAGAGAGATACCTAAAGCCCTGTATACATTGGAATTTTAAGGCTTTAATGAAAATAATCGTAATTTCTTGCTAATGGCCTAGTCAGCGGAACACTAAATGCTACTTTTATTGTTTGATTCTTTCACTAGACTTGTAAGGCACTCTTTCGAACGTAAAGAATAAGTTCTTTACAAATTTAATGAGCAGTTATTATGTCCAAACGTAATTGAAAATTCTTAACTAGAATTCGAAACTGTAAGAGGCAATTATTTCGTAATCTAATTATGTCGATTCCTCAAACTCGAATGCGACTATCTCTCAAGTAATATTTTAAACTTTTGTTTAAAGACTGTCTACATTTTAAGTGCTCGAGTTTCAAGATCAAGCGAGTTATAGTCCTATAAAACTTGCTGAGGTTCAAATGAAGATAAGAGTTTTA
This sequence comes from Aproaerema taeniolella, assembly GCA_949987775.1. Classification (NCBI taxonomy): domain Eukaryota; kingdom Metazoa; phylum Arthropoda; class Insecta; order Lepidoptera; family Gelechiidae; genus Aproaerema; species Aproaerema taeniolella. The sequence continues at coordinate 4,670,912 of OX465246.1, read as the reverse complement.
TATCTTTAATTATAATTAGGTTGCCGCTTTTGATTCTCTTTAACTTAGTCTAAAATATAAAAGTCAATTGTTCGCTACGGAAACAAGTGAAATTAAAAACGAAATAAACTTTATAAATTATTATATTGCAATGTATAGAATTACAAATTTAGGACAAGTGCCTTCGACGAAGATGAAATGCAGACAGACTAATATTTTAAACTAACGCAAAAAGAAACTTGCTTATACAATAGAATAAAAAATATATACGAAATTAACCTGAACCTTAATAAATACAGAGGCGAAAATTGTGTACAAAGATTGATGTGCGTACCCCACCTATGACGAGATCGTGGTACGACATACAAATCCAACGATTTGATTGGATAAAGGAGATCATACGATGCTATCGCGTGGTTTTACAATATAACATAAATAACGCTAGAGATAGCTTAAAAGAAGTTGGCTTGAAATTATAACGATGTATCTATTTCTACATATAGTTAGGGACCGTGTCGCAGTTTCGAAGCGTAGACATTAAACATTTTTAAAAACGTCCTACTATTTAAAGATTTTTTTTATATTTTTCTCAGCAAACGTTTTATTAAAAAAAATATAAAAATATATAAACGCTACACACTCAAAGGCCCACACTAAGGTTTTCCCTTGTGTCGTGGGTCCCTCCGAATACACATAAAGACAAACACAAACACCCATGACCCGAGAACAAACATCTGCTTTTCACACAAATGTTTGCCCCGACTGGAGATCGAACCCAGGACCCGCCGATCAAGAGGCAGCGTCACTACCACTCGACCAAACCGGCCGTCAAATGAAGATAAAAGTTTTGTATCTTTAATTATAATTAGGTTGCTGCTTTTGATTCTCTTTAACTTAGTCTAAAATATAAAAGTCAATTGGTATTAAGCATTTTTTAAAACGTCCTACTATTTAAAGATTTTTTTTTGTATTTTTCTCAGCAAACGTTTTATTGAGTAACCAAATAACGAAAGTGCCAAAAAAATCATCAGTGGCTTTAAAACCAATTGGTGCCACGTTTGACATAAATTCATAGTGTTACTAGATACGTAAAGTACACATACACTCATTTAGGGGCTCAACTGAAAACCAGCGTTGCGGCTTCTGCTGCAACACATGCTGAGGTGAGTCCTGTTTGTCTTCGCACTACTTCATTCATTTTAATTTATATTTTAATTTTAATTTCATTTAATTTGATGTTATTATTTTTATTTTGTGTTGTTTATTCCTTTGTTTCATTGTTTTTGTTGTGTTGTCAAATAAACGTTTTGAATCTTGAAATATGATGTAAGTGGTGAGAGGTTGTCATCCTTAATTTTGCCCACAATACAGCAAAACTATCGCATCCCAATTACTGAAACAGTATGTCTGGAAACAGCAAGCAGCTGGCACATTCTATATTTTTCCTTTAGCATGGAAGCACGCATGGTAATAAGTTATTATAATAATACCATTAAATGTATTTTTTCGCTTCGGCTTCTTACTTAGACCAACAACTCGAGCAATCCCAAAGTCATTAATTTACGTAGGCGTTTTTATTGTTGCTCTTTTATCGCTGTTAAAAAAAAACTTCAGTCGCAATAGATAAACGATTACGGACTTTATCGGTGTAGATTAAACGTAATTAATTGACTTTTTAAACTTTGAAGTGGTTTTGTGATTCCATAATTTGTCGTTTAATGTTAGTTAAAAGAAAGCTGTTTTTTATTTTGTATAGATATTTTGCTGGGTTACTAAGATAACAACTAAGTATACGTCAACTTGTTAAATCCATAACTCTAAAATTTAAAAAAATTGTAGCACCCCTGGCATGCGATTACTTATAACTTTTGAACGGCTGAACCAATTTTGATCAAGCGTATATCTAAGAACCATCTCAATTACGTCAGCTTTCAAATAAATAAAAAACATATCGAAACCCGTCAATTCGTTTTCTAGCTACGATGCCACAGACAGACACACAGATACACAGACATACAAATATACAGGTACACAGTCACGAAAATACACACGTCAAACTTATAACACCACTCTTTTTTTATTCGGGGTTAAAATAGGAAAATAAATCTCCGGTTTAGTGATCTGCTGGCCCCAGAATCTTGTCAGCTTTATAGTCTGGTTATGTGTTCGTATAAAGAGCGTAGAACATTTTGATGGAGCTAAATTTTCTCCGTAAATTTTTATTTTTGTAAGTCTTCTAATGAGGGTAATAGTCACTTAGAGTATTCTGAGTTTCAATCTATTTTCAGATAAAAAAGAGAAGTTTATTAAACTCGTAATTATTCATTGACTACCTTTCAGCCCGCGGCTTCGCTCGTATGAAATTCGGCTAAATGACTCTCTCCAAGCCATTCTTCCAAATTTTGGGACAGCCTGAGTCCATCCTTGCAGAATTTCGCATTTATATCATACTAGCTTTCCGCCCGCGGCCCCGTCCGCGTGGACTACAGGTAATATCGTGCCCAACTGTGGTATAAAATGTAGCCTATGTCCTTTCCCAGGCTCTAATATATCTTTGTACCAAATTTCATCAAAATCGGTTCAGTGATTTAGGCGTGAAAGACGGACAGAGTTACTTTCGCATTTATAATATTAGTAAGGATTGGTTTTTTTTTACGACTTTTTTTACATCAAATAGCTCTGCACGGTGAGGCACTTAACTATTAATAACATTTTTGTCGCCAATTGACATTTTGATTAACGCAGTGTTGGCCTTCACGAATTAATTTACAACAGCTGTGTTCTGTATCGCGACATTGTCATGATTAAATTTTTAATGGTAACTGTAAAATAAATTCAATTCTAGCTATGGAATTAAATAACTTATTTTGCTTGTGTAAGTGCACTGTACAGCTTAAGTTTAGTTATCGGAGAGCTTTTAGAGATTGTTTGAATTAAGTTTCTCTATAGAAAAGTAGGTAAATCAATTTGTTTCTATCTACTACTTGCAAAACCTGGACCACATTAGCACAGGATCTGAAAACTTGGCACGAGGAGATGAGACTTATAGACGCTACACATAGATGCTACACATAGAAGTCCACACTAAAGTTTTCTCTTATGTTGTGGATCCTTTGGAAGATAAACAAAGACAGACACAAACACCTTTGAACCCGTCGATCAAGAGGCAAGCGCTACTACCATTCTATCAAACTGGCCGTCACTTATGTCCTCACTAAACGCAATTCGAAAGCTAAAGAAGAAGATCTCTACCACATGATTATCTCCAAGTTTCGAACAACTTTAGGAAAGTTGGCAGAGTTTTCAATATGACTCAATAACTCTGAAAGTGACACGAGTTTGACCTCCATCACAGCTCCTATATTCCAAGAATTCACAACATGCTGTAATTATAATTGTTCTCTGCTCATCAGACTATCTAATACCCGATTATCTGAGCTCAGTCTTAATTTATATCTGTCAGCTGTCTCCAACCCACTTACAGATGGGAGACAATAAAATCTATTGTACGCGAAAGTGTTAAAGTAGTATTAGCTATACTATGTCCCGTTAAATTTTAGCTTTATCTAAGACTGTAAGAGGGTTACGAGGGATTTGCTGTATAATGGGCGAAAGGCTGACCACCTCTCACCATTATACAACTTGTTCCATCTGATAACCTTCACTATTTGTGTCAAACGTGGTATCTAGTGGTTCTAGAACCTTTGATGCTCTGCCTACTTCTTTAGGGATTATAGGCGCGAGTGTGAGTATGAGTATGTGTTTATCTATACTCTTTACTAGGTAATATTATAAAGAGGAAAGATTTGTATTTTTGTATGTAACTAATAGGCTACGAAACTACTGAACCGATTTCAAAAATTCTTTCACCATAAGGATGCTACATTTTTCCTTAGTAAGATAGGCTACATAATTTTCCCGAATTCCCACGGAAACGAAGCCCCGAGTGGGATGCTAGTAAATCTAATAAAAAGTGGCTTACGTTTTTTGTGATTTTTTCATTATGTGTCATTGAGTGTCATTTTGATTTGCAAATTTTTCAATGTTGTATTAACTTTAAAAAGGTGTTAATATCTCTCTGAATCACACTTTTCACCTGAATATGCAGGTTTCATCACGGTGTTTCATTCACCGTAAGAGCATCGGTTAGTTTGCAACTCAGAAAACGAGTCATTGGTACACGGCGGCACTTTGGATCGAACTTGGTACCTCTTACGAGTCTGACGCTCATCTTCTCCTTTGACTAGAAATTGTCGAAAATTTGATTAAAAACATATTATAGCATAGTAGCCACTGCAAACCAGCTTATCCAATTTCTTTTGCATGAGACAGACATAATGCCGTCTGCTGAAAGCAGCAACTAATTGGTCTATCTTCAAATTCCTTCATTAATAGAACACAAAGACTGCTTTCTCTACTACTGACTCAATCTTTCACTTCTTTTATCTTAAATTTTGTAACTGTGTGTTACTTCCTTGAAAATCTTTTTCTTTCTCTTAATAGAGAAACATTTGGAATGTAAAGCGTTATTACTACTTCCCAAGATGTCCGCTTTTATGTTTTTGTCAATAAGTCGATTTTCTATAGCTACAGCTTTTAAAAAGACTCGGTGGGCTGGTAACTACTGTTCTGTAATCGACTATTTCCCAGAATGACCATATTTCAAAATGAACCTTTTTTTTTGGTTATATTATAATAATGTTGTCGCGGTCACTTATCAAGCGAGGTTGAAATACCTTTGTTAACCTCATTGATGTCTTCAAAACCAACACAAAATCTCTCACAAAATAAAGATTAACTTTTTAGAAGAAAAAATTGAACTGACTTCAAATAAGCAAAAAAAAAGTCAACATAATTTACTCTTTCTAACAATGATAGAATAATAAAAATCGGTCTACAAATGGCAAAAAAATCGGTGAAGATACAAAAGAAAAAATACATACTGTCGAACATACAACTTTCTCCTTTTTTGAAGTCGGTTTAAAATAGGTATAAAATAAATAAATCACGCAGTACCGCAATTGTTGGTACAAATAACAGTTACCATTAAAACACGTGCGCCGATCCTATTTCATTCTGAATTCCAGATCTATTTTAGTGTTGCCATAAATAAAATATCAAACACAGTGGTGGTCTTCACCAGATGACAATTTAAGAACTGGATCACTGAACGGTCTACTATAGCTAGGTTACTTGATACTGCAAAAATGCGGTTTTTTTATTCTTTTTATAAATTAACATTTTACTTTAGTCAAAATCCATTATCCCTTCGAAAATATAACACCATTATGTTTCGAACGTTTTAAATACGCATAATTAGCTTTCCTCCCGGGACTTCGTTCCCGTGGGAATTTGGGAAAATTATGTATCCTGTGTTAATCCAGGATGTCAGCTATCTCCATACTAAATATTATCAAAATTGGTCCAGCCGTTTGAGCGTGAAAGAGTAGCAAACATTCATATATACTTAGATCCATACAAACTTTCGAGTTTATAATGTTAGTAAGGATACACTCGCGCGTATACCCTCTATCGGGCTAGGCAGAGCTTCATATGATTTTAGAACAACTAGACTGAGGGTTAAGGTAGAACATGAGTATAGTGGTGATAGGTTATAAGATAAGAAAATTATTTATTAGTTGACACAATGTACACAAAACTAAACATAAAAATAAAATACAAACTAAACATAAACTTAAAAACAACTAAAATAAAAATATAAATTAACGTAGGAGTTTAATGGTCACATGGTTTGTATATGTCGCCGGAAAATAATGAGAATCATAAGTTGATCAATTTTTGAGGTAGTTAATCAACTAGTGGAAAATCATATACGGCAGTTGAAATAAACTACCTCGAAAGTTGATCAACTTACGGTTCTTATTATTTTCCGGTGACATATACAATATACATTGTTCCTTTCAATTAAGCTCATTTTAAGCGCATAAGTCCTTACTCAAACCTTTTTCAACTTGAACTTCTTGTGAATTAGATTTCTGATTTCACACAAACTTTATAAATGCGAAAGTTTGTGGGTGTGTTTGTTACTTCTCTATGCTCAAATCACTAGATATAGGTTACATTATTTTCCCGGATTCCCACGGGAACGATCCCCCGGGCGGAAAGCTAGTATTTGTATATTCTATTCTCAGTGTGATGGTATCGTATCGTAGTATGTAGCTCTGTCTACCGCGCTTAGGAAATGACATCGGGAGTCTAGCATACCAGTGAAATAGCGGAAACTACCACTTTTAATTCAACCGTGGAATCTGTCAGGAAGCCAATATCGCGGAAAGTACATGGTGTAATGGACAGCTTAGCAAAAACGCTCCAGTTTAACTAAAACCATCATTCTAAAAGATTTTTGGATAGATCTTTTCACAGGATACTTGTTTCTGCTGTTCACTTAAGTAATTATAAAAGTACTTTATATTTTGCAACAGGAAACAATAACAGCATAAAACCCAAAAACTAGCAATCACATTTCACATTTTCGCGTCACCAGTAGAGCTATATCGTATTACATACCTGTAAACTGATCTTAGTTTAATTAGATTCAGCCTTGTAAATATTAAGAAAACGTGTAGTTATCTTTTTTATTGCGAAAACTCAAAGCTTTAATCTAAGGCATGACACACAGAAGCACACATTTTAAGTAATAGTAATAAAATTTATTTGTTCAACCAAGAATTTTTAAGTACAAAACTAAGGGCTAGGTGTACAAAATAATAAGGAAAACTTAACATTAATGCGCCTGAACTAATTTAGTTAATATTACCTGTTTCCGAGGTGTAATAGACCTCAAATAACTATTATAATAAAATATCACAAAAAAAGATTCCCACCCTAAAATTTGCTAATCTGTCCCTTACAAACTGTATATCTTTAGTCAGACGGAGCACGTGCAAATATCGGATGCTGCCAACTGAGGTCAATGCCCTCTGAATGTCACAAGCTGTCATCACCCCTTATGAATATCACGGAATTATGTAAAGATTAACTTGTGACAGTGAAACATCGGGAGTTTCTCTCAAATGATTTGATGAATATGACAAATAGACCCCCATTGTGGGGTCATAAAATCTTGTAGTGCTCCAAAATTGTCATCCTTACCTACTAGCGGTTCACCTTGCTGAACGGACGAGGCTTGGCGTCAGACCTAAGGTGAAAGATAGAAGAAATGATATTTAAAATTGTCATAAAATACTTAATGTTGTTATAAATAAATTTTAGGACTGACCATTGAACTTGGCACCCAATTAGATCTCACTTCTTTTGTTGATGAAGTCAACAACCAATGCATGTATCATAATTGAACTTGGCTCTCATTTCATATTTATGTTTTTGATGGGATTAAGTCCGCCAACCCGCATTGAGCCGGCATGGTGGAATAGTTAAATAGATAAAACGTACATTTGTCAGCACAGTCACATACACGATATGGCCTAAACCCCCTTCAATTGAAGGGAGACCTGTGCCCCATGGTGGGAACGGATATAGAATAGAATAGAAAAATATTTATTACGAAGGACATCATAACACAGAGACATTAGAGGACAGTGTAATGGAAAAAAAAGCCCATAAGTAACAACAAAAAAAAACTTTGTAAATAAAACAATTTAAAAAGTCAAATAAAATAAAAAAATAACTTAATATCTACACAAAAAAAGAACAAATATCTATAAATAGTAAATTAAAATTAGTAAAGAGTGAGTCTTCTGCGTTATGACGTGCCGTGCTAAAGGGTAGCACTCAACTAAAGCCATGACTTGAGATATGGATTGATGATGTTTTGAAAGGAGACCTGTGCCCCTTGGTGGCTTATAGTCCCTTTCGGGGTTGACAGAACGACATGTGGTTCTGGAACCACATGAAGACACTTCTGACATTCATTCTGAAGGTGTTAGATGGAACACGAGTATAGAGGTTATGAGCTGTCTGTAGAAGAGTATATGTAGGTGATAAAATGTATATTAAATAGTAAAAAAAAATGTTGCTTTGCCCGAGGGAGTCTACAACGAAAGCACTACTTTATGTTTATCGGGCGTTTCCCGCACATACCCTTTCGATTGGGCCAAGCACTATTTTAATATCCATACTACCTATGCATGCTAACATATGGGTGAAGGACGGACTGTGTTCACAAAATATCTAATCAAAATATATAAAACATATCTCAAAGCTAACTAATGCCCGGAACTGTCGTCCTAACATCACCCTACGAACGAGGTCAGAAGATCAGATGTTCTGACGTCACAAGGAAAGTGGATGACGTAGGGCCCGAATACTTTTCTATTTCCTTTTTTTTGTTTCCAACAGATGGTCTGGCATTGAGCCAGACCGTATCGATTATTTGGCAAGAAGCCAACTTGAAAGTTAAGAAATGGAAGCAAATCGCTGTATCGCGGTTTAAACGGAATAGAGGTCTGGTGTGCACAAATCTTTCTGTGGACACTTAAAGAAATTGTGTGCTCTGATGCGCTTTGGGATTGCAAGGAATTTAGTAAGGACATTATCTCATTTTGAACGAAATAAAAACTAACTTAATTGTGAGGTTGAGGAAAACAGTTTCTTATCAGCGGACAAGAAGCGAACATACATAACCGAAAAGACTGGTTGTAGAGCAATCGAAGAAACGCCTTATCTTAATGTCTTATTAACCCCCAACAAAAAAGAGGGTTGTTATATGGTTGATGGGTGTACCTGTGTGGCATCATAGCTTTTAAGCGAATGGACCGATTTGGATGCGTTTGTTTTTTGTTTAAAACCTGACGTAGGTAATCGAGATAGTTCTTAACTATATTTTATCAAAATTGGTTCAACCATTTAAGAGTTATAAGCAATAACTGCTTTAACACAAACTGGTAGATTTTATATAAGCCGGGGTGGTATTGTTGTCGTTTAAAAGAAATTGCATTTTTTTCAGATTACCAAACGCCTTTTGAAATGTGATTTGATATCTATGTAACCTGGTCTATGAATAAAGCATGTGATTGTGTGGTTGGCTTGCGCTTTCGTCAATCTGTTGCATTACGTTGAATTCTATTAACTTATTGTTTACGAAATAATTTAACCCAAAATTTGTGTCGTTCACAAAGAAAGTAAGTATTTCTGTTTTCTTAATATTTTTATTAGCAATTCCCGCCCCACAGCCACACTGGTTGCCACAGGCATCCCTTGAAAATCGTTTAACTATTTCTAGGGAATGATCTTTTAATTCTTTGCATGTGATTATTAAACGGACTAAAAAGCGGTAAATTAATCAAACCAGCTTAGAAATATGCAATTTTTGAAAGCTGCCGCAAAAACAAATAATCTTCATCAACAAAAGCATTAATTGTTTTATGCGTTTTATTTTTGTCAAAACCACCATCGCTTCGAAAATATAACATCATTAATTTAATTAATATATCGAACGTTTTCAAAATATGCATGGGTAACTAGCTTTCTGCCTGGGACTTCGTTACCGTGGAATTATGTAACCTACGCTACTCAGGGATAACCCAGCATTGTTGAAAGGGTTTTTTAAAATGGTCAAGTAGAACAAAAATACAAATATTTCCTCTTTATAATATTAGTAGTGTATATGTTAATGGAAACCAAACTATTCATCCAATCTAACTGCATGTATTAGAGTAACGGATCCAATTCTGAAATAGCTCGAATACGCTCGGTTACATAACATGGTTTAGCTCGAGCATGGATTTCCGTAACGTGCCTGTCTAACGTTCTTGGGATTGAGTTGGACGTTCCTGCAATTAATATTAAATCGAGGCTGGAGAAATTTAAATCTGTTTACATTTGCTACGTAAACACTGGGATTTATAGTTGAAGTTTAAATTAATAATTTTCTATACTAATAATCTACACTAATATTATTAAGAGGAAAGAATTGATTGTTTGCTTGTTTGCATTAAATAGGCTCCGAAATTACTGAACTGATTTGAAAAATTCTTTCACCATTAGAATCCTACATTATCCCCGATGAACGGAGGTTACCTAAATAATTTTCCCGAATTCCCACGGGAACAAAGTCCTGGGCGGAAAGCTAGTAAAGTGCAAACTATATGAAATTAAAAGTTGTGTATCCCTCCCGACATTTATCACTTTGTAACTCTTAAACAGCTAAACATTAGATCACCTCTTTATTTTCGGGGTTTAAAAATTCAGTTGACTCACTTATTCATATCCTGACCTTTAATCTATGTAACTTTTTTTGGCTTGACAGTGTCAAGTTTGTAACTGTTAGCCTAGAAAAAATTTTGAACAAACTCAATGAAGACATCTTACTTATAAAAATGCATATTATTACAATGCTTTCAGGGTCAATACAATTATAATGCCAATAGCGACAATAATAAGTAACATTCTAAACAGTAGCACTTGGCACATCGCCATTTCAGTTGTAATATTGAACAGTGTGCCACAGACAACATTAATATCCGTTTATTTCAATGTAGACACACCTATTTCGATTCTAGTCTAGGTCTGCTTAACGTTTTTTGATTTGTTGCTAACAAGAGTTTATCTTATAATGTTTCAAAGAGTTTAGAACCGATCAACGAGGTTAAACAACTTACACAGGGTAGGAAACCTGATGAACAGGAGATAGGATTCTTTACAGAATATGATTCGGGAAATGTTTTCTTGACACCGATGTCCAATTGACAGATTGTTCGTTTCATTCAGATTAGCACATTTCTCAATTTAAAGAATCGAAAATATTAAATCTATATCTAGAAAATCTGCTTACATCCAAAACAAACAACTCTTAAACTACCGGCCGAATTGAATTGGAAAACAATGTTCACAATTGCCATTTCATCGAATGAAAGGAAATGAAAACGCATACGGCAAACAAGCTAGGCGGAACATTCAACATTGAAGCCCTGATGCAAACATCGACGCAGCAAAAAAGCTTTGAACTATCGACGATTGCTGTATGTTTGAACAAACTGCGGATTTTGAAGCTAAATAGTACAGTAAGGCAGCGCGCTAAGCCGGCTAAATGAAAAAAAGGAATGAACTTACGAAAAACGATTTAAATCCTTACTTCCTTACTAATATTATAAATGCGAAAGTAACTCTGTCTGTCTGTCTGTCCGTCTTTCACGCCTAAACTACTGAACCGTTTTTGATGAAATTAGGTACAGAGATAGATTAGAGCCTGGGAAAGGACATAGGCTACATTTTGTCCCACAGTTGGGCACGATATAACCTGTAGTACACGCGGGCGGAGCCGCGGGCGGAAAGCTAGTATGGTTATAAAATAAAATCTAAATGAAGATATATTTATAAAGTTTAGAATGGCAAGTGGAAGTGACTTGCAGCTGTGATTTTGAGTTTAGATTTTAGTGTGGAATAATAAGAAAGCAAAAAAAAAATATTTGTGAAAGAATTTGATAAAAATAAGATCAATGCAAACATCTCGTTACAAAATAGTTCTTAAGTTACTGGATAGCTTATAAATATAGACGGGAGAAAAAGGCGATGTAATTTTATCAGACAATTGAGGCTACTAATTTGTTTTCAATTGCGGGATGGGCTTGACATGAACCACTATAAAGCAGCTGCGATATCACTTTTATTGGGTATCACTATTAATATTCTAATGCTAAATTTATATTAGGAGTTGATCTTTTTTATTTATATGAGTACGTATATGTCACATGTGTCTATATAGATTTTATGTATCGCGCAAATTAAAATCTCTCGTCTGCAAAACAATGACAATGTAAAAGTTCGAATAAAAAAAGGGGATACTGAAGTTTCCAATTTAACAAAATTATTCGCTTCAAATAAACGAAGAGTAGATACTTTATTCTGGCGATATGAATTCAAAAAACAAAAGCAAGCATCTACACTAATATGAGGAAAGATTTGGTTGTGTGTTTGTATGGCTCCGTAACTACTGGACCGATTTAACAAAATCTTTCAGCATTGGAATGCTACTTTATCCCTAAGTAACATAGGCTATTATTTTCCCGAATCCCCACGGAAAAAAGTCCCGGGCAGACTTATAAGATAGGAGATTGACTAGCAATGACTTATTCAAATAAAATATATTTAATTGCAGAAATGTGGCTGTAATACAGTTGTCAAATTCACATTATTTTGTTCACACTTTCAAGCTGTTATCAGCATGCAAAATGTAAGGGTGCATTATTCCTGCTGAATCGGCGACCCGAAGTAGATCTTGGCCTCCAGACATAGTACTGGCCATTTGTCATTGTCCGGGTTATTTCTTACACATGTCCAGTAACATCTATTAGATAGCAGGTTATTAATCCAGTAGGACGAGATTGTAATCGAATAGAATAATTGTATATGTATTAACTAGGAACAAGTTGTTACAAAAAATACAATTGTTGCTTTTATGTAACTCCGCGACACTGGACAATGGGGAAGGTGACTTTTTTAAATTATTTTTATCTAAAAATTTAAGGTCTAAGGATTAACAATAGTCAGTTTTTTATTTATTTTTTAGTATTATTCACAAATAGGAGTTAAAATGCGATCAGGTCACGCCAAATCGCATTTTAACTCCTATTTGTGAAATTTTATTTTGCCTGAACAATAAACAATAATATTTTTGAAGTCGCCATGGTCTAATACGATCTGGAGAACATAGTACAGTCTTTCTTTTAGCATTACAACATTTACGAAGCGGTTTGTGAAGTCTCTAAAACTAATGCAGATTAACACCTCCACATTCTACAAAACCAAGAAAATCCCAAGTCCTAAAGATCTGGAGATTAAAACTTGACCCGAAGTCGTCCGAGTGACTGAAACTTTGCAGGTAGTTACTACTTGTAGAGACTGCTAGGAAGTTTTAATATATATTTATCAGCTGTCTTTGAACTGAAGGATTAAATAGAGTAGTGGTCCCATGAGCACTCTGAAATAAAAGTTCTAGGCTCTTTGCATGTTTATTTCATAGAACATTTAGGATGTTACTTAAAATCTGTATTTCCGAGTTCGCATAACTAACCCGAATTTTTTTAAAATTCGAATGGATTCTCGGAGTGAGCTCGTTATATCCTCGACCATACCTGTACGAGTACATTTCACATTTGATTACGTAGCATTTAAGCCTTAGTTCATAATTAGCGTGCAATTAGAGACAGTTCACGTTCGCCTTTAATTGTGCGCGCACACCCTGTCAATTTATGTTTGTATCAAGACAAATAAAATAATTTTCACAAGTTTGTCAATAGTTTTCCTGTCCATATATCATCTAATGTTCTGAGCTGACAAGTCCTCGTACAATACCTATCTATACTCTGCATTAGCAGCTCTAGCACAATAACGACAAACTCGCGCTCGGCTCACGCTGAAACTTCACTTTGATTGCGCGAGGGTCCCACGCAAAGGTTTGCTCGCCCTATGGCGTTGCCAATGTTGACATTTTGACATAGGACCGCGGTTTTGTCGCGGCGCTGTCACTATCGTACCCGGCCTGCTGATTGGTAAAGAAAAGGTGTCAATTCAAAAATGGTACTATGTCAGTGGTGCTGCAGGCCGAGTACAATAGTGACAGCGCCGCGACAACACCGCGGTCCTACATCAAAATGTCAACAATGACAACGCCATAGGGCGAGCAAGCCTTTGCGCGGGACCCTCGCGCAATCAAATTGAAGTTTCAGCGTGAGCCGAGCGCGAGTTTATCGTTATCGTGCTAGAGCTGCTGAATTAGACAAGAGAGAATCACATAGGTGAAAACAATAGATACTTCATCAATAAAGTACAACCAACTTAATAATTAGTAGTTTTACTAGGTATAGATAGATAAATACCTTTATTGCACACAGTCACAGTATAATCTATACTAATATTATAAAGAGGAAAGAATTGTAGTTTTTGAATATAACGAATAAACTTAAAAACTACTGAAACGATTTCAAAAATTCTTTCACCATTAGAATGCTACATTAACCCTGAGTAACATAGGCTACATAACTTTCCTGAATTCCCACGGGAACGAAGTCCCGAGTGGAATGCTAGTCGTGTATAATAGCATTCTCGTATTCAAATATCAAAATCTGAGTCGTGTTGTTGACGTTTAAAAACCTAATTATCAAGAAGCAACCATTATGTAGGCCTGAAGCACCATTTATTTTCATATTCTGGTGACAGTCAAAAACAAACCTTAAAACTTAGCTTTCAAAGTTCAAAACAAATTCTGCGGTGAAGCCGCAACGCAATGGCATCTTTTGTCACTAGATTCAATTTTACGCTCTAATAAATTCGGAATATGCCAAAGAGGTGGCTCAAGTGTTGTTTTCAGGGGATAGTCTTTTGTTTCCTTTTTTTTATTCAGTTCTGCGTTTTGGTGACGTTCTTTAAATTGGTTTTCGACCTTTTTCTTGATGGTATAAAATGACACGCTCGAGAGCACACCAAGCTTTACACTTTATGACACTCTAACATTCTTATACGTTTGTATCTCTCACTATTAATTTCAACATAGTAAAAAAGTATTATTATAATAATTACAGCAAATTACTCTTAACATATTGATCTTGATGTCTTTTTTTTGTACTATGTAGATGCTGATTTTCTAGTCAATCTTAAAATTAAAAATGTAACAATGTTTTTATCTTGAGTACGTTCAGTTCTAAAGTTTATTACAAACGTATTATATTGTCTTCTTCATCAGCCCATATACGTCCCCATTGCTGGGGCACAGGTCTCCCTCAATAACATGAGGGGTAAATGCCATACTCACTACCCTTGGCAGACGGGTTGGCGAGGGTTTTGATATACATAATTGCAGACTTTCCTTCTCTGTGTGCAGATGAACTTGCTTGCATATTTACATTTACCTTAGTCGCCTTGTACGACACCTTGGTAAGAAAGAGGGTGGTCCTATTCTACTTTGCCGGGGACTCATACGGCTTGTATTCTACTGGATGACTTTAAATTAGCTATCGAAAATTAAGGATGTGCATCGGCCTACGAAACTAAACAACTTTTCCTGAGGAATATACTCGTAGGTTGAAATCTATACTATAATATTATAAAGAGGAAAGATTTGATTGTTTGTTTGTTTGTTTGTTTGTTTGTTTGCATTGAATAGGCTCCGAAACTACTGGACCGATTTGAAAAATTCTTTCACCATTAGAAAGCTACATTATCCCCGACGGACATAGGCTATATTACATTTTCAAAAAAATTAGGGATCCTTACTGAAACTCAAATAATGTAACCCAAGGTGTAAAAAAATTACCTAAAATATTCTTAACATTGCGTGCGCTGCGTAAACTATTGATGATAGAATAAAATAATGTACTACGACTTTGCAGAACACATAAATATTTACAAAAAGTGTCGCGACAGCATATGTCTAACTATTGTAGTTATGCCACAATATGTGTTCTTTTGTTTTAAAAATTTAATTGAAATGCCGCCCACTATAAAATGCTCTTTATTTGTATCTTGGTATTAATCCTTATCAAAAAAAATTACTTCATATTCAAGACTGCTTCAATATCTTTATACAACTTTTTGAATTATGCAATTCGGACATTCCATTCAAAAGATATCACAAGTTTAAAAATGTAAGTATTAGAAAAAAGTTTCGTGGTCGCCGCTCATCCTGCTCAGCTAGCTAGCTAGGCAGCACCTTATGCGATGTAGGCGTCACTGGGGTACGGGCCGTAGGGGCGGGCAGCCAATGTCGAGGAACGAAAAAAAAACTTCCGAAAGTTTAATAATATTGTTATAAAATCAATCAAAATTTATAGTTGTGTATGCTGTATGACAGTAATGCAGACTGCTTTTCCAGTCTCGGTGGACATTCCCTCTACTGGTAATTTAGGTCCGTATTACCTAAATTACCAAGCTTGATATATACTTAAGTATTGATTGTCTCTTTCTTTCACTATCAAAATGACAAAAACGACTGCTGCTTAAGTATAGATTAGTCTGAGTCGCGTTCTACATATAATACGGACCTTAGATGCACATTGCCTAAGTGCTCAGAGCATTTCAAGCAATTAGAATACCCTCTTCGTATATGATAAATACTTCAATGAGGCTACCTATATGCTATTTTAAGTTTCAAACATTTATTTATTCATAACTTAATTGAAAGACTTAAATTTAATATCTTAGGTAATAAGCATAGCCAAATACGGATTACTCTGGATAAGCAAATATTCGTCTGTTTAAGGCAACTACAGCACCTAAATTACGATTTTATGATGCGTAGATAGCATGACGCACTGCATTAAATCGAAGAAAAAAAGTACTACGGTAATATTCAGGACATAAACTAGATAAGTAGTTTGCTGAAAACATGATTCAGCACTTTTGGTTCGATAGAAAAAGCTCACAAATTCACCTCTAAATACCCAATATTGTGTATCTTTTAAGCTGTAAAAACGATAGTAAAATGCACACGGAAACTTGAATTTGCTATCAAAATGTTCATGATTGAACACTCTCGATAAGTAGTTAATGCATTTTTCGATTTGAGCTGTCACCTTTCCATAAATCTCATTTTTCTAACTTTCGAACATGTTTTTACGCACGCACGCTTTCATAGTCCGTAAACTTCGTGTATCGACACTGTTCGCACTGCCGCATGCCGGCCCACGCCTGTTGAGAGACGGAGATGGCACTATTCCTATGTGTGCTGCCTTTGTCGGGTGCTGTAGTTGCCTTAAAGGTGTTTTTTATCTATGTAACAAACATGATTATTCTATTCAGCTTACGTCATTAGTAAGTAAGTAATTCAAATCAAAAAGTTGTATTTTTACAGCACCATTGTATTCTATGTATACCTTTCTGCAGCTTTCTATGTAATACCGATCAATGTCAAGTGTGTAAGATCTAAACTTTTATTTGTTTAGTTAGGAATCATCAAAATGGCGATGAACTTTACAGCACTAAGAAAGGATTTTTCTAAATTCTACCCCTAAGGGGGTGAAATGAGGGTTCAAAGTTTTTATGGAGAAAACAATTTTTTTGCACATTTTGACTCAAAACTTCGTCAAGATATACCTCGAAGCAAATAAACGGACATGTGTTTCGCTATTTTTCAAAAATCGTCCCCTAAAGGGTCAAGAACAAAAAGGGTGACTAAAAGAGTTCTTTGCGCGAGCGAAGCCGCGGGGAAAAGCTAGTATAATAATAAAAAAGTTTCGCGCCTCAATAAAACTTAATGAATTGCTCTTGTACGGGGAGTTTAATACTTTTTTGGGAATTTCAGTTAGGTATCTTAGGGAAAGTCAAATAAATGAATTATATGTATTTATTTAACCAAGATTTATAGTAAAAAACTAAAGGCTAGGTGCAAGTACCCAATAAAAGAAAAAAACTTAACACTGATGAGTAGAAGCACAGATTAGTAAATAGTTTCGTAGTAACTAGTAGTAACTATTTATTAATCTGTGGTTTCGTCAACCATTTTAAAGTCACCCACATATATTTATATATTTACATGTGTTTGTGTAATTTCCAGCAATCTGTCTTCTATCCCTGAAGTTGCAAGAAAGCCACATAGTCAAGTCAAAATTACTCGTCAAGCTAAAACTTGCTCCTGAATCCCGAAGCTTATCAGTTCCATAAATAGACTTGCTATAATATTAATAGTAAGAGACCAAGTTAAATTGAGATGAAGCCGAACTCGAAACTCATCTCAAATATTAATGGCTGGTGGCTATGCAATTTCGGACCCTACTGCAGTTTTCACTGGTATTAATTTTGAATGTCAGTCATCGTATTTTCGCTCGTAATGAGGTTTAATTAAAACTTTGTTTTTTGGTTAGAAAATTTGCATTGTTTTGTTATAAGTTTGGTGGTCATGTTTGTTTATTTTATGTAATTACAACTTATCTCAGTAATTTCAAGTAAATTAGTTATTTACGTTAATTGTACACTGCTCAGGGACTTGTATCCACCGAACTGAAGAATTTTCTCATAATAGAGAAAGAATAGAGACAAACATTGCATCACCACACAAAACAAGTCTCGAGTAGTATAATATGTAATTACTAGCTGATGCCCGCAACTTCGTTTGCGTGTTAATTTTTTTTTGTACACAGTACACAGTACACAGATTGAAAACATCTATCTTACGTGATTTAGATTTTTACATACAAAAGTTTTTTCCCGCTAACTCCCGTTCTCGTGGGAATTTTGCAATATCCTGTTGCAACTAAGCTTTAAGTTTACTAAGGTACCTGCATACCAAATTTCAAGCGTCTAACTTAAGCGGTTTAGATTTTTCATACAAAAAGATTTTCCCGCTAATTCCCGTTCCCGTGGGAATTCGGGAATTCCTTTCTTAGTGCACCTCTACGGTACCTAAGCTACCTCCCTTCCAAATTTCAAGTGCCTACGTTTAGCCGTTTAGGCTGTGCGTTGATATGTCAGTCAGTCAGTCAGTCAGTTTGTCAGTTTCTCCTTTTATATATTTAGATTCTATGGTTTGAAACAAGATGTTAAACTAGAGGATGACCAAGACCTCGTTCCCGTGGAAATTTCGTAAAATCTTTCCTTATTCCTTGTCTACACCATAAAAGGAATCTTGGTGCCTAAATTCAGCTTTTTAGGCTGGGTGTTGATCAGTCAGTGAGTCAGGACCTCCAATTTTCTATTCTAGATAGAAGAAAACTCATTTAAAGATTTAATATTTTATATGCAAGAGTAATTGGTAGTGTAAAGCTGTCAATGTCGAACAGGATCTGGTTTTCAAGGAATGTAGTTCAATTAAGTTTTCGATCATAAAATATTTCCAAAATTTAAGTTACATTTTTCTACTCAAAATACGTTCCATTTTATCTGATATTTTGTGTCAGCTTTCAATAAAGTCGAACAAAAGCCGCCCGCTGTTTCTAGAGTTAGGTCCCGAAGGCTTCAGTTTTGTAGACAATCTTGTCATATTTTGGCTATCATGCAAAGAGATTGAAAGAGAAAGCTTCTGATACTTGTTTCTTCGTGAAAATAACAACCGTGAATGTATGAATCGTCTTTTTGGCCCGAATGATAAATAATTTGAGCAACCTTCATGAGCTAAATCTTTACTTTTAAAAATTTTGAAAAAATTATGGTGGTCGTTTATGCAGCGAAATTAAAAGAAAAAAAACTATCACAGCTAAGCTGACTTTTCAAGTTATCAAGTAAAGGTCAATCAAGTAACAAAATAGTTTTTCAACTACGGAAATCTCAATGTGCGCGGCCCGATACTCTCTTGGCTGGTTTTTGTTATAAAACTGTGCTTATTGTCTTAACACAGTGTAATCATTATTTAGTGCTTTACTAAACAAAATATAAACACAATTTCGACAATATTGCTATTTTTGTATGGAAAAAAATAAATAATTCGTTTTTAGACATTGTTTTTTTATTTAGTATTTCTTAGTTTTAGTCTTATTTTTTTATGGCGAGGGCCTTAGTAACCTGATGTGCGACCATCTGGATGGACATAGGCGGACTTAATGCCCAATGTCGGACTTTTTTTATTTTTGAAGTCTCTTTTTAAGCTGTCATGAGCGTAATTAGATGCCCTAACGAGGCTTAGGATTAAGTTTAAAAAAAAATTGCAGACTACCTTAAAATTTAGTTTAATTTTTCGTGCTGCAGCAGCCTAAAGTGTTTCTTGGCCTACGACACGAACTCGACACCACCCATATATCTCTATCAGATGGAGTTTCAGCAAGGTCGTACCAAATTAGATTACCAACCTATAATTACGTAGGTGTGTAGCAGTTTACAAATGCCCCGTTGTATACAGAACTACTGGGACTAACTTAAATTGAAATGAAGTTGCAGACAGCACAGATTAATCCCCACTTGCATCTGTTGCATTACCTACACGAACGTCTATTGCACGCCAGTCAAAGCACTTTATGTCGATGAAATAAGGTTTAAAATTGAATACGTTTGGTGTTTAATTTATATCGAGATGACTGTAATTACTTGCTTTATTGTATTTGTAAGGTTGGTTGTTTACTACAAGTTTGACAGGGTATAACCAATTAAACACACTTGCTCTTGTATGGGGAGAATCTTAATTAGTTACTGAAACTTCAGGAGGTGTTTCTCCCATGAAAATAAACAGCTTTCCCAAAGGAATCCATATGTTAATCAACACATTACCCTCCTTTACGTAGCGCAGTCGGGTAAACAACGACTTCTCGTACAAACGCTCACTCAAGTTCGCCAATCATGTTTTAAATGAAATATCGGATCTCATAAAAACGAGAGTCATAGTAAGAACCTGGAATAATTATAAAACTTGTTATATGTTGTCTTTTTTATTGCAAATATACTTATAGCGAGAAGTCTATTTTTATTCCTATTCAAAACTTTTGCATTCAAAGGTATAAAAATATTTTCATTCATCCCTAGAATTCAGTCCCGTACAGCGCTTGGAAACGAATGATAAAGGCGTGATCATAATGCATCAACAGCCTGAGGCTTGCTTTTTCTAAAATAACATTGCATTTTTATAATACAAATTACATTATTACAATTTTAACTCTTGATATCCATTCAAAAAGCTGTTATCTTGTGGTATTCTTTTTTTTAACCTTTGACAAAAAACAGGGGTGTTATAAGTTTGACGTGTATGTCTGTCTGTGGCATCGTAGCTCCTAAACGGTAATATATAACGGTTTTTTTTAAAATTTCCGGTGACTTATCTAATCGGCAAGTACTGCAACTAGGACAGCAATAGATAAAAAATTCAGCATTTACTTAGATCTCGATACTTGGCTGATCCAATTCATCTTTGATTTGAATGTCACATTAGTTCATAGAATTATTTTTCGCCATATCTTAATAAAATTTTACTTCTATGCTGAACTCGGAGTAAAGGAAAAACTTGAATGTGCCGGATGCCTACTCTTCCCAGATATACTGTAAAAGTCATTAAGTAGTACGCGAGGGTTTTGCTATATTATGTGCGACTGGCTGACAATCTCTCACGACTTACATCATATTTCATCGTATTACCCTCCAAATTTATGTCAAACGTAAGTAGCTTTAAACGGGTTTAAACTGCTAATACTCTGTCTACTCCGATAGGGATTATAAGCGTGAGCATATGTTTGTTTATGTGTTTATAAAATTCTGACGTCTAAAAACAGCCTTAGATCTTTCACCATTAATATTTTCCACTATTTTTCAAATTCAGTATTCATGTTCGCTCCATAAATAAAGCTGGAACATTCGAGAACTCTGTGAAACATTCTTTCATAGTTCAGAGAGCGATAAAACTTGTTCATACTGTACACAGGCTGTATTTGGGATTGTTTTATTTCCTATGTGAATTTTATCGGGATCGCATCAGCAGATTTTGCATATGAAAACTAATAAATTCGTTTTCAGATTATTGTGTTCCAATTTTTGTTTTTGTTCGAATATCGGTTTACACTATCTCGAATTCTAATGGAACTTTAAATTCTGCTAATATAGGATGTCTCTAAATTATTTAGCCAAACTTTAGGGGGGCCAACATACACACATATCTACAAGCACACACACACATACACACATTTATATACCTTTTGTATTTATCAGTCACACATATTTACAAACACACATACACACAAACAAGTACACACACACACTACACACATACACATACACAACACATTAGGTAGTAGTTTACTCTTTTCCGTCGGCTATGTACACACGCGCACCAAGGGCACAGCTGAAAACCAGCGTTGGGGCCTCGGCTTCAAAACATGCTGAGCTGTGTCCTATTTGACATCGCACTACAGCACAATTATACATTGTTTTGTCGTCTCCTATCTGTGTTCTTGTCCTGTGTTTTATATTGTATGTTATTTTATTTTCTTTGTGTTGTAGTGTTTTGTGTCAAATAAATGTCTTGCATATTGAATCTTGAATTCTCCCCATGAAACCGAACATTTTTTCTCAAAGAATCGTTAAAAATGTCGACTTCCCATATAAAGGCAAAAGTTGTATGAAGAGGCGAAAAAGGAGAATGGGTAATTAATTTTGTATGGACACTGGACCCAAATACAAAAAAATTGACTGTAGCATAATGGTCCGTGTTGTTTTTTATTGCCCTAGTGTAGTAGTTTAATTATGTATTCTAAGAAGCAGGTTTGAATTCCATTGAAGAAAAAACATACAAATTATTTTATCTACGGTACATAGCGCGTTATTTTATCATTATATTGGCTGTTAATCACTGAATATTGATTTTTGTAATAAAAATAATTATGATTACTGAAAGTGGTAGTAACAGAATATATTTACAATTATAATTATTATTTATTATACTTAATTATTATTTGAGAAAAAAAACTTTTTGTCAAAAAAAACTTTTTTCTTCAATGGAATTCAGATGTGCCGCCTTAGAATAAATTAAACTACTCCACAAGAGCAATGATTACCAATATAGGTCATAATGCTACAATCAACTTCGTATTTGGGAACGTTGTTACCCATTCTCCTTTGTTTGAAATGACAGCTTTGGCGTTGTCATTTTACCGCTTTTTGACATTCGACGCGTTGTTTTCACGTTGTGCTTAAGCTGCCGATCTATCGGTATACTTTTGAATACTCCAAAATGTCGCTATGGTTCCATTATCTCGAAAAAATCCTAAACAAGCTTTTCCAAGACGAGAAGGAAAGAAGAAACCTACTTACCCGTAAATTGGAATACCCTTCCCGTATGTAGTGGAAACCCAAAGGATATGAATAAAATCGATACGAACCGTCTGATTCAAGTCTACAGTGTCGTAAACATATATGGTTACTACCCATCTCTCTATTGGGGAATAAATATACTGGGAAACGTTCCTTGTGTGTACCAGTTTCTTAAGATAAGCTGAAGTATAAAGTATTTTCCTTACTACTTCAGAATGTTTAGTTTGAAAGTTGGCAACACCGCGGTTTCTGAGCGAAGATTTTTTGTGTCTTCGTTTGGTTCAATAGCAAAATGAAATTCTTTTGGCCTAATAGTTGTGATTTCCTAAAGGTATGAATCTCGGGCTGAAAACTCAGTTAGTATATTTCTAAGTTCCTAGTCCCTTCAATTTTGTAAAATTAGTATGAAAAAGTTTTTAACGTTAAACGTTTTCCCTTGTGTCGTGGGTCTTTCGGAACATACATAAAGACAGACACAAACAACTATGACCCGAAAACAAACATTTGCTTTTAACAAAATTATTTGCCCCGACTGGGAATCGAACCCAGGACCCGTTGATCAAGAGCAGCGCCACTACCACTACCATAGTTTATTTTTAATAAATATAATTCATGTCGTTTTTAAAGTAGTTTGTTAAAAATAAGAACAGCGTTTTAGCACTTTTTCATTAAAATCTTCTCTATGTGGAGCTTTCATAGAGGTCCTCAAAGAGTTGGTGTTATTCATAAGCTTACAGTATTATTACCTTTAAACATGGCAAAGTCAGCCATGTTTGACCACAATGCACTGCCTCTTTATGAAGTAGTTTTTAAAATATATTTTTTGACCGGATTACCTTTTTACTTGCCCACTATTCGCATATGTGTAGAAGTTAGTTCATCGGGTTTCTCCATTTTCATTGCGAAACTGCCCTTATCACAACGGCACAGAACACACGCATATGGTAACCTGATGTGCGAACTTCTGTGTTTTGTATTTTAACCGTGGTATCTTCTGAGCGTAGATCCTTGTATTTTTTTTGTGAATAGAGTAGGAAGAAACATCTCTTTCTATTGAAATATACCATAAGTACACTAACGAGAGAACAGGTACAGCTAGCAAAAAGTAACAACAAGGCTTCATGACTTGTGACCAACACCTCGCGGTTTCACAGTGAT
Organism: Aproaerema taeniolella; assembly: GCA_949987775.1. Classification (NCBI taxonomy): domain Eukaryota; kingdom Metazoa; phylum Arthropoda; class Insecta; order Lepidoptera; family Gelechiidae; genus Aproaerema; species Aproaerema taeniolella. The sequence goes on along the minus strand of OX465246.1, from coordinate 4,647,143 downwards.
AATGATGAAAAATAAAAAGTAGAGGTTGTTGAATCTCGCTTGCTGCTTCCAACTTGTCCCTGCTGGCTCCATAAGTGTCCATTGAGGGGACGTTAGGTACGCTCCGCCGCTTACGGTTAACGAGCTGATTTTCTTTCCTACATAATTTCCTGCAGTACCCTTTTATACTTATTTATATGGCGTTTGACGTTTTGATTTTCAGACTGATAAAAGTTAAGGGCTCTGGAGGTGTTTTTAGTAATTTGAATTACTAGCTTTTTGCCCGGGACTTTGTTTCCTTGGGAATTTGGTAAAATTATGAACATGTCACCCGCTGGAAGAGAGCTTTTGTATTAGTAAAAATACCTATTGTGTTACTCATAGGCGTATATAGAGGGGGGGAGGAGACGAGTGGGCCGTGCCATACCCTCTCGCCTACACTCCCTGTTGGGGTAGGCAGATCATCGAGTGTATTTAGAGCCACTTGACACCATATTTTACATACATTTTGAAGGTTATTAGACATACATACATTTTTACCCTTTTTAAAAATAAAACTTATTTTTATTGAGACTATTGTAGTGGAAAGTAACGATAATCCTCCGTTGGTCCTTATTATAATAAACCAGAAGACTAATATAAAATGTCAACGTTTCTTAAATCTATATAAAAAAAAATCTCGTTTAGATGTCACTATATTTCATAACGACGATTTTCATTAACCAAAAACCAAATAAAGTAAAAAACACGAAAAATTTACAAAAGCAACCTTGTTACTTTAAGATAAAAAGCGAGAATGTAAAGCTGTATATACTTTTGACTGTGCATTCCCGTTTACAAATTGCTAGAGTTCCTTGCACGCTAGGCATTTCGCTTCAAATGTAAATGTTTTGTTTGTGAAAAAGTGGATAAGTGGGAAGAAGAGTTGTGACTTTTGGGTTCTGTAACCTGTAGTAAGATTTTTAATTCTTGAGTACATGTCGCGTTAACTGTACGAAGTTTTCATTTTGATAAATGCCAAACCGTGCAAGTGATTGCCAGAGTGAAAAAAAATTTTGGATTTTACTTTTATTGTTGTTTAAGTATTTTGATTTCGATTGATTCGCAAATAAATTGGCCTTCCTTCAAGTCTTAGCGAAACAACGAATAGATGTGATTTTTTTGACATAGGCTACTTTAACACGTGAATTAGTTCGCAAATGGAATGCCTTATAGTTTACTATGTCAGTCGCAAGACGCCCACTGCTGGATTTATAGTACTAGTAGGGATTTATTTATTCCAAGCCTACGGAACCTTAAAACGTTGGCAGCAACAGAGCAAAGCGCTCATTAACCTCTGACTTTGCAGGGCAAGGAGTACTTTCGTGGTGCAAGGGTGGAAAATAAAAATGTATACAGAAATCAGCCCCCAAAGTTAGTTACCTTTGTGCAGTTGTAATAGAGATGATTTTGCAATGAATTTGATCTTGTCATCATGTTTACTTTGATATAAATGTGATACTTACTTAGTTCTTTATATTACGTAATATGTGAGTTTGTTTGTATAAGGCTTTTGCGCCTTAGGGTTGTATTTTCCACTCGTCCAATTTCTTTGATTAGAGAAATTAAATGGCTTCATAAGATTTTTAACATTACCGGCCGTCTGTCAGATGAGTTTAGGGACCTGGTTGTAATTCTTACATGTAAATATGTTTGCTGTGATAAACAAGCTACAATAATCAGTGCTTACCTAAATGCTGAATATTAAGTAACTTGTGTGTTAGATCAAATTTCTTACAAGAAATTAGACAAAGATATTGGATGAGTGGATTACAACCCTTAACAACACAACTGTTAAGGTTGTTTTTCCCTTAACTGTTTTACCCGTGTGGTGATCGGTTGAGAATAACACCACCCCATCTCTTTCCGTGGCTGTCTTGAGAGGCCACTTAGGAATCTCAAATGAGACCTGCCTCCTACTCGTAGTAATATATCCCAAGCAACGACACTTCATTTTTTTTTCTGAATCTGAGGTGTCGTGCTATGGTCTCATGCCGTGTGGTACCGCATGAGACCCTCCTACCGAAGTCCGACGCCAAACAGGCTACTGTTTTCCGTCGGTGTGTGGGAGTACCAATGCCTTTATAGGCATTTTCTGGGTTAACTCGCTCCATCGTCGACCTCATCTTTAACCTTTATGGTAAAGATTGAGGTTAAGAGTTAACCCATCTTATAATAAAAAAAAACTGATCACCATGTCTTGCATAGATGTTTTCTGGGGTTGGGAATCTTGAGGAAACAGATAATTGAGATGCTATTGATAACAACATATGAGATCACAAGGATGGCACTAGTGTCTAGGACACAGTCAGGGCATAGTTTAGACACTAGTATTTAATCATTGTGATAACGAGTGTTTATTTATAAAAAAGTTAATAAAGATAAGTTATAAACATAATTGTCTAGTGAAACAATATTTAAAGACCTAACATCAGCTTTCGTCATCAAAAATCACATGACTGTGACGTAACACTTCCGAGACAGGGTAGGCAGAACGTTCTAGACTAGAACTACTTGACACCACAATTCTGAGGGTTATTGGATGGAACATGAGTGTAGTGGTGATAGGTTGACAGCCTTTTGCGCATGACACAGTTTCCCGCTTATACTAGCTTCTACAGTATGCCTGGGAAGAGTTGGAAACTGGCACATTCTAAGTTTCTCTTTCACTCCCAGTCCAAAGAGGAAGACACAGTTTACTTAATTTAATTTACCCTAGTAATAACTAACTTTTCGAAACAGACGTTGAAAATGCACTGGCTTAGGCTAGATGCTAAGTGCAACACTTGAGCCAAGCAAAATGCAGAGCAGAAGGTAAAATATTGCAGTAACCAACCGAGTTGCGGTTTTGTCGACTTTATTGCTATAGTTTTGTTTATTTCATGCTGTCGAGCTTATGAGAGGAGTTGAGTGCAAATCAGGCCGCTTTGTTTTGTTACAAGTGGCCGAGAAAGTTCAAAAGAGATAGGTTAGTGTTCACGGGCGTAGTCAGAATTCTGTATCGGGGGGGAAAGTAAAACAACAACAATGTATATGAAATGACATTTACATTCAAGTGAACTCAAACGCATTAGAGATTATCAATCTCCTTTTTTTTTCTTCACTACAGGGCTTTAGGTATCTCTCTTGCAACCCCTCGGGTGGTAAATCAGTTCATGAAACTGAATAACTTCCACATTTTAACCTCCCATACAAAATGCGCTATACTTAAACTGATGAAGTTTGTATGGGAACTCAAAATTCTTTTTCGTATTTTGACCTATGTTCCTTTGGGAAGTTATTCATTTTCATGGACTGATTTACCACCCGAGAGGTTGCAAGAGAGATACCTAAAGCCCTGTATATCCACACTTCAACTTCCCACATTTCCATTTCTGCTTTGACCACAGATATACTTTTTTCGGGAAGCACTGACGAGTACATACAATAACTTTGTCAATTTCAGAACTCGTCGCAAAATTTGGGGGTAACAAAACAGATAATGCCGATACTACTTTACGTTGTTTCGTAGAGAAATAAGGGCAGGGAGATTATCATGATTTTGGAAATTTTGAGAGGGGTTTCAACCCCCAAAATCCCTCACCGGCTATGCCCATGTTAGTGTTTATTAATTCCTTGTTTGGCCTCGTTACTTCGGTGGAAGGGCGGCGTAATACCGAGTTCGATCTCCGATGCAGTCTTGTGTAAGCAACTTTGTCTTATGTATATCAGTTTCATACAAATATAGGTTCTTACGGTGAGGGACAACATCATGAGGAAATCTGCACTTTTTTTTTTGTTGCCAACCCATATTCGTCCCCACCACCGAGGGGAATATAATTGAATAGAAAAAATCTTTATTTTATAGGACATTCAGGATGCCACTTAAAACAAGTCAAGATTACATGAAATACATACAAACAAACATTAAAGGATTTAAATAAATACATACGCATTCGTTCTATTGACCCTACTGACTTTACGCCTATTCGCAAAGGTGGCATGGGCCTCCCTTCGAAACACTAAGGGGATTTAGGCCATAGTCCACTACGCTGGCCCAATGCGGGTTGGTGGACCACTCGTCTTTCGAAAATTTTCTTGGACGGGCGAAACCTTCACCGTTGAGCGAGTGAAAATTAGAATTCAGTACATAAATCCGAAAAGACGAATTTATTGGTACAGGCCCGCGCCAGGATTTGGACCCATGACCTTCGGAATACAAGTCTGGCTCATTACCAACTGGGCTATCTGCACATTGTAAAAGTTTAATGTCATGACTAAATCCAGTCAGGATCCTCTGTTAGAAGGTACCGAGTTTGCTCCCTTGTGCCGCCATGTATTTGTACTCACGGCAGCATATTAGACTATACATGTTGACTTTGACGTCACCCTTATCACGCTCGTAATAGCGCCCGGCTTTCGTAGTGCAAATGGGTATCCTGACGTGCTGTTGTCTGTACAATAAAATATATTTTCTTGCACAAATAAAACAATGATACAAGGCTAACAAATGAAACCATGACTCGTTTTCTGATTTATTTAGCTACATTAGTTGCATACTGCTTTTACGGCGAGGGAAAATATCTTGAGGAAACCTGCGCATTCTGCAGGAGACTGAATGTGTAACATGATACAATTGGGTCAGGTTCCCCTGTTATTAGGGTCACGGAGGCCAGATGGTAATCGGCCCACTGTAATTACTTGTCTTGATGTATCCCAAATTGTAGGGAATGAGACTATAAGCGCTAGGGAGAAGATGTTTTATACATATTTCTTCTGTTTCATTACCGACTTCAAAAAAGGAGGAGGTTCTATGTTCGACTGTATGTATTTTCTTTTATGTATGTTCACCGATTTCTCCGCCAATTATAGACCGATTTTCAAAATTCCTTTTTTTGTTCGAAAGAGTATACTCTAGAGGTGGTCCCATACAAATTTTATCAAAATTGATTCAGCGCTTTTAAAAAAATCAACAAATCCAAAAAAATACTACAAACCAGAACATCATCTAAATAAATGAGTGACATTTTCGTTTGTGGTTATCGGCTAATAGGCATTGTAGTCTGTAAAAAATACTAGTTATCTACTTTGTGCGAACTGTTGTTGGTATTGTTGGTGACTCATACGTTTTTAACGTGGTAAACTTTGTTAACGTAATTGTCATTGAAATAAAGAGATTTCAATCATTTCGAGTTTGAATACGTATTTCCTTACAAATTCTTTGAACCACTCAAGAAGCGCCTTAACACTGAAAATCAATCCTAAGAAAGAACATGTATGTACCCGTAAACTAAGGCTTTGATGGACCGTATTTCCTGTTTAGGGTCCTTATCTCTCAAATTCAGTATGCGACAATTTACTATAAAGCGTAGCTGTTTAGGACATTTTCAACGAAATACATGTTAATTTCCACAAGTTTAACTTTAACTTCTACATTCAAAGTAACAAATTGGCTTCGTCAAATTACTTAAATTAGACAAAAATGATTCCAAAGTATGTGTATTTAACATTTGTGTTATCAAACTAGACAACATGGCCCGGTGGGCATTTTCCAAAAACAATACTGACTTGGGTTGTGTGTGCGGAGAGGTGCAAACCATGGCCCACCAAGCAACACGCAGTGCGTGACTTACCACCTGCACGCAACAAGACCTAATGGACGCTACTCAATCCGCCGTCCAAGTGGCTACGTTGTGGGCCACAACTTTATAGTTACTTGCCATTGACTCGCTAAGAAGAAGACTAGACCTATTGTTATCTATTTAACATAAGTAAGTAAATTCCGTCCTTAGATAATATTTAGTAAGTACATTTCAATTCTGTTATGGAGACCTGCGATACAGGATTTACCTAGTGCAAGCTCCAGTCTCCCACTTCTTTATGTGGTTGAATTTTATTGTACTATTTATTTAGAGAAAGTAAATATTTTTATGGATGACTAGCATTCTGCTCGGGATTTCGTTCCCGTGGGAATTCGGGAAAATCATGTACCCTATGTCCACCCCGGATAATTTAGGATTCTAATGGTGAAAGAATTTTTCAAATCGGTCCAGTAGTTTCGGAGCCTTTTCAATACAAACAAACAATCAATCAAATCTTTCCTCTTTATATTATGTATATATATATATATATATATATATATATATATATATATATACATTTAGATAAAACTCTGTTTTTAAAGTTATTTCTTTCTAACAAATCAAAACATCCAACTAACGCTATGTAACATTTCCAAAGTCGTCTATTCTTTTCAATAGGAAACCAACAAAAGAAATGCTTGAGATTTTTGTTGTATTTCTTTGTAGGATGCAATGAAAAAGCTCTCGATGAATTTCCACTGAGCCTCCCACAATTCTCCATTGTAAATGGAATCGTAAAAACTGAAAAAAATAAAGCAATTCTTTCTAGAAAATAATTGTCTTCGTTGCCAATGGGCACGTATTGGGTATCTACTATCGTAATAGCAAAAAATAGGTGAAACAAGTTTTGTTGTGTATTGACTGATCTGTGATTGAATTCTATTTGTTGTTTAGTAGAATTGAAAACATTTGACGGATACACAATTTCTTTGGGGTGTTATAATGGAAAGTTTGCTTATAAAGAATTAGTTTTCTAGTGGTGGGGAGAAGCGGCATGAAAGAGCCAGGTTTTGAAAGAGCCATTTGCATTAATTATTTCGGTAGTTTAGGAACGGATTTGGTTGGTGATTTTATGTTTATGAGTGACTGGAAATCAGGTGTTGCCGCTTAAAAACCAACCAAATCGTCCGATGGCTTTCCACCTCGTTCTTGTAGAAATTTCGAAAAATTTTGTCTTACGCTTTATCTCTGCAAATTTTATTAATTAGGTCCTAAGTCATAAAGGAATCAGTAAAATGACAGTGCTTGTTTACGCCACGTGCGATACAAATCTCGTACACCATTAGTTCAAAAAGCACGCGAAGGTTTAATTAAGATTGCTTATTACAGGGCAGTGTAAAACAGTGGAATATTTATGTGAATAGTGAAGAGGCTTCTTCCGGGTGACCGGACCGCATCTTTGGAAGATCAGTTTAAATCTAAATCTTATTTAACAAAATCATAACCATCCTGTTTGCTTCGCCATAGTTGGGTGAAAAGAGCAACCTTCACAGTACTGTTCTTCTCTGGGGAAGACTGTTTCATTGCGAACAGTCATACAGTAACAAGAACAAAAACTTAGTATTATTTCATTTTAGGTGATATAATGTGTTCTTTGAAATAAAGATTATTGGGTTTGCCTGAATGAACAAAAGCTAAGCTAGCCATAGTTTGGGCTTTACAAAAAGTTGACTGAAACTCGATAGTCGATTATCACAAAACTCACTTATCCGAACCAGTTTGAAAACAATGTTTATCGACAATATCTACACTTGTTTGTTAGCTCTCGAGTTTCGTAAAAGCTGTTGTTTTCAACTTTCAGGTTTTAGGGCTTTGTTGTTTGTCATAAAAAACTGTTTTTAAGCAATATAATATTTAAATCTTAATCTTTCTATAGTATGTTGTTTAGGACGTAATAGTTAATTTAATTGTACACTTCTGTCTTTCATTCATTAACGCGTCTCACTGTCCCAGGTCTGCTGGAAGAAATTTCTTAAAAAAATAAGCTTTACCTATGTATTAATTTTTCTATTTGTCTGTATACATACTTGTCATTTATCCTGTGTATAATAAACGGTAACCTAAATAGATAAAAACAATATAATGTTCAATTTGGACTTTAGAATGGGAGCACGCTATTTAGGATGCCTTTTTATCCAAACCTGAAAATTCAGCAGCTCATTTCTATAGTAGTTTATCTAACAAACAAATAGTCGTTTAATAATATCTCTGTTAACACAATTTTTCTTTTATCATCTGCTTTTTATTAACTTCATCCAAATATTTCCTTTCATTTCCAATACAGTTATTCTTCCCTTAGGGTAACTGCTTATTTATACTCTCATAGATCCCGAAAGGGGTCGTTAGCCCCCTGTCCTTTCCCTCTATCGGGAGGCATGACTCCGGAACCCATTACACCACTCCAGATCACTTAACGACCAGCCTCGCTCTCTTTCAATTAATGTTAGACATTCCGGTGGATTGCTATCGAAAAATAACCGTTAGCTTGTCGAGTTTCATGTTTCGCCATAAATATTAGGTTTATGGTTCACTTTTATGCATTGAGTAATGTTTTCATAGTCGTGACGTCATTTTTCGGACGTTGGCGTCAATTCCAATGCACATTATAACGTTTGGTGAAATTTTCGCTAATACTAGAAAACGTAAAACAAAGAAAGGAGATATATATAACCTATATTTAGTCAATTTTCTGTATCGTACTTACACGACAAGGAGAAAAATCTTAAGCTTACACTATGTTCCATTCTGCAGTGTCGTCCAGCCTTCAATTAGAAATAAGTTAATCTTAAAAAACATTTAAAAAATGCTTCTAAATAAAGCTTTTACTAAATGTTTATTTGTCTTATTCTTCTTTCATTTCATACCCTTCTTTCATGCAAACCCTTTCATTCATGAAATCGAATATGGCTGATCGCTAAGACGGCGGACTAGTTACTTCAAAATAAAGTAACTAGTCCGCCATCTTAGCGATCAGCCATATTCGATTTGGAATGACGACACGTAGCTAACCATGGATTGTCACTAAACTAAACGAGTAAGTAAGTCTGCAAAATTTCAGCGCAATCGGTTCAGGAAAACTGCATTCAAATTCATTTGAAAGATTTGTCCCGAAGAAACAAAAAATAAATACCTACATTGCAAGTTAATAAAAAGCCCGGGAACAAAGGTAAAACATAATCCTTACTTTATAATATTATAAATGCGAAAGTTACTCTGTCTGTCTGTCTGTCACGCTTTCGCGGCTAAACTACTGAACCGATGAAATTTGGTACAGAGATAGATTAGACCTTGGGAAAGGCTTTTGGCTATATTTCATCCACGATATAACCTGTAGTCCACGCGGGCGGAAAGCTAGTACGTATATATGCGAATCTAGAGCCGTTTTAGGATTCAATTAATAAAAAGTGTGTAAAAAACATCTTCATAATTTCTCTTTGAGCGAACCGGTAACCCTTTTAAAACTGCCTAGGATTGTGGAGTTCGGTATAAATGATTCCATCAATCGTTAATTTGGAATTGAAATAACAGCTGCCCAACATTCAACAGTCAAAACGATTTAAGTCAAACATATTCTGCTTCAATTATAACTGTCTAAACAGGAATTTCATTGGCATATCAGGTCAAATTTAGTCAAATTGAAATTGATCGTTTATTGTTTGTTTGATCTAAGTTTATCGACTAGTTACGCTGTGGTTTGCTTGATTATGAATTAAAGTTTATTCATGTCTACTAGAGTTTCAGAACAATAGATCTTTTAGTATTTTTAAAACGCTTACCCACGTGGGAACAATATTTGACGTGAATGGGACTTGAACTTACGACCCCAGGATTAGATCTCCTTGTTCCTAAAACTATTAATAGATCTTTTATGAACGTCAATAAAGTATTCATTCGTTTATTCATCTTTTACTTCTATTCAGGTACTTGATAGTAAGTATTCCCTATTCGTTATTTGTACTGCCGGTTGCTTAGATCATGTAAGGCCGGTTGTGTTAATTTTCTATTTTTTTAGAGTTTTTTGATTGGGATGTATTTTGATTGGAACATAATTTTTGTTGCATGGAATATTACGACTAATATTGTATATTTTTGGGGTGCTGATTTCAGATCTGAAGTCAGATTTTTTGTATCAGCTTTAGTTTTTGAGATATAAAGAAAACGTGATTTTCAAGAAACAAATAATTTAATTAACAAAAAGCATTAGGAAAATAACCACTACATATCAAAAAACTTTGTTTTATAAGATTTTCTTGCTTGACTTGGTTCATTGTGGTCAATATTGTCCTCTTTTTAATTACTTTTTTCAAAACTTAATCTAACCGAACCCAAAAAATAAATCTAACCTACGTAATATGACCTAACTTATCCTAATGTCATGCAGGTGGCCTTTAAAGTTTCTTGGAATTGTAATTTTACTAGGCAAATTGTAATATCGCGGGAGATTATAATTTATTTTGTGACATTGTAATATTACGGTTTTTACAATTTTCCGGTTATACAAACAAGACAACAGAAGACTACAGCTCCCCGAACGAAATGAAATAAATTAAAATACTAATGGACCCAGATTATGGAATATAAAACATTCACAAAGCTTTTATCCTAATTTTATGGTCACACCATTCCTCTCTACTAACATTTGTCCTAATTGCACCCATTTACCGCAAAAGCCCACTGAAATTTGCATCTAAAATAACTGCTACAACAATTCAGCATTCTACTTCTGTCACCATTAAAAATAAAATGTAGGATTTCATAAAACACAACTGTGATGGTTCAAATTATGCTTTACATGCCGCTGCTGTTAAAGCAGTTTATTATCTGTTGACCTAGCGTAGCTGTAGGGCGCCGCTTCTTATTGATTGGCAGACCTATTTTTAGAGTTCCGTACCTTGAAAGGAAAAAACGAAACCCTTATAGGATCACTTTGTTGTCCGTCCGTCCGTCTGTCTGTCAAGTCCCTTTTTCTCAGGAACGCGTGAAGGTGTAAGGCTAGAACTTATATCAAATACTCAGGTCTACTGTCCCTTAGAGCTGTAAAAAAATACAAATTTGTAAGCCAACGCAAAAGATACAGCCGTCTATGTCGCAAATTTTCGATACTCGCAAGGGAATCAAAACCTACAGGGTAAGTACATCCCGTGAACTCAGAATCTTGAAATTTGGTACGAAGCAACGTCTTACAGAAAAGGTAAAGGAAAAATTGCGAAAACCATACATTTTTAGTTACATCATACAATAAAAATATTTTTAATAATTTTAAACTTACTACCCTTTTCCTCATTAACGCGTAGAGGTATTAAATTAATATTCATATCAAATACTCAGGTCTATAATACCTTTAAGCAGGTTTGCAAGGAACTCTCGGTGCGCGAGTCCGACTCGCACTTGGCCGGTTTTTTTTTCTTATTTTGCCTAAAATGCTTCTTTTTCTAATGACTAATGAAACAGCAGCTGCCTAAGACAAGTTTTTATTTCTCTTGCGTTTCGAGTATGACGTATGTCCATCCTTTTAGCAATTCAAGATCATGTGTTTAACATCCATTGAATGTAAAGGAAATGCTACTTTCTTGTTGTGTTTTTAAGGTTAAGTTTTCCTTGGCAATCAACTGTCATGAGAGTGAAATCTCATGCTAGGGCAGCTGGATTGCATTTTACATGAAAATTGTATGCAAAACTCTACAATTTTAAATTATTTAGGATGAAATTAAACTTTTTGAGGAGAGTTGCATCTTCAGGAGGCTGAATTAGTTTAAAATGTATTTCTGCGTGTAGTATCAAATTTATATTTATTTTTCAAAAGACGGTGCTATACTACGGTCATGTGGCAATCGGTTTCAGATCTGCAAATTCTTGATTATGTTCCAATATCCACGCAGATTAATAGTCTACTGTTCATTATGTCTACGATACTTTCCAGGTCATCCATATTAACAATACAATGTATAATTTCATGAAACCCAGCTGTAATGGTAGTAATGATGCTATACATTACATGTTTACGACCGCTGGTGCTGGCCAGATGTATACCAATAAATCAGATGCAATTTTTCATTGTAAGCATTCCTAGTTTTACTACTTTGTTTTAGGGTTGGTATTTGAGATACTACATAATAGACTTTGATGCTTTTAATCTTGGAAAAGCTTGTGCTGAAAAAAATATAATTTAAAAGTGATTTGGCGACATAGCGACTGCAGTATGGTAGTAGTATAGCTCTTAAATTTAAAAAATTGTCTTAACCTGATATTCATAGCTTATAACATTTAAACGGCTTAACCAATTTTGATAAAATATAGCTAAGAACCATCTTGATTACGTCAGCTTAAAAAAAAATACAACGAAAGCGGTCCATTCGTTGAGGAGCTACGATGCCACAGACAGACGCACAGATAAACAGATACACACGTCAAACTTATAAATAAATAAATAAACGTCCCACAAAGGCCCACATTAAGGTTTTCCCTTGTGTCGTGGGTCCCTCGGAACACACATAAAGACAGACACAAATACCCATGACCCGAGAACAAACATCTGCTTTTTACAGAAATATTTGCCCCGACTGGGATTCGAACCCAGGACCCGTCGATCAAGAGGCAACGCCACTACCACTTGACCAAACCGGTCGTCAAAACTCTTCTTTTTATCGGGGGGTTACTAAAATACTAATGAATAAAACTGCAATAAGTGAAACACTCACTTCTACGCTTCACATCTGACTGACTGACATCCGTATCATCATATCGTAATATTAAAATAATTTATGAGATGTCTATTTTACTACGTCCTTAGCTGTAAGAGTTACAACTGCATTTAATCGTAATATTTCAGTGGGTCTTATTGTGTCTTATTTTTGACCCCCGACAAAAAAGAGGGGTGTTATAAGTTTGACGTGTTTATCTGTGTAATGGACCGATTTCGATGCAGTTTTTTTTTTGTTTGAGAGCTGACGTAATCGAGAAGGTTCTTAACTATTTTTTCGTAGTTTCTGAAATTACCGCGGACCACCAAACAAGCAAATAAACTCTTCATCTTTAATAGTATTAGTAAAATATAGTTTTGTTAATATCAATAAGTCGAAAAAACATAGAATATAAAAAAATCAAAGGATTAAAGTTTTTTTTGGCCCTCCGTCAAATTAGACTTTGCATGTTATTGCTTAGTAAAATAGTTAAATTATTGCCAGAGAAGCATCTAGAATTATTTGTTATTTTAATAATATTCAAGCATCACAGTTTTACTTCGTGAGTTTTCCTTTGAAATTGTTACAAATAATAGCCAATTGTTTACAGACAGCCGAAACAGTTATTGATAAACAAAGTATTGGAAAACCGTTAAATACAATGTGTAACACGTGTTTTATTAACTCTAAGATCAAATGTTTGCTGCAAATTATTATTTGAAATTATATTATTTAGTTTAGAGCCATGTCATAAGTTTTGATGTGAGACGCGGCGTTATCTGAGATTTTAAATTGAGATGAACTTAAATAAAATATTTTACTGGAAAGGCCACAATGAACATAAATGATCGAAGCCCAACAGCCGAAGTCCGACGCCAAATAGCTTGCTGTGTTCCGTCTCGGTGCGTGGGAGTACCAGTACCTTTATAGGCATTTTCTGGGTTTACTCGCTCCAGCGTCGACCTCATCTTTGACCTTATGGTCAAGAGTTAACCCAAAAAAAAAGTGATCTGAAGATGTTTATTGTTTACGTTGGGTGACTTTTTAGTAAGTGAAAATCTGAATGCGCCTACAAAACTTAACGACTTTTCCCAAGGAATATAGGTGGAAATATTTAAAAAAATGTTCGCCTCTCCATACCAGTCTTAAGGGGAGTCGCAATTTTTTATTAGGATTTTGTATAAGTTTCTTGTGAAAGTTGTTCAGTTTAATGGGAAGAATCACCCCCTAAAGTTTCGCTAGCCAATTTAAAGTCACCTCATACAAACAAGGTTATCTATACAATACATATTATAAAGAGGAAAGATTTGATTGATTGTTTCTTTGCATTGAACAGGCTCCGAAACTACACGACCGATTTGAAAAAAAAATTCATCATTAAAAAGCTATAGTATCCCCGATGGACATAGGCTATATAATTTTCCCGAATTCCGACGGGAACGAAGTCCCGGGCGGAATGCTGGTAATTAGTAAACCTTAAAAGACTAATATGACTACAATTATTAATCTTTTTTTTTGCCTGTTTATTATTTTATTTTTGTTTTAGTTATAGACATTCGCACACAATAACTATTTGTTACGAATAAAATGAATTGAATTGACATATGCTGTTGCGTACAATTTTTTTTTAAACTTATAGATATATTTTTTTCTGTGTGCCCAACATAGCATATAGCATCAGAGCTCGAGAACCACTCTTGAGCCTCTGATGCTCTGCCTACCCAGTCAAGGATTACAGGCGTTGGCGTATGTATATATGCATGTATAGATATATTTAAAAAAGAAAAAGCTCATGGTCGTGAATCTCATCAGTAAGTGAAAGAGGAAGAAGAAGATATCTACAACGTTAACTTTCATTTGTCAGCTACATAACTATAACTTTGTACGATATTACCTTTCTCGTTTACATTGTAAAGTCAATGCGCTATAACAGTATCCATTTCTTCATTTGACGCTTTACATTTACTATATAGCGTAACACAGTGGCTCCCAATCTTTGTCAGTCTGCGGCGCACTTACAAGTTCAGAATTTTTATCACGATGACGCCCTAGCTAGATAGACAGTCGAAATAGAAAGGTACAGTTTAAAGAAATAGGTACCTACAATGATACTAGTTAGGTAGAATGGTACTAAAACATTAACAATAGGAAGCTGAGTTTTTTTACTGTTTTAAATGGCATTTGAGACTACGGGTTGCTGGGGGTCGACTGCTTTGGCCTTCGTTATAGAGATTGGGCGTCGTCTTAAAGATGGTTGGCATCACGCGCTCTGGGTCCTACCAGTCCTACCTGGCGCAAAGGTTGTCAATTGCTATTCAACGCGGAAACGCGGCGAGTGTGATGGGCACCTTTGCGTCAGGTACGGCACAGGGCGGGTTATTTAACTAGTAAATGAGACGTGCGGTTAGTGAATTTAGAATTTAAGACCTTAATTAATTTAATTTTGACATATGTATTTTTTGAGTTTATTAAATAAATATCTACACACATTTTAAATAGTAGAATGCTAAACACAATTAAAGAGAGTGTTAAGAAAAACTAAAATAAAATACAGTAGCTACCTAGTTATTATGATGGGTGAGTTTGGTGATCTCCACACATTCAAAGCGTACCCGCCAATACTTAAGGTTTCGAGGTATGACAAAGAGGATCGCCTCACGACGCCCTTTTGTACTTTCCACGGCTTACACTTTGGGAACCCCTAGCGTATCATAAAGTTAGACATTGCTTACATCTGCGAACTTTACGCCACAAGTAAACATAAAAAGAAAATAGGAGTTTTAAAAGACATCATGTAGGTGAAATTGCGTGTCTTGAATTACCCTATTTCTTAAGTTTAAGCATCGGGGCTGTTTCTTCTTTGACTTTGTGATTTCAGAACGCATGTTTTTATGCACCATTTCAAATGCTCACGACCTTTAGAAGTTTAGTTATGTTTTCATTATACACACCCACGCCTATAATACCTGTCGGAGTAGGCAGAGCATTACGTGGTTCTAGAACCATTTGACATACATTTTGAGGGTTATTAGATGGAACATGTATATTGTAGGGTAGGTTGTCAGCCTTTCGCCCACGACATTTTGTTATTTTTATAAGATGGGTTAACTCTTGACCTCAATCTTGACCATAAGGTCAAAGATGAGGTCGACGATGGAGCGAGTTAACCCAGAAAATGCCTATAAAGGCACTGGTACTCCTACACACCGACGGAACACAGCACACTGTTTGGCGTCAGACTTCGGTAGGAGGGCCCTTTACAGAGCCTACCACACCGCATGAGACCATAGGACGACACCTCAGATCCAGAAAAAAATGAAGTGTCGTTGCCTGGGATGGATCACTAGGAGGCAGGTCTCATTTGTGTTTCGTTAGTCGCCTCTTACGACACCCACGGAAAGAGCTGGGGTGGTGTTATTCTCAACCGATCACCACACGGTTAACTAAAACTCTCGTGTTCCACTTACTGGCTTCTATGTTTTGATCATGATTGCTGAAAAAACGAAATTACATAAGGTAGAAGCGCTGAGGCGTAGGGTGAATCGATAGCCAGCAGTAATGCCCACTGCCACCCCTAAGCAATTCAATTCAATTCAATTCAATCGTTTATTGCAATTCATATGTACAGAGTATATAAAAGATCTTAATTCTAATATTATATTTAGAAACATCTAAACATATGAACCCTGTCGGGCATTGCAATGAGGAACGGCAGGCAGACTCATTTTGTACAACTAAGAAAATATTTAAATCACAATTATCATGCTATCTAAATTATATTTGAGCGTTATTTATTAGTCAATTTATTTATTGAAAATGTTAGTAATGTTCTGTCAAGTTTAATACAGGTCAATAATTAAATATAACATCTTTGTTAAGTTCATAATTAAATGTAAAAATATAAAGTATATGTCAATAATAGCTAATTAAGTTCATGTCAGTTTAATAAGTTAATAAATAAAATTGAGTTGCAAATGTCATTTTAAATTGAATAATAATAATAATAATAATAATAATAATAAGGAATATAATGCATAGTAACTATTAAAATTTGTCATTTAAATATTCATTCAATGAGTAGTAGCATTTTTGTATCAACAGTTGTTTTAGCTCACGGAGGAAAACTTTATCATCGTTTAGATTTCTTAAAAAAGCAGGTAAGGAGTTATGGATTTTTGTTGTCATAGCAAGTGGTCCAGAGTCAAATATTTTCAATTTTGAGGTGGGTGTAACTAATCTGTTTTTATCTCTGGTTGGGTAGCGGCGTGGCAGATCTCCCGTTTTCGTGTAGAAGTGGGGGTATTTTCGCACAAACTTGCATGCTTCAAATATGTACATTGCAGTTAATGTTAAGACTTTAAGACGTATGAAATGAGGCCTACAGGATTCTAGATTGTCTATGTTGACGATAATCCGAATGCACTTTTTTTGTAAAATAAATAGGGAATCTGCGTCAGTACTATTCGCCCAGATTATAACTCCATAATTTAGCCATGCATAGGCATAAGCGTAATATGCGTTAAGCGCAGTTTTCTGATCTGTCGTTCTTTTGAGCTCCCAAAGTGCGTAAGTAAACCTCAACAATTTCAATCGTATTTTGTCAACGTGGGCTTTCCAATTTAAGTTAGTGTCTATGTCCAATCCTAGCAAGGTGAATACTTCAGTAGTTTCTAGTTTAATACCGTTATATATATAATATTTTATTTAAATTAAGTAGGATGTAACCCTGTGTATGATTTCTATTTTTTTTCACATTTTGTACAAAGGTATCTCTTTCCAGTACTATATTTATACTATCCATACTAATCCATACTAATATTATTAATGCGAAAGTAACTCTGTCTGTCTGTCTGTCTGTCCGTCTTTCACGCCTAAACTACTAAACCGATTTTAATGAAATTTGGTTCAGAGAGAGATTAAAGCCTGGGAAAGGACATAGGCTAAATTTTATCCCACAGTTGGGCACGATATAACCTGTAGTCCACGCGGGCGGAGCCGCGGGTGGAAAGCTAGTAATATATATATATATATATATATACGCCTTCCTTTCGGGATATAGTGTAAAGGACACAAAGATAATGTTAACTAGTTTTGTCTACGTATCGATTTTCTAATCTTTTTAATAAATAATTATGTTTTACATCTATAATAGCAATTTAAGCCCCAGATGTCAAAAACTCAAGGTTCATAAAAGAGTTTCCCTGTTACTAGGAACGTCAGGCGCGCTCCTAAAAATAAAAAAAAACTGCGCACCAAAACCGTCGGCGTCTCAAACACGTTACTTTTGTACATCAAAGCTTGTGGCGCGCATAAAAAGAGCTGTATCCATTCAATCCGAACGCTGGGTACTAGAGCCGCGAGATGTCCCAAGATTTTAAGACGTTCCTAATTTTTTTATCTAGTTTTTTGACCCCCGACAAAAAAGAGGGATGTTATAAGAATTCAACGCGAAATTACTTTACAGCCTACTTAAAATATGTTTCACCTTCGACATTCAATTGTTTATACTTATTACATTTAAACGGCTGAACAAATTTTGATCAAATATAGCTAAGAACCGTCTCGATTACGTCAGCTTCCAAAGAAAAAACACAAACTGTTTTTCGTTTAGAAGCTCCGATGCCACAGACAGACACAAAGATATACAAATACACAGATACAAATACACGAGTGAATAGGCTTCTTCTGGGTGAGCTCGCTACATCCTCGACCACATCTTTGCCTTAAGCTAGATTGTGGTCAAGAGCGAACCCATTTTTATTAAAAAAAAAATATATACACTCATCAAGCTTATAACACACCTTGTTTTGTCAAAGTCAAAGTCAAAGTCAAAAGTGTTTATTTCATTGAACATATAAAATGATACTTGAACACGTCAATATTATGAATTACATTAGCACTTTTGGCTTTGCGCCTATTCGCAAAGGTGCAGTCTTCCTCAGGAGAAGAATAGGCAAGAAACTCCGAGGGTCGCTCTTTTTAAGTCAATCATATAAATTTTCTTACTGTTAATTTTAATTGACTTAATATCTGAATAACTCTGGAGCTGAGCAATTTATTCCCATGGTTGCTTGTCTAACAGATAATCCGAAATTCTATAATAGCCCTTTTTACAAAGTTTTTGTTTAATTATTGTCTTAAATTTTTCTAAAGGTAGGTTTTGAATACACATGGGAATCTTATTGTAGAAGCGTATACATTGACCCATAAAAGAGTTTGTTACTTTGTAGAGACGGCTGTCTAGTATGAGGTAAAAAAGGTAAAAAACCAAGGAAAAAACCAAGGTAAAAAACCAAGGAAAGGAATCAAATAGACCAGGGGTTCCCTAACTGTGAGTCGCGACGCCCTGGGGCGTCGCGACAGTATCCCAGGGGCGTCGCGTGTCGATACGTCGATGCGGCTAAGTTGAGTGATAGTCCTAGTTGTTATGGACATTTTTTCCCAGGATGCTGCATTTTATGATAGGAACAAGCCACTTTGCAAATTGATAGAAGGGACCATAATAAAATATTTGACCCGAGGATAAACGAGATTCCCCCATTTGGAACAGAGATGGCGCCACTTACTCGATTTTTTAAAAAAAAAAATCTCAATCCTGAATGGATGCTCCGATTTGAATAATGAAGATGTCAATCGACAGAAAATTAATTGATTTATTCTAAAAAAAATAAAAAAGCGCCCTAAAATAAATATAAGATAAAAAAAAACTGGAATAAATATATATAAAGTGTTTTTTTTGTATTAACGAAATTTTTTGAACAGTGTGTAAGGAAATGGAAGTTTTTATTTATATACATATTGTCACGCAATCATTTACACGTTTTGCGCAAAAAACCGTTACTCAATATCTTGTCTCGTTACAAATTTATTGAAGAATTACCGCTGTCGTCCGCAAGACTTTGTCCGAGTATAATTCGTTAAAATGAAAATATTTTCTCTTCCCGTCATCCGATGTTTATAAAACTTGTACCAATTTGTAAATCGCTCTCAATCAGTCAATATACCAGAAATGACATGCCTATTTTAACCTAAGTTAGGTATATATATATATTAACCAATTGTTTTGTTTCTATAAAGATCCTATAAGTTTACTATTTTTTCATCAAATCATTCTATGTTCTTAGGGTTGTTATAATTCCCAATATTTTTAAACGAGCAATTCTTGTAATTCTTATATAAATATCTATATATATTTTTAGGATCTCGGAAACGGCTCCAACGATTTTCTTGACATTTGGTATGTAGGTTGATTCGGGGGCAAAAAGTCGATCTGGCTAGGTTTAATTTTAAAAAAATAACCGTGCGAAGCTCGGTCACCCAGGTACTATAAATATATATATATTTAGGATCTCGGAAACGGCTCCAACGATTTTCATGAAATTTGGTATGTAGGTTGATTCGGGGGCGAATTATCTTCCATTTCATAGGTGCTGGAAACCCTGAAAATAAGGTCGCTATTAGTATAAAATACCAAAATAATAATAATACTAGGTAAATGTAAAATAGTTTTAGAACTGATATTTTACTTACGTTTTGTTGTCACATTAGCCTTTGCACGTTTTACACTGTAACGTGCAAGGAAGACCTACGCGTTGGCATCAGCCACAACGCATCGAGTTGCCGCTCAATTTACAGCCACAATTATCAAAAAAGCTTAATTCGGGCCAAATTGGAGTGGCTTTGAACCATAGAGGAGCGGTGCATAAAATATTTACTGTTTTGGGTAAGAATCCGTTAAAAATGTCTTACGTTAGTGATAAAAAGCGAACCGATAAAACAATTGCTTACTTTTTTAGGTCCTGAAATGTCAAGTGCTCTACGGGGCTTCCATGCCTTTACAGGGTGTGACACGACTTCATATTTTAATACAAAAGGAAAAAAACTTGTTTTAAAACTTGGATGTCACACCCTGAGACAACCACCGCTTTTGCTGGCATGTTAATTCCTGCAGAAATACTTTCTGAAGAAGTAATGGGTCATTTGGAGCGGTTCGTATATATATGATTTGTTATTGTATGAGGTATATTATATAACTATCTCACACGTTATCAGCTGATTAATTTTTTTTGCAGATTCACTTGCAGGCTATACGACGTGCAAACCAAACATTCAACGGTAAATGAGGTTCGGCAAGATTTGTTTTCAAGTAAAAACAGGATGGTGACGAGCCTGCCCCCTACTTCCGCTGCCCTTAAACAGCATGCCTTACGTGCAGCGTTTCAAGCGGGCCATATTTGGGGCAACGCGTTAGATTTAGACGCATCAACCCCAAGTCCATCTGTCTGGGGGTGGCACAATGTTGATGGAAAATTGACTCCTCTATGGTTCAAAGCCACTCCAATTTGGCCCGAATTTGGCACCTTTGAAATGGAAGATAATTAGTTTGATTATCAATGCATGAGGTGCACTTGTGGCGCCAGTATCAACACAATGTAAATAAATAAAAGTACCTGGGTGACGTTTTTTTTTTTAATGAAACCTAGCTAGATCGATTTTTCGCCCCCGAATCAACCTACATACCAAACATGAAAATCGTTGGAGCTGTTTCCGAGATCCTAAATATATATATATTTATAGTACCTGGGTGACCGAGCTTCGCACGGTTATTTTTTTAAAATTAAACCTAGCCAGATCGACTTTTTGCCCCCGAATCAACCTAGCTATATTATGAGATAAATAAATCTAATCTAATCTAATCTACATACCAAATTTCAAGAAAATCGTTGGAGCCGTTTCCGAGATCCTAAAAATATATATAGATATTTATATATATATTTATATACAAGAATTGCTCGTTTTAAAATACTGGGAATTATAACAACCCTAAGAACATAGAATGATTTGATGAAAAAATAGTAAACTTATAGGATCTTTATAGAAACAAAACAATTGGTTAATATATATATATATACCTAACTTAGGTTAAAATAGGCATGTCATTTCTGGAATATTGACTGATTGAGAGCGATTTACAAATTGGTACAAGTTTTATAAACATCGGATGACGGGAAGAGAAAATATTTTCATTTTAACGAATTATAGTCGGACAAAGTCTTGCGGACGACAGCGGTAATTCTTCAATAAATTTGTAACGAGACAAGATATTGAGTAACGGTTTTTTGCGCAAAACGTGTAAATGATTGCGTGACAATATGTATATAAATAAAAACTTCCATTTCCTTACACACTGTTCAAAAAATTTCGTTAATCCAAAAAAAAAAACGCTTTATATATATTTATTCCAGTTTATTTTTATCTTATATTTATTTTAGAGCGCTTTTTTATTTTTTGTAGAATAAATCAATTAATTTCCTGTCGATTGACATCTTCATTATGCAAATCGGAGCATCCATTCAGGATTGAGAATTTTTTTTAAAAAAAATCGAGTAAGTGGCGCCATCTCTGTTCCAAATGGGGGAATCTCGTTTATCCTCGGGTCAAATATTTTATTATGGTCCCTTCTATCAATTTGCAAAGTGGCTTGTTCCTATCATAAAATGCAGCTTGGTTTCCATAACAACTAGGACTATGAGCGCCGCGCGCATTCTGTCAATCGATAAAAATCCTTGACCCTACTTTAAAATCAATCTTTACACAGCACTTGCTTTCATTAAACGAACACTTTCAAAAATATTTTCCCGATAATCTGCAGCAATACGACTGGGTCAGAAACCCTTTCCAGTCACCGACACCATCGACACTTTCAACAGAGGAAGAAGAACAATTGATAGAATTGTCCTGTGATTCCAACCTAAAGCTTGAATACGCCAAAGATAAACTGTTTGAATTCTGGAGCTCAGTATCTCAAGAATATCATGCCATCAGAACTGCAGCTTTAAAGGTTTTATTACCATTTGCGACTTCATACTTGTGTGAAACAGGTTTTTCTGCAGTTGCAGTAATAAAGAACAAGTACAGATCTAAAATAGACGTAGAGAAAGAAATGAGACTGGCCATTTCCATACGAGCCCCGTTTTCAAAAACTATGCTCAGAAAAACAAGCACATCCATCTCATTAGGAGCCAGCCAGTTTATAAATATCTCTTTTTATTATTATTCATGTTTTTTCTATGTTCCCATTAAATAAAAAAATAATTTGCAAATTCGTGTTTTCCTGATTGCCTGTTACTAGAGTAGTACCTACCTACAAAAATTCGTTAGTATTTTTGTCGACTACGTTGAGGGGCGTCGTAAAACAATAGCCAAGACCCAAGGGAGTCACAGCACTAATAAGTTTGGGAACCCCTGAAATAGACAACAAATCGGGACGCTTATCGACATTCGTCCCGTATTAAATTTCCCTTGGTCCCACAGCTCTACTAGTAACGCCTTTACGTTTGCAAATTAAGGGCTGTACACACGACCACACTCGTATGATTACGCGGCTGTTCAGACTAATGCAATCGTCTGTAATGGTTATGCGCAAAACACTGCACACTTCATCACATCAGAGGGTTTCATTATATGAGATTAGTTTGCTGGCGTTGTTTGAAAAGTAGGTTAATATATCTATACACTCACGCATGTATACTCCGTCGTGAAAGGCAAATCGTCATGCGGTTCTAGAACCACTTGACGCAACATTTGAAATTCATTCTAAGGGTTGTTAGATGGAAAATTAGTGTAGTGCAGTGTTTTTCAAACTGTGGGTCGCGACCTCCAGGGAGGTCGTGAAGCCTTATACGGGGGGTCGCAGGTAAAAGAAAAATACAAAAATGTGTAAATCCTACACTAAAATAAGACAATTTCATTGAAAAGGCTGTGCCTGTATAATGATGCCTCTCGCCGCCTTCCGTGTCTACCCCGCGGAAAACTCTTTCATAAGGTATGTGTTTTAAAATCTCGGAATGTATGTACTACACATAGATTTGACCTTAGGGGGTCGCTAGAACTTTATATGATCCAAAGGGGTCTCGAAATTAAAAAGATTGAAAAAAACTGATGTAGTGGATACTCGTAGTTTGCCAGCCTTTCGCCAAAGGGTTTTTTGTTCTTTAAGCCGGAATTGCGAGCAGGAACAGAAATCTTTTCGCTCTTTGATCTTATGGAGGAATAATTTTTATGTCGTCCAATCGGAACCCAAACCATAACGTTCTCTTGCGAAATTTATGGCGCTATGAATGATCTGTTTTTATTTTTATTTTAACTATGTTTACAAGCCTTTCTTTCTCCCATGGTAGATGCACCAAAACCCACTAATTAATATAAAATTTCGCTGGTTATCAAAATCAAACATAGCTTTATTTCATAGAACATACAAAATGTTGCTTGGACACGTCAAAATAGTGAATCACATTAGCATTTTTGCCTATCCGCAGTCTTCCTCAGGAGAAGATTAGACAAGAAACTCCGAGGGTCGCTCTTTTTAAGTCAATCATATTAATTTTACTTTAGGTCACCCCTTTTGTAATAAAAATATATATATATAAAGTGATCAAAAGTGAACACCCTAAAAATACCCTTTCTCTTGAACTTTCATTTACAAACAGAACACACAAAGACACACTTATCTTGCTTACTCTACGCACAATAGCCAACATAACGGCAATACACTGCTTTCCAAGGTTATCTCTGCAGTAATATATTATTTTTCTGCAATATATTACTACAAAGGAAATATATTTATGTACGAACGCTGACCTAGTAATAATATTAAAAGGAAAAACCACGTAGTACGTTCTGTCTTGTGCTGTATAACGTATGCTTTGTAGAAGAGATAAAATCATATGGAAGTTATGTCCATATGTTTTTTTGTCTGTATGTCTGTGTATCTGTGTGACTGTCCGTGGCATCTTGGTTCCTAAACGAATGAACCAATTAACGTAATCGAGATGGTTCTTGGCTATCTTTGATCAAAATTGGTTCAGCCGTTTAAGTAATATAAGCGATAACTGTCAGAATCTATACAAAACTATTAATTAAGTTATTTTTAGAACATATATTGATTTAGCTTTCCACCCGGGACTTCGTCTCCGTGGGAATTTGGGAAAATTATGTAGCCTATGTGTTAATCCAAGGTGTCAGCTACCTCCACACCAAATTTTATTAAAATTGATCCAGCCTTTTGAGCGTAAAAGAGTAACAAACACATCCATACATCCACACATACCAACTTTCGCATTTATAATTTTAGTAATATTAGTAAGATTAGTAAGGATTTCTGCCAGTATCAGATATCAACAAAGTAATTTTCAAAATTCTATCAGGTACTTACGACATTGCTTCAACAGAAATTAATTTGATCACAAACAGTGTTAGCACAGAGACAGAAAGGAACAACATTCTAGACGGGTCTTTCAAACAACGCATCAGCTAGAGAAAACTATACGTCATGAAGTTTTGACACATCAGGATCGCAGCAAAGAATTCAAAACACGTACAGTGATATGACGGTACAATGGTGGCCTAGTCTTTATTAGCTGAGTGGAACGGATTCCTATTCATGGCATGTATGAGACTTATCCATTTCTATGATTCTCGTCCTCTACATTATTACGAAAGACAGATGTAGGAGCTTCTACTTGTATTTCCTGGATTTGCTGAAAATGTGCTTTCTCTGGATTTCCTTTCCGGTTTTGTTACGTAGAATTGTATTAGTGCAAAAGAGACGGGATGATTTATTGTTAAAAATAGAAAGAGACAAATCTAGACGTTCATTTTATCCAGTGACTAAATCTGATGGTCCTGCCGCATTCTGGCTCATGTCAGATCAAAGTCAAAATATATTTTTTTCATGGAATGTTTAGGATGTTACTTAAAATAAATCATGTTAGTAAGTTACGTTAGTTTTTTAACACTGCGTCTATTCGCAAAGATGCAGTTTTCCTCCGAGGAGTGTATTACATTTGAACATAAGTTATCACGTTTTTTATTTGGAATTTGTTTTGAAAATACAAACCACTTTGCTTAGGACGTATTAACAAAGTAACTACGAGTATGTACGTAAATTTTAAGATTGAAAAAAATATCTACATCTCCTTGGACTTTCTAAAGCTAGACTAATATAACAGAAACCACAGAAAATGAGGCTCATTATTTACCAGTAGCATTTATTACGAGCGAAATATTACAAGCATAATAATAAACGGAATATAACGTAAGTGAAATATACGATGCCAGGATTTGTATAGAGCGGACAAATGTTTGTAGAGACGACAGGGGAATTTAAGTTTGAATATAACATTTTGCTGCTGTATACATATGTCATTTACACAGGGCGTGAGGGACAGCAGCAAAAACTGAAACCCTGAAATCAGCTTATCATACTGACCGATTTTCTTGTGAAAGTTAATTTTCAAAAGTGCAAAGAGACAAATCTAGGAAAATTAAGAAAAAACTCAATATTTTTTCATGTTTTTTTAAATATTTGTTTCTTTAATTTTTTATTTAAACTCTCTATTTTGCAATAAAAAAGAACAGTAACAATCTTTATCAGCCCATATACGTTCCCACTGCTGGGGCACGGGCCTCCCTCAATAACATGAGGGGTAAATGCCATACTCACCACGCTTGGCAGGCGGGTTGGCGAGGGTTTTGATATAATTGCAGAGTTTTCCTTCTCTGTGTGCAGATGAACTTGCTTGCATATTTACCTTAGTCGCCTTGTACGACACCTCGGCAAGAAAGAGGGTGGTCCTATTCTACTCTGCCGGGGACTCACACGGTAACAATGTAAAACATAAAAAACAGCAAAATACATCACATTCTGACAGCGGCGCGGCGCGGTTTTGCTTAGCACCGTTTGTAACTTTTAAATGCTGAACCAATTTTAATCAAATAATAGCTACGAACCGTTTTGATTACCTCAGCTTTTAAACTAATTAAAGTACTTCGGAATCGGTCCACTCATTTAGGAGCTACGATGCTATAGTTCTGTCACTGTCGCAGATACACGCGTCAAACTTATAACACCCCTCTTTTTCCGGTGGGGGTGATAAAACAGATCCCATTTAGATGAAAGACGCCGCCAACCGCTGACATGGCAAACGAAGACCGCATTAGTACTACAAAACAAGAGACAATGGACAGAGTAAAACTTCAGCCTTCAACTCTCAAAGGGGCGTAATGTACCCACACAAAAGACACTAAAAGGGTTAACCATTCTTAAACTATAAGCCTTTGTTTACAACTTTACAGTGTATTATTGTTTAACATAAGACGGTAGTGTAAGTAGTTTTTGTTTCATATTACAATGTTGTGGGTCATAATAATAAACTTGGCATGACAAATTATTTTCTGAAAATTTGTGCGTCGTCATTGTTTTAAGTCTTTTTAACTCCCGAAAAGATGGGTGTTTACAAGTTTGACGTCTGTGTATCTGCGTATCTGTGTGTCTGTCTGTGGCATCATAGCTCCTTAACAAATCCACCAATTCTGCTGCAGTTTTTTAGTTTAAAAGCTTACGTAATTGATCTTGGCTATATGTAGTCAAACTGTCAGGGATGATATTTTTTTAAATTTTATTGTTACTTGTTGTACAATTTACGAAAAAAACAAATCAATAAATATTTCCACGCTGAACTGGGAGTGAAAAAAACAGTTTTAATATGCCAGCTGCTAACTCCTTACCAGGCTACTATAAAAGCTAGTAAGCGGGACATAAAGATTTTGCTCTGTATTGTGGGCGAAAGGCAACCTATCACCACTATCTTTTCATGTTCCATCTAATAACCCTCAAAATGAATACCAAATATGAAGTCAAGATTCTATTTTACGTTCTGCCTACACCGACAGAGATTATAGGTGTGAGTGTAAGGATGAATAATTGAACTAGGATGGCATTTAATGAAATAAATTGAAAATAATCGCAGTGTTATTTATGACACAAAAAGTTACTAATAACATTTTACACGATTAAAAGTTGTGTTCAAGATAAATCAAAAGTATGATTAATTGATGGAGGGCCAAAATCCAGTTAACATGAATAATTGTAATTGTAAAATCAGTTTGTAATAATTTTGACTTCAGCGGTTCCATAAATATACAAACAATGTTTTGTTTTAGTTTCGGTTTTGAAACTTTGATGCCTATCAATCATCAAAAGAACAAAGTCAGATAATAATTAATTTTACCATTAATTTTAAATGTTAATGTTGTGTGGCGTTTTCGGTTTCTGGATAGGATAACGTCGATTATGTGTATAATTAATTTAATCAATAAAAGCCAGACTTGTAATCCGAAGATTGCAGGTTCAAATCCTGGTGCGGGCCTGTACCTCTAAATTCGTCTTTTCGGATTTATGTACGAATTTCTAATTATCACTTGCTCAACGGTGAAGGAAAACATCGTGATGAAACCCACCGTCCAAGAAAATATAATTTTCGAAAGACGAGCGGTCCACCAACCCGCATTGGGCCAGCGTGGTGGACTATGGCCTTAATCCCCTTCATGTTTCGAAGGGAGGCCCGTACCTCTCGGTGGGGACGTATATGGGTTGTTAAAAAAATAAAAAACCGGCCAAGTGCGAGTCGGACTCGCGCACCGAGGGTTCCGTACAAACCTAGCTTAAAGGTATTGTAGACCTGAGTATTTGATATGAATTTCAATTTAATACCTCAACGCGTTCATGAGGAAAGGGGTAGTAAGTTTAAAAATATTAAAAATATTTTTATGATATGATGTAATTAAAAATTTATGGTTTTCGCAATTTTTCCTTTATCTGTGCTATAAGACGTTGCTTCGTACCAAATTTCAAGATTCTGTGTTCACGGGAAGTACCCTGTAGGTTTTGATTCCTTTGCGAGTGTCGAAAATTTGCGGAAATTTGCGGCATAAACGGCTGTATCTTTTGATTGCGTTGGCTTAGAAGTTTGATTTTTTCACAGCTTCAAGGGACAGTAGACCTGAGTAATTGATATAAATTTCAGCTTCATACCTCCACGCGTTCCTGAGAAAAAGGGTCTTGACAGACGGACGGACGGACGGACAGACGGACAACAAAGTGATCCTATAAGGGTTCCGTTTTTTCCTTTTGAGGTACGGAACCCTAAAAACAATAAAATACCTTGTCAAAAGAAATATAAAAGTCCTTAAAGTTTGGTAGACTCGGTCTTAAGAAATAAAAGTTTACGGTCATGAAGATTGTTTATTTCTTTTCAAGTTTATGTTAGAGTAAGTACATAAGTCTGAATGCTCTCAGAAATAGATTGCTTACTATCTTACCCAGGTGTTTTACGGCTAAGAAAATAAACTTATTGTTTTAGTTAGATTGCGTAGTTGCCGCCAGTTTATTCTTTGTGGAAATTGATAAGATTGCAAATGATTGTTTACAATGATTATTTCCCATGCAACATAAGTCATATCGTTGCGATATCACAGTGGTAACAATGCAATGTATAGCAAATATTTTTCCTTGAATGAAATAGACCTCAGTATGTGGGAATAACACTATAAAGCCTGGAGTGCAAGGCTTTAAAACTAAACGGTCAAAAACGCATAGAAGATGAAGAAACATTAACACTAATTCTAATTTCTTAAATTGTTACATAGCACCACACATGTAGCATTGTGCATAGCATGGCACGTGTTTCGTGTTACAATTACCTTTATGAATGACGGTAATATTTTACTATCCAGCAGGCTCCTCACCTCAATTCATTTGTCGATCGATAACACATTGTTCAATCTTATAAATTAAAAAAATCCTAACAACATCAGTGTCCCAGCAATTCCAGTATCCAATTCCAAGCGCTTGTAGCCCAGTTTCGCTCGTTTCGCTCGTTTATATCAATAAACCAATCATTGAGGTCAAGAAACGTCAACAAGGGCAGGGAACCGGATGGGTGACCACAGCGGCATTTATTACTAGCGTTTCCGTGCTTCGGAGGGCACGTTAAGCTGTCGGTCCCGGCCGTCGTCGATTGACTACTACAATCGTTAAACCAAGTCGGAGACAATTTGATGGTTTGAAAACTCTGACACCAGGGTTAGTCAAGTTTGCCACATACATGATTATACCTAAATGATAAGGAAAGAAGCAATTCCAAGCCTGAATTTATTATCTTTTCTGACTGACGGGAAAATCCACCGCACCGGTAGCGGCAATATAAAAGTCATGTTCACGAAATAACCAAAGACGCACAAACACAAGCGGTTTATATCTAGAGAATTCAAAGACGAGTAGCCCGCTTCTAATAATAAATCAAAACGTGTTGCCTGGGTTACGATTTCATGTCTCAAATCAACGACTGTTTGTTTTAGACGAAACTCGATTGTGGATTTGGTTTGGCGATGTGTTTTTAGACGGATGTTATGTCGATTGTCTTAAAGAACTGTGACTTACCTTTTTCAACATTCTGGTCTATTCGAGCCACCTGGCGCGTCTTACCTGTTACCATCACGACGTATCATTCTAAGTATAGGTGATAGATTTTTAGAATCCGATGAGGTTCCCCTACTTCCCAAATAAACGAACATTACCCCTTGTGAAATAACCCTTCAGTATACTCAAAAAGAGCCAATAAAACAATGAGTAACAAAAGTAATTATTGCAAACCTAGTTGAATAGTTATCCTAACTTTGCCTAGTCTTGGGATACTAACTAGACTCTAGAGTTTAATGTTGGTTAACCAATAATTACATCATAGACATATGCTTTGAGTTTGACACAAATCGACAAGGAACTCAACATTATATTCTAAGATTAGACTCGTGTCCGGCAAGTCAGAAAGGATTCCTATTAGCTTACAGTGGCCCTAAATTAGATATCCAAATGCACTCTAGTTTGAACCTTATCACAAAAGGACACAAGACACATTGATAGATATCTGATCGGCTCGAACTATATAGCCGTCAGCTTCGGGATCGAATGTCTAGTGAACTAATTTTCTAGGAAACCAAAATGTTTATACTAAACACCGACATTTGCTTGTTACTACAGCTGAAATGACATAGCTAAAGCGCGAAATGTTAATGGAAGAATTGACGTCATACACATGTTTCTATTCCTCCCAATAGCATGTGGAGGGGAAAGTGTTCTGAGTGTCAATTTTCGTCACAATTGACAATAGTAAAGATAGTTACGTGTCACAATGCTTAAAGGGTTTCTCAAAAACAACTCAAAATAATTACTTACTTTAACAGTATTCCAAAGGTCCTCAAATTCCCGGGCATGTTATCC
The DNA here is from genome assembly GCA_949987775.1 of Aproaerema taeniolella. Lineage (NCBI taxonomy): Eukaryota > Metazoa > Arthropoda > Insecta > Lepidoptera > Gelechiidae > Aproaerema > Aproaerema taeniolella. The sequence continues at coordinate 4,616,706 of OX465246.1, read as the reverse complement.
CAGATTTGCAGCCAGGCTTTTCCTGGTAAAAGTTATTGATATTGTAATTTTCAGCCATTCCTATTTTGGTTGACCCTCAACTGCCACGAAACACCTGGCCCCGGGGGATCATTGAACGCGCCTACCCGGGCCCTGATGGACAAGTTCGCAGCGCAGACGTCCGAACCGCAGGAGGAGTGTTCCGGAGGCCTACATCCAAGCTCGCCATCTTGCAAGTAGCTGAGCCCGCTGTCAACCAGTAGAAGCTACGTCAAGACTTCGCTGGGGGAGGATGTTAAGGACAGCAAGCAAATAACGAGACAAACACGTTTCCGGCACGACCTAGACAAAAGAACTCTCGCAACTAGCCGATCACAACAGGAGTGGAGCGCCGAGAACAACCGCGAGGCACCGTGCGAGCGGGATAGCAGTGCGAGACGCGGCAAGAAAGAGACGGCGCGACGGAACAATGGGAATCGGCGCGACAGAAAAACTCGGCACTCTGATTGGCGGACGGAATAATGTAGACGTTGTGATTGGTTGATTGTTTAGGCTAGTTTAGAATATAAGTCGCGCATTTTGTTTGTAAAACTTACTTTAACAGTATTCCAAAGTTCCTCAAATTCCCGGGCATGTTATCCCAGATTTGCAGCCAGGCTTTTCCTGGTAAAAGTTATTGATATTGTAATTTTCAGCCATTCCTATTTTCTGAATAGCAAAAGATTTCCGGCTTGTTCAATCGCTTCAAAAGTTTGCAGAATTAATTTGGTCGTGTTATAATTGTTACTATTTGAAATGGTCTAAGTTTCGAAGCGACTGGAGTTTTTGCACGAGCCGACAATTACACTTTTACCTTCTCATCTCACTCCTTTTAATTCTGACTTCACTGACTCTTCAACGCCCATCACAAATGACTTTACTTAGAAAGCGTCTTCTGTTGTTTGATTGCTATTCAAGTACGTTTCTATCAGCCTATTACAATTTGAACTACATAAAAATGTATCTATAGGTATGCTCACGTCTATAATCCCTTTTTGAGTAGGAAGTACGTCATGTGGTTCTGGAATCACTTAACGCCCCACATTTGACATTTATTCTGAGGGTTATATTAGATGGAAGCCTTTCGCCCACAACACAGCAAAAACCTTCGCGTCCCACTGACTGGTTTCTACAGAAAGAGATGGCAGACACATTCTAAGTTTTTCCTTTCACTCTCAGTCCACGGTACATCCATTCCAGCTTTTTACTTAACTTAGGAATGATGACATAAAATTATAGTTCATTAAGAGGAAGACTAAACCGACCGTATATTCTAATAAGAGTATATACCATGCAGTATGTTTCAAGAAGCATTAAATAATGACACAAACTCGTTTATAACATGTCAACCTCAATAAATCCTGGAATTTCCTTCGCACAAGCATTAGCACGTATTGACATGAATGAATTCATCCGTACCAAGTTCCATAAATTAGCAAAGGTAATAGGTTTATTAGAACGCGGTGTATTTGGCGAGAAACCGAGCGGGAGCCATTTTGATTAATTGCTACGTTTGAGCTGTGAATGCTGGATGTATCTGTTGAAGATTGTAGATGACTTTTGACAAGTAACATCTTAAAAGTCCTAATTTTAACGACAGATAAAAATAACCAAAAATCAAGTTAAACATTTAAACCTGTAATAACTTTGACGTAACATCACCGTGCATCATTCCTCACTGCTAGACGTATCACAATACAATGTACTTTATGGCATAATTAAAAAAAATGATACAATGCTTATAAATAACAACCCCCAACCCCTAAAGAATTTTTATACTTAATATTGGCGACTTCGCCATTCTCTGTTTTAATATCCTTTAAAATACTCTATATTGACAAAACTATGATGGCGGCTACCATTTTTTCAAAAATTTAATTAATTTAATGGGTTTGAGGTATTACAGCTCAAATCTAAAGTCAAAATCCTTTTTGCGAAGTTCTTTAACTTGTCAGCGACGAAATCTTTTTATCTAATTTTGTTCTTTCGATGTTGGAGTTAATAACATTGTTACGGTCAGACAAAACATATTACTCGATTTAACTTTCATTCCGTTTCAATTTAATAAAAGCCCCGACCAAAACGCACAAATCTTATTGTATTTATTGGACCTTTATGAAAATTGTAGAGACAATTTGAAAAACGACGACTGGCATTTTTATTTTTTTGTGATTTAGCCTTTAACCTTTTGTACTAACTTAACAATGTCTCGTTTGTTTCAGGTACGTCTATTTACCGTTAAAGGGAAGAACAAAGTGAACTCTGGTAAGACTTCCTTCAAAGGAAATCTTGAAACTAGAATATTTCTTTGAATTCAAATATACACATTCGCTTTCCTTATTTTCTGCTCAACGTCAAATTTCAAAGCGGCTCAGAATTCTTATCGTAAGAAAATGCTTCACTTATTTTAAAATTACATACCATAGACTAAAGCTAACTAGGCTTAAGTTTATTGGTCTTTCAGTATCGAAAATTGAGACGAAGTTATTTAAGGAGGGGCATTTGACCCTGATGGGTAATGATTAGAAGAAACTCTTCCTGTCAGTGTATTTTAAGCCCGTATTACAAAGACTCGAGTCTTCATCTATACGTAAGTATTAATTGACTCTTTCTATAGATCAGAATCTGAGTCGCGATCTCTAATACGGAGCTATTAGTGTTCACCTCACCATCACCAGACTCTTTACTAAAAGGACGTAATCATTAAGCTATATCAAAGGCCGCTCCTAAGAATATTGAAATAATCAAAGAACTGAATGCATCAAAGAGTTATTGAGCACTGAAGCTTTAAACAGGACAAAGCTTGGGAGTTTTTTTTTTTTATTAACATTGTATCTAAAGATAAGTCTCTGGATAGAAACGTGGTGCGTATAGCAAACCTTATCCTGTAGAATAATCGATCGTACGCGTCTGTCTGTTACGCTTTCACGCCTAAACTACTGAATCAGTTTTGATAAAATTTGGTACAGAGATAGATTAGACCTTGGGAAAGTACACAGGTTACATTTTATCTCACAACTGGGCAGGATATAACCGTAGTCCACGCGGGCGAAGCCGCGGGCGGAAAGCTAGTAGATAATATAAATGCAACATATTATACATGATTAATTTCCAGGAATAGTCCAGGCAATAACTCTAAAATAAACATTTTTTATCATCCCCGACATTCGATTGCTTATTACTTTTGAACGGCTGAACTAATTTTGATTAAATATAGCTAAGCACCATCTCGATTACGATGGCTTTCAAAAAAAAAAACAACGGGTTGCACTCCGGGAGTGCCGGAAAACTTGAACATTAACGTTGTGCAATATTGTGCATTAATATGGAATAAAACAAAATACACAAAAAGAGTCCGTTATTCTCTCAGAATTCGATCGTGGTTGCGACCCCTCGACCTGTTACTTACAATCTGGCAACTTTTCCACTCGACCAAACTGACTACTTTCAATTCAGTAAAAAAGTCAATTAGTATTTGCGCGCTATGTGCGAATAATCGTTGACATCTGTCACAGAGATAATTTTACCATAGGGCTGCCATCTGTCTGGGTTTCCACCCATACTTCAAAGTGCACAACGCTGCTAAAGAAGTTTTTACTTCAAAAAAGGTGGCAACCCTATCCTTTGCATTTTTGATCAGGGTCACGTGACATCTGACGCGAGTTTAACATTTTTCCCTATACTAAAAGTGCCCAACGCCGCTAAAGAAGGTTTCACTTCAAAAACACATCGAAATTGGTCCAATCGTTTAGGAGCTACGATGCCACAGACAGACACAAAGATACAGAAACATATAGATACTTAGATATACACCTCAAACCTATACCACCCCTCTTTTTTGTCGGGGGTTAAAAATACAGACACTTGCCAAAACTCTTTGAAACTTGTTCGCCAAGTGCAATAAGGGTAGACAGGCGTTGACACGAAGTATCTCATCCATTACGTGTTTTTACACGCTCTGATGCTTCCAAATACCTTCGAAACATTCAAGCGAAGTCACATTGTAAAGTTGAGCCACAGAATTAGAAATTGCAAAGGGAACTTGTGAAACTTTCAGCAGCTGGTATGTAATTTAATGGATAGACTGTAGTCATTTGTGTAACATTGTGTATTTTCGTAAAAATAAAGTAAAGTTTTGAATAGTGTCTGGTAAAAGGGACCACTCTGGTAAAAGGGTAGTCAATAAGATCGATTAAAATAGCTTATAACATTAAATTTTCACTCTTAATTAAATCTTTTCTACCCTCTAAGTGGTATCTTTTGTCAGACACAGTCATACTTACTCTGCTGTAACACAAAGCACTTTCGATGATCAATTTATTTAGTGGTCATGAACTGTTGCTTCTGAGTCACAAGAATCCAAGTTAGTCTCTTCCGGCATGCAATAATTTCTGTGTGACAGACTGTCGGGTAAAGCCCTTTTCTCTTTGTCTAAACGATTTAACGTTCTATATTTTGGATCATCATGAGCTATTACTTCTTTATCTCTTCCTTCTTTCTCCGGTCTTCGTATTCACATCTCGTTTTATCCTTCTGTAAGTTTCGATTTTGTGGTTCAGTGGTTTGTAGTTCGGGAGCGTACGCCAAATATTACGTTTTATGAGAATCGGCTCGAATATTGTTTACAAGATGGTCGTGTTCGGAACCTGTTTATTTGAATGAATGTAGAGCTTTTGGGAGAATTTCTTGAGGAATATTTGTATCAATATGTCGATATCATGAAATTTACTTTATCTTTATGGCATCAGAAATATAGCCAATTTAACCTTACTTGAATTTGTTTTTGTAGATAATCATTTTCTAATTTTAGTAAAAAGGACAGTTTTACAAATACATCTACAATTAATTATTTTACCGGAAACGTCAAGTTGAATGAATGAATGAATGAATGAATCGTTTATTTCTGCACACACAAAAAAACTTACATTACTACATTATATTAAATTAATTGATTTAAAAATTGAAATTAAAAATTAAAGCATATAAAAAAATTGTATTAAAATAAAAAAAGTAAATGTTAGTCTTACATAAATAAAATAAAACAGAAGGAAATGTCGAGGAAATGTTGGAAATGGAAATGTTGAGGAATTTTCTTTGCTACTTTTGGCGCTACGTATTATACCATGAAACAGCACGCGGTTACCACACGCGTGAATTCTGTGCCTTTGTAATAAGAGCGGTTTTGCAATAAAAATGGAGTAACCTGATGCGCTGCCTCTGTACATTGTTGTTTTTAGTGTTTTACGTTGTTGTTATTGTTTTTTTTAATCCTTGTCACCTTTAGGAGCACCACCGAGGAATCCAATTTCAATCAATTGCCGCCTTTATCGCTAATGTTATCGATTAAAAAACATTGCCTCTATCAGCTTAATTGGCTAAATTCATTATGAATAATAGCTTGTAGTTAAACGTATTGTTAAACGTGCCTATATTCTGTTTTGTTGAAATGCCACATCATTGTACAATTATGAATAGTAACCTAACTGCCCATATATTTTTAAAATATGATCATTTTATACATTTCTGAAATCCGTATTTACGTCAATGCCATCATAGTATAATGGTTTGAATATGTCCATAGAATTAACTACACTTGTTTAAAAGTCGGTAGTAATAGGACAGATAATAATAAAATTCTATATCCACATTCCACACGTGAACCGTTTTCTACAAAGTCAAAAATATCTTTATTTCATAGAATCTTCAGAATATTACTTAAAATAGGTCAAAGTAGTGAATTACATTAGCTTTTTAACACACTGTGTTTATACATATCAATAAATGTATTATGGTTGAATCTCCATATTCTTTACTGATGCAATCACATTTTCATAGTATTTTATTTTGAAATATTGTGCTACTGACTGCTGTGTAGAGCTAACTTTAAAATTATGAGATTTTGGTCGAGTTGTAGTGTCGTTGCCTATTGATCGACCGATTCTGGGTTCGATTCCCAGTCGGGGCAAACGTTTGTGTAAAAAGCAGATTTATTTGAAAAAAAATTGGTAGCCACTCTTAGGGTCTATTTCACTACGTACTTCTTTCATATCTCTTAAATAACTTATAAATAGAGTATGGAATTTAACTGAAAATTGGTTTTTCATAAGAATATAGTATTACTCGTACAGGTTATTTATGAGCTGATGGTACAATAGGTTCATTAAGTAGTACTTTTCCTACAGATAGATACCTACAAAAGTAATTTTATATTGTTTAGTTTAAAAATAGAGCTTGTAACGGTCTATAACGACCTATAATGCCCACATTGCGTCTCTCCTTACCACCGTGAAATGCGCCGTCTGCAACTTTGTTCTGGCCACCCATCATCGCCCTTTGAGCTCCGATCGTTTGGATTACCACTTATCAATTCTAAAAAAGTTTTTAAGACAGTATATTTAATGTTTTGAAATAACCTTTTTACTGTTTTCTGCTATTTTGTTGTTTTTTGGGGTGATCATGAAATGCACTAAAATATCCATAGAAAATGTTAACCGAAGTTTCAATGCCCGATTATGTAAAAACTAAAGTGTTATCAAAAAAAAATACATAGCCGTTTTTGTAGAGATTTTTCCGTTCTTTATTTCATTAGTAAACCTCATAGCGGTAAGATCTCATGTTCTCATGTCTCATCTTCTGTAATGTTGGTGTGCAATCCCTACTAATATTATAAATGCGAAAGTAACTCTGTCTGTCTGTCTGTCTGTCTGTTACCTTTTCACGCCTAAACCGCTGAACCGATTTTGATGAATTTTGGTATAGAGATAGATGGAACCTTGGGAAAGGACATAGGGTACTTTTTATCCCACAGTTGGGCACGATATAACCTGTAGTCTACGCGGGCGGAGCCGCGGGCGGAAAGCTAGTAAAGTATATTTGTATTTGTATCGACAGGAACTAAGATACATGCAAACAACCGAAAAAATTTAATTTTTTTCAGCGTTTTTTGGCTGTCAAAAGTTATGCCCACCCCTGGAGTAGTAGGACTTTTCAGAGGTTATTCAGGAAGCTAAAAGGTAAATGTCGCCCATTTTTCTTCTGAAGTTCCTGCGGTGTAAAACGCAACTTTGCTGTCATTTACAAAACACTAATACAATAAAGCAACAATCTTGTAAATACAATGAGTAATATATTATAATGGAGTCTCGAACGTCACAACTTCACTCAGCTGTAAAAAGAGTGACATTGTGACACATGTTATAACTCCTAAAACAGATCACTGCGCAAAGCACATTTCCGGACGTAATTCAGCAAACCGAACATTAATATTTAAACATCGTGTAGGTATTAAAATTTGCATGTGAGTAAAGGTAATCAAACTAGAAGCTGATGTACATTGAAATACATTTTGAACTATCTCTGTTCTTGTAACTTCATTTACTTGTTTTTTTTTCTTTAATACAGTATTTATGCTACTAATTTGCCCGCCGTCGACTATTTCAGTTCAAAAAGCTTCAACGATCTGTTACTTTTTGGCAATGTAATTAGAGATAAACAAACATTGAGTTTATTTGCACTTAAAATAGTTTTGATTGATTGACACAAGCACAGTACTACACAGTAAAAAACAAATATGTCAACAAATATACACACATATTTATAAAAAAAAACGGAAAATAATTGAATAGCTGTTTCGCACCGTGCTATATCTATAGATAGTACTCGCAATATGCCAATAAAAATAGCTCTGACTCAGCATATTGCTGCAATCATTATACCAGACTGCAGCGCTGATATTCTGTCAGTCCAACGTTCGACACGCTGTCATGGCGGTTAATTTAATGAAATTGACCAACAATATAAATAATAAGTTTAAGCTATCATATGGCTATATGTTCACTCTTAATCCCTTAATAGTTTTTAAGTTACAGGAAAAAACTGATAAAAGGGACATTTCCCCCCTCCCCCACCGCCGGCTCGGGGACTTTCAGCATGTTCGCCTGGAAACCTTAAGGAATAACTAGCTGTACCAACTTTCAAAACTATATGAATTATTTGGCCTTGATAAGGCGTGTAAATAGCATCATCAAATGGGAATGAACCCGAATAGAAAATGTGAAATATTTTATATGTGGGTAACTGGGTACCTACTTTTGCGTGAGACTAAAATAATTTACTAATATTAATACTATTAAACAAAAAGGTAAATTAATTGAATTAAGGCTTAACCAGGCCTAATAATTACTTATCGTAGTTTAAAAACACAAATTACATGGTTATTTCATACCTAATTGAAGATAACATACAATAATACTGATACTGCTTTCCAGTTTTTATTGGTAATTTTATGATATTCGGTATATTTGGTGCCTTAGGGGCTTCACAATACTATGTTTATTCTCTGAATTTAATGGCTCCTGGTAAATCCACTGGTTTCGGATAATCTTTTCGTGTGAATCGAAGCGTTATTCCGAGATATTTCTGGAAGTAGATAAATACGGGAATTTCTGGTTGCATTTTTGTAACTGAAACATCTAGAAGCTTGTTTGAACAAAACATCGCATACGTTTTTTATGATCTACTCCAATAACGACTTTAATACCACTTTGTAAGAGTTTTTGATAAAAACGAGGTTTTGTATTTATTATATGAAGTTGCGTAACGTAATTTGTTATATAAAATACTAAGTTCAGTGAAATGTGATTTTTAAATGTGGCTCTTTCTATTCCGACGTGGAATATAAGCGTAAGTAAATGAATCGATGGATAAAATTAATTAGTTATTTTTGTCGAAAAGGTCACAAATTGTCATAAACTCCATATTTAAAGACATCTTCTATTTCTTTTGAATAACCTTTTGATATGGTTAGGTATATTTATGCTTTTACGTCTATAATCCCTTTCGAAATTATACATTTCAGTTATATTTAAATCTTAATAATCATTCATAGCAGGCGTATAGAAAATTTACACTGCTGAGTCTTTTAGATTTAGTGTATTCAATCGTGATCTTTAAATGTTGCTAGTTTATAAGACAGCTTGGCGCTGCTTTCTTCATATTGTTCCTTAGGAGTAAGATAATGATTAAATAAAATAAAAAATGAAATAAATGTTTAATAAAGTAAGTATGGTACCGTACTCTGCTACAAAATTCTTTACGACTCTCAGATTGCTCTCATTTCAGAGATTTCTTGAAGTTGCTTGTCTTGAGCAGTAACTGAAGCATAATTTGAGTGCATCTCATTTTGTTTTTGCAATAAAATGTTTCATGTCTTTGTTTAGAATGCCAGCAGAAACAATTTATCATTAATAAGTTTCTGATTAAAACTAGAGTCTTCTCAGAATTTTACTTCATTATTAATGGAAATTCTAACTTTGTAGAATTCTGTCAATAGCAATTTTCTTAATGTTCTGTAATTTTCTTTTATTCTGATCAGTATTTTTCTTCTATTCGTATATTACTTTGTTGTCTTGTATCATTCGGGTTTGATTTTGCTGGTAATGGTTCCAATAATCTATTCTGCTCATCCAAATGAATGACTGAAGGTATTTCGGTAATCGCTCGTCCATTCGGCGCGTAAACGTTGATTAATAGTCTTTGGATAAAAGGAACGTTCTGGCGCTTCCAACATATTTTGGCGTTTGTAAGAGGCCTTTGTGACTTTGAGGTATTGTTTTAGAAGCATTTTGTATTTATAAGGGCGGGGAGCATCAATTTGTAAACGTTTTCTTTTGAATTTTGACTTTATTGTGTAGTTATATCATCTTTATCACTCTTCGTGATCCCATTTTTATTTGTGACCTTTCTTTGTTGATGAAAATAATTCAATTTTAGTGGACCATATTTCGTCAATACATACCGTGTTTCATTCGGTCATTAAAGTATCTTATACTGAACGTCATTGTCTATTGTCTGATGCGGATCATTGGATTTTAATTTATTTTTTTATGTCTAGTGAGATTTGGTTTCGTACAATACTCTTATTAGCGCTCGTACCCCAAAAGCAGTCGCTGATCTGAAACAATCAGTGAGTTTAAGCAACCTACACAGAGGCAGGGAATCGGATAGGTCACCAAAGTAGCGGTTCATAACGAGCGCTTTTGTGCTTCGGAGAGCACGTTAAGCCGTCGGTCCCGGCTGTTGTCGGTGGACTATAGTTGTTAAACCAAGTCATTTGGCGGCGACACCGATGTTAATGAAGTTTACCACATACTTGATTATACCTACATGATAAGGAAAGAAGGATGACATTTACTGCCGCTTCCGAAGGAAAGTTTTAAAAATATCTTTTTCCAGTTTTTTACTTTTTAATTTTTAACGATTAATGTAAATTATTTACTAATTATTTCTTTCCAGTTTCTTTTTAAATATTTTTATGGTAAATGTAAATTATTTATGAGTATAAAAAAATAAAAATAAAAACGCATTTGCAACAGGCTTCGTCATAACTAAAAACTAAGACAAATAAACGAAATCAGCAACATGCTTCGTCAATCCCGATCAATATCCTAAAAGATACAAAACCTAAGTCAAATAAGCCCCTCGAAGTTCGCCTCGCTCTAAAGTTCCAGTTAGCTTCATATCAGAAAACCATTCATAGTTTTAGTAGAAATGCTAAAATATCACCTTGGTACCTATCTTCGATTCGTATCCTAGTAAAAATCAAAGTTTTGCCATAAGAATTTGTTCCTGGACGGATCCAATAAAAACTTTTGTTGTTCGTGTGGACTTTGAACAAATTCAATGAAATGTGTAATGCGGGAATCGAAAGCAACTTGTGACGAATACATTGGTCGCTTTGTTTGAGTTTTGTATCAGCCTGTGGATGGGAGATACGGAGCTGTGTATGGATATACGTTGGTCAGCATTGCAGTTGAACACTTATCTTACATAAACGTCTCATGCCTTTGTCTGATTGGGGTAGGCAGATCACAGCACTTCTTTCGCTTCCTTTACATTAATATTTCGCTTTATACTTGCCCTTCGGATTCGGGTACTCCTAACACGGCCTTTTCTCAGTACATCACCAATTAGGTTAGGGAACGCTTATCTTAAAGGAATCCTAAGTCTAGGGAATATTGTATAGAAAATTAGAAATAAAAGTCGATGTTAAATATACCTACTTCAGTACTTTACAAACGAATTTAATACGTGACTATATCCGGTAAAAGGGACCACTTTGAGAACACGGCAACTTTAAAAAAAACACATTTAAATCAGTCAGCTACAGAAAAACACAAAGATACACTCGGCAAACTTATGACACCCCTCTTTTTTTGTCCGGGTTTTAATTAAAAAGCAACAACAAAACGTCTTAGTTGTAGCTTATGTAAGCTTAATGTCTGTGAAAAACATTAATGCTCATAAAAATTTAAATAAAATTCGTACGAAACCACACTTAGTACAAAACAAAAAGAATTAACTTTACCTGCTAACGTTGCCTTGTGGCGGTTTGAAACTTTTCTGAAAACAATTTCCGTGCTAAACCTGTGGCACTCAAACTTTATTCTCATTCGGACCACTTTTGTCGGGTCCAGTTATTAGGGTTCCGTAGTAAACTACAAACCCTTATAGTTTCGCAATGTCCGACTGTACGTCCGTCCGCGGTTTTTCTCAGAGTTCCGTGGTACTACAAAGCTGAAATTTACCAGGGTTATACTTGCTTATTGATTACGGTAACAATATGTTGAAGCAGCTTCTAAAATTTACGTGTAATGGTTTTTTAACTGGGGAACCCTACACTACGCGTGGCTCGACACGCTCCTGGACGGTTTTTTTAAGAACTTTTCTTGATCCGCCGCAACTTGGTCCTCATCGAACTCCTCTGAGACATGACAGACCTCATCCTCCTCCGCTAATAAGACCTGAGTATTGAAATCACGAATGTTTGGATGTAAACACATCTAACTATTATTGTGAAGGCAAAAGTTTGATAGTGTGTGTATGTTTGTTACTTCTTCGCGCTCAAACGGCTTGTCCAATTTTTATAAAATTTTGTATGGAGGTAGCTGACACACTGGATTAACACAAAGACAACATAACTTTCCAATTTGGTATGCTTACACCCAGATTAACTCACAGGCTACATAATTTTCCCGAATACCCATGGGAACGAAGTCCCGGGCGGAAAGCTAGTGCAAAGTAAACCTCTAAACATTCTTTTCTTTCTTATCGTATAGGTGTAATCAGGAACTTGACTAACCCTGGTGTCAGAGTTGAATATTGAACATACGTCACAATTTTAAAACCACTGTTGTAAAAAAGAGTCCCAGAACAGCTAATATTAATTTATCAACAGTGTCTGGGCTGTAAAACTGAGCTCATTGACATCGCAGGCCACAGTTATTGTGGATTAAGAGCCTTCTGGGGTTATAAAAAAGTTACGACCGACTCTTGGGCGTGGGCGTGTGTACTTGAACCACTTTGGCGAGGCCTACCCTATTTAACTATAGGGACCTATTATTTGGGATATAGTTTTTGCACTCGACGAAAATGGAAATTGTTGTTCGACAAGACTACAAATTAAAAAATTAAAGACATAGTAACATTATTGCAAAAAATTGTAACGGAGCTGTATGTCTCTCGTTCTTAACCATCTTTATCATTCCTAGTTACATAGACAGTTAAATCCTTTTGGAAGTATAGTATAAAAAACAAAAATATCTGTTCAACGGTCATCATGGCGTTAATATGTAGGATATAAGAGCTAGTCGTAGTCCATGTTATCTTATAAATAATTTATTTGGTACTTCTTATCTTTATTCTAAAGGCTTTCGTCAATGTATTTGTTAAATCCAGTTAACCTTAAAATGCCTTCGAGCAAATTAGTTCAGCGCGTCACAGAACAGAAGTTCTAACATAACGATAACTTGTTACACTAACTGGAGCTCAAACTGGGGTAACAGTTACGCCAAGTTCCACACCCTACTATTGGTTAACTTTTACTTAAGATTTATAATGATCAGAACTTATAGTAGCTATGTACTAAACTTGGTTTTTAGAAATACTGCAACAAGGCGTTTACTTCGTAATTTTATTATTTTTCTTACTCCGTTTGAGGTTTTTGTGACCATATTTATTCTCAACTGTCAACGTATATTGATGTGAAGCTATGAGGAACGATATGAAACTGCAAGAAAAATGTGAATGAATAAAAACTACTACTACTAATAAAAACTACTAAAACTACGGATGGAAGAGATTCTTTCAAGGATAAATCCGCCTTTGCTAATAGTTATATTTTTTAAAAAGAGTTGATTTTAAGTTGATTTTAGTATGTACATCCATACTACTAAAACTGCCTTAAAAATTAACTTAAGAAACAGTTCTTTAAAAAAAATATAAACCAATTCAACAGGTCGCATATAACTAACACACAATTTGAGTATGGATAAGTAATGGCATGGAACTAACTTGGAGTACAAAACTATAATGTATGGCTTGGAAACTGGCTTGAATCTTAACTATCTTGAAAACTGCAGCCGCTATTCAAAGTTTTAAACCTATTTGGAGAGGAATTCTGCATTACGTATGAAAATTATTGCGAAAACCTCCTTGGCTGCAAACTCCTTGCTATTGCTATTCTTAATCCAACAATAATTGGATCCTATTCTCGGATTGTGTATATGACAATTGTAGCACAAAAGTTGGACTGGAAATTTTTAATTAGAAAGTTTGTAAAGATTTTTTTTCTTCTTCGAAACTTTGCTTTGTAAGTGTGAGATGCTTGGCAAACTTCAGACTTTGAGCTCCGTTCAGAACTTAAGTTCCTTAAGATTTGTACTTTTCTTTTTATGCTGCAGACGTTATAACGAAGGCTTGGTTTTTTGTAGCGCTTGAGTTAAACAACTTTTATAGATCGTGTAACATTAAGTGTCACTAAATTACCATAGAAGCCTTTTTTTATTCTTAGAGACTGTTGTAACACTTCCTGATGTATCTAGATCCCTTCCAGACGACTTTAATCTATCTGAAACTTTTTCATTCATTCATAAACTCACGCCTATAATCCCATTCATGGTAGGCAGAACGTCATGTGGTTCTGGAACCATTTAAAATGTGCCTTAGGGTTGAAATCCTTAATTTCTAATCATCAATATTGCCAACGCTATCATCCACGTCAGCGCCAACAAAGTTTCAACCGCAACCGTTAGCAAAACAATGTGTTTACGAAGTACAGTCAGCAACTCATCGTGTCTTGTTTGCTAACCGTATACCAGGGCGGTTCAATATCCGCTTTTCTCGCTTGCCTCGGAGTTATGATCTTTATAAATCTGTTAGTGAGCTGGATTGTTTGAAGCATAGAGTAGAAATTAGTGTAAGGTTAGGAATTGCCAACATTTAGGGCGACGTGCACCAAAGTGCTAAACATATTTAGCGAGACCAATTTTGATTAATTTGACAGATTTTGTTGCTTTGACAACCAAGTATGTGTTTAAGCTATTAAATGTATTTAAGGTTTTGGTGCAAGTCGCCCTTAGTCAACTTTCCTTTTTGACAATCCGATTGTGACGTCACAAAATGGTCCTCGTTTGTAGCGTTCTTTTTCATGTGATAGCAATAGCCGATAGATTCAGGAAAAGGAAAAGTTATCTTTGGACTGTCAATAGAAATAGTGAATTTAAGTGGGCGGAGGCTCGGTTATGATTCGGCTATTCCACTAATTAATTGCTTCTCAATAGCGGTGTAATGACAATGTTGACCATTTTAACAGTTCAGGTGGAAAAATTGAGATCTATTGAAAATGCAACAGGAAACTGATGACAACCGTTGGACTAGAAGCGCCAGCTGAAAGTTAAGTTGCAAACTACAAGTATCGCAACGAATAATGAGCGCTGACCTTGAATGACAATGTCGTTCCATTGCAGACATAAGAATTTGTTTCGCTTGTTTTCTGCTCGTTAGGTTCAAGGTCAGCGCTCATAAACCGTTGCGATACTTATACCTAGAAACTTAACATTAAGGCGACAGCACTTAAATTTCGATTTTATGATAAGCATGACGCACTACATTAAATCGAAGAAAAAAAATACTACGGTAATATTCAGGACATAAACTAGATAAGTAGTTTGCTGAAAACATGATTCAGCACTTTTGGTTCGATAGAAAAAGCTCACAAAGTCACCTCTAAATATCAATATTGTGTATCTTTTAAGCTGTAAAAACGATAGTAAAATGCACACAGGAACTTGAATTTGCTATCAAAATGTTTGTGATTGAACACTCGATAAGTAGTTAGCGCATTTTTCGATTTAAGCTGTTACCTTTCCATAAATCTCATTTTCTAACTTTCGAACATGTTTTTACGCACGCACGCTCTCATAGTCCGTAAACTTCGTGTATCGACACTCTTCGCACTGCCGGCCCAGGCCTGTTGAGAGACGGAGATGGCACTATTCCTATGTGTGCTGCCTTTATCGGGTGATGTAGTCGCCTTAAGTTGGCTATGGCAGCGCCAATCAAGGTAGCTGTCATCAATGTATGAGGTTTCGCTAGTCCTCAATTTCGCCACCTGAACAAATAATAAGCTACAGTTCCACATGCTGATTACTAGAACGAAAGCATGCCACTATTGAGCAATTGCTACTTAGTAGTATGAGTGTCGAAACATTGCTAATAATGAGCATGCTCACTTCGAGTTTGCTCAAAAATCAACGCTTGTTTGATTTTTGGGCATGCTACCTGCAGCGCGGGTGGAAGGGGGCGTGCTTTTAGCGGTTTGAGCATGTGTATGATGGCTTTGAGGAGCATACTTAAAAATAAGCATGCTTATTGCTAGCAAATGTAAACTGCTCATAAGCATGCTCGTATTGAACATACTTAATAGCACGCTTTTTAGCATGCTATTTTAGAGCATGTGTAACAGTGCCTATATGGTCATCATTGTTATTCATACGTAAAATGGTCCTATTAATCGACCCGATTTTAGTTGGACTACCATGCGATTAGTTTTAGTATAGGTATTATTAGTTTTAGTAGCTATTCATACAAATTAATAGCCAAACAATACTTATCACCATCAAATAGGTACTCTTAACAACCACATCTATCTTATAACTCCGTGTAGTCTACTCCAACAGTCTAGACGTCAGGTGTTTTGAGATTACAAAGTTATAGAGTTAGGTCCTAACTCCCTATTAAACTACTGGTTTATTAGATCTTGGAAATCTCTCTTTGAAATTTTAATAATCTTGTTCAAACGGGACGGAGTAAAGTGTAAAATTTATGTTTATGTGTGTTTTAATGTGGCATTATTTTTATGTAATAAATGGATGAATTTATCAAATAAAGCAGACGTTTATTTCTTAATTTAGTGAAGTCCTTTTTAACACCCGACAAAAAAGAGGGGTGTTATGAATTTAACGTGTGTATCTGCTGTATGTGGCATCGTAGCTCTTAAACGAATAGATCGATTTCGATGCGTTTTTTTTTTGGTTTGAAAGCAGATGTAATGCTAGATTAGATCAAAATTGGTTCAGCCGTTTAAAAAAAGGTCTCGGTAAATAGGCTATATCCGACCTTACAGTAGGTATACATAATGCTGGTTTTTTATTGAAAATATAAATAAATTTTCAAGTCAGAAGATTATACATGTTTTCGTTAACCACGTTTAGCAGGAAAAACCTGCATACTCACATTGAAAACTTTTTCTACTTTATAAATTGTCGATACGAAACTCGATAAGCATACCGTAGAGAGAGGGCGCAATACACTGTGAATTAGTAGAAAAACATGATATTAATGTCTTCATATTTTTAAGCGACTTCGAAATAAGAGGAGTTTTATAATCCTGCTGTATGTTTTTTGTTAAAAAAAAATGAAAAAATGTTACGCGATAACTCCGTCAATTGTTGGCAGATTTTCAAAATTCTTTTTTGTTCGAAAGAGTACTTGAGGTGACCCCATATAAATTTTAACGAAATTGATTATGGGTTCTTTTTTTAAATCAACAAAATCACATACACATTACATTTAGATGAGGTTTTAGTTTGTGGTTACCTTCTGAGAGGCGTTGTTGGGATTGACAATTATATTTTCACCTCTTCAGCTCAAAAAGGGAGCTTTTGCTTGTCAAAATCAGAGAGCAAAATCGTTGTTTGCTGCGAGCATTTCTTGAAAAAAAGTGATTCGAACTTGGAACACTAACTTGGAAATGACTTAGCGCGGTGATTTATTCTGAAACTAACTTAGGCCTTGATAGGCCTAGTTTATATTATATATTGAAATCAAAATTACAAAAATGTGTTAAGTATTGATCGTTTAAGGAAATAAAAGGTTATTTAATATAAATTCTAATAAACAATGTAGTTTTCCAAAAAAATATTTTTAACTTCGTAAAATTGTTACAAAGTGCAATTTCTGAAAGCCAACTATAATCCTGGCCACTTTTAAATAAAACGGGTAAGTTCGAGTTGGACTCGCGCACAAAGGGTTCCGTATCGTTACCTATAAAACCGGCCAAGTGCGAGTCGGACTCTATAAAAACTATTATCTCTATAAAAACGGCAAAAAAATCACGTTTGTTGTATGGGAGCCCCCTTACATATTTGATTTATTCTACTTTTTAGTATTTGATGTTATAGAAGCAACCAAAATACATCATCTGTGAAAATTTCAACTGTCTAACTATCTCGGTTCATGAGATACAGCCTGGCGACAGACGGACGGACGGACGGACGGACGGACAGCGGAGCCTTAGTAATAGGGTCCGACTACTTCGCTAACTCGTGATTTAAAAATTGCACTCGGGTAGCAAAAACCAATTTTGCTCTCTTGTTGAACAAATAACTATAACTCTACCAGATAAACCAGATGCAAAAGCTATTTTTTTCGAACTTTGAATAGATTCGGAATATATATGAGCTCGGAAATGAAGACGCAGGAAATTTCCATTCTTTTTTGTGTGCATGGCTAACGTGCCTTACCTAATTTCGTTTTACTAAGAATCTCAAAAAATTTATCTACTAGCCTTATCTAGTGATCACATTTTAGCATACCTGTGTAAACTTTAATTTCACAGACTTTGTAACTGGCTAAACAATTTTTTTGTAATAAATTTGGCCATGAACGGTTAATTCGCAAACACAAAACACAACACAAACAAAACGGACATTATTTTTTTTTTATCAGCCCATATGCGTCCCCAACACCCCACCGAGGGCATGGGCCTCCCTTCGAAACACAAAGGGAATTTAGGCCATAGTCCACCACGCTGGCCCAATGCGGGTTGGTGGACCGCTCGACTTTCAAAAATGAATTTTCTTGGAAATCCGTACATAAATCCGAAAAGACGAATTTAGTGGTACAGGCCCGCACCAGGCTTTGAACCCGCAACCTTCCGATTTTCCGATTACGATTACATTACATTACAAAACGCAAAACACAGCAAAACAAACACAACAAACACAAGCAAAACGCAAAAACAAAACACAAAAAAACGCAAAACATTAGCAAAAACTGATCTGAAGCGCACCATGTATATATTTGATACTGTACTAAAACCTGATTTGTATGCAATATGTACTGTTTACAAATTTTTTATGAAGTGGCGACAGGCCTAAAAGTGGCAACGAAGCTTTTTGAGGTTTTATTTCCATATGTATGGATTTAAAATTGCCACGAGAGCCAGAATCAAATATATTTGTTTTTATGAATATTTTTGTACAACAAGAAGTAATATAATTATTTTTTTATGTGTACAAACAAAATTCTTGCTTATTTTAGTCATAACTGAATTATACTTTTGTGAAATTGTCTGCAGTCACACATAGGAATCTATGACACTTCTATGAACTAAAGTCTAGAGCTGTCAGAAAG
The DNA here is from genome assembly GCA_949987775.1 of Aproaerema taeniolella. NCBI lineage: Eukaryota > Metazoa > Arthropoda > Insecta > Lepidoptera > Gelechiidae > Aproaerema > Aproaerema taeniolella. The sequence goes on along the minus strand of OX465246.1, from coordinate 4,597,935 downwards.
CCCCTGTTTACTACATAGTAATACGCAATTGTTAAAACACGGAAAAAGTGATTTAAGAAATTTCGGAGATTTTAATTTAAAAAAATTGGTACTACTAGACTTCAGTCACATAATAACTCTAAAATGAAAGACTTTTAATCACCCTCGACATTCATCGCTTATTTTTAACTTTTAAATGGCTGAACCAATTTTGATTACAGGTAAAAACCATCTCAGATCAGATACGTCAGCTTTTAAACAAAAAAAAACGCACCAAAATCTGTTTATCCGCTTAGGAGCTACGTTGCTAAGATACCTCACGTCAAACTTATAACACCTCTCTTTTTTGTCAGGGGTTGAAAAAGGATTGCGTTATCAAGACGAACCGTGTGGTGATCGGTCGAGAATAATACCACCCCATCTCTTTCCGCGGGTGTCGTAAGAAGCGACTAAGGAAACACAAACGAGACCTGCCTCCTAGTAATCCATCCCAGGCAACGACACTTAATTTATTTTTTTAATCTGAGGTGTCGTCCTATGGTCTCATGCGGTGTGGTAGGCTCTATAAAGGGCCGTCTGGTTCGCGACCACCCTCCTACCGAAGTCCGACGCCAAACAGCTTGCTGTGTTCCGTCGGTGCGTGGGAGTACCAGTAACCCATTTTCTGGGTTAACTCGCTCCATCGTCGACCTCATCTTTGACGTTATGGTCAAGATTGAGGTCAAGAGTAAACCCATCTCATAATAAAAAGACGAGATCTTAAAACTTTTATAAGAGATTCAGATAAAAACTTTTGCCCGATCACTAAAATATTGGAACAAACTAAGTTTGTACACAAATGAACATAGACAAACATTTTCGCGAGCAACTGAACAAACAGTGTTGCCAATCTACAGGATTTATGTACTCAAAACGTATGCTTTGGAAGATTGTGAAAGAAAGTTGAATTATGGAAGAAGTTCATGTTTTCATGGCTTGTTTGTCTGCGAGACTCTTTGAGCTGCGAGGCAAACTTGTCTGTCTATATCTATCTATACATATTATAAAGATGAAATATTTGATTGTTTGTTTGTTTGTTTGCATCGAATATGCTCCGAAACTACTGGACCGATTTAAAAAATTCCTTCACCATTAGAATCCAACATTATCCGGGATGGACATAGGGTACATGATTTTCCCGAATTCTCACGGGAACGAAGTCCCGCGCGGGAAGCTAGTCTTGGATACACTAATATTTTGTCTATAAACTTATTGTTTTAAATTATACAACTTACATACATAACATACGCTCACTCACGACAATATTGGGATTGGCAGAGCTACAGTGGTTTTAAAACCACTTGATGCCTCGTTTAACATAAATTAAGAGGGTGATACCTAGCCTGAAACATCATATAAGTGGTGAGAAGTTGTGAGCCTTTCGCCCAAATACAGCAATACCCTCGCGTCCCACTTACTGACTTTTACTGACACCAACACCATTGAACAGAACTACCCAAACAGTTTTTTTACAGGCCGGTCTATTTGGATTTTCGGGCCCAAAATGAATGATGTCCTTTGAATCACGGATCGTCATAAGCATATGTTAAAAATAAAAATAAAATCTATTGGAGAAAAGTTATGTATAATATCTCTCATATCTTTGAATGTTATTTAAAATATCTAAAAATATCCTTGCGAATTAATAGAGCCAACACAAATAGTCATTTTTTATTATGACATAATTTATGAGAGCCTATTTTTAAATTAAATTCTTGCTGCAGAAGAATTTAATTTAAAAATAGCTCATCGAAGTATATTTTATTAAAGTTGTCTGGAATTCAAATCTCGCTCGGTTCAAATATTTTTTTAAAACGCCAAGTTTCTGTTTTATGTTAAACTAGCTTTCCGCCCGCGGCTCCGCCCGCGTGGACGACAGGTAATATCGTGCCTAACTGTGAGATAAAATGTAGCCTATGTCCTTTCCCAGGCTCTAATCTATCTCTGTACCAAATTTTTAGGCGTGAAAGACGGATAGACAGACAGAGTTACTTTCGCATTTATCTATACATATTATAAAGAGAAAAGATTTGATTGTTTGTTTGTTTGCATTGAATAGGCTCCGAAACTACTGGACCCATTTCAAAAATTCTTTCACCATTAGAAAGCTATATTATCCCCGATGGACATAGGATACATAATTTACATATTATAAAGAGGAAAGATTTGATTGTTTGTTTGTTTGTTTGCATTGAATAGGCTCCGAAACTACTAGACCAATTTGAAAAATTCTTTCACCATGAGAAAGCTACATTATACCCGATGGACATAGGCTACATAATTTTCCCGAATTCCCACGGGAACGAAGTCCCGGGCGGAAAGCTAGTAACATTATATAGTAAGGATTCACGATACAAGGATACCCCTAGTATGGGCCTTTGCAGCGTTATTTATTTCATTTTGTTCCGCTAAATTACCTATTATCTCTACTATCTATCACTCATGAAGAAACAACAAGTCATGGTTGTAACATACCGAAAAATGCCTCGGACACAACGAAGATAAATAGGTTGACAAGCTATAAATCAAACAGTATTGAATTACCTACTTGACATTGACACCCCTACTGCAGTTACCAGAATAGATAGAGATTTTAACGTATTACAAAAGGAGACTCAAGTCTTGATCTAAACTTAAGTATTGATTGTCTCTTTTTCTCACTATCAAAATGAGAAAGACGACTGCTACTTAAGTATAGATCAGAGTCTGTGTCGCGTTCTATAATACGAACTTAAGTTAGCGAACATTGCTGATCGAAATGGTATGTTATTAATCCCAACAAAAAAACAGGGGTGTTATAAGTTACACGTGTGTATCTGTATGTCTGTGTATCTGTGTGTCTGTCTGTGGCATCGTAAGTAGCTCCCAAGTCGAAAAATTAACGAAAAATCTATTCGCATTCAGAAAGAAAACATAAGAAAATTCAAAGCTTGTGGGCTCAGCTGTGGCTACTTCAGCACGGAAAGTAGATTTTTATTAAATAGGTTTCTTGAAGAAAGTTTCCAATTTATTTGAGGTTGTTTCTTTCTTCCATTTTTCTCTATCAAGCAACATTAACATTTTACAGACTGCAAAATTTTTCTCAGCAAACTTATCTCTAAGGTTGGCTGGAAGAATTGTTTCCATTGGATAAGCATGAATTTATACGTTAAATATTGTTTAATTAACATTCTTTGTAAAATTGTGTTTTGTACAATTAATTGTTTATGTTACAACACTCAATCTATTTATTTTATTGGATCACAATATACCAGTACAATAACACATTATTTAATTAGTTTGATTTCAGATTCCAAGCGTATATAATTATACATAACACAAATTCAGAAATGGTATGTTAAACTTCGAAGCATAACTTGAAACATCAATTGGAAGCAATATTCAGTCAAATGTTATTACATTCATACATATCTACACTAATATTTATCCTCCCTATCGTAACGCGTTAGAGATCGTCACATTAATATTATAAAGGCAAAAGTTTGTGAGAGTGTGTGTGTTTGTATGTTTGTTACTTCTTCACGCTCGAATGGCTCGACCAATTTTGCTAAAATTTAGTATGGAGGTAGCTGACACCCTGGATTTAATACACAGGCTACATAATTTTCCCGAAGGCCCGGATGGAAACTAGTAAGTATTACAAAACCACTTGATGGCACAGTTAGCCAAATTGTAGTACAGTCTGCCTGAGAATAGACAGAAACAGTCTTTTTCTTTGTTTTTCGCTCTTGCTCTTAGTGGAGCACAAGAAATCATTACAAACATTATCTTAAGCATCACTACTAGAAGTCGGCAGTTAGCTCCACTTACGTATGTACAATACATTTGCCAAAAGATACATCGTCAAACGAAACGGTTCTTCCACAAACAATGGCTGTCCAAGATACCATAATCAAGCATCTAAGTATACCGTCATTATCTGAAGTTCAAAAATAACCAAACCAACTATGAAACTTTTTGACCGAGCGAGCGCGAAGCGTAGGCGAAGCGTCGCCGTTTCAGCTTGGGCAAAAATGCTTTCTTGTCCTGATTTCCAAACGGTCCTCCTCTACAGGTTGCTTCGCAACCGATTCTCGTAAAATTGGAATTTTTTCAATATGGCGAAGCCATGGGGGTGAAAACGTAAAAAATGTCACGTTACAGCCCCACTTGTGAAAAATATTGACTTTAGAAATAAATAATCGAAAATTTTCTTCTGTTTTCGAGAACAATTAGTAATAGCATTGTCAACAGATGCGGCGCTGTCCGCCTGACATTTTCAATATCGCTGCTGCCATCGCATCGTTTTGGTCAGCGCCCTGGGTTTCCACAGTACATAATATTGAGGAAAATGTCATGATTCTGTCCAAAACCGACTATCGATTAATCTTTTGTTCCAGATTCATCGTTTCAGGCAAATTACCTACTTGCGTTTTCCATTTAACATCGATATTGTAATCTTTTATAGTAAAAACTTTGGGAAACAGTAAAACTATGGGTGACGAGACTGTGGTGGCACTCGATCTCCGTCATTGCTTTTATTTAGATTTATATCTGGTTTTGGTTGTCGTTATCAAGTATCTATTATTACTTTCTGGGAAGCCCCGTCAATACAACTGTAAAATATTTACTTAAATAAAGATTTTTTTAAATATATATTTTTCTACACTATAATATTATAAAGAGGAAAGATTTGTACCTATTTTTGTATGTTTGTATGTTTGTAATGAATAGGCTCAAAAAGTACTGGGCCGATTTAAAAAATTCTTTCACCATTAGGATGCTACATTATCCCTAAGTAACATAGGCTACATAATTTTTCCGAATTCTCACGGGAACGAAGTCCCGAGCGGGATGCTAGTATATAATATGGCTGCTTACAAAACTCAGACAATGTAGAGTTTGACAAGTTACATGGTGTAGTGGAGAAAACTTTCACTACAATTACTTAAGTAATTATTTCAATTCTAGTCTTTTTTTCTAAGGAACCCATTAATCAGTTGGATAGACATATATTTCGCAAACTTGACCAGCCATAGTGTCAGAGTTGTCAAACTGCCAAATGGTATCTAACTTGTTTTTATCGACTGTATTAAATCTTGTAAACAGCCAAAACCGACGGTTGAATGTCCCCTTCGAAGCACGGAAATGCTCGTATATTATTTTAACTTCCTTGCTTCCTCGATAAGGAAAGAATTGTCACTATGGTCTAGCCGGAGATGTATGAAAGAAACGAGATTTATTACTAAAACCAGAATCAATTACTATAACTCAATCAAATGAACGTATGCTTACAATTACAAGGCACGCGCACAACTCACACACATTGCGCACACGTCATTGTTTAGAGCTAGACATTTAGAACTACCGTCACACATCAAACGCATAGAGAAGTAAATCACTCAGCGCAATAGGCCACCGCTAAATGGTCCATAAAATTTATTTGAGAAATCAGACGTCTTAATGAGTAGGCAACTGACTGAAATAAAAATTGGTTTTTGTTTGTTTTCGGTGTGCCTTTTAACCCCTGAAAAAAAAGAGGTGTTATAAGTTTGAAGTGTGTATTTGTGTGTCTGTCTGTGGCATCATAATTCCTTAACGAATGGACCAATTTTTATGCGGATTTTTATGTTCGAAAGCCGACTTACTTAATCAAGAGGGGTTTTGGCAAAATTTCATCAAAATTCGTTGAGCTGTTTAAGAGAGTTATAAACAATGAATTTTGGGGGATACAACTTTTTTTATTATAGAGTTATCTAAATAAAACCAGGCCATAAACCCAAAAAGATTCGGCTGCTGGTGTAATGGAAGGGATATTTGGTAAAGATTATCTGAATCATTATCCTTGGCAGAAGGACTTTGGTTGGTTTTGATCATCATGTAGGTATGTAGTATTACGCCGCTGCCATATTCAACTGTTCCCATTGCAACCTTTAATGACAATCAGTTGTTATAGATAGACCCCACGTTACAGGGTAATTCTTGAACTATAACATCACCATCTCATGTCATTGGTTGCTTACCCACACTCCTGTGGTCAGTTCAATGCTACTCTAGTTCATTCTAGCCCCATCTCTGGACACCTCGCCTGGGTTTTTTTTTTTTTTTTACAAAAATTACAAAATTCTTACTTTCGCTTTCGTTTTACTTTCGCTTTATCAATAATTTTGTTTCTTTTCCGAATTTCCTGGTGTCGAAATAAAATTCTGAAAATTACTTGCTCCATAGTTCTTTGGGCGACTTGTAGCCTATTGTAATATGCTATATTTAGTTTAATTTTATAGCCGGAAGTGTCAAACCAACATTTGTTTCGTCTAAGATTTAAATCTATGGCAAAGTACCAAATTTTTTCTACTATTTTTACAATCTTGTGAACTAGATTTACACTTCTTTGATTCGGACGATTATAATTAATTTGTTTTATCTCTACTTGTTTAGTAGTCTGTAGAAATCTCGTAATGAGGTTAGTTAATATTTCGAATGAGTAGAGAGCATAAGGCACCCTATCCCACTTACAAAAGCATTGTGTTGTGCTATTGATTGGTTATGACTTGAATTTGACGTGGGCAGAGTACGGACGACCGCAACTCAGGTAACCACACGCGTGCACTCTGTATTGTCGTGATAAGAGCGGTTTTGCAATAAAAATGGAGTAACTTGATGCGCTGGTCTCTGACATTGCTCAAATTTCTGGTGATGATGAACTGACTGCCTGACAAAGGTTGAATAAAACAAAAAGCTGAACATAGTTTACTATGTCGTTTTTTCTATAAGCTGACATCTGCATACATCTTCTGTCCTTTTTGTGTTTTCTGTTTTTTTTTTGTGTTATTTGTTTCTTCCATAGCTTTCTCATCTACTTGGCTTGGTATTTTGTTGTACCATGATAGATAAATAATTAAATAAAAAAAGCTATACACTTAAAGGCCCATACTAAGGTTTTCTCTTGTGACATGGGTCCCTCGAACCCAGCTGAATGTGGACTACATACGCTAACATATGCTGATGCAAATAAAAACAAATTATCAGCTCATATACGTCCCCACCGAGGGGCATGGTCCTTGCTACGAAACACGAAGGGGACTTTGGCCACAGTCCACCACGCTGGTTCGTTAAAAAGTACAAATTCGGTAACAGGACTCTGTTAAAGTCCTGTAAAACCGAATGGCCATGCAACAGGTACGCTGCGGTCGACCGCGCTGACCCGCACGGATGAGCAGCACGGATGCAAGCTAATGCATGCGGACAGCGGCTCCTGGTCAAATGCAGCGTGTAACGGATCGTATTTCTTTTGAATCGTTTTGCTGGTGTGACTGCCGAGTGAGATTTTTTTTTTTGAATCCTATTGCATGGAATTGGACTACAATTTGTACGTGTTCGACGCAGCGCCATCTAACTAGTAACGCTTTTAAAATACTACAAAATTTTAGTAACGTTAAAGTATAAGTCCCAGCTGGTCAAATGATTGTGTAAAAATAGGTAAAAAAACTTTTTAAGTTAAAAGGTTTTATGTTAAACATACATTGCAATGTTTAAGATAAATGTACTAAAAACCAAAAAATAATAAAATAGATACAGTCGTGGGAATTATAAACATATGCATAGACTAGACTAAAATAAAACCGTGGGGCACGTCAATTGTCTACAAATTATCGACTTAATGTGCCCCACGGTTTTATTTTAGTCTAGTCTATGCATATGTTTATAATTCCCACGACTGTATCTATTTTATTATTTTTTTGTTTTTAGTACATTTATCTTAAACATTGCAATGTATGTTTAACATAAAACCGTTTAACTTAAAAAGTTTTTTTACCTATTTTTATTTTCTAGTTTTTAGTTTTTATTAAAAACATACATTTGGTAGCGGCGGCCATCTTGTATTTCAATTTTTTATAGTATATTGTATTCTGCTTGTTGAGCCCTTTCATTTGATACCCATATTGATGGGATTAATAAAACCTACGTTATCCGCCATTTTGTAGCGGCCGCCATCTTGGATTTCAATTTTTTTGTAGTATATTGTATCCTGCTTGTTGAGCCCTTTCATTTGATACCCATATTGATGGGATTAATAAAACGTAAATTATCCGCCATTTTGTAGCGGCGGCCATCTTGAATTTATAATGATAATGAATAAACATAATTGTATTGTCACCAAAATCCAAAGTGTATACAAAATTTCAGATTAATCGGTTGACAGGAAGAGGGTGAAATTTGAATTACTAAATTTGACCCAAGAATAAATAAAACAAACGGGGTGAGCTAAATAAAACCGTTTAAAAATCAAATGGGTCTTGGCATTTGTGTATGTTTGTTGTGTCAATAGGTAACCTCGGCACAAGAAAATCTTTGAAATATGGTCTTGAGTGTGTGCGGTGTTTCTTTTTCATTTTCATTTATTACAACGATACATATAAATAATCATCATCATGCGACCCATGAATTGTTTATCAAAGCATCGTCAAATCATTGGCGTTTAAATGGCGGTTGAATGATAAAGGTAACCTTTTTACCTATTCAGGTGGTGTAATAATAGCACTATCGAAACCTCATACATTTGATGACAGCCATCCTGACCAGCAGCTCGAGGTCCTACGTCAAAATTTCAACATTGACAACGGCAGGGGACGAGCAAGCCTTTGCGCGGGGCCCTCGCGCAATCAAAGGTAAAGTTTCAGCGTCAGCCGAGTGGCTCACCGCGCGAGTTTGTCGCCATCGTGCTCGAGCTGCAGCCGTGCCACCGTCAACAACGTTAAGTTGCAAAACTGAACAACTTAACATTTAGTTAGTAGTGGCGCCGCCAATTAAAGCACCCGTCATCAAATGTATGAAATTTTGATAGTTCTCAATTTCGCCACTTGAACGGATAAAATGGTGACTGTTGACATTCCATCGAGACGGTAAAAGAAGAAAATTGCAAAATCACCGATTTCTTTATGAGAAATATCACTTTTCGAAAAAAATAAAAGAGGTGAAGTTAGTGCTAAATGTAATTACTTCTTTCATTTATTTAAGAATTGTTAAGGCTCACTGATCCGTGCGTACGCACCCGAGCAACCTTTAGCGTAATTTCTCTAGTTCAGAAGCAGGTGAGATTGAAGCAAATATGCGATCAAATGTAGACTTTCAATACAAATTCCTTACTTTAGCAAACAGAATTTCACGGATGAGCAGCCGCTAAAGGATTTTCGACTTTATTGCCTGCAAATAAAAGCGTCGAGGTATGATCGCAACACCGATGAAGCGTATGAAATGAAATACTCTTTTAGGGTTCCTTTTCGGTTAGTAGACAAAGAGTTTCAACATGCTTTTAGTAGAAATTGAAAGAGCTTAAAATTGTGGTGCAGATTGTGATGAAAACTAATTGGCAATTTGATGCACTTTAAAAACTGAGAAGAGATAGTGATGCACGCTATTATGTTCTCGTTCAAAATTAGGAAAATCGTTTCACATAAGATATACAGGGTATAAGGAACAACTTAGCAAATACTTAAACGATGAAACCTACCCATAACTATATGAACGGCTACAGGTAAATTTTGTTCCCCACAATTCAAAATGTTTTAGTTATTTCCCTACTTTGAGGGGTGTTATAAGTTTGACATGTGTATATCAGTAAATCTGTGTATATGTGTGTTTGTTTGTGGCATCGTAGCTCTTAAACTAATGGACCGATTTTTGTTTGAAAGCTGACTTAATCGAAAGGAGAACTGCTTTACCACACAACATCAAAGCACCATTTCTACAATTTCTAAAAACTATAATGTGATTTTGTTGTTTGTAAAATTTATCCCTATCGGGCAACGCAATGTAATCTATGTCCATACAGCCATTATTAAGCGTTGTCTAAGTCTTAGTCTTATTTTTTATGGTAGTGCCCTAAATGTCGAGGGTTATACAACATTTTTAATCATAGAGTTATCTTAGATGTTAATGAGAATCTATCTGTACTGCACTGAGAAGGCAATATACTAGAATCCTGATATAAAATTAAAAATATTTCCTTCAGAAAAATGAAAATTTTTAATATTTTTTTATTGTGACTCGCAAAAATTAATTTTCCCTGTAGTTCGCCTCTAAAAAGGGGATGAAAAGAAACCACGTAAAATCTGTTCTCTGATACTTCTGAATATAGGTCGACAAGAGCGAGATCTATCGATTATAGAGTATAGACATCAGAAGGACTTTTATTGGGAACATTAACTTTTAAGGTATTTTTAGAGTGACAAAAAAAATGGAAAGTGCTGATAAATGTCACATTTTATGCTTTACTTCGAGGTTTATGATTCAAATCAATTGTTAATAAAATGGCGTCCACGATTTTCATAATTTTGCGTATGTCAGAGTATTGTAATGAGTAATAAAGTGAAGAATGGCGAAGTCAGTCGCCAATATCAAGTAAAGAAACCCTTTAAGGTTTGTATTAGCATTATTAATTTTGCGCCTATTCGCAAAGGTACAGTTTTCCTCAGGAGAAGAATAGGCAAGAAATTCCAAGGGTCGCTCTTTTTTACATTTCTTACAACCCACTAAACTGAAAAAAAATCTCTGAGATATGTAGGTCGAAATATGAAAAAATATTCATTCCGAGTATAATCACCGCTTAAAGTTTCGCTAAATAATTTAAAGTATCCATATGTATATGGCCAATAGTATACATATCAAACTTATGTGTCAATTAGTATCCATAGTGTGCAATCTGTGCTCTCGGTGAAGTAAATCCACCCCTTTTAAACTGTGTTAATCCTGCGCTTTACAATAGAAAACCTTTCAGATTGTCTGTCGGTATTAATACTCGTCAGTGCTCCTGGATGTTCAGTGCGAGATTGGGTTTTTATTCACGTTGCGAGAGAAAAAGTAATTTTGCTTTTCAAATATTAATTTGTTTGGCGAAATTTTTTTTCAAGTGTAGTTTAATATATGCCCTGGAAAATAGGACTTAGCTCTATTTTTCAGGGCTCCCGATCTTAAAGGACTCCAACGATGCTAACATACGCACGTGACATAATTTTGTCATGTATCTCGATCCGATCTCTCGTTCTAACACATCATGTCGGTATGGAACAGTTCGCATAACCTCTACATAACAAAATTTGCTCACGCGTAAATGCCAGCCTGGGCCCAGGTGATAAGTATGTTGTGACTCTGTCTAACATGCGCTGCAACTTGAGTACAACGTGAAAACAACGCGGTCAAATGTCAAAGAGTGTCGAAATGACAATGATAGAGTTCGAGCAAGCCGCAGAGTGCCCTCGCGCACTCAAACTGAAGTTTCACCGTCATCAGAGTGGCGTGACGCACGACTTTGTCGCGGCCCGTGCTAACTATGCTGGATTATCTTATGTTGCCGTGTATTTGGTAAAATTATAAAAGGAGGTCCTGTGACATCTTTATTTTTGAAACACAAAAACCCTTTTCAGTAACTACGCCGATTCTTTGTGATTGTAGTGTTTTGACCTTTTGCCCCTTCATGTCATGTCATCTGTCGACCCTTTTCAATAAAGTCTAGACCTCCTTGCTTTAGGTTCTCGTAAAACAATCACTTAATAAAATAATACTGTTACGGTCTGATGGTCCCACTGCGTGGTTCCAGGACCTTACCTATATAATTGGCGATATTTTATTAAGCTTTATTTTGTTCATAATTTATTTGATTGAACAACCCTTACTAAAATTGTTTTTTATTTAAAAAGTTGGTCATATAACAGAAAGTTTCAGTAAAAATAGTACATTTTTACTTTAGATTTATTTACTGAAAATGAAGCTCAAACATAGCTTGTTTACTGTATTGTCCGTTTCAGTGCTTAGTTTTGCTGTACCTTAGTTACAATTCAAAATTTAAATAAACTAAGTACAACAAAAGTTAAATTAATGTTTTCCAAATCTTCCCACAAAATTTTGTTACTAAAAATAAAAAAACGATAGTATGTAAAAATGAGTTTTCCAAAAATATTGTATGGAAAACGCCAATTTCATAGTGGAGCTACGAGAATTGGTGAATACCGTTGTCTCCACTGCTATTAAAATAATACTGGACTAAGGAAACACAAATGAGACCTGCCTCCAAATGAGAGGCGACTAAGGAAACAGAAATGAGACCTGCCTCCTAGTAATCCATCCCAGGCAACGACACTTCATTTTTTTTCTGAGTTTGAGGTGTCGTCCTATGGTCTCATGCGGTGTGGTAGGCTCTGTAAAGGGCCGTCTGGTTCGCGACCACCCTTCTACCGAAGTCCGACGCCAAACAGTCTGCTGTGTTCCGTCGGTGCGTGCGAGTACCAGTGCCTTTATAGGCATTTTCTGGGTTAACTCGCTCCATCGTCGACCTCATCTTTGATCTTTATGGTCAAGATTGAGGTCAAGAGTTAACCCATCTTATAATATAAAAAAGGACTTGTATTGAAATTTGAACGGTATATTTTAGTTAACAAGAAAGATTAGATATAAACATTCTTATTGTTTGATGATAAGGTTCTTAAATGAACTTAGCTACATAATGTTACACCATAGACTTAGGAATATACTGGAGTACTAGCTGTCCGCCTGCGACTTCGTTCCTTGGGAATTGTCCCGGTGGATTTTCATTTTTTTTTAAATATGAAAAATTCTCAGACCTACCCGATACGCACACAAATTTTTATAAAAATCAGTCCAGCCGTTTCGGAGGAGTTTGGCAATAAACACCACCGGCGCGACACGCGAATTTTAAATTAGATAAAGGAAAGGAAAGCTCGAAAATGCGTTACCAGCCTTTTTTTTGGTTTAGATTATCTCTTTTGGGGAAGGCAAAGGAATCTACGTTCATACAGTCGTTGTCTAAGGTTTTTTTTTTCCTCCGAGTTTGGCCGAAGCCAAATCTTCAATTTATTTGTTATTTGTTATTTGATCTTTGATTTCTCAAATATGTCATTATTACGCCATTATGCCATTTATTTACACCACCCACATCCACTTACATAACAATAGTATCAAAATTGTTGAATCCAGTTATATTTGTTAAAAATAACTAGAATTCCATACAAATACTCGTAAAAATAAAGGAAACCCATAAGCTCGGAATTTTCGTGCCTCTTTGTGCCCCCTGTCATTCAAAAATTTAAGGTCCGTATTACAGAACGCTACTCAGACTCTGATCTATGCTTGAGTATCAGTCATCTTTTTCATTTTGATGGTGAAAGAAAGATACAATCAATACTTAAGTATAGATCATGACTTGTACGTCTCCTGAGTTTTTTAAAGGTTACTTACCTAAAAAGAAAAAAAGAGTACTTCATAAAGGATCAATGATGTGGTTGTCTATTCACCAGTGTTTTCTTAAGTCTATGTTTAGGACACTGCGTAACTCTAAAGGTTGTGTTACCAATTAGACCCTGATTAATCTGTATCAGAATTAAACGTAGTTTGGCTAATTAGCCTACCTGCGTAATCCGAGGAGACGAGAATGTGTTACTCAGGTGTGCTGATTATAGATGTAATTCTGAAAATACAAGGATATAACAGAGAGGTGAGGTTAATTATATTAGACTCAAGTTATGTCACGCTCATACAAAACTATAATTCTAAAATTAAAAATTTGCATAACCCCCGATATTTAAGGCCTTACCACAAAAAAATAAACTTAAACTTAGACAATGTTTAAAAATGGCTGTATGGACATAGATGCCTTTGCCTTTCCCGAGAGGGATAAATTAAATAAAAACACAATTACATAAGTCAGTTTATTTTCTGTACCTACTAATGTACTGGTATGCCAGGGCAATGTTGGTAGCTTTTATGTTGCTGAATTATTGTTTTCTTCTTCTTAGCGAGTCGATGGCAAGTAACTATAAAGTTGTGGCCCAGAACGTAGCCACTTAGGTCTTAGGTCCATTAGTTCTTGTTGCGTGCAGGTAGTAGGACACGCACTGCATGTTGCTAGGTGGGCCATGGTTTGCATCTTTCCGCACACACAACCCAAGTCTGTGTTTTTGGAAAATCCCCACCGGGCCATGTTGTCTTTGTTACGGCCAGTCTGTGTCCGAAGTCTATTTAAAGATTTCCAGACCGGCCAAGACAACTTGTGTCCAGGCGGGAGACTTTCGTTAGGTGGAACAAAGGGTCTTGGGAGGGCAACTCGTTCACGCCAAAGGCGACGCCTGGCTTCTGACGGCTCGGTGGTAAGTGGTGTGACACACTTTATAAAGCTTTTTCGGCTCTTTAATTATTGTTCAATAGGTAGACTCGTAGGAAGCGCTCGTAGTCCAGTGGCTCTCGCTGATCTTAACCGATCAGTGAGGTTAAGCAACGTACACAGGGGCCGGGAACCTGGGAACCTGATGGGTGACCAAAGTGGCAATTTACCACGAGCGTTTCCGTGCTTCGGAGGGCACGTTAAGCTGTCGGTCCCGGCTATATTGTCGATTGACTACAGTCGTTAAAACCAAGTCAATATGCCATTGTGCGGTTTGAAAACTCTGACACAAGGGTTAGCCAAGTTCGCCACACACTTGACTATACCTACACGATACCTACCTACCTATAAGGTAGACTAGTTAAAATTCTGACGGTAATCGACTTTAGTCTATATCTATATCTATCTATATATACATATTATAAAGAGGAAAGATTTGATTGTTTGTTTGTTTGCATTGAATAAGCTCCGAAACAACTGCACCGATTTGAAAAATTCTTTCACCATTAGAAAGCTACATTATCTTCGATGGACATAGGCTACATATTATAAAGAGGAAAGATTTGATTGTTTGTTTGTTTGTTTGCATTGAATAGGCTCCGAAACTACTGGACCGATTTGAAAAATTCTTTCACCATTAGAAAGCTACATTATCACCGATGGACATAGGCTACATAATTTTCCCGAATTCCCACGGAAACAAAGTCCCGGGCTGAATGCTACTGTACAATAAAGAGCAGCAATGAATCAAAAACTTGTCTTTAACATCACAGAAGAAACGTGATTCAATGAAGAGCTGACGTCACACGATAGCCGCCATGATATATTTCTTTTAAAAAGTTTTTTTTGTTCGGTGGACGTTGTCCAACTCACGACGTAAACGTGACTCTCACGACACTGAAACGTGGCAGCGTGTACAGACGTATTATAAAAATAAATTCTTTGGTAGTAGACAGATACGTCACAAGACAAACTCATACATAATTTTGAAAGCAGTACATTGTCTATGGAAATGTAGTCGCTGTAGAGGCTGACGGATTGCTTGTACACGGTGCAAGTAGCTAGATTAAGTAACCCTGGTTATAGTGTTTTTTTTTTATTAATGTTGGGTTAGGTTAGTTTTGCACAAGAAAAAGCCTATTCACTCGAACTTTAAAGAGATTCGTGTTATATGAGCCAAGAAATACAAACGCAAGCAAGGGATTCCATTCCTTGTCAGTGCGCAATATATGCGCAAGATGATGAAAAGCGCTCAGTGCGAATCCGCGGGATTTTGACAAGATAAGGACATCCGATAGAAGAAGGAGAAGACGGAATGAGCTCCTGAGCACACTCTTCGTAGCATCTTGCACATCTTGAAAAAACACCAAAAAAATACTGCTATGCAAAGAGGCTTTCCCTGCGTCCAATAAATACCAGATTTTAATTTCATGTCATGCAATCATATTTTTGCCCAAATAAAAGTTTTGTAGAGTTAGGGCTTGCAAAATTAAGGAGTGAGATCGGATAATTTGTATATGTATAGATCCTTATGTCGTAGGAACTAAGCTAGTTTTTCAACACAACTATTTTAGATTCAAGATTCAGACATTTATTTGACACAAAACACTACAACACAAAGAAAATAAAATAACATACAATATAAAACACAGGACAAGAACACATACAGGAGACGACAAAACAATGTATAATTGTGCTGTAGTGCGATGTCAAATAGGACACAGCTCAGCATGTGTTGAAGCCGAGGCCCCAACGCTGGTTTTCAGCTGTGCCCTTGTTGCGCGTGTGTACATAGCCGACGGAAAAAAGTAAACTACTACCTAATGTGTTGTGTATGTGTGTGGTGTGTGTGTGTGTGTGTGTGTGTGTGTGTGTATGTGTGTGTATGTGTGTGTGTGTGTGTGTGCTTGTTTGTGTGTATGTGTGTTTGTAAATATGTGTGTTTGTTGGTGACAGTGTGACAAGGATGACTGATAAATACAAAAGGTAAATAAATGTGTGTATGTTGGTGACAGTGTGACAAGGATGACAGATAAATACAAAAGATAAATAAATAAATAGTCTGGACTACTCCCTTAGGTATGTTGGAATATCCCGACCACCTACAGCAAGTAGTTTTTGACAACTTATTAAATGCTACTTGAGTTGGATCTTAAAAGAGTGTATTGATTTTACCTACTATGCCGTTAATTTTTTTAAACTAATGGTAGTACATTTTGGAAAGCACTCATGAAGACGACAGGCGTGTCCTTCATTTCATCTAATCTTTATTTATTGTGTGTTTATGAGTTTTTGAGTATGGGTGCGTTCATTAAACAGTTTGCTAGTGTGCGGTCTTAGAACAGCAGTATTGTTGCTCTACTTTTATTTTAAAACGTGTGTTGGCCGAAATTTCAAAAAAAAAAATTCAAGCTTTTATAATCGTCTCGCATCAACTAGACTGTAGTAGATTTTTCCGCTAATTTGTTAGGTACTGAAACTGTCTTTTTTTGTTTTGTCTACATTTTTTGTCTAGAAGGCAACAGATTAGTCTGATAGAGATAACAACTAACCATAGTGGCTGTTTATCAAAACCTTTTCAGTACTTCGGAGAGCGTGTAAATATATCAATTCCGGGTATAAGTCATTATGACTACAGGACTAATTCACTTGGAAACATTTAAGACCCCCTTATCTGAAATGGATTGTCGTAAGTCAATAATTACTGACTTTAGTCACTTTGCCGGCTAGAAATCTCTGATGCCAAGATTAGTCAAGTCTGCAACATACTTGATTATTGATTATGATTATACTCGTAAATATAGGTATTACGATAAGGAACGGAACCCAAAAGGCACAGAGAAAACTCTGGTATGATAAAACTTTCATTTTGATTAAAACTGTCTCATAAACTTTACTTTTCAAGAAAGAAAATAAAAATCAGTAGGTGTATGAAATATATTTCGAAACTGACCTTCGCAATAACAATATTACACATAATTCGGGCGCAATCCTTTGAGATACTCAAATGTTGTGCAATTTACTCAATTACAGTGAAAAATGCCTTGGATATCCTCCAAATAGGTGATTTATGTCGACTTTTGCTGGGTTACCCAATGGTTCTACTCTACATTGTCCAATGTATATTATAATCTAAGACAAAAAGCGCTGCTTGTGTTATAAAAAAAATTACGTCTCAACGTAGGCGGTCTTTTTTTTAATTTCACTTAATTTTGCATCCACAGACTTGATGACGGAGGCGGTCTTCAAAGAGTGAGCTTTGGAAACTATGTGGATCCCACTCGTTTTCCGCTGATAACAGTACAATGAAAAGAGAAAAAGAATATAGCGATGATGATTGAAAAAATGGGGAACATTGTTGTGATAGTATTTTAGTTGCCATGGGTGTTTTTTGCGTAGTAAGAGTAGAAAGGGATAAAGTTTAGTAAATTGCCCGAGCACAATCAGATGAATGAAATGATTTATCAGTAAATGTAGTTTTACGAATTATATTTCCATAAATAACTAAAGTGAATTTGTATTGCTCACAAGACCACTGTTGAGAATGTTCCAAAGATCACAAACGGCATTGCCAATCTCATTTGACTCCATTTTTTAATAGATTGAAGCGCTTGTAGCCCAGTGGCTCTCACTGATCTGAATCGATTAGTGAGGTTAAGCAAAGTACACGGGGGCAGGGAACCTGATTAGTGACCAAAGTGGCAATTTATCACGAGCGTTTCTGTGCTTCGGAGGGCAAGTTAAGCTGTTATCGATTGACTACAGTGTCGTAACAACCAAATTAGAGACGGTTTAAAAACTCTGACACCAGGATTAGTCAAATTTTCCACATACTTGACTATATACCTAAACGATAAGCAGAAGAATAGGTTATTTATTATGTTTTGGCAGATTTCACACAAACGCTTTGAACCTATTATCAATATTTTTTTTTTATTCTAAGATGGTTTAACTCTTGAGCTCAATCTTGACCATAAGGTCAAAGATGTGGTCGACGATGGAGCGAGTTAACCCAGAAAATGCCTATAAAGGCACTGGTACTCCCACGCACCGACGGAACACAGTAAGCTGTTTGGCGTCGGACTTCGGTAGGAGGGTGGTCGCGAACCAGACGGCCCTTTACAGAGCCTACCACACCGCATGAGACCATAGGACGACACCTCAGAATCAGAAAAAAATGAAGTGTCGTTGCCTGGGATGGATTACTAGGAGGCAGGTCTCATTTGTGTTTCCTTAGTCGCCTCTTACGACACCCACGGAAAGAGATGGGGTGGTGTTATTCTCAACTGATCACCACACGGTTAATTATACATATGTAGATGCCTATGATATTTTGAGATTATACTCTTCCTATTCAAAGCTTAATTCCTTACATAGCGTAACTTCATTTCTGAAACATGAAGACGCATGAATAATGTGCGAAATGAAGATTTGAAATACACACAATCATAAGCCAAGTCAGACGCAATTTGACTGTTCTAAAACTCCAACTCCACAAACTAATTTCCTCATGATATTGCAGCACGTTTTCAGTGAGGCGTTTCGAAGACCCTAAAAATTATTCAAGCAAACAAATTAAAGGCAGAAGTGTCAATGATGCTCGAAATCGTAAACATAACATGCTAGAGGAAGACGAAGACATTAAAACCATTGAAGCGTAAAAGAGATGTAATGTGCCGTGCTGTTTATTACTCGCTCAAATGGAGTTATGCAAAAACAGACGATTTGAGACAATCAAAACACTTTTTATGGGCTGTTTGGATTGTTGTTTGGGGAGCAGTCATTGAGAAAGTTTAAATTGGATGAAATTTGTAATGATACAGGTACTTATCTATGAATATATATGTAACTTAAACTTATTTTAAGTAAAATTCTGAAAGTTCTATGAAATAAAGGTATTTTGCATTTTATTTTGAATTTGAACGTAGTTTTGTGAACAAGGCCTCGAGGCGGAAATACTTGCGGTGCCCGCCTCGTTCTTTTAAAATTATCTTTTCTATGGACCATTCACAATTGTTTCAATTTCGTTCTGTATTTTTATTTTGACAAAAATAAGGCTGAGATAGACATAAAAAAATACTACATTAGAAAAATGAAGAATCGTTTGAAAAAAATGTATAAATCTTCAGAAAATTCTGCTGTCTGAACAAGCACCTGTATCAAAATTAAATCTCATCTTTTCTTCATTAAGTTTTATTGTGAAATGTCTAAAACTAAACAAAGCTGTATAGTGTTATACTTCGAGGGAAACTTTTTAATTGAATCCAGTTACCTTCGGCATTTATACGCGAACTTCTTCAATAATTACTTGCTGTCTCATGAGACCTCTTGTGGTCTAAGTATCAAGACATTTTTCTATTATAACGTTGTAGGTAGGTATTATCAAAATAGTTAACTATAACGGTCACTTGTTTAACTTTATTTAGTTACTAGCATTCCGCTCGGAACTTCGTTCCCGTGGGAATTCGGGAATGTTATGTAGCTTTTTTTTATTATCAATTAAGGGTTCGCTCTTTTTTTTTTTTTCTTTTTTTTTATTATCAATTTTATTATCAATTTTTTATTATCAATTAAGGATCTAACCCAAGGGCAAAGATGCGGTCGAGGATGTAGCAAGCTCACCTAAAAGAAGCCTATTCACTCGAACTTTGAAGAGATTCGGGTTATATGAACTCGGAAATACAGACACAGGCAGGGAATTCCATTGCCTAGCAGTGCGCAATATGAAAGATGATAAAAAGCGCTCAATGCGAATCCGTGGGATATAAACAAGATAGGGATGGTACCCAGCGGTGCGTCTGGACGTCCGATAGAAGAATGGGGCAGGCGGAATGAGCTCATGCAGCTCCTGAGCACACTCCCCGAAGTACATCTTATAAAAATACATAGGCAAGCTACTTTTCGTCTATGAGCTAGGCTTTGACGCTTATCCTGTCACCGATGAGTCTCCTGGCTCTGCGGTCCACCGAGTCCAGTTTGGCTTGTTGGTACTTGGCCGAACCATCCCAGAGGTAGCCTATGTTACTCAGGGATAATGTAGCATTCTAATGGTGAAAGAATTTTTCAAATCGGTCCAGTAGTTTCGGAGCCTATTCAATGCAAACAAACAAACAAGCAAATCTTTCCTCTTTATAATATTACTATAGATAACTAGCTTTCCGCTCGGGACTTCGTTCCCGTGGGAATCTGAGAAAGTTATGTAGCCTATGTTACTCGGGGATAATGTAGCATTGTAATGGTGAAAGAATTTTTCAAATCGGTCCAGTAGTTTCGGAGCCTATTCAATGCAAACAAACAAACAAACAAGCAAATCTTTCCTGTTTATAATATTACTATAGATAACTAGCTTTCCGCTCGGGACTTCGTTCTCGTGGGAATCTGAGAAAGTTATGCAGCCTATGTTACTCGGGGATAATGTAGCATTGTAATGGTGAAAGAATTTTTCAAATCGGTCCAGTAGTTTCGGAGCCTATTCAATGCAAACAAACAAACAAACAAGCAAATCTTTCCTGTTTATAATATTACTATAGATAACTAGCTTTCCGCTCGGGACTTCGTTCTCGTGGGAATCTGAGAAAGTTATGTAGCCTATGTTACTCGGGGATAATGTAGCATTGTAATGGTGAAAGAATTTTTCAAATCGGTCCAGTAGTTTCGGAGCCTATTCAATGCAAACAAACAAACAAACAAATCTTTCCTGTTTATAATATTACTATAGATAACTAGCTTTCCGCTCGGGACTTCGTTCTCGTGGGAATCTGAGAAAGTTATGCAGCCTATGTTACTCGGGGATAATGTAGCATTGTAATGGTGAAAGAATTTTTCAAATCGGTCCAGTAGTTTCGAAGCCTATTCAATGCAAACAAACAATCAAATCTTTCCTCTTTATAATATTAGTATAGATATCTATCAGTTTAGTTATATACTCTGACACCAGGGCTAGCCAAGTTCACCACACACTTGACTATACATACCTACACGTTAAGAAGAAGTTGTATTAATTTCTCTATAAATACATAAAATAGAACAAAGATACCGATGTGATTACTTTTTTTCCTACCCTGTCAGGTTCCACTGTTGGGTAAAGGCCTATTATCTATTTATCTCGGTCCTGTGTTAACTTCGACCAGTTATTAATTTAGTCATCCATGTATTACATCTGCACTAATATTATAAAGAGGAAAGATTTTATTGTTTTTTTTTTGTTTGTTTGCATTGAATAGGCTCTGAAACTACTGGACCGATTTGAAAAATTCTTTCACCGTTAGAATCCTATATTACCCTGATGAACATGGGCTACATAATTTTCCCGAATTCCCACGGGAACGAAGTCCCGGGAGAAAACTATTTATTTATAAACTTCCCTCAGTAAACTGCTTTTTCTTTGGATAACCCGAAAAAAACCGTTCAGTTTTATTTTTCTAAAAAGGCTATCAGCAGCTCGAGCATGACGTCATCGCGCGCCTAATGCGCCGCGGTCCTATGTCAAAATGTCAACAGACAACGCCAGAGGGCGAGCAAGCCTTTGCACGGGGCCCTCGCGCAATCAAAGTGAAGTTTCATCGTCTTTTTACCTCCGACGCTAAAAGAGAGGGGTGTTACAAGTGTGTGTCTGTGTATCACAGGGGGATGTCATATCCCCGAAACTGTTTAACAATGCTCTAGAGGACGTCTTTAAGACGCTAGATTGGAATGGACTGGGCATCATTGTCATTGGCAAATTTATATCGCACCTCCGCTTCGCAGACGACATAATAATATTGGCAGAAACACCACAAGTCCTGCAAGAAATGCTGCACAGCCTTAACGCTGCCTCAAGACGTGGTGGCCTTGGAATAAACTTGGACAAGACCAAGGTCATGTTCAATGATCATGTCGTGCCCAGGCCGATCTCTGTTGACGGTGTTACGCTCGATGTTGTTCAGGAATACATATACCTCGGGCAAGCGTTGCAGTTAGGTAGAGACAACTTCGAGCGGGAAATCACCAGAAGAGTGCAGCTTGGCTGGGCAGCATTTGGGAAGCTGCGTCATATCTTTTCGTCGCCACTCCCGCAGTGTCTAAAGACCAAGGTCTTTAATCAATGCGTCCTACCAGTCATGACCTATGGAGCCGAAACGTGGAACATGACAGTGAGGTTAACGCACCGATTGCACGTCGCTCAGCGAGCAATGGAACGCTACATGCTAGGGATCTCTCTAAGGGAAAGAATCCGAAACGAGGTCATCATGAGGTCATCCGACAAAAAACCGGAGTGATAGATATTATCCAAAAGTGTAGCAAGCTGAAGTGGCAGTGGGCTGGCCATGTCTGTCGCAGAACCAACGAGCGTTGGAGTTGACAGGTTCTCGAATGGAGACCATGTCTTGGCAAACGTAGTGTAGGACGCCCCCCAGCCAGATGGTCAGATGACCTAAAGAAGATAGCGGGTAGTGGCTGGATGAAAACAGCGGAGGATCGTGCAAAGTGGCGCACCTTGGGGGAGGCCTATGTTCGGCAGTGGACTGCAATAGGCTGATATGATGATGATGATGTTTGTGTATCCGTCTGTGGTATCGTAGCTCCCAAACGGATGAACCGATTTTCGTTTAGTTTTTTTTTTGTGTTATAGATAATTTTATCCCAAATGTTCTTAACCATGTTACATGAAAATCTGTTCAGCCGTTTAAAAGTTATAAGCAATCAAATTTAGAGGCGGGGGTTCATTTTTTTAAAATTTAGGGGTTATTATTTAATAGTACATTGTTACTTTAGGGGTGAAAGCAACTTATTTAAGTCCCGAGACGAGGTTTGGCGACCGAGCGTAGCGAGGGAGCTAATAGTTCGAGGGACTAAATAAGTGTTTTGCCCGAGGTAAACACTGTGCTTTTCATTACGAATAAAAAAATAAACGCTACACACTCAAAGGCCCACACTAAGGTTTTCCCTTGTGTCGTGGGTCCCTCGGAACATACATAAAGACAGACACAAACACCCATGACCCGAGAACAAACATCTGCTTTTTACACAAATATTTGCCCCTGCTGGGAATCGAACCCAGGACCCGCCGATCAAGAGGCAGCGCCGCTACCACTCGACCAAACCGGCCGACAAAGAAAGTAAAAATAAAAACATGAATAAGCTGAACTCATTGTAAAAGTTACAAAACTCTACAACTCGAAAAAACAAACTAAGATCGGAATGCCACTATGCCTATTATGTTTTTTTTTTGTGGCTGGCCAGCTATTCAGCCAACATTTTTCATTTTTAATCGTTGAAAAAAATGGTAAAAATTTTGGAAAAATCTATGTTATTTTAAAGAAATTGCTAAAATTAAATTATTGTAAAGTCATTTAAAATAGGATTCTTTAATCTTTTAATCATTTCATTTAGTTATTTCAATTTAACATCGCAATGTAATAGAGTGGCTGTATAGGAAGTTGGAACATGTTTTTTTAATATTAATTTGACAGCTGTCAGTTGAAAGCTATTTTCCTCTCCCTAAGCCTGAAAAATATTACTTTCAAGCCGCTCCGTAGGCAACTTCAGACTTACTTTCTGAGTATGAGTAATGAAAATTAAATTTCTTACCCACTGCTTACTGGACCACGCCATAATAGTGTTTTAGACCTTATCGCGAAGCAGCGGGAGTCAAAAATTTTTGTTACATCTTTTTATTCCAAATGAACTTGATATCTGTCTTTAGTACTTATGAAACGCGGTAGAATATCGATACCGCGTTTTAGAATACACGCTGTGCCATCTAGCGGCATTTGAAGTGCAACTTCTTATTTGTAATGCGTCGCGGCCTGATTTAATCACTTCACGACATGATGTACTAGTTTTCCTCAAACGGCTGTACCAATTTTGATAAAATTTGGTATGGAGATAGCTGACTCCCTGGATTAACACATAGGCTACATAATTTTCCCAAATTCAAACGGTAACGAAGTCAAGGGCGGAAAGCTAGTGAAAATCTATTTTTGCAACTTGTCTATACTAATATTATAAAGAGGAAAGATTTGTTTGTTTGTTTGTTTGTTTGTTTGTTTGCATTGAATAGGCTCCGAAACTACTGGACCGATTTGAAAAATTCTTTCACCATTAGAAAGCTACATTATCCCCGATGGACATAGGCTATATTATATTTTCAAAAAAATTAGGGATCCTTACTGAAACTCAAATAATGTAACCCAAGGTGTAAAAAAATTACCTAAAATATTCTTTACATTGCGTGCGCTGCGTAAACTATTGACGATAGAATAAAATAATGTACTACGACTTTGCAGAACACATAAATATTTACAAAAATTGTCGCGACAGCATATGTGTAACTATTATAGTTATGCCACAATATGGTGTTCTTTTATTTTAAAAATTTAATTGAAATGCCGCCCGTTATAAAATGCTCTTTATTTGTATCTTGGTATTAATCCTTATCAAAATAAATTACTTCATATTCAAGACTGCTTCAATATCCTTATACAACTTTTTGAATTATGCAATTCGGACATTCCATTCAAAAGATATCACGAGTTTAAAAATGTAAGTATTAGAAAAAAGTTTCGTGGTCGCCGCTCATCCTGCTCAGCTAGCTAGCTAGGCAGCACCTTATGCGATGTAGGCGTCACTGGGGTACGGGCCGCACGGGCCCCCAGTCAGTATCAATAAATAAATAAAAAACTTCAGAAAGTTTAATAAATGTTATAAAATCGATCAATATCTATAGTTGTGTATGCTGTATGACAGCAATGCAGACTGCTTTTCCAGTCTCGGTGGACATTCCCTCTACTGGTAATTTAGGTCCGTATTACCTAAATTACCAAGCTTGATCTATACTTAAGTATTGATTGTCTCTTTCTTTCACTATCAAAATGACAAAGACGACTGCTGCTTAAGTATAGATCAGTCTGAGTCGCGTTCTATAATACGGACCTTAGATGCACATTGCATAAGTGCTCAGAGCATTTCAAGCAATTAGAATACCCTCTTCGTATATGACAAATACTTCAATAAGGCTACCTATATGCTATTTTAGGTTTCAAACATTTATTTATTCATAACTTAATTGAAAGACTTAAATTTAATATCTTAGGTAATAAGCATAGCCAAATTTAGATTACTCTGGATTAGCAAATATGCGTCTGTTTAAAGGTGTTTTTATCCATAGATACATATAACAACAACACATAACAAACTTGACAAACTTTGTTACATATAACAAACTTGATTATTCTATTCAGCTTACGTCTTTAGTAAGTAAGTAATTCAAATCAAAAAGTTGTGTTTTTACAGCACCATTGTATTCTATGTATACCTTTCTGCAGCTTTCTATGTAGTACCTAGTACCTATCAATGTCAAGTGTATAAGATCTCAACTTTTATTTGTTTAGTTAGGAATCATCAAATTGGCGATGAACTTTACAGCACTAAGAAAGGATTTTTCTCAATTCTACCCCTAAGGGGGTAAAATGGGGGTTCAAAGTTTGTATGGAGAAAACAATTTTTTTGCACATTTTGACTCAAAACTTCGTCAAGATATACCTCGAAGCAAATAAACGGACACGTGTTTCGCTATTTTTCAAAAATCATCCCTAAAGGGTCAAGAATGAAACGGGTGACTAAAAGAGTTCTTTGCGCGAGCGAAGCCGCGGGAAAAAGCTAGTAGAAAAATAAATCGACGTACTACGAAACAATAAATCGCTGAATACATATTTATCGATCTTATTCTTAACAGTACATATTTTTTTTTACATTTTTGTTTTATCTGTCTTTCGCTTTCGCCTAAAACTTGTACCGCGAAGTTATTGGCGTAAGTTGATATCAGCCGGTTGCAATTAAATTTCTCGCCGTCACTGTTCAATTACATTTCCGAACTTTTTTATTTTTGAAGTGAAAACTTCTTTAGCGGCGTTGAGACTTTAAGTATGGAGAAAAAAATGTTAAACTTGCGATGAACTCGCGTCAGATGTCACGTGACCCTGATCGAAAATGCGTAGGATAGGATTGCCACCTTTTTTGAAGTGAAAACTTCTTTAGCAGCGTTGTGTACTTTGAAGTATGGGTGGAAACCCGGACGGATGGCAGCCCTATGGTAAAATTATCTCTGTGACAGATGTCAACGATTATTCGCACATAGTGCGCAAATACCGATAGACTATTTTACTGAATTGAAAGAGGACAGTTTGGTCGAGTGGAAAAGTTGCCAGATTGTAAGCAACAGGTCGAGGGTTCGAATCCTGAGAGAACAACATTAATTTCATATTTTCATTTCATTAAGGTTTTGTCCTGTATCCAGGAATATCCCGGATTTGAAGAGAAACACGAAATCACTTGCACACCGTTTAATCGTAGGCTACAGACTGCCCGCTTAAGTTATAAAAAGAGCGAGGGTAGGAATTTATAAAAATACCCACAACACAATATCCCTCCACCAATATTTTCAAAACATATATTAAAATAAATATAAGTACATTCAAAATTTGTACTTCGCATTCTTATTTCTAGTTGACCGAAGTGGTCGTTTTTGAATGTTCATTTCAGCAGGAGGTGCATCATGTACGACGTTTGGTGAAGTAGCGTGCGCCTCTGATCGTGAGGTAGTCGGTTCCCCCGGGTGAGAGTGTTGTATGGGTGAGGACGGGGGTTGTTGATAGCTGTCATGTGGCGAGTTCTCTTCTCCCATCGAGTGGTAGGACGTATCGCTATCCGAATCTGTCTGTCTGTCCCCTCCAGGCTCATTTCTCCCTGTGCGCTCCTTCTCACTTTCCGTTCCCATTTCTCCTCCTTCCTCGACGGTTGCGTCACCGTCACCAAACGTACTCACATCGTCAACATCATATGATGCCTCCACACCTCTGTACGGCACTAACTGATCTACATGTTTTTTTACAATTACTTCTGTTTCCGGTAAATATACATTGAACATCCGAGAACCGATTTTTTTTTGTATTGTACCTAATTTCCATGTGTGTTTATTTCCGTTGTTATAATATATTTTTACCAACACTTTATCGCCCGTTTTAAAATCAGTTCTTCGATGTCCTCTGTACTGCTCACTCTGTAAGATCTGTTGTTCACAAACATTATTCTTAGCTGTCTCCGACAACGACAATTTTGTTTCCAAATTATGTTTATATGATTTATCACATCATATAACAAATTATGTTATATGATGTCGTTAATTCCCTGAACCTGCAGCAAATCCAACCTACAACGTAACGGTCGCCCTAAAAATAACTGAGCAGGTGAAAACCCAGTAGTGCAGTGTGCTGTATTCCTGTAGTCAAATAAAAATTTATTAAGTCTACTTTGAATATGTTTTTGCGACTTGTCATCTTTTAAAATTATTTTTAAACCCTTTTTAACCGTTTTCACGCTATTCTCTGCTTGTCCGTTAGATTGTGGGTGGTATGGTGCCATGGTTATATGTTGAATTCCATTCAACATGTAAAAATCCTCTATTTGTTTTGAACAAAAAATTGTGGCATTGTCTGTAACTATCGTTTTTACTAATCCAAATCTACTAAATAAATCCCCTAACCGAACTATGACCGCTTCACTATCGGTGCTTGTCATCATGAAGCACTCCAGCCACTTGGAGTGTGCGTCCACCACGACGAGGAACTGCCTACCCTCCACGGTCAGCATGTCGAGGTGTACGCGCTCCCACGGCCGCGCGGGGTATGGCCACGGCGCTAGCGGCGAGCGAGGCGGACTATTACGTAATGTGTTGCATACACTACATGAACCTATTTTTTCCTTTATATGTTTATCTATGCTTGGCCACCACATACGCGATCTCGCTTCGGATTTAGTTTTGACCTCACCAAAATGTGAGGTATGCAACTCATTTAATCATTGTTCCCTATAAACGGACGGTATGACGATTTTATGGCCTCGTAGCAAACAGTCATTTTCCACCGATAGCTCGTGCCTACACTGGTAATACGGTTTTAGTCCTTCGCTCAAATTTTTGTTTGGCCAACCGTTTTTCACGTAACTAATAACCTCTTGTAATAACTTGTCACGCGTTAATTCTTGCCTTATACTTTGCAAGGTAACTGGCTTTAAAATTGAGTCTGTAATAAAATTTACGTACAAAGCACTATCCACGTCATTGTTTTTAAAATCATCAATTTTTTTACAAGGCATGGTAGTCCGTGATAAAAAATCTGCTACATTATTCTCAGTTTTAATGTATTCTATATTAAAGTTGTAAGCGGTTAAGAAAATAGCGTACCTTTGTAATCTATTGGCCGCCATCTCCGGTACTCCTTTTTTACTTCCAAAAATTGATAAAAGGGGCTTATGGTCCGTACGAAGTGTAAACGGTGTTGTGCGGCCATACAAGTAGTGATGAAATTTTTTTATAGCAAAAACAATGGCTGTCGCTTCTTTTTGTATTTGCGCATAGTTACGCTCCGGGGTGGTGAGCGAGCGCGACGCGTACGCGACCACCCGCTCGGTACCGTCGGGCTGCCTCTGCGCCAGCACCGCGCCGAGTCCCGAGGGACCCGCGTCCGCCGTCACCACTGTCGGCAAGTCCGACGAATAGTGCACGAGCACCCTCTCGCTAGCTAGCTCATTCTTAATTTTTTTAAATGCCTCTTCCTGTTCGTTACCCCACACCCATTTAATACCCTTTTTTAACAATAAATGTAATGGACTTAACACACTAGATGTATTGGGTACAAAACACCTGTAATAGTTAATCATCCCGAGAAATGATTTTAATTCGCTGACATTTTTTGGACTACCACACTTCAAAATTGCTTCTACCTTCTTTTTCGATTTATGTAAATCCTGTTTGTCAATTTTGAATCCTAAGTATTCGATTGACTCTTTAAATAGTTCACATTTATCCGGTCTTAAACGTAAACCCGCGTTCTGTAACCTACTTAGCACCTCTTCAAGCCTTTTTATGTGAATTTCCTTAGTTGGTCCCGTAATGCATAGGTCGTCCAAAAATGTACATATACCGTCTATACCTGCTAACAGTTGTTCAATTGTACGTTGGAAAATAAACGGAGCTATAGATACGAGTATACCGAATGCCAATCGATTGTACCTACATATACAAACCCTTGTGGGTATTAATACATGTTAAATATTTAGAATCGTCCAGTTCCAGTTGATTATACGCTCTAGATAGGTCTAGTTTTGTAAATTCCATGCCCCCGTGAAGTTTAGCGAATAAATCTTCTATACGCGGTAGTGGGTAATTGTCTGTACATAAAATTTTATTTAACGTCACTGAGAAATCTCCACATATCCGAATGTTACCGTCAGCGCGTAAAACCGGTACTATAGGTGTGGCGATTTCTGAATATTCCACTTTTTCTATAATTCCTAAGTCTAATAAACGTTGTAATTCACTTTCCACTTTCGGCTTTAAGGCTAATGGGACCGGGCGGTGTTTGAAAAATTTTAATTGTGAACCTGGCTTAATTTTAAGCGTGACCTTATGCTTACTAAATCTTCCTAACTCGTCTGTAAATAAATCCGAGTATTTTTGCTTAATATATCCTGCTACGTCTTGTCGTAAATGGTGTAGGTCCCCCGTGCGCAACTGTAAACCAAATTTACTTATAAAATCACGCCCTAATAACACCGGTTGATTGTGTGTATCAATTACGAATAAGGTTATCTGTTCCATGCGAGATTCAAAAGTTATCGGTATAACTATACAACCTATAGGCGATATCTTACTACCATTATAACAATTCAGCACTACATCACACGAGCGAAGACTTTGCTTCGAACTCAAGCAAGTTTTATAGGTATCATACGGCAAAACTGACACTGCACTACCGTTATCTATTTCGGTTAATATACTGACGCCGTCCATTGAGACCATTTGCCGCATAGGTTCCCCATTAACGCACTCAATATTAAATAAATTGAAATTACCTTTTATAGTGTCGTCGTCGTTGTCGTTCACAGCCAAGTAATAATTATTACTTTTTGCACTGGATTTACACATTCGCAAAAGATGTCCTTTTTGATTGCACTTCCTACAGGTATAATCCGCAAAACGGCACTTTTCTTTGGTATGGCTTTTGTATCCGCACACTTCACATTTCTTTGCACTAGCATTATTTCTTGTCGCTGCTGCCGCGGAACCGCTTGCGGAGCGCGCCACCGAGCCGCCGCCGCCGTCAGCTGTGCGCAGCGCGAACACGGGCTGCGCGGTCGCCGCCGCCGTCGGTGCTACGCCGCTCGACCCAGCTTGCAGCGCAAGCCGTGCGCATCGCACGCTTTGTGCGATTTCCAACGCTCGAACGAATGTTAACGTCTCGACATTTTCTGCAAACAACTTTTCCTTCTCCTTGGAAGGTTCCAAACCTAACACAAAACGATCTCTAAGCGCAGTTTCCAGTTCTGTTGATTTATAACCACAATGCTGCGCTAAACTTCGCACTCGCGCTGCCCATTCAGCCAAGTCTTCTCCACTTCGCTGCTGCGCCATGTTGAATTTCAAACGCTCACCGAATGTACTCTTTTTCGGTTTAAAATGAGCATCTAATATCTTCAACAGTTGGTCGTACTCCACAGTCTCCACAGCCGTTGGAAAAGCTAGGTCTCTTGCAACGCGTTTAGTATCTTCCACCAAAGTCGTGAGCAACAATGCACGTCGTTTCAATCTCGCCTTGTCGTTGTCTCGGGTGATGTCGTTCGCCGCACAGAACTGCTCGAACCGACTTTTATAAATGCTCCATTCCTGCACGCGGTGGTCGAAAGTGAGACTGCCGCCGAACATCGTCGTGCTTCCCGTGTTAGCCATCGTCGCCAATAATTGTCCTGTATCCAGGAATATCCCGGATTTGAAGAGAAACACGAAATCACTTGCACACCGTTTAATCGTCGGCTACAGACTGCCCGCTCAAGTTATAAAAAGAGCGAGATTAGGAATTTATAAAAATACCCACAACACAATAGGTTTATTAATATTTTAATTAAGGTTTTATGATAGCTCAGCTCACCCAGAAAATGCTTATATAATGTGAGCGAAGAATGAAAGAAAAAAACAACGGGTTGCACTCCGGGAGTGCCGGCAGAAGTGAAAACTTGAACATTAACTTTGTGCATTAATATGGAAGTAAAACAAAATACACAAAAAGAGTCCGTTATTTTCTCAGTATTCGATCCTTCGACGCCTCGCCTACGATCTACGATCTGATTTTCTTGAGTTAACTTCGTGGTTTTGAACCCTCGACCTGTTGCTTACAATCTGGCACCTTTTCCACTCGACCAAATTGACGATCGGTATTTGCGCGCTATGTGCGAATAATCGTTAACATCTGTCACATAGATAATTTTACCATAGGGCTGCCATCCGTCCGGGTTTCCACCCATACTTCAAAGTGCACAACGCTGCTAAAGAAGTTTTCACTTCAAAAAAGGTGGCAACCCTATCCTACGCATTTTCGATCATGGTCACGTGACATCTGACGCGAGTTTAACAATTTTCCCCCATACTAAAATACCACGAGTCAGATAGGTTGAGCTATTAGGGCGACCTCAAAAAAAAAACCCTAAGCTGATTTTTGGTATGGACGTTCCTACAGGTCCTAGAAGTAAGACCCTAGAGTTCCTCACATGGGGAGTGCCGGCGTCCCCCCCTCCCACCCCCCTAAAGGTCCCTTTTTCCAGTTATTGTTGTTTTATTCAAAAACTAAAGAAGCTAGATTCAAACTGTCAAAGAGTCAAATAATCTGTATTAAAATACCTATCGATTGATGTAATAATCATTCCCGTAGAGCCTTTAGTTATTATACTGTAAGTGTTCAAAGTCCAAAAAAAAATTCAAAATGCGTTTTTTCCTCAAAGTTTGCAATTTTCTCAAAAAACTGTGTGAGCTATGCCAAAGTTGTCTATGAACACATTGTTCCCTGTATATTAGTCTACAAAATGAGACCCTATTTTTGAAAATCGCAATATTATTTAAAAAGTTACAGTATTTTATCTGATGAAGTGAAATACAAAATTCGTAAATACATACAGAACGATACATGGCGGGGTACCTGATACCAAATTATCGGATATTTATGTTTTAGTAGGTACAGTAGTTATCCAATGTATCCATACCAAAATCATTGTTTTTAAAGTCACAGGTTTTCAACACTAAAACTCTACAAAGATATGAATAATACATTCTTATAAATTTCGTTATTGTCTCAGAAACTATTATTGTTTCAAAGAACACATTTACATTTAGGTACTTTTACGGAATTATTACATACGTATCTTCAAATAAGACCCTATTTGCTTCAAACGCCAAAAAAATAGAAAAGTAACAGAGATGTTTATTTTGAACGAAAAATAAAAAAAAATTAACATTCAAAAGTCACAGATCCACAGGATTGGGGTTGGAAAAAACGGGGAGAACGTTTGGAACCAGTCAGTACATTGCTCCCACCTGCCCCAGATCATCTATTAAATTTAATTACTTGTGGCTGTAAGAATGAGTGCGGAAATAGGTGTGAATGCAGGCGAGCTGGTATAAAATGCAGCATCATGTGTGCACGTTGCCGCGGTTCCTCGTGTGGCAATGTACCAAGTGAAGATGACATTAACGATTAAAAGCCTCTCTGCATTGACTTGTTGTTTTACAGTTTTATCCCGCGTTTTTACTACTGTAAAGCTTTTTCTTAGACTTGCAAGTATTTAGACTATGTTTTTTACTGGTAAACGCGAATATGATCTTAGTTAAATCAAGTAGTCCTGCAAAAAGTTTTTTTGTTTTGTTTAAACTTTGTTCAAGTATTGCGATAAAAGTGATGGCCCTATGATAATGATTCTTACACGGTTGAATAAGTAATTCAATACACAATACAATGACATTATATGATTAGTAATTATGCTATTGTTATTCCATATAATAATTTTTATTTACTACTGCCTATCTCATTACTGAGCATTTGGGTAAAAAATCATCTGTAACTTTTCTATTTCTTTAGCGATTTAAGTAAATAGGGTCTTGTTTTAAAGATACGTACATAATCATTCCAAAACATGTACATCATTTGAAACTTTTTATGTGCTTGTAATAGTTTTTCCGAAAATTACGAAATTCATATAAAAAAAAATAACAAAAAAACTTTGTAGAATTTAAGTATTAAACCTAGAGACTTTATAACAATGATTATTGTACATACATATTAGGTAATTACTGTAATTACTAACTAAAGTAAAATTTTTCGACATTTTAGTATTAGGTACATCATGTATCAATGTTATAAACTACTATGTATTTTAGAGCCATATTTTTCGTCACATAAAAAATAGTGTAACTCTTTTAATAATGGAGCGATTTTCAATAGGGTCTCATTTTGTAGATAAGTATATGGGGCACAATGTGTTCATAGACGACTTCTCCATAGATCGCATAATTTTCAGAGAAATATGCAAACTTTGAGGAAAAAAGCGCATTTTGCATTTTTTGTTAAAACTTTGTCCAAGTATTGTGACAAAAGTAATGGCTCTATGATAACGATTTTTATACGGTTGGATAGGTAATTTAATACACAATATAATGATATAATTACATTTGTAATTATGATATTTTTATTCCATGTAATAATTTTTTTTTACTACTACCTACCTCATTAGTGAGAAATTCGTAAAAAAAAACCATCTGTAACTTTTCTATTTCTCTGGCGATTGAAGTAAATAGGATCATATTTTAAAGATACGTACATAATCTATCCATAATTAATGTATTTGTTGAAACTTTTGATGTCCCTGTAATAGTTTTTACGAAAATCATAAAATTAATAACAAAAAAAAATATTTTTTCTTTTTAAAATTTTAGTATTGCAACTAGTAACATTATAACAGTGGTTTTTGTATGGACGCATTGGGTAATTACTGTTCTTACTAACTAAAATATTATAACTCGACATTTTAGTATTAAATACCCCATGTACCACTGTATTTAACTACTATGTAATTTGGAATCTTGTATTTTGTAAGATAAAAAATTCTGTAACTTTTTAAATAATATTGCGATTTTCAAAAATAGTGTCTCATTTTGTAGACTAATATATAAGGCACAATTTGTTCATAGACAACTTTGGCATAGCTCACACAGTTTTTTGAGAAAATTGCAAAGTTTGAGGAAAAAACGCATTTTGAATTTTTTTTCGGACTTTGATCAATCACAGTATAATTAATAAAGGCTCTACGAAAATGATTGTTACATCGATCGATAGGTATTTTAATACAAATTATTTGACTCTTTGACAGTTTGAGCCTAGCATGCTTAGATTTTGAATAAAACAACAATAACTGGAAAAAGGGACCTTTTGGGGGGTGGGAGGGGGGGACGCCGGCACTCCCCATGTGAGGAACTCTAGGATCTTACTTCTAGGACCTGTAGGAACGTACATACCAAAAACCAGCTTTGGGTTTTTTTTTTTGACCCTCAACCCTATCTGACCCGGCGTAAAAGTGCCTAACGCCGCTAAAGAAGTTTTCACTTCAAAAATTGACTTCTCATTTTAAACCAATCAGCTGTTCACTCCAGTTGTAAAGCGACACGATTTTTTTTGTCGACCCTGTTTTTTAGGAACAAGAACAGGGTGTCCTTGTTCTGTTTAGTGAATGTGAGAAATATTCGCTAACTATTTTAAAGTCACCCAATATATCTATAAAAAAAAAAAAAAAAAAAACGTTTATTTTACCATGCAGCACAACTCTACTGATAGGTTCCTCAAATCCTTACTAATATTATAAATTCGAAAGTAACTCTGTCTGTCTGTCTGTCCGTCTTTCACGCCTAAACTACTGAACCGATTTCGATGAAATTTGGTACAGAGATATATTAGAGCCTGGGAAAGGACATAGGCTACATTTTATCCTACAGTTGGGCACGATATAACCTGTAGTCCACGCGGACGTAGCCGCGGGCGGAAAGCTAATATTAAATAAATAAATAAACACTACACACTCAAAGGCCCGCACTAAGGTTTTCCCTTGTGTCGTGAGTCCCTTGGAACATACATAAAGACAAACTCAAACACCCATGACCCGAGAACAAACATCTGCTTTCCAACCTCGGCTCCGCCCGCGTGGACTACAGTTTATATCGTGCCCAACTGTGGGATAAAATGTAGCCCGTGTACTTTCCCAGGCTTCAAACTATCTCTTTAACAAATTTCATCAAAATCGGTTCAGTAGTTTAGGCGTGAAAGACGGACAGACAGACAGAGTTTTTTCGCATTTATAATATTAGTTAAGGACTAGAGGATGCCCGGAACTTCGTGGGGCTTTCTTATTCATAGTACCGTTAAGGGAACCTTTGTGCAAAATTTTAGCTTTCATTTATAATTTTCGATGCAAAGTAACAAAGTACACCGATTTGGTTGTGTAAAAATCTCGAAAAATTCATTTTTTTCAGCTATTCTTTGATTTTGAAGTGAAAACTTATTTAGCGGCTTGTGCACTTTTTGGATGGGTAAAAAACGTTAAACTCGCGTCAGGGTCACGTGACCCTGATCGAAAATTCATAAGACGGAGGGTGAAGTGAAAACTTCTTAGACCGCAAGGAAGTAATATATGCTCAAGTTTTCACTTCTGCCGGCACTCCCGGAGTGCAACCCGTTGTTTCTTTTTTTTCATGAAGGAGTAGTTATAGTATCAATACAGCTTAAAAAAGTTTTGTGTTTACTCTATATATTTGTAAGATTCCGCTTACAAAGCAAGAAAAACACCTCATTTCCACGGTGTTCAATCACAAACAGCTACAATCTGAATGGAGTCATTAGTCCACCGTGATAACAAAGTACCCGCAGTGCGGCTTTTTTCTTTCCCCTCTTTTCCTTAGGGACGAAAACATTAGTTTCTTAGATACATGAACCTTCCTTCAAAAATAGGTCAGTTGCTCGTTTTTAACCCCCAATAAAAAAGAGGGGTGTTTTAAGTCTGACGTGATGGGTAGAAAGAGGGCAAGAGAGGAATTGACTTTTAAGTATTTTATTTAAAGAAACGACAACGCTGTTTTGAAGTCACCAGAGATCTGTGTCAAAACGTAATAAAACAAGCCTTTTTGGCAAAAAGGAAGCGAAATGATTTTGATTATAGAATATCTAGCAAAAGGCATCCTAAATAGACGGCTAACGCGATAGGTTTATGACCTCTACGGTATCTTTGTATCTGTATGTCTGTGTATCTGTGTGTCTATCTGTGGCATCGTAGCTCCTAAACTAAAGTTGACGTAATCGAGATGGTTCTTAGCTATATTTTATGAAAAAAAAATGAAAATTGGTTCAACCGTTTAATAGTTATAAACAATTGAATTTCAGGGGTGATACAAAATAAAATCCGGTTCGGTCGAGTGGTAGTGACGCTGCCTCTTGATCGGCGGGGCCTGTGTTCGATTCCCAGTCGGGGCAAATATTTTATGTAAAAAGCAGATGTTTGTTCTCGGGTCATGGGTGTTTGTGTCTGTCTTTGTGTGTTCCAAGGGACCCACGACACAAGGGAAAACCTTAATGTGGGCCTTTGAGTGTGAAGCGTTTTTTTCTTTCTTTCTTTCTTTTCTTTAAAAAATCTGTCCTCTTTATAATATTGTTTTTATGGTATAGAAGTTGCAAAAACAGTGCCTACGAATAAAAACAAGTCAACTGAGCAAAAGGGTTTTTTAGGTTTACGAATTCATAGTTTGATATTGGTTCACCGATTTATTGTGGCTTCTCTCTTGGGTTCTTTCACTTCCCAAGCGGAAGGCAGACTAAACCCTCGCGTCTTAGTTGATGACATCAGACCCTGACTTCCGTAGAAGACAGCGAATCATGACACCTCCTGACTTGAGGATCAAGTTCACCTCCCTCCCGCTCATTGCGTAAGATTCCAGACCACAGAACGGTATCCATAGTCCAGACAGTCTGCGGAGGCCAAACTGTCACCCAAGGAGAGGATTCAGGATTTGTTAGTATCCAAGGATGTTAGCGGCCCCGCAGACCACCAAGACCGGGGTCGTTGAGTGGTAAGCAACCGAACGGTTCGGTAAGTGGAGACTCCCAAGAGAGATCCGATTAGTTAGAACTACAATTTGCTTATATACTAGCGAACAGAGAAACTTTAATACCGCGTTGTAGGACTTTGCTGGATTTCTCCTTATTTAAACCAGATTGAAGGTTGATTCTTTACAGGATATTACGTTAAGTAGATATATATCGGAATCCGTAGTCAGGCGGAAGTTTTATCAACAAATAATGATGCTTTTCCTGGAAATGAATAAGGAATTTTAAACTTAGAAACCATCATTGCGTTCTCTTCTATGATTGGTTAATAGCTGATAAACGTCACTAATTGTCAAAACTGTTGTAAGGGTTATTTTACATGGTTACATTTTTATATCATGCAGTCCATAGCAGTACTATTATTTATTCTGTGCCACAGCCCAAACAAGACATAAAACGAAGTTTGTCGACGTCGCGTCGTTTGATTACTATTTTATTATTGTTATTTTTTATCAGCTCATATAGTGTCTTTTTTTTATCATTTGTGAAGAATGTCGGTAGTCTCAGGGCTAGGGAGTCGGTCTCGTAAGTGAAAGTTACCGAGTTCGATCCCTAGTGAAGTCATACACAGACAGCGTCTTAAAAACCGATACCACCGGCGCTATTTTACTACCATTAAGGTGGTATCGGTGAATTTATCCAGAGATAACCTACGAATAATGGTAGGTATCTTCACGAGCCACTGTGCTTTGAATAAACACCTATTCGTAGTCCACGCCACCGACAGCCCCCTCTGCAGGGGTTGCCTAGAGGTTGATGAAACAGTCGCCCATGTATGAGCGCGGCAGAACACCGGGCAAAATTCCTCGCAGATACGAGGTCGCTCCGTGAAGCCTGCGAAATCCTCAGGAGGATTCTGAGCTTCTTGGCGGAGCTGAGGTGGCTGAATTACCCACTGACCAACACGCATAATGGGCCACATTAGAGCCTAAATGCGAAAACTGGAGCCTAAATCACTAATCACTGAGGTATCGGTTTCTATGAGGCTGTCTGCACCAATGACCTGTTTCCTGAGTAATGTATGTTAGTTGTAAACTAACCGATGCTCTCACGGTGAGGCAACCTGCACATTCTGGAGACAGAATGTGTAATCATGGTCCAATTCGATCAGGTTCCCCTATTAGGTTCCCTGGGTCGCGGAGATCAAATGACAGATATTTGTTAGTAAGTTTGTGATCAAAAATAACTAACAAATATCTTGATACGGTAAGCTTTCATGCAAACAAAACCGCATCATTATCGGTCTAATGATGCCACAGACAGATACGTAAACACACTTTAAACTTATAAGACCCGTTATTTGTCGGGGCTAAAAAAATGCTGAAGTCTAATATTTTAAATATTTTCTCACTAGGATATAAATAGCAATAATTTTGATTTATTTTTGTATACCTTGTGCATATAGCTTTACCGGAGTAATGATAAAACTCAAATATTATTTAGTAGAACTTTAAAGATGTTGTAATAAGGATCAGTTTGAAACGAAAAATTCTAACTTTAGGAACGTGACGACAGTGGCCCATTATTTGGATAGTTCCTGTGATAAGGAATACTAGGATAAGCGATGTTTTGTTTCATTAAGATTACATTGTTGCCTCTATTTTCTAACCTATGACTGATTTTATTTAGTTTAGTTTTTAATTTTAAAAATGTTGTTTACCTAGTCCGAAATTAGAGTATCTTTTTTTTTTAACGCTACTCGCTCAAAAACCCACACTAAGCTTTTCCCTTGTGTCGTCGGGCCCATGGAACATACACAAACACGAACACCCAATGACTTATGAACAAACATCTGCTTTCAATTTAAAATTTTTACCTCGACCGAGAATATCTCAGGATATGGGTCTATCAAGAGGCAGCGACACTACCTCTCGACCAAAGCGGCCGAAAAAATGCCAAAGTAGTCTGTCTGTCTGACCTTTTCAAGCCTAAATCGCTGAACTAATGTCGGCGGGTCCTGGGTTCGATACCCAGTCGGGGCAAACATTTGTGTAAAAAGCAGATGTTTGTTCTCGGGTCATGGGTGTTTGTGTTTGTCTTTATGTGTGTTCCAAGGGACCCACGACACAAGGGAAAACCTTAGTGTGGGACTTTGAGTGTGTAGCGTTTATTATTATTATTAATGTTGGATGCCTGGAAGAGATCGCAGCTTAGATCGCTCTTGCATACATTAACTTTAGAGCTTTCTTTGGATATGTTTTCTTATATGTAATTTGCAATTAAGTTTTTTTGTCTATCTAATATAATTTTGATGAATTTTGGTATAGGATCAAATTGAAACTTGGAGGAAGACGTAGGTAAACGGCCGCCATGTTGTATACTAAGTTATATGTAATATGTCTTGTGTTTTGTATTTTTGTGTACGAATAAATTATATTATAGTTAACGAGATATATTAATTTTAGATAAGTTTTATTCAGCTAGTTAAAGTACATCAATACTCCAAATTAAAGCATCGAGTTCTTTCGAATTTGAACCTTATCACTAGCAGACAAGAGACATACTTAAATGATACTTAATTCAGGGAACAGACTATACTTACTTATTTTGTTTACTAACTGTAATATATAGGTTGAGCTAATTTTAAGTCAGAAAAAAATATGTAATCTAAAAAAGGGAAATAATCTTTATACATGAAAGACGATGGCGTGAAGAAAGCATCTGTAATACATATTAATTTTAATACCATGGAAATTTTATTCAACATATGACGTCATACCACGCTCCACCATGTTATACCATTATTTTACTGACAGATACGTCCACAGACCTATATCGAGATAGACAGTAAAAATTTACCTACCTTGCGTGTAAAAAGTGTGATCTACGGTCACAGTTTTGTCCGAGTCAGTCCGCTTGAGAGCTATGCCGTAAATGATAATCGATTTTAATCGGATTCACATTACTGTTTTACTTAATTAAGCGCCTTTGAATCGTTTCCGCGCGGTCTTGATTTCCCATGACTAAATCTCGCCCGTGACGTCATTTTAGGTACGAAAAATTCGACACGCTAGGTTCTCATACAGTTTGAAGCGCTCTTTTCGTCTATCTCGATATAGGTCTGTGGATACGTCACTCAATGTGTTTGACTTTCAAATTATGGGTTACCTATCTGTTCTGTGGTACTATTTCTGGGTTCATTTTGTGGAGACTTATTCATTTTTAAAGTAACACTAGCTGATGCCCGCAACTTCGTTTGCGTGTTAATTTAGATTTTTACATACAAAAGTTTTTTCCCGCTAACTCCCGTTCCCGTGGGAATTTTGCAATATCCTGTTGCAACTAAGCTTTAAGTTTACTAAGATACCTGCGTGCCAAATTTCAAGCGTCTAACTTATTGTAAGCGGTTTAGATTTTTCATACAAAAGGATTTTCCCGCTACTTTCCGTTCCCGTGGGAATTTCAGGAATTCCTTTCTTAGTGCACCTCTACGGTACCTAAGCTACGTCCCTTCCAAATTTCAAGTGCCTACGTTTAGCCGTTTAGGCTGTGCGTTGATATGTCAGTCAGTCAGTCAGTCAGTTTCTCCTTTAATATATTTAGATTTAGGTGAAGTAAAACGAAGGGTGTAAATAGTGGCTTTCCGCCTGGTACTTAAACACTCACAAACTTTCGCATATTAGGATACTAGCTAGCCGACCGGGGCCTCGTTCCCGTGGGAATTTACGAAAATTATGTAGCCTATGTGTTAATCCAGGGTATCAGCTACCTCCATACCATATTTTATGAAAATTGGTACAGCCGTTTGAGCGTGAAAGAGCAACAAACATCCATACGTCCATACATACAAACTTTTGCGTTTGTAATATTAGAAGGATCTGTTATGTGGCATAATTGTTGGATTCATTTTGTGGGGATTTATTCATTTTTAAAGTTACTATATGATAAAGTAAAACATATTGTGTACCTACTGGTTTTTCACCCGCTGCTTAAACACTTGCAAACTTTCGCGTCTACTTCTATACTGATATTATATAAAGAGGAAAGATTTGATTGTTTGTTTGCATTGAATAGGCTCCGAAACTACTGGACCGATTAAAAAAAATCTTTCACCATTAGAATCCTACATTATTCGTGATGAACAAATGGTACATATTTTCTCGAATTCCCACGGAAACGAAGACCCGGGCGGAAAGCTAGTTAATATTATAAACGCGAAAGTATGTAGTTACACGGATGAATGGATGATTGTTCCTCTTTCTCGCAAAAACTAATGAATGGATTTGAATAAAACTTTACACTAATATAGTTTAAACATCAGAATAAAACATAGGCTAAATTCCCACGGAATAAGCTAGTTAAGATATATAACAATGTTGTCTTTTTGTTACAGGTAAGTGGAAAATCTAAGCAGAACAGAACTCCATAGAGGAGTGCCTTACAAGGTACTAACTCATTTTTTTTGCTTATAACTTTTAAATGGCTCAACTATTTTTGATTAAATGTAGCTAAAAACCATCTCGATTACTTCAGCCTTTAAACAAAAAAACCGCATCAAAATCGGTCCATTCGTTTAGTAGCTACGATGTCACAGACAGACACACAAATACTAAGATATATGCACTCTTTTTTTTGGGCGTCATAAACAAACACATTAAATAAAAAATATTAAAACACAAAACAGATAATCTAAGTAAGTATTTAAAAAACGCGCACTCTGAATATGTACGCCAAATATAGACCAAAATAATGATACCGGAAATCTCTTAATATTTTAAGACTACTTATTTGCCTTCTATAAAATTTATTGTAGTACTGTAGATATCTGGACAGACTTTATTGCTCTGGATTGCAGTTATAAAACTTTTACATCTTATATTCATAATTTTTTAATTTATTTTCGTTTAATAAATATAGTTGTGTGTAAAATTGTGACATTTATCTATAACTTATTCTTTTTTTATTATAAACTTACATGTCAAAAAATTTAAAAATAAACATGTGTTAAAATAACACATTTTGTCGAGACCCCCTCTCGCTCGTGCCTACTCGCCCAAAGGTCCCCATTACGCTGGCGGCGTTTCCTCGCTGTATCGCCAGCGATATCCTTTGAGCGAGATAATATCCCGCCCGAGGATCCCCACCATTCGCCTGCAGACGGCGACCGATTTCGCGGACGAAGATTTTTGCGTCTGCTCCCCATGTTCCCATTGTTTCGACCGCAAACGGTACAAACTCATACGCTGGTTCCAGGCTGGCGTATTTCACTCGTTTTCTCTGGGCTACTGTCTCCGCAGCTGCACCCGCTGTTCTTTGAGTACCTGGAAGGTGTGACTGTGCAAAGGTGCAGGCACACGTAGCATCCCAGATGAGGCTACGACCTTTCTGCCATGGAACCAGTGTGAGACTGTCGGGCCTTTTGCCGTCGTTTCGGGAAAGGCCGGGGGGCTCCAGAACACAGGGGACGTTTGCCGCTGTTATAGCCCTTTTAATCACATCGTTGATGGCGTGATGCCGGGGTCGCCTGCCAGCACATAGTCTACAGCTAAGACCATGGCGCCCATCCACCCCCACCATCACGCCACAAACACAACGATGAGGCTCACAAACAGTACTTCCTATTCTGAGAGCCACAGCAACTCTAAGAGAGTCGTTATCTAGTTGCGTGCCCATGTGTGGAGAAGGCAAGGCATGCAACCAGACACCCGACTCAGTAGCAGATACGGCTCGCAGGCGGGCTAATTCTGCCCCGGTGGCACTATCCAGTAAACCAGTATAAGTTGTTTTCGATGCTACTTCATCCCAACTTTTTTGGCATTCTGGTTTACTAGGTACAGCACCTCCTGGACACATCCCCTTCCAAATGTTCATGGCCTCGGACGCAAAACGTATGCGGACGTCTTCCCCGTCGAGTTTGAGGATACGAGAAACTAACCCCACTACACCATGAGGCGAAGCCAAGAACGCTATCGGGCCTACATCGCATAACCGACGCACACCCAAACCGCCATAACACACCGGCAGGCCAGCCTGACACCACTGGTTGTCATCGAGACTGATGTTCAGAATTTCCTCAAGAGTCTGTCTCAGAGTGTTATCGAAGCGTGAGACCTCTTGAGGAAATAGCCACGTCGGGGCTGTCCTTACCGTGTATGTTAGTTTCATAGTTTGTATTTTATTTTATTTTATTGTAATTCGGTAAAATTCGTGTTTCCAAAAAACAAAAAAAAAACAGTAAAAAGTATGACTGTTATTCTAAATTTAAATTATTATCGACGATAAATCGATTAAGGACTAATGGCAGTTAAATCGATTGTTGTTCTAAGTTTTAATTATTATCGACGATAATAAAAGAAATGAATCAGTAACAGAAACGAAAACTAAAAACTATAAAGCACGTAGCTTTATAAATAAATCAACGATTTCCGAAACACAACAAGAAGTTAGAAGCATTTTTATTGATCCATTTTAATTTCATTTTTGACAGTGCATATTTGTTGATCATCCATAAATTACGTCACACGTTAAGGGGAGGGGAGGGGGCCGACAAAGTGTGACATTGTGTGACAAGGGGGAGGGAAGGGTCACAATTTTCGTGACGTCACATTTTAAAATGTTTTATAAGTATCAAAACGTGTTAACTACGAGTATTAAAGACAAACTTAACCTCCTCAGTCCCAACCCAAGC
Source organism: Aproaerema taeniolella (assembly GCA_949987775.1). Classification (NCBI taxonomy): domain Eukaryota; kingdom Metazoa; phylum Arthropoda; class Insecta; order Lepidoptera; family Gelechiidae; genus Aproaerema; species Aproaerema taeniolella. Next base: position 4,554,131 of record OX465246.1, on the reverse strand, counting down.
ACTCTTTTTACGTTTTTACTTTGTTTGAGACTATGAGTTTTGAGTTCCCAAAAAAAAAACTAATACTAAGTACTGCTTTTATTAAAAAAATACAAAAAATTGAAAATATGCAAAATATGTGACGTCACGCTAGGGAGGGGGGAGCCTTACAAACAAAGAGGGGGAGGGGGTCAAAAAATCATGAAATTTGTGTGACGTAATTTATGGATGGCCCCTAAGTGGGACGCGAGTGTTTTCTGTATGCCTCCGGTCCGTTACAGCCAATCTCAAAATGCATATTTTTAGTACGACATGATCACACAACGACTGATACCAAAACAACTTACTTTCAAAACGAAGTTGTCCCATAATGACTGAAATTCAAAATGTGATGTTTTCAGCATGAGCCCATCTACAAAATATACATCTACTGATGTTGCACGATTTTTCATACAAAAGAGGCCTGTTTAAGAAGCTATAAAAGCATACTCGAGATACATGGAGGGCTATAATTTTCAGACCAGTAAGTGCTAAACTTGAATTTTCAATTCTAGTCAGTAAATTTTGTTTTACTTGAAATTTGTGAAAACGTGACAAAAATGAAGAAAAAATTGCGTAAATTCGACCACTTTCATAAAATAAAAAAAGCAGACAAAAAGTGCATTTTCGTTTTCGTTTCCGTCACTTTTTCACAAATTTCAAGTAAAACCAAAATCCATCATCTAGAATTGAAAATTCAGGTTTAGCACTTGCTCGTCTGAAAATTATAGCCCTCCATGTATCTCGAGTATGCTATTATAGCTTCTCAAAGAGACCTCTTTTGTATGAAAAATCGTGCAATATCCCTAGACCGTGTTGATGTGTGTATTAGGTATCAACCTATCACCTCTATACTCATGTTGAATTTGGTCACAATTTGGTGTCAAGTGGTTCTAGAACTACATGACGTTCTGCCTACCCCGAATCGGATTACAGGCGTGAGTGTATGTAAGTATATTTTTTTGAGTCTCTCAAAAAATCCTGTTACACAATTATCAACTTAAACCGTAGCAATCATAAACCGAACAGCCGCAATTAGTCATGCCATTGTTTTTTTTTAATTTCATTATTTCCTTAACACAAGATATCAGGTCATAATTGTTGTTTTTTAATTATAACTTGAGGCCGGCCTTGCATTGTTAAAATAATGCATTAAGATCTGAATCTAGTAAAAAAAAATGTTTGCATTTATGTCAGAATTTTATCTAGATCTGTGTTTTTTTACGTTTATTCTTTCTATAACTCTAAAATTAAAAATTTTGTAAAACTCCTGACTTCGATTGCTTATAACTTTCAAACTGCTGAACTGATTTTGATCAAATAAAGCTATGAATCACTTTGTTTACGACACGACAGCTTTCAAACACAAAACCGCATCGAAATCATCCACTTTACGAGAAAACGTATGACTTAGTACAGTACTTATTTAGTTTGTAAGTATTTTTGAGTAGTAAGTAGTTTGTGATGATAGCCCAGTTGGTAATGAGCCAGACTTGTAATCCGAAGGTCGTGGGTTCAAATCCTGGTGCGGGCCTGGACCACTAAATTCGTCTTTTCGGATTTATGTACGGATTTCTAATTATCACTTGCTCAACGTGAAGGAAAACATCGTGATGAAACCCGCCCGTCCAAGAAAAATTTCGAAAGACGAGCGGTCTACCAACCCGCATTGGGCCAGCGTGGTAGACTATGGCCTAAATCCATAGTCTACCACTATGGACTTAGGCCATTAATAAATAAATAAAAAGTTATGTAATTGTTTTGAGGAAAACCCAACGTACTGCGCAAAATATTGCGGAATTGCACCTGTTTCAAATATAAATTCAGATAAAAAAACAGGATACATCAAACCAAAACGTCTGCATCGTATTTCCTACTAAAATTCATTACAACTATTTTATTCATACAAGGTTGTTTTGCGGTTTTAAAACGAATATTACCTATAAAATTGTCCAAATAAACCGCAAAACCAAGTCCGTCTTCCTAACTTATTGATGCAATTTTTAAGACCGCTTTTCAACCGACTTCAAAAAAGGAGGAGGGTCTCACTCAATTCGACTGCATGTTTTTTTTTGTATGATTTTCAAAATTCTTTTTTTTGTTCGACAGAGTATACCCCTAAAGTGGTCCCATATTAATTTTATCAAAAATGATTCAGTGCTTTTAAAAAATAAACGACATTTAAACAAAAAAACATCATCTAAATTAACGAACGACATTTGGTTGTAGAATGACATCTGCTAATAGGCATTGTAATCCGCGAAAAATAGGAAAAATGAGGAATAAATCACGTAGTTTTAAAAGTTGCAGGATTATGTAGTGTAGCTCCCCTGAATGTTACTTAATGAAGTCCTCTCGATTATATTTAAGTGCGGGACTTACCCTTACACAAACCTGAAACTAATGGAACTTTACATTCCTATTTTGACACTAGTTATCTACTTTGTACCAACAATTGTTGGGATTGAAGTCGGTGCCTCATACGTTTTTAACGTGGAAAATTATGTATGTCAAGTAAAACCTTTCAGAGTTATAATATAATCTTTACAAATCCTTCAAAAATTAAAAAAAGTATTATAAAACTAGAGATAGAATACTTCTTACAAAAGAACTTTGCAAGACTGGATTTTACCAACTAGTGTGCAAATGTGACTATCGCTTCGCAGGGATGTCATTCAGGCGATCTTTAACTAGAGGATAATTAACCCTTCTATTATTATAAATGCGAAAGTAACTCTGTATTGCTGTCTGTTATGCTTTCAATCCTAAACTACTAAACCGATTTTGATAAAATTTGGTACAAAGATTGATTAAACCTTGGGAATGGACGTAAGCTACATTTTATTCCACAGCTGGGTACGATTTAACTTGTAGCTAGTTATTCATACAAGCTTGAATGTAGTTTCCCTGTCCGTCTGTTTGTCTACAATCAAAATCTCGTTTTATTTTCCAATAAAACCAAATTTTTCTACCATCAATATCAAAGACAGCCGCAGGCATATTATACTCATTACATCAACCTTATAAATTGACGGACTTTTCATTCAAAGTGATTTCCTCCAAGTTATTACTCAGTGCTTATTAAAATTATTATAAATCTTTTGACCTTGTTTCAAGGTCTCTATACGTATGGTAACTTTAATTAATTTATAATAGTTAGTTTTGAACGTTCCGAAGATACTTTAAATTAAAGAAGGTACGTATTGCGTCATTAAACAAATTCACAAATCTTGCCTCTTATTCTGAAGCATTATTTTTAACCCCTGCAAAAAAGTGGGTGTTATAGTTTGATGTGTGTTTGTTACTTCATCACGTTCAAACGACTAGAACAATTTTGATTAAACTTGACTAGAGGCAGCTAACACCCTGGATTACACATAGGCTACATAATTTTCCCAAATTCTCAAAGGAACGAAGTCCAGGGCGGATATCTAGTACTGCATGAAAGTTAAAAGGAATGACTGTACGATAAATTATCACAACAACCTAAGACGAGACAGTTTACAAATATAGACTAAACAAATTAGTAAGCTCATCTCATATGTTATGAAACCATTACGTAAATAAAGTTGTCGTTTGAACAATAGTTTACAATTGTAAACAGTACACGTAATACTCTAGTAATTTATTGTAATCTTCTTCTTAGCGAATCGACCGCAAGTAATTACTCAATACTTTAGTTGCTTTTTCACATTACTTAGAAAAGTCTTAAAAAATAAAAAGTGTTAAATGCGAAACCCTGCTAGGGCCCAGGAAACTTAGGAATTAGATGCTACGTGAGCATACACATTTATAAATTTCCTTAGGTACAATTTACATCAAATTTCCTTAGGTACGGGTTCTGTGTTCGATTCCCAGTCGGAGCAAATATTTCTGTAAAAAGCAGAAGTTTGTTCTCGGGTCGTGGGTATTTGTATTTGTCTTTATGTATGTTCCTAGGGACCCACAACTCAAGGGAAAATCTTAGTGTGGGCCTTTGAGTGTGTAGCGTTTAGTTATTTATTTATTTCAATCCTTTGTTATTTATTTACTACTTTGTATTTGTATTTAATTTAGTGGCAATAGTGTAAAGTATTGTGCTAATAACAATATTGTATAACTATGAAAAAATTACATAAATGGTATAAGTATTTTCGTATTGATGTGGTCTTACTGTTTATGTATGATTTTGATTATTTATTTGAATTATATGAAATTGGTGTTTTTTCCCAGTTATGTTTTTTGTCTTACTTTTTTCGATGCAGCAGCTATTTCCAGATTTATTTTTTATTTGAATATTTGGTTAAACTATTGTGAATTTGAGTACAATCAGTACATTTTTGATTTGGATTTTTTCTGATGATCAAGTTTAAATACAGCTCATTTGACTGGAAATCCGTTTTAATGCTAATTCTTGTTCTAATTTTCTCTCTATTGAAACTTTTAGTACATGCCAACATGCCATTTTGCCTACCCCAAAGGGGATTGTAAGCGTGAGTGTATGGATGCATATATAGACGCATGAATTAATATTTACCCCTGTACTAAGCAGTACCCGAAAAACGTCTGCGTTTATATTACAATTACCATAATATTTACGAAGTGAAAACAGTGTGTATATGTCGGAAAGCACAGATTTCATAACCTCTGACATTTGTAATTACACTGCTTGTTACATTTTACCCTCTGAAACAGCACCCTTCTACCCCCGAAACATACTTCCGTCACGGTCGGAGTATTAGCATAATATTACCATTAATCCGTGCCATGTTGCCTTTTCAGGGTTCCCTTTCAAAAAAATGTTTGTGGCTAAAAACCGTTCTGTAATATTGATTGTTGTCAATGTCTACTCATTCTATGACTTGGAGTTCAAAAGTTAAAAGTCAAGTAACCTAATGTTTTCTGACCCGAATAAAGCCACAGAAAAAAGTTCAGCTTTGACAGCTATCAATTTGAAGGTCTTATGGAACAAGTAAACATGTATTTGCGTAATATTTGGCTACGTTTTATCGCAAAAATGTATTTGTCCTGGTAAAGTCGCACCTTGAACGCTAGTTTGGAGGTTCTCTTTATTGATTTTGAATTAATCTTTTATTATTCGATAGTATGGAACTCCATTATTTTTTCCATCTTCCTTTCCTTATCGTGTAGGTATAGTCAAGTGTATGGCGAACTTGACTAACCCTAGTATCAGATTTTATACCGGCCATATGGCCTTTGACTTGGTATAAAGACTGCACTCAATCGACAACAACTGCGACGGTAATGCTCCTGATAGAACCTTCAGGTTCCCTGCCTCTATCTACGTCAATTAAACTCAATGTTCGTTTCCTGGAAAAGTTTCTTTGAGAAAGTTACTCAAAACCATTGACTGTACTTTCTTTGACTTGTACAAAGCATGTACTTTCAGTATTCGGAAGCGTTTCCCTTACACCCTGTTTACGATCGACGGACGGCCGATAATTGATACTACCTATTACTGTCATCTGTATTGCGTAAGACAGGGGATGTGCTAACATTCAACGCTTCGAAATTTTGTTCATAAAGAGTACAGAGCCCCTGATCGGCGAGCACCACTGGGCTATATACGACCGCTTGTTTTTCCATATACGGAACACTACTCATATTTTTCGCAAGTCACACACGAGCACCAATTTTTGTCTCGGACACGTCAACGAATTTCTCGCCACGCGTAGCAGAAGCCGTGACGTAATCATTGTGGAAGATTAATGGCCGGCTTACTTTAGCGTTCAAATCCATTGCTAGGTCGAAACATATTTAATACGTTCGATTCCTGGTCGGGACTGAGGTCTGAGCCCTTATGTAAAATTTCTTCTCGCTTAAATAATTTTATTTAATATTTAAAATGTATTAAATTGTTCTTAACTGTATGTTGACAAAATCTGCCGTCTACTTACCACCCACCGTTGTTCTACAGTTGAAATCATTCCGAAGTTGACATATGGGGAGACTTTACATTAGTTAGCCAAACTTTAGGGGTATTAAATTAAACAACTTTGCTCAAGAAACCAATATGAAATTCTCAAAAAAAAAATTGCCGTCCAATATAAAGGCAAATCAACTGATCGCAAAAGTCCACCGAAGTCCTACGCCAAACAGCTTGCTGTGTTCCGTCGGTGCGTGGGAGTACCAATGCCTTAATTGGCATTTTCTGGGTTAACTCGCTCCAGCGTCGACCTCATCTATGACCTGGTCAAGATTGGGATCAAGAGAACCATCTCATAAAAAATAAATTAAAAAAAGTATAGAGGCAAATATATTTTTTCTTTTTTGACCTATGTTTTCATTTTTTATATTTTTTATTATGAGATGGGTTAACTCTTGACCTCAATCTTGACCATGAGGTCAAAGATGAGGTCGACGTCGAGCGAGTTAACCCAGAAAATGCCTACAAAGGCACTGGTACTCCCACGCACCGACGGAACACAGCAAGCTGTTTGGCGTCGGACTTCGGTAGGAGGGTGGTCGCGAACTAGACGGCCCTTTACAGAGCCTACCACACCGCATGAGACCATAGGACGACACCTCAGATTCAGAAAAAAATGAAGTGTCGTTGCCTGGGATGGATTACTAGGAGGCAGGTCTCATTTGTGTTTCCTTAGTCGCTTCTTACGACACCCACGGAAAGAGATAGGAAAGAGATAGATTCTCAACCGATCACCACATGGGTATGTTTCTTTGGGAATGTTGTTCAGTTTCGTGGGCACATTTATATCTTAAATTTTCGCTGACTTATTTAAAGTCACTCAATGTAAGACTTTATTTGGTAGAATATAAATGCTGGTAGCCCAGTGGCGCTCGCTGATCTTAACCGGTCAGTGAGGTTAAGCTACACAGAGGCGGGGAATCTTATGGGTGAATTAAGTGGTAATTTATCACGAGCGTTTCCCTGCTTCGGAGGGCACTTTAAGCTGTCGGTCCCAGCTGTTGTCGACTGACCACAGTCTTTAAAACCAAGTCAGAAGTCATTGGGCGGTTTGAAAATTCTGACACCAGATTTAGCCTAGTTCGCCACACACTTGACTATACACACGATTAAAAGAGGAAGACTTGGTAAACACAGTAAAGATATTCCCACACAACTATTTATCCCACAGCCAGCTCTAACGGTACTTACAAATTCCAGACGGATCATCCGTCGGGTGAGAACCGGGTCATGTTTTGTGGGTTGCCTACAAGCTAAGGGTACTAGGCTCTGGATTTAAGTGACAGTAATTCACCATTTCAGTGATAAGGGACTGAGATGGAATTGAGGATCTCGATTTGTGCCAGCTAAAGGTAAATACTTTCTTGCGTACTTTTAGAGAAAAAAAATACAATTTAACTTATTACCAAAAGTCTGCAAAGGAATGTCGACCCTTTGAGCAGCAAATGTAGTATAAGCATTACATTTACAACCCTATAAATAGATATAGTCACATCAAATATTCCTTTTCCGGGTTAAAAGGCGTCAATCGTCTGAAATCTAAATATATAAAAGAAGAAACTGACCGACTGACTGACCGACTGACTGACTGACTGACATATCAACGCACAGCCCACGCTGTATACATCAGGAAAACGATAAAGTTAAGGTGAAACGGGGAATCAAAGTTTGTATGGAGAAAACAATTGTTTTAAACATTATGACTCAAAACTTCGTGAGGATATACCTTGAAGCAAAAAAACGGACACGTGTTTCGCGATTTTTTGAAAACAAAAGTTTTAGAGAATGAAATAGGTGACAAAAATTAGTTTTTTGTGCGAGCGAAGGCGCGGGAAAAGGGTAGTTATTTATAAGAATCGTCTTAAAATTGCGAAATGTAATTTAATGGTGATAAATGCTAGTAATATCAATGGAAGTAACACCATGGGAAACATTTTAATGATAATTTAAGATAAAATGCTTTGAAAGAAGCGATAAACTTACTCAATTAAAATTCGAGAACTCAGCGTTTAGTTTCAACGCTTATGAGGAATTATTAGAAGAATAATAAAACTTCTCGCTCTCTCGTAGGTTGACTGGAAGAGATCCCCCTGTGGGACAAGTCCGCTTCTGTACCTTGAATTTATGTAATACTAGCTTTCCGCCCGGGACTAGGTTCCCGTGGGAATCCAGGAAAATCATGTATCCTATGTTCATTACGGATAATGTAGGATTCTAATATTGAAAGAATTTTCCAAATCGGTCCAGTAGTTTCGGAGCCTATTTAATGCAAACAAACGAATAAATAATCACATCTTTCCTCTTTACAGTATTAGGTAGTATAGATTTATAACACTCTTGATTCCAATGTACTTATTTTGTTTGATGTGCAATAAAGGATTTTACAATACAATACTATACAAAACAACTAGTAAGTATTTAGACTACAGACATATTTCATTGTTTAACAGTAAAATAAGGAAAGTACTTCACCTTTTGACATTCTACAAACTTTGTTAAGTCGACGCCTGACATTGAGTACCTATCTTACCAGCCCATATACGTCTCCACCGAGGGGCACGGGCCTCCCTTCGAAACACGAAGGGGATTTAGGCCATAGTCCACCACGCTGGCCCAATGCGGGTTGGTGGACCATTGAGTAAGACGTAACATTATCAGATTATGTCAATTTGAGTCACAAGAAGATCAACAATGGATATGATAACAAAGCCCCAAAAATAGGTAACGCGAAAAGAGCGGCATTCATTAAGAAATACGTTGAACTGAAACAGCAAAATGTCGCATCGAATTTACTCGACAAAAGGGCATAAACTGGATCTATTGTCCGTCGCTTCATAATGCAAAGTACATACCTATTCATTCGCAGCTTTGTAATATCGCGCCCCTTTCCTGAAAACTGCTTTACCCTCGAGGTGGTTCGAGCAGTGAGCACGTGTGTCTTATTCTTTCTCTGTTCAACACGTGGGTAACTATATATAGCCGGTTCTGTCTAGCGCCACCGATCAGCGCACGCATTGCAGGTGTATGTACCAGCTCAGTCGCTCTGAGACCGCCGCGTGGGTGGCACGCGTTCGTACTCTCACCATTTCCCGCGAAAATTTACGTACTATTCCATATTTCCCAATTTTATTTTACAACGTTCCGTTTTTTGGAAGATTTTTCTTCTTCATCGCATTGTTTTGTTGATGTGTGACGGTTTATTTGATTCGATCTCTGAAGTGTTTGCTGAAAGCTTTCTGTGATTTTATGTACTGAATTGTAAAGTAGCTGGTCTACGGGATTGTGGTTTTTCTTTTCGTGTTTCCAAGATTATTAAAAAGTAAGTATTTTTATGCTTTTATTATTAAACGGTCTAATTTATTGCAAAGGAAAATGGAGTGTATTTGTAAATTCATGAATGTACCGTAAACTTGGTAAGTACATAAAATAGTAACGCTTTCTTGAGCGCAAGATTTGGATGTAATGTTACATTCTGAGTCTCGAACTTTTGGGTTGTCGTGAATTATATGTGTCTACTCCTATTCTTGTAAGAATTTTTCTTTGAATTACAAACATTGAGGAATATCTATTATATTTTGCGTCTGAATACTTGCGTTGGTTCCAAGTGTTTCATCTTTGAGACGAGTTTGGATGCGATTGTTTCAGTCGCAATTAGTGAACGACTTTGTCTGAAATTTGAATTTATGATTATTGTTTGAATTATATCCAAGTCAGACATAATTGAAAGGAAAACCGGACCCTTAGTAGCGTAAATTTATTGTCAAAATACAACTACAGTGAAATGTTATTATTCGTAACTAAAAACAAGTGAACAAATGTGCATTTTCTTTAAAATTTCATTTTAATTGATGCTCCCTTTTATTCAAACCGTAAACACAATTGTGACTCCAAACCGTTTCATTAAATTGATTATTGTTTTAGTTTTAAATGTCCATTATTCTAAGAATTTATAAAACAGCTGATGTTGATATAAACCCCGCTGACGAATTTACAATAGTTTTGCTGAGTGGTTAGTAAATATTAACTGTATAATAGATATAGTTTTAAAAAACGTCTATTGTAAATTCTAGAAATATTTCTACTTAGATAATTCATTCGTTAAAAAAATGGGCCGAAGACACTGTTTCTATTAGCAACACCACGTTCAATGGCGGTTACAATAATAGAAAAGTAACCTCAATACTGAAAATATAACTGTGACAAAACCAACTAAATCATTCTCTTGTGCTAAACTAATGATTGCTTTGACTGTTAAAGCCGAACTACTCGAAGAAACTCAGTCTATTTTAAAACACATCCGACTACTCGACAGATAGTTGGCGTCCGAACCTTCCGTAATTTATTTTTATAAAAAGAAATTCTTTCGAACCTTTTGTTACAGTCTAGTCTATAAAAAATTGAACGCGTCCCCATTGCCAAGTGTCGCTAATGTCAAACGATCGTGCATAGTATTTATGTGCACGGCAGCTGCTGAAAGATTCTCTGTCCGACGCTTTTTGCGAAGCCTCGTTGTCTTTGATACATCTCACTGTTTTGCAGATTTATGTGCTCGATTCCGGGGAAACAATTGACTATCTATCAAAGAAGAAGAAATAGCGGGACATTTAAATTTAGAATCCGACAGATAAAACGTTGCGAATAGTATAGATAACTGAAAAGTTTTCTAGAACTGAAAATGTTCTCGAGACGAAGAAATTTAAATATTTTTGAATTTCCAAGTCGTGTTCGTAAAGCTGAGATTGTCTTTTCAATTAACATTGCCAAGGGTGGTGACGTTAAGCAAATTGAGAGTGCCAGAGTCTTTGTTGAACGTCTCGAGTTAATAATGAGAGTAAATATCTGTTTATCTCCTTTCATGCGATGTTTTGTGAACAAAATTAAACCGGGGACACGACATCGCAGAGGTTTACAATTTTGCTACCTACCTGCAAACTTGTTTTGTTATTTTATAAACATACCGATGACAGGTTATCTATTTTGGAAAATTCAAATTCATATTTTAAAGAGCACATGACAAACTAATAACATTAATTTATTTATAAGTAAATGCTCGTTCATTCAAAGGACTCTGAGGATGAAGGCAGAATTATCAGAATCACTGCTTGCTGTGACAATGCTGAGCCTGGGCCTTTTCATCGTCACACACAGTACACGACGACACTTCACATTAATAAATACATCACACATCTTGTTGCATATCTGTTGTTGTTATTGTAAAAAAATGTTCATTTCTGTTTTTTTTTACTTTTACTTTGTTTTGTATCGTGTGCTGTGTTTTATGCGTGAATAAATGTTTTGTAACGATGGGTCTCAAAGTCATCATACATTGCTTGTCTTTAAAGTTATTTTCAACGGAGGTTAGTGGATATGTCACCCAAATGCAGAAATTTACGGAACATTGACATCGTCAGAAATTCCCCCCTGCTCGGCTGTGTTCTTTTCGGTGTTTTTCGGCATTAGTATATTAAGTGGTACGTGCGGTGATAGCCCAGTTGGTAATTAGCCAGACTTGTAATCCGAAGGTCGTGGGTTCAAATCCTGGTGCGGGCGGGAGAGAGAAGTGGCACGTGCAAGCTATCTTACAAGGGTCTTTTAATGGGATTTTCAATCGATCTTCTTCTTATTATCGTGTAGGTATAGTCAAGTGTGTGGCGAATCTATAGTTGCCCATGTCATTGTTGTCTAGGTTAATTGAAACCTGTTTCAAATCAGAGTAAAAACCCAATTGGCAATCAATACGTGGAGCCGACGGACGCGTGATTTTTTTATATTTCCTCAGTGTAAATAGGAGTTCCTACATTTAAAGGTAATAGTGGAAGTCATTTCTTCTTCATCTTTATCTATCAAAGTCAAAATAGCATTATTTCATAGAACATTTAGTATGTTACTTGTTACAATAAATGAAAGTTACATTAAAAGATTTAAATCCATAAAAACATATTCGTTCATTCAAGATGTTACATTAAATGATTTAAATACGTGTACATACTTATCTATACTAATATTATAAAGAGGAAAGATTTGATTGTTTGTTTGTTAGCATTGAATAGGCTCCGAAACTACTGGGCCGATTTGAAAAATTATTTTACCATTAGAATCCTACATTATCCGTGATGCACATAGGGTACATGATTTTTCGGAATTCCTACGGGATTGAAGGCCCGGGCGGAAAGCTAGTCACTTAAATATTTCTCGTATGCTTCAGTATTGCGGTTGTAATCTTCCATTGCCTCAACAGAATTTTTTTGTCAATACTTGGATAAATATTAACCAAATAAATTACAGTATAAGTAAGCAATAAAGTGGGATTACATGTTTTAAATTGGTATTTACATTAGATTAAATAAATCCAAATATCGTGTTAAACGAGTCATTCGTGTTTGATACTTTTAATAGGTAGCAGTAATATAATTAAACTAGCTTATGCCCGCAACTTCGTTTGCGTGTTAATTTTTTCTTTTGAACAGATTACACTTTATTGACGGTCCATTTAGTTTATTAAATATTGATTTAGTTTAAGACTAGCTTTACGCCCGGGACTTCGTCCCCGTGGGAATTTCGGAAAATTATGTAGCCTATGTGTTAATCCAGGGTATCAGCTACCTCCATACCAAATTTGATCAAAATCAGTCCAGCCGATCTTGAGTTATAAGTGTTGTAACAAACACGACTTTCTTTTATATATATACTAGCTTTTCGCCCGGGACTTCGTTCCCGTGGGAATTTCCCCGTCAATTTTCTATATATATATAGATAGATATAGATATAGATATAGATATACATATAGATATATAGATATAGATAAGATAAGATAAGATTTAGATTTTTACATACAAAAGTTTTTTCCCGCTAACTCCCGTTCCCGTGGGAATTTTGCAATATCCTGTTGCAACTAAGCTTTAAGTTTACTAAGGTACCTGCATGCTAAATTTCAAGCATCTAACTTAAGCGGTTTAGATGCCAAATTTCAAGCATCTAACTTAAGCGGGCAGCTTCTCTACCACTATATAATTAGTAATATATCTACCTGCCCTGTTACTTCACACGTGTAATGCAGGCGCAAGTACTTTTTATTACAAGACATCATAAAAACCACATTATTTAACGCCGATACTTTGCCGACAGTTCGAAATAAACAGTAGTTATAAGCTTTTCTCATAGTAAATCATTCAGTGCAGCATTCCAATAAATTTAAAATGGCTGGTATGTTTAGTGGTAAATTCACATAGAATTTTCACCAGAGTGAGCAAAAAAGAATAACGTCCAGATTAATAGTGATTTTGCCAATGTTTAACTTGTTTCATTTCAATTAAAATGTAGAATGACGAAGTCGCCAGTATCAACTAAACTTTAGTGTTTTTCAAACTGTGGGTCGCGACCCCCAGGGAGGTCGTGAAGCCTTACTCGGGGGGTCGCAGGTAAAAGAAAAAGACAAAAATTTGTAAATCTTACACTAAACTAAGACAATGTGCCTGTATAATGATGCCTCCCGCCGCCTTCTGCGTCTACCCCGCGGCAAACTCTTTTATAATGTGTTTTAAAATCTCCGAAGTAGTATATAGATTTAGCCTAAAAGCCAGAACTTTATATGATCCAAAAGGGTCGCGAATTCAAAAAGATTGAAAAACACTGAACGAAAGGAACCCTTTAGGGGTTAGTACCTACAGTATGTCAGAGCCTTGTCCGTTGATCAGAAGGGTGCACTGCTAGCAGGTAAGGATGACGATTTTAGAGCACTAAGCCGTTATGACCCCACACTCCCCGCCTGAAGTATTCAGTTTTGTTGGAGTCAATGTGATAGTAGGATGAGTGATTGCCATTTCTCAACATATATTGATAAAGCTTTCGGCCACAGGATTGTCCAGGCTATGGAAAATTTAAAAAACAAAGTGGCCATTAAGATTCACACAGGTGTCGAGCGTTCTCAAACCGTTCTAATTTCCAACATAAGTTAATGTTTACAGAAAACTGTTGGATTATTTTTCTAATCATACTTCATTCTGGTCTCTAAAAGTTTTAACTGTTTACCATTTTGGTGTGAACGACTGGTAGACAGCCGATGTTTGAGAAATATTAGGATAAACATTTACCGCAATATCCACTGGTACTAATTCGCTTTGTTAACTATCCGATGTGTCCACAATTTCGACGTTAACTGTTGATTTTAACACTTCCTGCTCAAATTTGGAAAACTTGAGTTCCTGTTTATAGACGAAAACTAACTGTTTGGTTAGCGTGAATTTGTTCGTGCTATACTTGATTATAGTCTAACAATATATGTCTTGAGAAACTGAAAATATCTCAAGTCAATACCAAGATTTTTTTTTTAATTATTGGTACACAACAAACAAAAACGCACAAAATGTATGCACCCAAACCCCAAGAACAAACAACAAAAATTCAATTAAATCTTTAGTTACATTTATCATAAGGAACAGCAGGTAATTTTTTTAGAAACTATTTTAGTATTTTTCGTTATACTAAACTCAATTTTCATAGTCTATTATGTGTTTTATTTTTTGTTATATTTTGCTTATATTTGCGAAGACCTGAAATTGGTCCTCTGGCGCTATTTTTGTTTTGTATTTATTTTGTATCCAAGGCTGTTGGTTTTCCAAATATTAAATAAATAATAAATAAAATAAATAACAGTTTGGAAAAGGTGTGGGCATAGCTGTAGGCTGTTTTTAACTCCATTCTCAGTCAAGTTTTTTTTTAACATATGGTTTTTAACACTCTGCATTAAGAGATGGCGGTTAGGTAATACCTCATTTTATTACAAGGCTTGTCTTGTGACTATATATGTGTTCCTGGACTATTATCATGGATGGAGGTTGAAATCTAGTGAAAAATCCAACAAAACGTCATTTAAAAGTTAAAATAACCTGTTTACCTAATAATATCCTATTGGCTTTTTGAGGTAGCGCACAACCACCTAACTAAAATAATCATTTAGTTTAGAACTAACCAAAAATCTCTAATTAAAAAGAATTACATATTTTACAATTACTAGTTTGTAATATTAACAATACAAACACAAGAATATGTCTAGTTTCTCGCATAATATACGTTTTATGTAAATACATGCTTAAAACCTTGAGAAAAAACTAACAAAATCTGTGTGTCCATAATGCATAATATAGTCGAGAAATCTCTTGATTCTGTAAATAACATAAAAAGTCGGCGAGACGCGCTCGCGCATAAAAAGCAACTAACAAAGTGCCGTTGTTCAAAAGGAAGATATGAAAACACCTGACCTTGTCATAGGCAGGGTCGGATTTGGGCCTCCTAGTATTTTTTGATAAGGTTACATAATTTATATCCATATTTGCACATCCTGAAATTAATAATTAAACTAATGTGGGAAGTAATTGCCCGTGATTAAAGGAATGTAATGATTACAACCAATGATTACTAATGCGATAGGTAAATACCGATGATACCTGGAGACTTTAAGTATGTTTTTTAATCATTTAAATATGAATAAAATCTTTCTTTTAAAAGTACAAGAAAGTCTTTATAATGGATGTAAAGTTACTATCTGAGCTCACCCTGCACTGACCATAGAGTGATATTTCTTGGAAAATTCAGTATTCAATACTTAATTTATTTCACCTCTATTCAAACTATTGCGGTCTCCACAGTAATATAGTTAGTATTACAAAGTTTTGATTGTTTTTTTTTATAACGAATGGGTTTGCTCTGGACCACAATCTACGACCACAGGGGCGAAGTGGTTTACGAAATCAATTTCGAATCTGCAAAATTGAAAACCATTGGACAAAAGCTTAGACCGGAATATATCTCACTGATCTTCAATCGATACGCGCGTGTTCTAGAGCTGGAAAAAACGATTGGCCCCCATTTTCCCCGACCTTAATCCGCACCTGTCTGAATCCACACGGTAATTGGCAGTAGTTCCTATTACACAATGATTCCATTGAATAAATGAATGTATATGAATCTAAACGTTTATAGTAAGAAACAGTTAATCTCTATTGCCATCTAGATGCAGCGGATGCATTAGAGGAGATGACATCACTCGTATAAGGATGTTACATACAAAGGCACATCTTCTGTTATACACACTTTATTTATAACTAACTTTCTCTCGTGGGAATCAAGGAAAACTATGTAGCCTATGTCACTCAGGATTAATGTAATATTCTTATGGTGAAAGAATTTTTGCAATCGGTCCAATAGTTTTTGAGTTTATTCGTTACATACAAAAATACAAATCTTTCCTTTTTATCATATTAGTGTATGTAGATCTACGTATTATACGCAGGTACATTAATTAAAGAAGCACCTTAGCCTTAGCCTTGCCATACTATGCTTTTAATTTGACTTTTTATAATATTTTAAATTTATATATAATATTTATAATTATTATAAAATTATTATAAATATTATATATAACATATTTTTATAATATTTTATATATAATATTTATAACTTTTATAATTGTCTTTTTGTAATAGTAATACAACCTAACGTATCCTAATTTCATGCAGGCGGCCCTTAAAGTTTCGTAAATCTATAATTTCACTAGGCAAATTGTAATATCGCGGTTTTTATAATTTTTGGTGAGAGATATAACAAAACAAAAAAATAAGAATTCTGTTTTGCTTGAACACAAAACACTTTTAATGAGTTTTTTTGGATTCTCTGTGTACTGCAAAATTTTAATGTCCTTACATAAAACATAAGTTACGTATAAAGTACTTCGTCTTTGTCTGTATTACCAGAGGTCATCTGATAATATTTAAATATAAGTACTTGTTTTTTTTACAACCTAATTAGACGTCGAAGGAAACGTCGGTGTTTTTGTCGATAAAAAATATCATATTGCTGCGTAATGCCAAAATTAAACAATGAAGAGTAGCACAGTAACTGAACGAAAAAATATGCCTTCATTATCACTTTAAAATACGAATTTTTGTATTATCGAGTGGTAGTGATGCTGCCTCTTGATCGATGGGGTCTGGGTTCGATTCCCTTTGTGTCTTTGTGTTTCTTCCAAGGAACCTACGACACAAGGGAAAACCTTAGTGTGGGCCTTTGAGTGAGTATCGTGTATCATTTTGAAGGTCTGTTAGCAGTCTTGCCACTTTTTTTCCTGTTTTGAAGGGCAGTCTGTGCCCCTTGGTGGGGACGTGTATGAGCTGACAATGATGACCAGACTACGCGATTCCCACGGCGTACTCTAAGTTTTAAAATAAAGTAGCGAAAATAAATAATTTTATTGCAATATTACTCGTACCTTAGATGAAAAGTCTTCTTAATACCTTTTTTCCCAGAACACTTACCTCTGCAGTAACTAATTAAACAAATGGAAACTGACACGGCTAAATCAGTCGTTCAATCCGAACATAGATTACTTAGATAAATGGGCGGCAATTTCCTCTGAAAATTGCCTCTAAGTTATTCCAAATCCTTCCTTTTACGCACCAGGAATATTTTTCCCGGCTTATAAAATATCTTAAAAGGTACTTCCCTCCGTTAATTAACTCCTTGGTTACATACCGACTCAAATATTTATACAGGGAGGCGAGATTTTGTATACGCAAGCTGTTTGCTGAAATATCGCAGAATATTTTGTCAATTAACTCTGGAGCGACGCTGAGGATCAAATAATATATCTAAGTGTATTTCTAAGAACAAGTTGCGTACGTTTTATATTCTCACAATTATGCTTTGTGAGGAAACGATATACTACCTACACAACTGTAATTTCCTGACATTTTCAATTCATGTTTTAAATTCTCTTAGACAGAATTGATTGTATATCGAGTGACTTTAGTGGATTGGACCCCGAAACTGAACCCCATATACCACATATTTATTAAATACCTAAGATAAAGAATAAAATTAAAAAATGAATAGTCCCAACTTTAGTCATTATTTGCAAGGTTTGGCATCTTTCAAAATGAAAGTTTCATATAATTAACGTGACATATGTAAATATTACCCCATCACCCAAAAACATAGGTAAATGACCTTTCCCATCACCCATTTCCTTTCATACTATACGTAACATAATGAAAACGCTGGCATCTCTTGACCCACTTACACACACACATGCATACACACACATACACACGATTACACTCACATTCATGCTCTCTCACACACACATACACAAACATCTTAACTACTTATTTAATTTATTTTAATTTAATTTAATTCTCCAAAAATTTCTACTTGTTAAATAGCTAATGTAAATTTCTATTTTCAAAATTGTTATCTGAGGGTGGGATCCAGGAGACCTATGACACAGGTATACCCTAGTTTAGGCTCCTGTCTCCCAATTAAATGTATAATAAAAAAGGAATGTACACATGCTTAAGTTTGGGAGAAAATAAAAACAATTTTATTATTTATTATTATTTTATTAATATTTTTAGGGAAAGAAAAAAATTTCGGCGCGAATTGAGCTTAGAGACACGACCCCAGGATTAGTGATGCTCTAACCAACCATGAGCAGATCTTTATTATTTTTCTTTCTTAAAAAATTTTTTGTGAATTTGAGATATACGAAGGTAAGCGTTTTATAAAAATAATATTATAACCGAACTTTACATTATTCATTTTTTTAAAGGATTTTTTTTATTTTTTTTTAACACATAATTTTATTTTAGTTAATAAATTTGGCAGCCTGTGTCTTTCCCTATTTTAATTTAGTTGATTCCTTTGAAGTTCCTGATGCGGAATACTTCCGCAAAATTCCAAATTACAGTTGCTGGGATTTCATTTATTCTTAGGTCATATTTCAAATTGAAACTGGTATCATTATTTCCTTTTTCATTTTGTCAAGCGAAATCGACGAAACTCCGTTATTTTGTTTGAACAGAAAGATATTATACAGGGTGTAAGCTTTGGAAAAACTGAAACCCTGAATACATACCATCATTCTGAATGATCTTCAAGTGGAATTTCCCTCAGGAAAACTTTCGAAGTTTTCTTCTGTTTTTAAAATTGATGCTTTGCTTACCCCGATAAGGATTATAGGCGGATGTATGTAAGTAAGTAGTTGTAACAGATATATCATATTTAAATTGTTTTGTTGGTTTCCTAAATATACCAAATATCCAACGGAAGAAAATAGTTCTGTCCTTTAGTTATTTCCGAAACAAGAAAAACAATTTTCCTTTTTTTTCAATTGAATAATGATTCTAGAACTAGTTCATATAAATAGGTGTAATAAATTACAGCCATGTATATTAGATACCGCTGTGTATAGGCGTATCCGTTTCACATAACTATTGATGCGGGCTGCGGGTGTAATCTGTAGTTCAACTCGATATAGAACTTGGAATAACTAGTTTTTACTTATAACTCTAAAATTTTAAAAAAAATCATGTCTTATAACTCTTAAAAGGACATCGCATCGGTCACTTCTCCGTTCTACCTGTGCAATAACAACGTGGATTACGAGTACAAGAAACCTTTTTTTAAATCTTTCTTGCATTTCTTCAGACTAAAAATATTCAGGCTTACTATTCAGGTTGTATTAATAAAATAACATTTATTCAAAAAGTAGATATGACCAGAATACAATATCAGTATGATGACAAGAGAAAGAACCACATACACTATTGCTTGTTAATTAATCAAATAAATAAATTAGGAGTTTTGCTAATTTAAAGGGCTCTATATTTAAGCCCGGAAAAAAAAATCCGTTCAGTTAAAGTTTACACTTCTCTTTAGAGGCATAGGATCAAACCGACAATTCTCAAGCAAAAAATGATGCAAAATACTCATGAAAATGTACTTGAATTCATTTATTTAATGCATAAGACTGGTAGTCAAGCCATTTACCGAAGAAGCTTCGATACCGATAAGACTCTGCGACAGAGATTGATTCAGCCACTGGAAGTTTCAACGACTTAGATTATTTTTGCACTGCAAAATAAATGGTTCAATTATAAGGAGATATCATATACATTGTGACTTTTTAATCACTGGCCCTTGATAAGAAAGAGGGTTGTTTTAGTATGTATGTTTGACGCTTGTTTTTTTTATTTGAAAGCTTACTTAACCAAGATGGGTCCTAACTATGGGGCCGTTCAAGTATTACGTAAGCAGATTTATTACAATTATTTACTCCCCCCTCCCCCTTGTCAGCAAAAGTAAGCAAAGCTCTTACCTCCCCCCATGCTTACGTAAACATTGGTATATGCATTTTGTGCGAATCCCCGAAAATGCGCTTCGTTTTCAAGCATAGACAATGTGTGAGTTGCCATTTGTGTCAAAAAATAAATAACTAATGATGTAATCACCATCTAGACCCCCCAACCCCCATGTCATCAAAAATAAGCGAAGCAAAGACGCCCCCGCCCCCCTATAGTGCTTACGTTAATACTTGAATCAAAATTCTAGAGTTATAAGCAATGAATGTTGGTGGTGATACAATATTTTAAAATTTAGAGTAGTTTCAATCAAATTTGAATATTTTATTTTTCCCATCCAAAATTGTGCTTATTGCAAAAAAAAATATTGCTGTTTTGGTTTCCAAAAAGTTATCATTTTAGCGACAATTTCAACTGAATACAAGAATTATTTTTACACACCAGAAAAAAATTTTAAAAATAAAAAAAAAACAACTTTCTTACCTCATTTTTTGAACAAAGCGGAAGGCATTGTAGTTTAAGCAGTATAGTAGTTACACTACATTACACCACACCGTCAAGAATATTTATTCCAATAAACAAATCCTTACTATTTTAAAAGCAAAATAATGTACACCACAAAGGTCATCAAATTCTCACGCAATAAATTGTAAACATAAGTCCAGCAAAAACGTAACAAAGTCGCATAAAACTTCAATTCTACAAAAAAAACTCGATTGCCACAGTCGAACGAATATGAAGCTTCGAAAGTGCGCAAAGACCATTATTTTAATGAGCTGTGTGAATCTTTAATAACCGTAACAGCACGGAACTTCTGAACTCGAAGTTTAAGAGTTACAGAAGTACTTATTCTACCTATATTAATATGATTCTTGTATGAAATTGACGAAGAGATAACTTCTGAGTGTTTTCGCGGAAAACTGGGGACGGGATAAGATTTCAACGTATCAAAGTTGGTTGTATTGTTTTGTTAAAGCTAGACTCATTAAGACGTTGACTGAAGGGATTGAGTTAATTAATTAACACTGAGCATTTATTTTCCTGTCATCTTGTGTCATTCATGTGATATACACGTCAACCTAAAAACTCAAATTAAATCTTTAAAATGGCGTCTACAAATTGTCGAGTTTTTGCCAATGTTTGAGTATTTTAATCAAAATTATAATATAGAATAGTGAAGTCGCCAAAATCAAGTAAGAAACTCTTTACGGGTTGTAGTACACTCAAGAGCACGTCAAGCTTGACACTTTGGACTTTGGACCGGCCCTGCACTGTATGGCGCTCAGTATAAATCAGAGCTCAGCTTAAACTGGTAGTGTAAAGCGTGACCTGCTCTTGACTGTACGCCAGAGCCTCGTATGTGTGTACCGCTGGGTGTACCGCTAGCAAGTGAGGATGGCGATTTTGGAGCACTGAAATGTTAGCGAAGTACCTTTTTTATAGACATGTGGTAATTTTGTAGGCCGTTGAGTGTATGGCGTCCATTTTTTTCAATATTAATATTTGGATTAATTTATTACAAATACATTGTCTTCGCACACCTGCAAACTGTTCATCTAGTCGACATTGTAAACATAATTCAAGAAAGTTATCAAATGATAAATTCTTGGAATATAAAATATTTAAATAAATTGCCCATACAAATGTGAGAATGTTGTTTTACGCGGGACGTGGCAACAAAGGAAAAAAATATATTTATAGCTTCTTTTCCGGGTGTTGAACTATTACATATACTTATTGCACAAAAAAACAGGACATTACAGAGACCGAAACACGGAAAAAGTACAATGGCGGCCTTATTGCTAAACAGCAATTTTTTCAAGGCGACCGGAGAAGAGAAATCAAGAAGAGAAAGATATTAGCGGGTGCAGAAATATTAAATAAACCGCTTGTTCGGTTTACGACAGATTCTGTTTAAGACAGATTCTGGTTTAAGACAGACTACATAAGAATAAGTAAGTAATTACCTAATAAATAATATATACTGAGTGAAAAAGAACCTCCTAGCTATATTCAAAATCCTGAACCAGTATCACTCAAAGAACACATTTATGAAAAAAACATTTTTTTATTTTATTTTTCAATGGGAAAAGTTCATTTTTTGCCTAAACGTAGACAGTACCCCTACACCAGGCACGCGAGGGGTGCGAGTAGCGCTCGGAGGGTGCGCCTGAGTGGTGTCTACGTTTAGGAAAAAAAAATATCCCCCCCCCAAATAAAAATAAAAAGTGTTCAGTAAGTGATGCTGGTTCAGGATTTTCAATAAAGCTAGGAGGTTCTTTTTCAACCAGTATATATTATATAACTCCATTCATAAAATAAAAATATTTAAATACAATACACAATACAATAAAAAATACATATTTGTCACTTATGTTGACACTTTTTAGGGTTCCGTAGTAAACTACGAACCTATATAGTTTAGCCATGTCCATCTGTCCTCGATTTTACTCAGAGACTGTTGATACTACAAACGGTTATACATATTAATTACGATGACAAAACGATAAAATAAAAAATTGGACATTTTTATTTTCGTGCCACTTGGTTAGAGTACCAGAAAATCTAATCCCGGGGTCGTGGGTTCAAGTCCTAATTCACGCCGAACATATTTCTGTCCCTAAAAGTTATTTGTGACCGCTGCATATGTGTCAAGTCTGTATTTTATATGTAAAGGCTTTCTTGCTGGTGAGGTGTTTTAGTTTTAGTGAATATTTTGATTGACATTTTTCCTTTTTTTTACAATAATTACTGACATAATTTCTTTATTAATTGATATTTGTTTTCATAATTATTTAGTTTATTGTTGTCCCAAATTGCTACTGTTTTATTAAATTGACTTTTTATGCATGTATTCGACACAAAATATTTTGTTATGAATAAAAAACTTGAAACTTAATACATATTTGTATGTATAAAATATGATATCAGAACAAAACCCGTTCAAATAGTTATCTTCTTGAAATGATTAAATGCATTATGTAAAGTAACTCGTTAGTAAGTTAAAATAGCATATCTTGTTTCATACTGAGAACATTAGATTTATGCCTAGTCAAGCCATGTTAATAAGCAATGGAAAAATATTGCAAAGGGTGTTGGTTATGCTTTTGTATATGGTTTCCTGGGAAGAAGTATACTGTGCATTCATATTTAAATATTGGAAGTGCATTTGCGAGCATTCGTGAAGAGTGCCTTTAGTAAAGTACTTTGTAATATAATAGTATGCACACACACATAATCTCACGCTGCTATAAGTAGTATTTACCATTACCAATGAAATACATGATTTTGACACTAGTTCCACTTTTATTTATTTAATATTTTTATCCGACCAGTTTCGATTAGATCATCTTCAGGCGTTTCTTAATTTAAGCTAAATATAGGGGATACTTAAAAACGCTTTATTTTACTATATGTGAGTGGTTGACCAAAAAGGGACCTCAAGGGAAAATAATTGATTTCGAGTAAATCGCGTTTAAAGTTTCGAGTCGATATGAGTTTCGCCTCGAACGCGCTCACTAAAAAATCCACAAAAAAGACTATGGCACTTAAAAATATTCTAATGAGACCAAAACAAAGCTGAAAGACCACAGAAACAAAATTAATGAAAAACAAAAAACCCTTTCCAATCCCTTGAGGTCCCTTTTTTGTCAACCACTCACATATTTTAACCGTGTGGTGATCGGTTGAGAATAACACCACCCCATCTCTTTCCGTGGGTGTCGTAGGAGGCGACTAAGGAAACACAATGAGACCTGCCTCCTAGTAATCCATCCCAGGCAACGAAACTTCATTTTTTTCTGAATCTGAGGTGTCGTCCTATGGTCTCATGCGGTGTGGTACGCTCTGTAAAGGGCCGTCTGGTTCTTGACCACCCTCCTACCGAAGTCCGACGCCAAACAGCTTGCTGTGTTCCGTCGGTGCGTGGGAGTACCAGTGCCTTATAGGCATTTTCTGGGTTATCTCGCTCCATCGTCGACCTCATTTTTGACCTTATGGTCAAGATTGAGGTCAAGAGTTAACCCATCTTCTAATAATAATAAAAAAAAAATACTTTACATTAAGACACGCCTGAAGATGATGCAATCGAAATTGGTCGCATAAAAATATTAAATAAATAAGTGGAACTAGTGTAGAAATCATGTCTTTCATTGGTAATAATATGGAGTTCCATCAAGAAGCAACAACACAAAGTATAAACTACGTAGTATGTACCAGTCTAGCTTCTCAGTACCTTTAATTCTACATATTAATGTCTTATGGCGACTACAGCACCTAAGTTACGATTTTATGATGCGTAGATAAGCATGACGCACTGCATTAAATCGAAGAAAAAAATACTACGGTAATATTCAGGACATAAACTAGATAAGTAGTTTGCTGAAAACATGATTCAGAACTTTTGGTTCGATAGAAAAAGCTCACAAAGTCACCTCTAAATACCCAATATTGTGTATCTTTTAAGCTGTAAAAACGATAGTAAAATGCACACAGGAACTTGAATTTGCTATCAAAATGTTCGTGATTGAACACTCTCGATAAGTAAGTAGTTAACGCATTTTTCGATTTAAGCTGTTACCTTTTTATAAATCTCATTTTTCTAACTTTCGAACAGGTTTTTACGCACGCACGCTTTCATAGTCGGTAAACTTCGTGTATTGACACTGTTCGCACTGCCGGCCCACAGGCCTGTTGAGAGACGGAGATGGCACTATTCCTGTGTGTGCTGCCTTTATCGGGTGCTGTAGTCGCCTTAAGTTTGAAAGTACATGAGGATGGATAGACAGATGTTTGTAGCTCTTTCACGTAAAAAGTACAGAACGGATTTTGACGAAACTTTGCTGTAATATAACTTAGACATTAGAATTACATAAAGGCTACATCATTTTTTAAAATTTCTGAAGTCCTAGGTGAAAAACGAGTATAGAAGCGTGGCTTGCCGAAAGTATCGTTGTTGCAAAAGTTATACTTTATTCAAAATAAGAACTTCTTTTTCGGTTTGAACATCTCTTTCCAAGATGGCCGCCTTAACTTTCGTGCATCTTCACTTTGGGATAAAAATACCCACTTTGCGTGCGGATTCTGGTCACATAGGGGCCTGTTTCGACCTTTCGTAAATCTCCTCTCACTCAATCATTTATCACGATATAGTAGGGTCTAGGGATTTATATCCAATGTCCTCTGAAAAATCAATGTTCGGTCGGTTCGGAATTATTTCGCCAGTTTTAGAACTTCCGAGTTGGGTAAGAGATTGGTTCTGTTTATTGAGATTTAGCTTAGTACTGGTCCATAGAAAGGCAGAGGTTAGGTCGGTATTGTTGTGCTGAATTATTTTTATTTGGTAAAAGCAAGGCATTTGGGACGCTATTTATTATCACTTCCCTCAAATAATTTTCAATTCTTGCGATTTAGTTTGATTCGTGCTAACGTTAAAATAAATATATATATTTTTTTATATGTAGATTTTCAAGTAATATATCTACGACTTCTGATTTCAAAAAGCTGGTGCCGTAATCGTAAAATCATATACTTAGTAGGTTCGGATAAAATTTATTTCAATGATCTAATACCTAATTACTTTGTAAATATACTTTATAATAATAATTACTTTTTTATACTTTAATAATAATTACTTTGTAATTATATTTAATATGTATGTTAGTCTGTAAGGTATTTATCTGTGGGCCTGGATGCCTGATAATAAATGATTTTATAATTTAAGTAAAATTGAAGGAGGCATAACCTTGAAAATCTATTCACATTTATAAGAATTGACTATATAAATTAGTTAAACAAATTTTAAAGGGTGTTTCTACCGTAAACTCTGATAAACTTTCCCCAAGGACCAAATAACATTTTCGATTTTTTTCATATTACAACCTATATTCTTTGGGAAAAGTTACTACTTTAAAGGGGTTACTTATATCTTAAATATTATTCCTTAACTTCTGAGGTCAACAATACACCAACTATATACAATACAATACAATACTCTTTATTGCACACAAAAAAAACAACAAATGTTCATCATTTAGTGTACAATGCGGCGGCCTTATTGCTATATTATAGGGACAACGCAAAAATAGTCTTGGTAAATAAAAGCGTACTTGAGACGTGAGCTCCAATTTTTTAATATTTTTTGTTTTTATCACTAGGTGCTATGGTTGTAATTAGACTGAACTAAACACTGTTGTAATTTTTTTTCACGCAGACATCATTTCGCTTTCTTCATCTTCTTACTTTTTCGCCTCGATGTGAGGTCAAATGGGTATTTCTGTATGCAAAATATTTTTAAATTACTTCGTTGACAATCTTTATACTAACTTTCAATTTGGTTCCATTTACCTGTCAGGTCTAATTCTACTAAAGTACCTCACGTGTCATCGGTTCGCCATTTGCAGTGTAATTTTATTTCAGTAATAGGATATTACTTTCATTATTATAACATAACACTGGCCAAATGCCAGGGTAATATTTTAAATTGTCATCTTCAGAAATACTTATTATTTTCTTTCTTTGTTGTCTATTACGTATACGTTTCTTGTGTCTTTTTAAAATAAATAAAAATAAACAAATACTCCAAGTCATACAATACAGTATACTTTATTAGCACACGAGGACATACAGCACAATCAACAGAACATAAAACATAGTGTACCACAAGGCGGCCTTATTGCTAGGTAGCAATTTCTTCCAGTCATATTATTATTAATCACAGTTTTTAACACCCAACGAAAAAAGAGGGGTGCTATAAGTTTAACGTGTGTGTGTGTGTGTGTTCTCGGAGCTATTATGTTGTTAAATGTATTTATCTAAATAAATAAAAATAAATAATATGAATGTTCGTTTAATCGAATAGACTGGTTTTGACGCGGTTTTTTTATTTGAAAGCTGACGTAATCGAGATTTTTTCAGCCTATTCAAATTTATTCGTCGCCCGCTTGGACGACAGGGTATATCGTACCCAACAGTGGGATAAAATGTAGCCTATGTCCTTTCCCAGGCTCTAATCTATCTATGTACCACATTTCATCAAAATCGGTTCAGTAGTTTAGGCGTGAAAGATGGACAGACAGACAGACAGAGTTACTTTCGCATTTATAATATTAGTAATGATGAATATCGGGTGTGATACAAATTATTTTTTGTGTTATTTACATGGTAAAAAGTTTAAATTAGTTACCAAATTTTTAGGCGGTTAATTCTAAAATAAAAATAAACTACTGATATCCATTTTAATAAATTTATCTTAAAAATATTTCAATAAGAAAGCATCAGCTTTTGCACAGTCACTGAAACGATAAAAATTAATAAAATGTGGTTTATCAAAAATGAAACGTGTACTTAACCCATAAGATATGTTATTAAACGCAGTGATTTGCGTAAAAATGCTAGGTCGTGTACCTTAGGGTGCTATTTAATATCTGTCACTTAGCGTGCTTCTAACTGGGTCACCTGTGACGTATTACCTTAGGTAAACATAGACAGTTTTTAAACTAAACGTGTATCAGATGGTTTAAATTTAGAAACTTTGATGAATTTTTTTACAACTAGCTTTCTGCCCGGGACTTCGCTCCCGTGTGAATTTTTCTTCCAATTTTCCAATGTTTTTAATAGTTATTCTTCTATTCGGGGCGGTGACACATACAAAAACCATGAAAATCGGTCCAGTCGTTCTCGAGTTATAAGTGTTCGAACAAACCCGACTTTGTTTTATATTAAAATTTACTTTTATCTGTTCTGAATTTAGAACTTGGAATGTTTCGAATTCAGTTTCTTGGAGTTCTGTTTTAAAAGAAAATCCTTTTGTTATTTTTAGATTATATTTTTAAATGTCTTTTTAAACCCCGACGCAAAGAAGGGGTTTTATAAGTTTGACGTGTGTCTGTCTATAGCATCGTAGATCCTAAACGGATGAACCGATCTTGACGCGTCTTTTTTGTTTTAATGATTGAGATTCATAACTATATTTTATCAAAACTGGTTGAGCCCTTTAAAAAGTTATAAGCTTTTTAAATTATCTTAACGAGTCTTAATAAAGAAAAAACAAATTGTTGTGAAAATTTAACCACATAAGACGTTTGAAACAGATTACAAAAAAGTTGAAAAGGAAAGGAGATCATTAGTTAAACGAAAAGTAATCAATTGGTTTTAAAAAAAATGGAAACAACTTTAGCGTAAAAGGAAAAATCCAAATGGACTTTTTAATCGAAACCAATTCCTTTACCTTTACTTCTTTTTGATAGGAAATTAAATGTAAATTAATTGTTCAAATTTGAGTGGCACATTTTAATGTGAAATTTATGATTATGACTTACACTATCTACCTACTGCTATTAAAAATAATTACCAAAAGGTCATTAACTGTTTGTAATAAGTAAACAGGTTTGTACACCTAAGTACATATGAAGTTATGACGAACTGCTGTGCAGGATGACCTTAATAGCCGGTTCTTTGTTATGAATAACAAATTATGGTAATATTGCTGTCACCAAGTATTCTAGTCTAGTCGGGATATTTCCATCATATTCCCATAAGCAGTGATAGCTCAGTTGGTAATAAGCCAGACTTGTAATCGGGAAATTGCGGGTTCAAAGCCTGGTGCGGGCTTGTACCACTAAATTCGTCTTTTCGGATTTATGTATGGAGTTCTAATTATCACTTGCTCAACGGTGAAGGAAAACATCGTGATGAAACCTGTCCAAGAAAATTAATTTCCGAAAGACGAGCGGTCCACCAACCCGCATTGGGCCAGCGTGGTGGACTATGGCCTAAATCCCCTTCGTGTTTCGAAGGGAGGCCCGTGCCCCTCGGTGGAGACGTATATGGTAAAAAAAAACCCATTCGGGGTAGGGAGAAGGTCATGTGGTTCTGGAACCACTTGACTCCACATTTGATATTCATTCTGAGGGTAATTAGATGGAACATGAGTATAGTGGTCATAGGTTGTCAGCCTTTCGTCCGCAATACAGCAAAACTCTCGCGTCCCTCATGCTGACTTCTATTGCATGCGTGGGAAGAGTCAGCAGCTGGCACTTTCTAAGTTTTTCTTTCACTCCCATAGAAGGTTCGCGGGTCGGGATATTTTAGGATTCATTAAGTTTTTTGAATTGATATTTCTTTGCGTGCGAAAAGAGTAAAATTTCAATGACGTGATACGATGTAAGCGTAGGAATAGTCATAGTATAAGCGCCTTAGCAGACAGCGTATTTCTACGGCGCTGAAAATTGTGTTTTCATAGATTTAAATGCGCGTTTTAGGCGCGTAAAACGCGAGTGTGATGCGCGTTCGAAACTCGTTTGTATCGCCGTAAACGCGCGTTTCACGATCGCCCCGTGTGCTGAGGCTACAAGGTTGCTTTCCGATCGCGTTTGAAGCGCGTATACGCGTGCTAAACGCGCGTTTTCCGTAGAAATACCTCGTCTGCTAGGTCCCTAAGCATCACGAAGAAGTCTAACTTCCGACATGTGTAGGTACTCTGTACACATGTATACGTTGCTTAACCCCATTGATCGATTCAGACCAGCCAGCGCTATTGGGCTAAGAGCGCTTCTTATGTTCTAGTACTTCCAGTGTACGTTTTTAGTATAAATTGTTCTGTCAGGCTTTGACAAAAACTAAAGTCAATCTAGTTTTCTAATCACATCTTTGAGGCCTAGGCCTAAGAAGAAAGAGAGGGCTTGCATTCCCAAATCATTAACCCTATTACAGTATTATCCGAAGAAAACCTAAAAGCATAGTCACTCTAAGAAAGTTCTGAGAAATATGGCGTTGTTTTGGGCTTCAGAGCTCTGAAAAATAAAACACAGGCTAGAATGAGCAGCACGATAGCCAAGTCTGGAGCTCTCCGTTTAGTGATAGCCCAATTTGGAGTGACCTATAGCTTTGTTGTTGGAAGTTGCAGTAAGTACGAAATTCAAATTCGTGCATTTTATCTGATTCGTAATTTTTCTTTTTTTTTGAGAGCCTGTCAGGGAACCCACTTGTAGACAAAACCTTCCCTTTCGTTCGCGATTTAGACCTATTGCGATAGCTGGAAGATATCCCCTTGTGAGATAAGTATGCCTTTGTTTTATAACACTTAATTTACTTAAACTATCTTTTTCCTGCGGTTCCGCTCGCGCAAAAAACTCCTTAGTCCCCTTTCATTATTGACCCCTTAGGGGATGATTTTCAAAAATCGCTAAACAATTAGGTATATTTTGACTAAGTTTCGAGTCAAAATGTCCAAAAAAATTGTTTTCTCCATACAAACTTTGAACCCCCATTTCACCCCTTTAGGGGTTGAATTTAGAAAAATCTTTTCTGAGTGCTTGCCTACGACATAAATAATACCTTTTTGCCAAAGGACCATGGGCAAAAATGTATGGACTCTGTCCCCCCCCCTCCCCCCCTCCCCAACAGACCTTTTGTGTATGTCGTCAGTTTCATAGGTATCTTTAAAGAGATTAATAGCTACGTTCAATGTCAAAATCCATGGGGTTTAGAAATAAAACATAATTAAAGATTGCCAAAATACCTATCGGTTTATATTTTTATATGTGTTCTAAATGTATGATAAATATGAATATAACAATAAAAATATTATGAATATGGTAATAATCAAATAATTATTAAATAACATACTGTTACTTTTGTTATCAATGATAACATTAAAATAATATTTTCCCAGAATATCCCACTCATTTGAGGGATGTCGCCATAGTAAAAAGTCATCACTACATTGATATCTTTTATTTGAGATACATTTCAAATCTGTTGGTCGGAGGGGGGACGTTTTGTCCCATTGTCCTTTCAGCTTTCTAGGTCTAAGGGTTTGAGCTGGGCGTTGATGAGTCAGTGAATCAGGACCTCCAATTTTATATATATAGATAACACCGTTGATTCCAATAGACTCATATTGTTGAATGTACAATACGGGCTATAGACTCCCACCCAAGCCATCTACTCTGTAACTCTACGATCGTCGGACGACCGATTATTGTCACTACCTGTCACTGTCATCTGTATAGCGTAAGACAGAGATGTAATGACATCTGATGCTTCGAAATGTCAGTCGTAGGCTAACGGAGTAGATACAGAATAATTTTCCACGTTAAAAACGTATGAGTCACCGACTTCAATCCCAACAACAGTTTGCACATAGTAAATAACTAGTATTTTTTGCAGACTACAATGCCTATTAGCCGATAACCACAAACGAATATGTCAGTCATTTATTTAGATAATGTTCTGGTTTGTAGTATTTTTTTTGTTTTTGTAGATTTTTAAAAGCGCTAATCATTTTCGATAAAATTTAAATGGGACCACCTCTGAAGTAAACTTTCGAACAAAAAAAGAAATGTGAAAATCGGTCCATAATTGGCGGAGAAATCGGTGAACATACATAAAAAAAATACATACAGTCGAACATAGAACCTCCTTCTTTTTCGAAGTCAGTTAAAAATGTTCATTTACTTTTACAAAACTTGCAAATAACAAAGTTGCAGAAACCTCCTTTTAAAAATGTTAAATTCCTGTGTCATGAGATATTGGTCGAATGCATCGAAATCTAAAAATAACTAACTGCAAAAAAAAATATTATTTTTATTTTCCCGTAAGTTATTCTTTAAATACACATCGTGTTTCAAAATTACCCAATAAAAAATAAATGAATTCAAAAGTGAAATGATCTCTTGTTCTTAATCAGTACACGGTTTGACTAAAATGAAAGTTTCAAATAACTGACATAACTTACTTACTTAATGTTTTCGGTATAGAGCTTCGCATTAATTTAATTATGCATGTTTATAAATTCTAGATACATTTTTGATAATGAATTGTAGATTACTCGTAGATATCAATTTGTAATCCCAGAAAATTTACAAAGTTTCAGAGAAAGGAGGCTAAATGACGACAGACGTTAGTTTTCATAAATATAAAGAGGGGTAATGGATGTCGGCGTCGACCGTTAATTTCATGTCGCCGAAACCTGATACGCTTGTACTGAAATATTTGTACCTAGTAATATACTGAGTGTACGCTTCTGTGTGTCTGAGATAATTGACAAGAATACACAAGAATACCGGGAGTAGCGCAAAAGTAGTGATGATATATAAAATAAGAAAATAAAATCTTAATTATAAAATTTGAGGTCAATTAGAGGAATATTGAGCCTGACTCACTGACTCATGAACGACCAGCCCAAACCACTGGACCTAAAAAGCTGAAATTTGACACAAAGGTTCATTTTGTGACGATTAGAATAACCATAATAAATAATAATAAATTTAATTTATGTAATGCATGAATTATATTTGCTATACGATTTATTACTTTTTCTCCACACCCAAAGGTTGTCGATAAGATAATGCTTCTTAGCAATGGGGCCGCCTTTTGCACCCTGACATATCTGTTCTGTATTATAATGTAACAGTTCTGTATTTGTGTTGGAGTGCAATAAAGTATATTGTATTGTATTGTATTTATTTTGATTGCATAAGACAATATTAAAATTAGAGACTACATTACATATACCTAAGAAATACAAAATTATAACACAAATGCCTGAAATAGGATATGACGTAGGCATGACGTATAATAAGAAAGTATACCAAAAAATTCCCACAAGAACGAAGTCCCGAGTATGCTCGAGTAATAATTAAGAGTAACAATAACAAACGTCGATCAATCCATCCTCACTTTTCAGTAGAAAAAATAGAAATACTGAAAAGTAGAAAATGTGTGTTTCCTACTTATATATTTATTATTTGTATTATTAATATGTATTTAATTTTTTGCACCACCAACTACTTCTTACCTTACTGCTGTCCTACCCTAAGGTTGCCTGGAAGAAATTGCTACCTAGCAATAAGGCTGCCTTGTTGTACACTATGTTTTATGTTCTGTTAATTGTATGTCTTTGTGTGCAAATAAAGTATATTGTATTGTATTGTATTGTAAATAGTAGGATAGTAGGATTTAAACTTACAAGACTTGTAAAGTCGGTGGTCCTCGGTAACAGTAAGGTACGAGATAGAGAGTTCTTGTACAAGTTTTACACTAGCTACCTGTGTTCGGAATAGTTTATTTATCTTAGAACTTAAAAGATTGGAGGTGGCGGCTGTTTTTAAGTGGGTGTTATAAGTGTGACGTGTGTATCTGTAATGTCTGCGAATCTGTGTATCTGTGTGTCTGTCTTTGGCATAGTAGCTCCTGAACGAATGGACCGATTTCGATGCAGTTTTTTGTTTGAAAGCTGTCGTAATTGAGATGGTTTTTAGCTGTATTCGATCAAAATTGCTTCAGGCGTTTAAAAGTTGTAAGCAATCGAATGTCACTGCCGTGATATACAATTTTTAATTTTATAGCTATATCATGTACTTATTTTTCGGTTCAAAATACTTTTTTTTAATGGCATAGGATAGCTTTTATAAATGTTGATGAAATAGTATGAAAAACATAGTTAAGTAGCTCTCTTTGAACGATAAAATTAAACATAAAAAAAAACAGGTGCCACTTGATGCAGTTATGAAACATAGCTAGATAAATGACAGATGAAGTTATGAAACATAGCAAGATAAATGACCATCTAGCTTTCAATTCTATGGTCTACCTTCCGTGTTGACTACTAGACCAAGTTTATATGACGTCATAGTTTCGTTATTTAGTTTCTAAAGCATGATTAAGTTGGAACAAACATGTCAAGTGTGCTTCGAGTTTCGGTATACAATATGGTTATGTTATGAAGTTTCATGTTTTGATACAAAAAAAATGGTTTTAAAGGAATCGAACGTTATTGATAGTGACTATTTCCAATTGTTTGAAGTTCTATCAAGGCAATCTATCAAGCTATATGGACAGACGAAATTTTTTTTATTTTATTTCGACATATGTTTCTTGGGAAAAGTGGTTCAGTTCAGTGGGTTGATTCATATCCTAAACTTTCTCTATCTAAGGTCATTCAATCTAAATATATAAAAGGAGAAACTGACTGACTGACTGACTGACATATCAACGCACAGCCTAAACGGCTAAACGTAGGCACTTGAAATTTGAAAGGGACGTAGCTTAGGTACCGTAGAGGTGCACTAAGAAAGGAATTCTTGAAATTCCCACGGGAACGGGAGTTAGCGGGAAAAAACTTCACGCGGTTCCCGAACTTCACGCGGGCGAAGCCGCGGGCGTAAAGCTAGTATAAGTATATAAAATTTAAGGTCTTGACTCACTGAATCATCATCATCAATGACCAGCCCAAACCCTTGGATCTAGAAAACTAAAATGTTACTCAAAGGTTCCTTTTCTAACATAAGCATAAGTATTTTACAAAATTCCTACGGGAACAAAATCCTGGGCGTCCTCTTGTGATAAATGATGTCAACGGAACAGGTGTTATCATCTGCAAGTTGTAATCCATATATCAGAATCATATTAGATCCACGACTCAAAACTACGCACACAAAACTAACATAGAAATTTTCTTTGCGTTTTCCACACCCACAAAAAACCTCATACAATCCCCAACTAAAATTTCCTAATTGCGACTGAAAATCTTAAAAAAAGGAATCGTTCAAAAAATGGTCGTTATTTTCGTATCAGTGGAATCCACGTGACTGCGGATGGCTTGGTCCTTGCGTGATTTTCTTTTTTTTTACTGCCGTGGCGCCAGTACAGACCACTGAAATAAAGTTTTAACTAGAAAAGCTTTAGGGCTTCTTATATATCTTATCTTATAGGTATAGTCAAGTGTGTGGCGAACTTGGCTAACCCTGATGTCAGAGTTTTCAAACCGCATAGTGGCCTCTGACTTGGTTTTAACCGACGGCGGCTTAAGGTGCCCTCTGAAGCACGGAAATGCTCGTGATTAAAATGCCACTTTGGTCATCCCGCCGCTCCACTTTTATTTTAACTTTAACCCTCGGCATACCAGGTGAAAATTTGTAACGTGCCATACTAGGTGGGGTCTGACATACCCTAACAAAATGGTCGCTGTAATCAGATAGGAATAGGGGTACTGAATTATTATTGCATATTTTTGAAATTGAACATAACCTGAGTAGCACTATATAAAAAAAAAATCAAATAGATTAAATGGTTTGTTGAAAAAGGGTAGCGAAAATGCCATCTTCTGACTACTAATTTAGACTTGAAATCACCCTAAGAATGGATAATTACCAATTTTTGTAATTAAACTGACTAAATTAAAAAAAAATTGAACAACGATGATACATCTTTAAATTTTTACTTCAATCTCGAGGTAGGAGTTCTTTAGTTCGCCGTAATTGCATTTTGTATATGCTCAAATAACAAAAATTCTAAACAAAAACGCATCTAGAGCCCTAAAAAACGCACGCACCACTAAACTAATGGTACTTGCCAGTGTAAGAACGTCGCAACTCCAGCTACTGAGAGCTTCAGATTCCGCGCACGAAAATTTTTGAAAATATATCGATTTTTCACTGCCTGGGGTTTATTAGACCCCACCTGGTATGCGGAGGGTTAATAATAATAATAATAATCTTTATTTCACATTAATAATACCATAACAACTTGATTAAAACTATGGAGTATCTTGTGATAATAAAGACTTATAAGTTAATATTACTAGCCTTCGGAATTTTTATAGAAAACTTGTTCCGCAAAAAGATGATTATGATTATGAAAGACATAAATTTAAAAAAAAACGTTGTTAAATAACCCATACAATTTTGAAATTATTATTTGCGTACCTCTTCTAGTGCCCCTACTTATACAGGGTGGCCATTTTGCAACATTGTCCCACTATTTGGGTCAGTGGCACAGTGACGTTGATGACACAGGGTGCGCTTTATTGTTCACCTGCCTCTTTACATAATGCACTCGCCGTTTTGTTTCATTTCACGCTTCTTTTATTTTAGAAACATACTTAAACCCTTTTTTGTTAAAAATATGAATTCCGTTTTTCCTTATTTTTTGCTTATTTTTTAAATATGAAAACTTGTTTATTATTCCTCACGCTAAATGGCAATTTTTGGAATCTGAGTTCCCTGAATGGGAGACAGGCAATTAAGTCCAACTGTCAATTCATAAAACTAAAAATTAAATTAGCTAAGTTTTCCTGTCCAATTCTTTTGTCTATGAGAATTTTTTGTTACATAATTACTTTCAAAAAATGTTGTAGATACTAATTTCTTTCTTTATCATTCATCTCTTACATTATTTTCGTAACATAGACTTGTGTACTGTCTAGGCTGGTAAGCACTAAGTTATCGAGCTCGTATAAAAATAACTCTAAGCATGACTGGACCATACAAGTTTTTTTTCTTAATAGCAAGTTTTTCTAGGGTTGCCATGTTGTGATTATGGCGATGTTGAAATTCTTGTGTACTCATTTCAATGAAGATATTCAGGTGATACTAAGGTAGTTTTATTCATATTAAAATAGCAAAAAAACAACTTACATTAAGGGACTGCTCTGCTGAGACCGCGCTTCCTGATTCTTTGTCGCGCCCGACGTGACAAGCTGTCTTTCTTTAATTTTTTTGACAGTTGCTTATAGACACGGATCGTTAGTTAATTTTATATTTACATGTAAAAAATTTGACCTAAAGTTCTTTAAATATTAAATTGCGGTTCTTCATGACAAAATTTGAGAAATCAGATTTTTCCTTACAAATATTTTTGAATTTTTCTCAGGAACACGAAATTAAGCTAATTATAGGCATACCGTTTATCAAAAGCGACAAACGTAACAGTGATAGAGTAAAAGTAAACATGGTAACGGTCGACAGATATTTAAGTTATGTTTTCAGTAAGTGACTCCTAAGTAAAAATAGGTTAGCTTTATTTAAAATCTCTGTAATATGGCCCAATATTTTTTTTTATAAAAAGCTGTTCAGATTATAATGTGTTAAAAAATTAATGTATTGTAAAAAGTTCGACAGCACTCAAGCTCGCTAGCTTGTCGTGCTGTCGAACTAAGTAAGTTCAAAAATTGTCTATTTTATTTTTATACTTTAACTTAACCTATTTTTTGTCGCGGGAGCCATGATTTGTTATATGGTGAAATTAGGTTTTTCTTAGAATCATACGCTTATCTGTTAATCGTTTGGTATTTTTCATACTTTTTGATGTTTCGTAACATTTTCTAATGTTGTTTTTTTCATTTGTTCCAGGTAAGCAACAAGTTATACTTTTTAATCAAGCTACATGTTTAAGTGAGACTGCGGTGACTATTATTTTTATGATATACTGTATTTTGTATGTATAACTATTTTTTCAATTAAGTGAATCCAACAAAAAAACGCACAAACCACAACAAACAAAAGCATAAACAGCGACACATAAACATAGAGATAATATTTAAAAACATGCATTTTGATGAACTATGTTTGACCGTTCACACCCGCCAAAATGGAACTAACTCAGTGACTACAGCATTATTATTCTGCCAGAGCTATATTTATATAAACATTCTTGCACCCATAAAATTTGCAACTACAGAGAACTCTTTTAACCAGTAAATTTAAAAAAAGCCCGCACTTGGGTATATTTTTTCTTAATTAGCAGACTTGTACCTTAATTAAAAAGATCCTAAGTTCTCTCCTTGAAATTCACAACAAGGTAGATAATACAAGATTATTCCATTAACGGCTTGTACTACAAGTACTAGGGTTTTCTGATTTTTTTTACGGCCCTGCTTTGTTGGTATGACCATTACAATGTGAAGGTTAGTAGAGAACTAGCTTTGAAATA
The DNA here is from genome assembly GCA_949987775.1 of Aproaerema taeniolella. Classification (NCBI taxonomy): domain Eukaryota; kingdom Metazoa; phylum Arthropoda; class Insecta; order Lepidoptera; family Gelechiidae; genus Aproaerema; species Aproaerema taeniolella. Next base: position 4,516,343 of record OX465246.1, on the reverse strand, counting down.
ATTATTAAGTATGTATTAAAAACTGTAGTGTTAATAATACTTACACAATATTTTAAAAGACAAAGGATGAAAAAAAAACCTACTTTAATGTGTAAATGGAAGGAAGTACGATTAGGAGCTACTTTTTACCGACTTTAAAAAAGTAGGAGGTTCTATGTTCGACTGTATGTATTTTTTGTGTACGTTCACCGATTTCTCCGCCAATTATGGACCGATTTTCAAATTTCTTTTTTTTCTCAAAAGAGTATGTTCCAGAGATGGTTTCATATAAATTTTATCGAAAATAATTCAGCACTTTTAAACAAATCAACATAAACAAAAAAATACTACAAACCAGAACATCATCTAAATAAATGAGTGACATTTTCGTTTGTGGTTATCTGCTAATAGGCATTGTAGTCTGCAAAAAATACTGGTTATTCACTTTGTGCGAACTGTTTTTGGGATTGAAGTTGGTGACTCATACGTTTTTAACGTGGAAAATTATTCATGAATAGTAATGAATACTTATATACGCTCCTGCCCATAAGCCCTATTAGGATATGCGGAGCATCAGTGGTTGTAGAACCAGTTGATGCCACGTTTGGCGTCCACTCCACTGTCATATACACACATATTTTAGGACTCACGTTTTTAACTTCACACCATTTTTCATTCGTGGCTTAAAATCGCACTGGACATAACTTTTTCGCAGTAATCCTCTTAAGTAAGTATTTCAAAACGTATTCCATTTTCTTAATTAAACTTTTTTTCTAAATAATGAAGTCGGTTTTCGTGAACACTTTTAAACAAATAATTAACATTGCGGAACTTTAGAAGTATGCCTACAAATTTTTCAAGTAGGGTTCGTTTTCATTTTTTACTTCAAAAACGTGGCGAAAAGAAACTAATTTTACAAGTTTATAGGCTTCGCGTTATTCAGAGTCGTGCATAGTGAAACGCGAAGCCTTTAAATTGCCAGTACGAGTAGGCAGTAAAATAAACATTCAAGGAATTCAGTTTTTAAGCAAAAGAAATAGAATTTCTGAAATATTTTTTTTTAGTAAAAGAGGTTTTTATAAAAATATCCTTTATATTTTTACTTTATGTTACTGAATTAATCTAAATGCATAAAGTGAAACTGATGAACTTCCTTTGTTCCCACTAGTTTAGTTGACCACGTTCCTCGAGTAAACCATATACCATAAAAAAACTTATTTTTATCGATTAAATAAAAACAATCTGGCATAGGCGAAATTTTAGAGGCATATTCTAGTCTTAAAGTACTTATAAAACTTATATTTCCTAAATAAAAGTCTAGGCGACTTGTAAGCATAGAAAAGACATTAAAAAATCTTTCAAACATATTGTGAAATATGTAAATAAAAAGCATTTATTAAGCTACTGGCGTCCAAGCTACATTACATTAACTTATACCAACATAGAGTAAGTTATATCAACAAATATATAACTTAGTACCTATATCCTAGCTTTTATTAAATACTAGCGTGATTTCGCATGATCACAGCGCGCCCTAGCAAAAACTTGAGACAGTTTGAACTTACAACGACTTGAGGCGAAATTCCCTTGTAAAAACTTCTATCATTGACACGACAAGCTAAATAAAAACACGAGGTAATTCGAGCGATTCTAGTCTTTATTGACACGTCAGTTAATAGTCAAATCGCGTGAGCGCAACGCTGCAAGGATGTCAGAACTAAGGTTCTTTGGCCATTGTTTTGGTATAATTTATTAGGTAGGTATAGATTATAATGGGATTTGAATTTGATTAGAATTTATGTTCTGTTAAAACTGTCTAGGCAAGGAATCCTAAAAGCCTAGTAATTGACGGCCGGTGTGGTCGAGTGGTAGTGACGCTATCTCTTGATCGACGGGTCCTGGGTTATATTTGTATAAAAAACAAATGTTTATTCTCGGGTTATGGATGTAGGGAAAACCTTAGAGAGGGCCTTTGAATGTGTAGCGTGTATTATGTATTAATTGCCTAGAAGATTCAAAACTTTATGGTTTTACCTTGAATTTTCCGTGTTTAGAAAAAGTTTTCATATTATATTCAGACCCTGACGCCACAGATAACAAATTACATAACATGAATATATTTATAATTGTGATAGGGTGTTAACTTTTTTTTCGAGAATAGAATAAAATTACAATATAATAGAACAGTGTATCGAAACCTAAAAGGCAATGACTTGTCAAAACTTTTAAGTTTTCCAGCAAATTCTATGTACAAATTTTAAGCGTTGAGAGCCTTTAGAGGTATAACTTTGGGCATATCTAGACATTAATTAAGATAAATTTTAGTGAGTAGGCACAGCTTCTCTAACGTAGCGAGTAACCACGCCTTTCTTATATAACAGTCAAGTATATAATCATCTCTTGAAGCTCTACCTACTCCGATAGTAACTAAAGGGGTGAATGTTTAAATGAAAAGTATATTCAAACTTCCATAAACTTCTAACTTAAATCAAAAACCCACTCATAATTTACCCGTCTTGTGTGAAACAACAAACTCACTTTCATATATTGAGTTAATCAGTTTCCCTCCAAGTAAGGAGGGAGGAGGGGCGAGAGATACCGAAACAAGTAAACTCGGCTCTTGCTGGAGTTACCATGCCATTTTCCCTCTTAATAACTACTTTATAAGAACCCTCTTAATACGATGACCAGTTTGGTCTAGTGGTAGTGGCGCTGCCTCTTGATCAACGGGGCCTGGGTTCGATTCCCAGTCGGGGCAAATATTTGTGTAAAAAGCAAATGTTTGTTCTCGGGTCATGGGTATTTGTGTTTGTCTTTATATGTGTTCCGAGGGTCCACGACACAAGAGAAAACCTTAATGTGGGTCTTTGAGTGTGTAACGTTTATTATTGTTTATTATTATTATTACTATAAGAAGTCCATGCTGGACTGGGAGTGAAAGAAAAACCTAGAATGTGCCAGGTCCACTCTTCCCAGGTATGCAATAAAAGTCTGTAAGTGACGGTTTTGCTATATAATGGGCGAAAGGCTGACCACCTCTCACGATTATACAACTGTTCCATCTGATGACCCTAACAATTTGTTTCAAACGTGGCATCTAGTGGTTCTAGAACCACTGATGCTCTGCCTACCCCGTTGGGCATAATAGGCGTGAGCGTATTTATGTAATAAGAAAGGGTACACAAAGTCAAAAGTCTGCACCTTAATATGCTTGAGAATACCTTTGTAAAAACAAAAAGTGCCGCATTCTCGAAGCACCCCTAAGTTATTTGAAGTAAACGTCACGTCAGGTGTATTAAATTTTCGCCATATAATTTAGAGAAAATTAATTTTAGGGGAATTGTTTTTTGGAAAGCCCTCAGGGGGTTGATTATGGGTTTGAAGGGGAAAATGTAATATAAAATGTAATGTGTCATGGTCGTGACGTTTGATCGATTTAAAACTGCGGATACCGATAGAAGCCTAACTAAATTGCCAAGTCTTTGTTCTTAATTATATTTTCTATGTTGTAATAGTCTTTTAGCTGCGATCTCAGCGGCGGAAAGCTAGTATTATAACAAACGTACTAACTTTAAGAGAAAATAAGTATACAAAGTTTCTACTCTATTAAAAAAGTGATACTTTCCTTATGCTCTAATATTCCTTTTTTTAAGTATTAGTAAAAGGTGTCTGAAAAATAAACTAAGTTTTCGTCAGAAGTGATTTCTATTCAGAAACAGTCCTATAGTTCTTTCTTATCGTGTAGTCTGAACGATGTTGTAAACTAGGCTAATAATAATAACCTGGTTACAAATATAAAGGTAATGAACAATAATCTAAAGCCAACTCCTATTTGCTGTTCGTTGGAAATCAATGCAAATTAAAAATAAGAAGCCAAAGATCAGTCATCTTGAAATTGCACTTTAACGTCGTTTTACGAGTACGTGCTTACTTAAACGTATCTACATGCCAGAAGAAACTAATTCCAGAAACCACTTGATGGTTTGAAACGTGAAGTTCCTCTTAACCCGTTCTGTATAACAATAAATTTTTAAAACCGAACAGCTGTAGCAAGCGCACGCGCTGCTATTTGCGTGGATCATAAAACCAAAAGGTTGAATTCGTGAATCAATTGATATTTTTCTTATGCAAAAATATTGGGTGAAAAATATTATAGTTGGCGAAAATCAAAGATGTGAATCAGCCCACGAAACTGAATAACTCTCCTCAAGAAACAGGTCGAAATATAAAACAAAAATGTTATCTATCCATACAACTTGTGCGATCAGCTGATATGCCTTTGGTATGGGAAGTTGAATTCTTTTTTGAGAATTTTCAAACTCAATTTTTGCTTACTAATTAAGAGTCACCCGATGTAAGTATCGACTTACAATTTCCACATCATCAGATGCGGCCAAACTTGGTATGAGATGCTAATGGATTCTCAGCAACGCCTTGTATGACCAAAACAAGAGCAGTCTAAATTTTAAGGCAAAAATTCTGTAAAAAAATTTAAATAAACATTTATTTTAAATTAACATCAACGATAATAAAAAAACCGGCCAAGTGCGAGTCGGACTCGCGCACCGAGGGTTCCGTACAAACCTAGCTTAAAGGTATTGTAGATCTGAGTATTTGATATGAATTTCAATTTAATACCTCAACGCGTTCATGAGGAAAGGGGTAGTAAGTTTAAAAATATTAAAAATATTTTTATGATATGATGTAATTAAAAATTTATGGTTTTCGCAATTTTTCCTTTATCTGTGCTATAAGACGTTGCTTCGTACCAAATTTCAAGATTCTGTGTTCACGGGAAGTACCCTGTAGGTTTTGATTCCTTTGCGAGTGTCGAAAATTTGCGGAAATTTGCGGCATAAACGGCTGTATCTTTTGATTGCGTTGGCTTAGAAGTTTGATTTCTTCACAGCTCCAAGGGACAGTAGACTTGAGTATTTGATATAAATTCCAGCTTGATACCTCCACGTGTTCCTGAGAAAAGGGGTCTTGACAGACGGACGGACGGACGGACAGACGGACAACAAAGTGATCCTATAAGGGTTCCGTTTTTTCCTTTTGAGGTACGGAACCCTAAAAAGACTACAATAACATTATTTAAAAACATCCTTAACCAATAACCGATTAATGTCGCATGCGTGACAAATCGATTGCCTCAAGAATAAAGTATCTGGTACGACCAAGCACTTACTCTTCAAAGCAAGCTGAGATTGAGCCGTTTGGAACAGAACCCGCTATTAGGGACCGGATGAAGCACATTTAGATTTATTTTGATGAATTCGGCAGCATAAAGATATGCAAAATGAATTCGGTGGTACATAAAGATATGTATGTAAAATGAATCGTTAAGGTTATGCTACGTTTGGGCTTTGAAGTTATGAATGTACGTTTGCGCCTTTGATTTCTAATTGTTTAGTTTCAATGGGAATATTCTCTTAATAATAGATGATGTAAGTTCGAAACAGCATAGTACGCTATCACGATATATCTGCGTCTCATGTTGATATTAAATCTGAAAAAAAAAAACAATTCACCGAATTATCCTCAAAAATTCGGACCGTCATATTTTTTTGTTTCTGTTGTCATTACTTGGCTTTAGAATGCCTATTTGATATTTTGATATTATTTCCAGTAAGTACGGAGGGCCGCACATCAGGTTACCTTACGCGTGCACTCTGTGCTGTTGGGATAAGAGCGGTTTTGCAACGAAAATGGAGTAACCTGATGCGTTGGCCTCTGTACAAAGAAAATCCGTGACTATGGAATTGCCCTATTAAATCGCGGTCCCTTGACGCATTACATGACATCATGTCGTGAGATATTTACTTTTTGTCCACAATATAACCTTCAAAAGACAAGACAAGACATTATTTTCAAAATACGAAGACGTGAAGCTACAAGTTTTATGTTATTCAGGCTTTACTACGTAACTTTTGTACTTGACCGTGTTTGTAAAGGTTGACCTGATGCCATTGTTTCATTATCTACCATACTTAATTGTAGTCGGCAAAATCTTCCGTTGCGAGAAATAGCCATTATCAATAATAGTAGTCGTTTTTTGTTTGTGGATATTATCATTTTGTTGTCTGCTTAGACAATAAAACGAAAAGATGTTATCGTTTCTCTGACACTGGTTTATATTCCTTCGTTCTTCTATAATTTTACTCCTTGTATAGGTGTTGTTCTATTTTTTGTCTATCCGCTTCAATATCTCTCTATGTGTCGTACTTCTTTGCTGTACTTCTATGGGTTAGCCAAGTTCGCCACATACTTGACTATACCTACACGATAAGAAGAAGACTTTTTTGCACGTTGGCAATCCTTGAGTTTGCACGATTGAGCTTTTATCAAATACCACTTTCCCGCAGTGTCTAAAGACCAAGGTCTTTAATCAATGCGTCCTACCAGTCATGACCTACGGAGCCGAAACTTGGAACATGACAGTGAGGTTGGCCCACCGATTGCACGTCGCTCAGCGAGCAATGGAACGCTCCATGCTCGGGATCTCGCTAAGGGATAGAATCCAAAACGAGGTCATTCGACAGAAAACCGGAGTGATGGATATTATCCAAAAGTGTAGCAAGCTGAAGTGGCAGTGGGCTGGCCATGTCTGTCGCAGAACCGACGAGCGTTGGAGTTGACAGGTTCTCGAATGGAGACCACGTCTTGGCAAACGTAGTGTAGGACGCCCCCCAGCCAGATGGTCAGATGACCTAAAGAAGATAGCGGGTAGTGGCTGGATGAAAACAGCGGAGGATCGTGCAAAGTGGCGCACCTTGGGGGAGGCCTATGTTCAGCAGTGGACTGCAATAGGCTGATATGATGATGATGACTTTCCTTCCATGCAGGATTGGAAGTGAAAGAACATGCCAGCTGCTAACTCTTCCCACGCATACTATAGAAGCAAGTAAGTGGGACCTAAGGATTTTGTAGTATCGTGAGCGAAAGGCTGACAACCTATCACCACTTATTTATTCACTTTCATCGAATTATATGTCACGTTTGATATACTTAGAATGTATATCAAACGTGACATCGTGTGAAGCACGTGATGCTTTGCCTACCCTGTCAGGGATTACGGGCGTGATTGTATGGATAGATGGATGGACTTTAAAAAAATTCCTTCGGGAACGGGAATTAGCGGGAAAATCCTTTTGTATGAAAAATCTAAACCGCTTAAGTTAGACGCTTGAAATTTGGGATGCAGGTACCTTAGTAAACTTAAAGCTTAGTTGCAACAGGATATTGCAAAATTCCCACGGGAACGGGAGTTAGCGGGAAAAAACTTCACGCGGTTCCCGAACTTCACGCGGGCGAAGCCGCGGGCGTAAAGCTAGTATAAGTATATAAAATTTAAGGTCTTGACTCACTGAATCATCATCATCAATGACCAGCCCAAACCCTTGGATCTAAAAAACTAAAATGTTACTCAAAGGTTCCTTTTCTAACATAAGCATAAGTAAGTATTTTACAAAATTCCTACGGGAACAAAATCCTGGGCGTCCTCTTGTAATAAATGATGTTAACGGAACATGTGTTAGCAAGTTGTTGTAATCCATCTATCAGAATCATATTAGATCCACGACTCAAAACTACGCACACAAAACTAACATAGAAATTTTCTTTGCGTTTTCCACACCAACAAAAAACCTCATACAATCCCCAACTAAAATTTCCTAATTGCGACTGAAAATCTTAAAAAAAGGAATCGTTAAAAAAACGGTCGTTATTTTCGTATCAGTAGAATCCACGTGACTGCGGATGGCTCGGTCCTTGCGTGATTTTCTTTTTTTTTACTGCCATGGCGCCAGTACAGACCACTGAAATAAAGTTTTAACTAGAAAAGCTTTAGGGCTTCTTATATTTCTTATCTTATAGGTATAGTCAAGTGTGTGGCGAACTTGGCTCACCCTGATGTCAGAGGTTTCAAACCGCATAATGGCCTCTGACTTGGTTTTAACCGACGGCGGCTTAACGTGCCCTCCGAAGCACGGAAATGCTCGTGATTAAAATGCCACTTTGGTCATCCCGCCGCTCCACTTTTATTTTAACTTGATTAAAACTATGGAGTATCTTGTAATAATAAAGACTTATAAGTTAATATTACTAGCCTTTGGAATTTTTATAGAAAACTTGTTCCGCAAAAAGATGATTATGATTATGAAAGACATAAATTTAAAAAAAACGTTGTTAAATAAGCCATACAATTTTGAAATTATTTATTTGCGTACCTCTTCTAGTGCCCTTACTTATACAGGGTGGCCATTTTGCAACATTGTCCCACTATTTGGGTCAGTGGCACAGTGACGTTGATGACACAGGGTGCGCTTTATTGTTCACCTGCCTCTTTACATAATGCACTCGCCGTTTTGTTTCATTTCACGCTTCTTTTATTTTAGAAACATACTTAAACCCTTTTTTTGTTAAAAATATGAATTCCGTTTTTCCTTATTTTTTGCTTATTTTTTAAATATGAAAACTTGTTTATTATTCCTCACGCGAAATGGCAATTTTTGGTATCTGAGTTCCCTGAATGGGAGACAGGCAATTAAGTCCAACTGTCAATTCATAAAACTAAAAATTAAATTAGCTAAGTTTTCCTGTCCAATTCTTTTGTCTATGAGAATTTTTTGTTACATAATTACTTTCAAAAAATGTTGTAGATACTAATTTATTTCTTTATCATTCATCTCTTACATTATTTTCGTAACATAGACTTGTGTACTGTCTAGGCTGGTAAGCACTAAGTTATCGAGCTCGTATAAAAATAACTCTAAGCATGACTGGACTATACAAGTTTTTTTTCTTAATTGCAAGTTTTTCTAGGGTTGCCATGTTGTGATTATGGCGATGTTGAAATTCTTGTGTACTCATTTCAATGAAGATATTCAGGTGATACTAAGGTAGTTTTATTTATATTCAAATAGCAAAAAAACAACTTACATTAAGGGACTGCTCTGCTGAGTCCGCGCTTCATGATTCTTTGTCGCGCCCGACAAGCTGTCTTTCTTTAATTATTATTGGCGTTTGTTGGGAAAGAAGGAAATTTTTTGACAGTTGCTTATAGATACACGGATCGTTAGTTAATTTTATATTTACATGTAAAAAATTTGACCTAAAGTTCTTTAAATATTAAATTGCCGTTCTTCATGACAAAATTTGAGAAATCAGATTTCTCCTTACAAATATTTTTGATTTTTTCTCAGAAACACGAAATCCAATTTCAACAAAATTATATAAGGTGGTTTAGACTTTAAGCAAATTATAGGCATACCGTTTATCTAAAGCGACAAGTGTAATAGTGATAGAGAAAAAGTAAACATGGTAACGGTCGACAGATATTTAAGTTATGTTTTCAGTAAGTGACTCCTAAGTAAAAATGGGTTAGCTTTATTTAAAATCTCCGTAATATGGCCCAATATTTTTTTTATAAAAAGCTGTTCAGATTATAATGTGTTAAAAAATTAATGATTTGTAAAAAGTTCGACAGCACTCAAGCTCGCTAGCTTGTCGTGCTTTCGAACTAAGTAAGTTCAAAAATTGACTATTTTATTTACATACTTTAACTTAACCTATTTTTTGTCGCGTGAGCCATGATGTGTTTTATGGTGAAATAAGTTTTTATTAGAATCATACGCTTATCTGTTAATCGTTTGGTATTTTTCATACTTTTTGATGTTTCGTAACATTTTCTAATGTTGTTTTTCTTTCATTTGTTCCAGGTAAGCAACAAGTTATACTTTTTAATCAAGCTACATGTTTAAGTGAGACTGCGGTGACTATTATTTTTATGATATTCTGTATTTTGTATGTATAACTATTTTTTGAATTAAGTAAATCCAACAAAAAAACGCACAAACCACAACAAACAAAAGCATAAACAGCGACACATAAACATAGAGAAAATATTTAAAAACATGCATTTTGATGAACTATGTTTGACCGTTCACACCCGCCAAAATGGAATTAACTCAGTGACTACAGCGTTATTATTCTGCCAGAGTTAGATTTATATAAACATTCTTGCACCCATAAAATTTGCAACTACAGAGAACTCTTTTAACCAGTAAATTTAAAAAAGCCCGCACTTGGATATATTTTTTCTTAATTAGCAGACTTGTACCTTAATTAAAAAGATCCTAAGTTCTCTCCTTGAAATTCACAACAAGGTAGATAATACAAGATTATTCCATTAACGGCTTGTACTACAAGTACTAGGGTTTTCTGTTTTTTTTTACGGCCCTGCTTTGTTGGTATGACCATTACAATGTAAAGGTTAGTAGAGAACTAGCTTTGAAATAATTATTAAGTGTGTATTAAAAACTGTGTAGTGTTAATAATACTTACACAATATTTTAAAAGACAAAGGATGAAAAAAAAACCTACTTCAATGTGTAACTGGAAGGAAGTACGATTAGTAGCTACTTTTTACCGACTTTAAAAAAGTAGGAGGTTCTATGTTCGACTGTATGTATTTTTTATGTACGTTCGCCGATTTCTCCGCCAATTATGGACCGATTTTCAAATTTCTTTTTTTTATCAAAAGAGTATATTCCAGAGATGGTCTCATATAAATTTTATCGATAATAGTTCAGCACTTTTAAACAAATCAACATAAACAAAAAAATACTACAAACCAGAACATCATCTAAATAAATGAGTGACATTTTCGTTTGTAGTTATCTGCTAATAGGCATTGTATTCTGCAAAAAATACTACTAATTTACTTTGTGCGAACTGTTGTTGGGATTGAAATCGGTTACTCATACGTTTTTAACGTGGAAAATTATTCATGAATAGTAATGAATACTTATACAGGGTGTAAAAGACAGCTAAACAAAAACTAAAACCCTAGACTCAGACAATCATTCTGAATAATTTTCCAGTGGGATTTTTCTCCGAAAATTTTTCATTTTTTTCATGTTTTTTAATATTTTCTGCTTACATTTCTTATTATTTAATCGAATACTTTTCATTTTGCAATAAAAAACAATCAGAACACCGTAAAACACGAACCAGCATCGCACTCCGATAGCAACAGCGCGGCGCGGGGGGATCGCGCGCGGTGCGCGGTGTCACTATACGTTGCGTAGCGCCAAAGCAGGTAAATAATGAAAACTCCTTAATATGACGTTTCCGGGAAAAAATAATTACTTATAGCTGATAATAGTCATGGGTAGATTTCAACATTTAAGTATTCGCTAAGCTGTCCTTTACACCCTGTATACGCTCCTGCCTACAATCCCTATTAGGATATGCGGAGCATCAGTGGTTGTAGAACCAGTTGATGCCACATTTGGCGTCCACTCCACTGTCATATACACACATATTTTAGGACTCACGTTTTTAACTTCAAACCATTTTTCATTCGTGGCTTAAAATCGCACTGGACATAACTTTTTCGCAGTAATCCTCTTATTAAGTAAGTATTTCAAAACGTATTCCATTTTCTTAATTAAACTTTTTTTCTAAATAATGAAGTCGGTTTTCGTGAACACTTTTAAACAAATAATTAACATTGCGGAACTTTAGAAGTATGCCTACAAATTTTTCAAGTAGGGTTCGTTTTCATTTTTTACTTCAAAAACGTGGCGAAAAGAAACTAATTTTACAAGTTTATAGGCTTCGCGTTATTCAGAGTCGTGCATAGTGAAACGCGAAGCCTTTAAATTGCCAGTACGAGTAGGCAGTAAAATAAACATTCAAGGAATTCAGTTTTTTAGCAAAAGAAATAGAATTTCTGAAATAAATTTTTGTTAGTAAAAGAGGTTTTTATAAAAATATCCTTTTTATTTTTACTTTATTTTACTGAATTAATCTAAATGCATTAAGTGAAACTGATGAACGTCTTTTGTTCCCACTAGTTCAGTTGACCACGTTCTTCGAGTAAACCATAAACCATTTAAGAAAAAAACTTGTTTTTATTGATTAAAACAAAATTTAATATTGATTAAAATTTGTTTTATTGATTAATATTATATTTAATAGAAACAATCTACTAGGTATAGGCGAAATTTTATATATCAAATCAATCTTTATTTGCAAGAATATAGACATATTCAAGTCTAAAAGTACTTATAAAACTTTTATTTTTTAAATAAATGTCACCTATTATAAGCATAGAAAAGACATTAAAAAAATCTTACAAACGTATCGTGAAATAGTAAATAAAAAGCATTTATTAAGCTACTGGCGTCCAAGCTAGGCCATTACATTGACTTATACCAACATAGAGTAAATTATATCAACAAATATATAACTTAGTACCTATATCCTAGCTTTTATTAAATACTAGCGTGATTTCGCATGATAACAGCGCGCCCTAGCAAAAACTTGAGACAGTTTGAACTTACAACGACTTGAGGCGAAATTCCCTTGTAAAAACTTCTATCATTCACACGACAAGCTAAATAAAAACACGAGGTAATTCGAGCGATTCTAGTCTTTATTGACACGTCAGCTAATAGGCAAATCGCGTGAGCGCAACGCTGCAAGGATGTCAGAACTAAGGTTCTTTGGCCATTGTTTTGGTATAATTTATTAGGAGGTATAGATTATAATGGGATTTGAATTTGATTAAAATTTATGTTCTGTTAAAACTGTCTAGGCAAGGAATCCTAAAAGCCTAGTAATTGACGGCCGGTGTGCTCGAGTGGTAGTGGCGCTATCTCCTGATCGACGGGTCCTGGGTTATATTTGTATAAAAAACAAATGTTTACGCTCGGGTTATGGATGTAGGGAAAACCTTAGTGAGGGCCTTTGAATGTGTAGCGTTTATTATGTATTAATTGCCTAGAAGATTCAAAGCTTTATGGTTTTAACTTGAAAATTCCGAGTTTAGAAAAAGTTTTCATATTGACGCCACAGATAACTAATTACATAACATGAATATATTTATAATGTTGATAGGGTGTTAACTTTTTTTTTCGAGAATAGAATAAAATTACAATATAATAGAACAGTGTATCGAAACCTAAAAGGCAATGACTTGTCAAAACTTTTAAGTTTTCCAGCAAATTCTATGTACAAATTCTAAGTGTTGAGAGCCTTTGAGGTATAGCTTTGGGCATATCTAGACATTAATTTAGATAAATTTTAGTGAGTAGGTACAGCTTCTCTAACGTAGCGAGTAACCACGCCTTTCTTATATAACAGTCAAGTATATAATCATCTCTTGAAGCTCTACCTACTCCGATAGTAACTATAGGAGTGAATGTTTAAATGAAAAGTATATTCAAACTTCCTTAAACTTCTAACTTAAATCAAAAACCCACTCATAATTTACCCGTCTTGTGTGAAACAACAAACTCACTTTCATATATTGAGTTAATCAGTTTCCCTCCAAGTAAGGAGGGAGGAGGGGCGAAAGATACTGAAACAAGTAAACTCGGCTCTTGCTGGAGTTACCATGCCATTTTCCCTCTTAATACGACGACCAGTTTGGTCTAGTGGTAGTGGCGCTGCCTCTTGATCAACGGGGCCTGGGTTCGATTCCCAGTCGGGGCAAATATTTGTGTAAAAAGCAAATGTTTGTTCTCGGGTCATGGGTATTTGTGTTTGTCTTTATATGTGTTCCGAGGGTCCACGACACAAGAGAAAACCTTAATGTGGGTCTTTGAGTGTGTAACGTTTATTATTGTTTATTATTATTATTACTATAAGAAGTCCATGCTGGACTGGGAGTGAAAGAAAAACCTAGAATGTGCCAGGTCCACTCTTCCCAGGTATGCAATAAAAGTCTGTAAGTGACGGTTTTGCTATATAATGGGCGAAAGGCTGACCACCTCTCACGATTATACAACTGTTCCATCTGATGACCCTAACAATTTGTTTCAAACGTGGCATCTAGTGGTTCTAGAACCACTGATGCTCTGCCTACCCCGTTGGGCATAATAGGCGTGAGCGTATTTATGTAATAAGAAAGGGTACAAAGTCAAAAGTCTCCACCTTAATATGCTTGAGTATACCTTTGTAAAAACAAAAAGTGCCGCATTCTCGAAGCACCCCTAAGTTATTTAAAGTAAACGTCACGTCAGGTGTATTAAATTTTCGCCATATAATTTAGAGAAAATTAATTTTAGGGGAATTGTTTTTTGGAAAGCCCTCAGGGGGTTGATTATGGGTTTGAAGGGGAAAATGTAATAGAAAATGTAATGTCATGGTCGTGACGTTTGATCGATTTAAAACTGCGGATACTGATAGAAGCCTTACTAAATTGCCAGGTCTTTGTTCTTAATTATATTTTCTATGTTGTTATAGCCTTTTAGCTGCGATTTCAGCGGCGGAAAGCTAGTATTATAACAAACGTACTTACTTTAAGAGAAAATAAGTATACAAAGTTTCTACTCTATTAAATAAGTGATACTTTCCTTATGCTCTAATATTCCTTTTTTTTAAGTATTAGTAAAAGGTGTCTGAAAAATAAACTAAGTTTTCGTCAGAAGTGATTTCTATTCAGAAACAGTCCTATAGTTCTTTCTTATCGTGTAGTCTGAACGATGTTGTAAACTAGGCTAATAATAATAACCTGGTTACAAATATAAAGGTAATGAACAATAATCTAAAGCCAACTCCTATTTGCTGTTCGTTGGAAATCAATGCAAATTAAAAGTAAGAAGCCAAAGATCAGTCATCTTGAAATTGCACTTTAACGTCGTTTTACGAGTACGCGCTTACTTAAACGTATCTACATGCCAGAAGAAACTAATTCCAGAAACCACTTGATGGTTTGAAACGTGAAGTTCCTCTTAACCCGTTCTGTATAACAATAAATTTTTAAAACCGAACAGCTGTAGCAAGCGCACGCGCTGCTATTTGCGTGGATCATAAAACCAAAAGGTTCAATTCGTGAATCAATTGATATTTTTCTTATGCAAAAATATTGGGTGAAAAATATTATAGTTGGCGAAAATCAAGGATGTGAATCAGCCCACGAAACTGAATAACTTTCCTCAAGAAACAGGTCGAAATATAAAACAAAAATGTTGTCTCTCGATACAACTTGTGCGATCAGCTGATATGCCTTTGGTATGGGAAGTTGAATTCTTTTTTGAGAATTTTCAAAATCAATTTTTGCTTACTAATTAAGAGTCATCCAATGTTAGTATAGACTTACAATTTCCACATCATCAGATGCGGCAAAACTAGGTATGAGATGCTAATGGCTTCTCAGCAACGCCTTGTATGACCAAAACAAGAGCAGTCTAAATTTTAAGGCAAAAATTCTGTAAAAAATTAAAGATTTATTTTAAATTAACATCAACGATAATAAAAAAGACTACAAACATCCTTAACCAATAACCGATTAATGTCGCATGCGTGACAAATCGATTGCCTCAAGAATAAAGTATCTGGTACGACCAAGCACTTACTCTTCAAAGCAAGCTGAGATTGAGCCGTTTGGAACAGAACCCGCTATTAGGGACCGGATGAAGCACATTTAGATTTATTTTGATGAATTCGGCAGCATAAAGATATGCAAAATGAATTCGGTGGTACATAAAGATATGTATGTAAAATGAATCGTTAAGGTTATGTTGCGTTTGGGCTTTGAAGATGTGAATGTGCGTTCGTGCCTTTGATTTCTAATTGTTTAGTTTCAATAGGATTATTATCTTAATAATAGATGGTGTAAGTTCGATTTTAACGCGAAGAAGGAGACAAAACAGCATAGTACGCTATCAAGATATATCTGCTTCTCATGTAGATATTAAATCTGACAAAAAAAAACAATTCACCGAATTATCCTCAAAATTATTTTCAGTAAGTACAGAGCACATTAGGTTACCAAACGCGTGCACTTTGTGCTGTTGCGATAAGTGCGGTTTTGCAACGAAAATGGAGAAACCTGATGCGCTGGCCTCTGTACAAAGAAAATCCGTGACTATGGAATTGCCCTATTAAATCGCGGTCCCTTGACGTATTACATGACATCATGTCGTGAGATATTTACTTTTTTTCACATGATAGCCTTCAAAAGACAAGACAAGACATTATTTTCAAAATACGAAGTCGTGAAGCTACAAGTTTTATGTTATTCAGGCTTTACTACGTAACATTTGTACTTGACCGTGTTTGTAAAGGTTGACCTGATGCCATTGTTTCATTATCTACCAACTTAATTGTAGTCGGCAAAATCTTCCGTTGCGAGAAACAGCCATTATCAATAATAGTAGTCGTTTTTTGTTTGTGGATATTATCATTTTGTTGTCTGCTTAGACAATAAAACGAAAAGATGTTATCGTTTCTCTGGCACTGGTTTATATTCCTTCGTTCTTCTATAATTTTACTCCTTGTATAGGTGTTGTTCTATTTTTTGTCTATCCGCTTCAATATCTCTCTATGTGTCGTACTTCTTTGCTGTACTTCTATGGGTTAGCCAAGTTCGCCACATACTTGACTATACCTACACGATAAGAAAACTACTTTTTTGTACGTTGGCAATCCTTGAGTTTGCACGATTGAGCTTTTATCAAATACCACTTTCCCGCAGTGTCTAAAGACCAAGGTCTTTAATCAATGCGTCCTACCAGTAATGACCTACGGAGCCGAAACGTGGAACATGACACTGAGGTTGGCCCACCGATTGCACGTCGCTCAGCGAGCAATGGAACGCTCCATGCTCGGGATCTCGCTAAGGGATAGAATCCGAAACGAGGTCATTCGACAGAAAACCGGAGTGATGGATATTATCCAAAAGTGTAGCAAGCTGAAGTGGCAGTGGGCTGGCCATGTCTGTCGCAGAACCGACGAGCGTTGGAGTAGACAGGTTCTCGAATGGAGACCATGTCTTGGCAAACGTAGTGTAGGACGCCCCCCAGCCAGATGGTCAGATGACCTAAAGAAGATAGCGGGTAGTGGCTGGATGAAAACAGCGGAGGATCGTGCAAAGTGGCGCACCTTGGGGGAGGCCTATGTTCAGCAGTGGACTGCAATAGGCTAATATGATGATGATGACTTTCCTTCCATGCTGGACTAGAAGTGAAAGAACATGCCAGCTGCTAACTCTTCCCACGCATACTGTAGAAGCAAGTAAGTGGGACCTAAGGATTTTGTAGTATCGTGAGCGAAAGGCTGACAACCTATCACCACTTATTTACTCACTTTCATCGAATAACCCTTAGAATGTATATCAAACGTTGCATCGTGTGAAGCACGTGATGCTTTGCCTACCCTGTCAGGGATTACGGGCGTGATTGTATGGATAGATGGATGGACTTTAAAAAATCATGTTTGAAATCAACATCAGTGTTTTGGATTTGGACTATGTTTGTGAACTTATAAATAAATAAATCATTATTATTATTATTTATTTATTATGTGCAGAAATAATAGATGAGGGATAATTGCATTTTCATTTGATTAGATTTTTTTTACTGAAACTAAGATTTAAATAAATATTATCTTCTTCTCCAAGAGTTTTATTATTCGGAAACGAACCAGCCCTGATGAATTGTATGCTGTCATAGATACCTGCTTTTTATGCTGTCTCGACTTTATCAGATTGATTCAGATTTCTTTTCACCTTTTACTTTGTCATTAGAAGTAATCCTATTAATTATCAAAAAATACTAAAACATTTCGCAAACGGAAATTTTTAAATCTTTGCGAAAGGTTTTTCTAGATCACGTGTGGTGAATGCATGAAAATGTAGGACAGTAACATATAAAAGGCAAGCCTATTGATTTCAAGTAGGGAGCTTACGTAATTTGTTAGCTATAAAACATTTGTGCAAATATGCTTACGTATACGAAGGTTGATGAAACTATAATAGGCTTGAAATAATCGTTCACTAGGTTGGTTTATAGAGTAAGATGAGAAACTAAAAGTGTGGTAAATAGTAGTATTATCAAGCGGCCCTGGGATCTTGAACTTGAAGACAAGTGAGTAATTTTTTGAAGTACCTTCAGAACCTGATAGCTGGAAATTGGCCAGTCGGCTCAAGCTTCAGATTGCAGTACCACACTTTTAGTGTCTCAGAAAATATAAGTAACGTCTGGCGGTCCTGGGATGGGATCTTGTTTTCTTGGTCTATAAGGCAAGTAATAAAAAATTTGTCTTGTTATATTCTCGGCTTAGAATTTCAGAGATTATAATTAAAATTTTTTCTTACCATGACATTTTTTTTTCTTGAATTCCCCCATACCGTCTTCACTGCCCTGTTTAATTTTTTTCACGGTTATATAGATCATCTTATATGAAGAATCTATAAAATTGGCCCAAAAATGCCAACATCCTCGCTGAGAAGGTCTACACCACAGTTCGATCTTCATTACTTACCTGCCCTGCTTCTAATGTCTTTGTGGTCGGTGAAACATCTTAGCTTCTACCATCTCTGTCGGTTGTCTTTCAACATTTACTGCTTTCTTACTTAAATTGGCTTTTAAAACATTGCTTTTTACATCATATTTTCTTTATATTAATATTTATTTTAAAATACTGTAATACTTACAACCTTTCTGTATTTTTTGGCGTTTTGATTAGCAGTGTTACCGTACATGAAATCCCTATTGTTTATTTTCTGCACAACGCGATATTTGTGGAATTGTGGCAACACATATGGGGACATATCTCAGAATCTATCTATCTACCGTTATTTCTTTGTTCTTCACATCCGTGTAGATATCCCTTATTGTCTCTCCTCATAAAATATACATGTCAACTTTTCTGTCACTGTAATTTTAACTTTTCTGTCTATAAGACTCTGTTTTTCATTACCTGTGCTAAAAAGTAGTTGACACGGTAAAAGAAAGCAAACAAATAACAAGGATCGTTAATTGTGTACAATTAACTACTCATTTGCAGACTCAATAAGAAACAAAAACATTATCTTCTGAAATCATAAACATTAAAGACTCACATAAAAGTCATTCATTGTTACTAAGTTATAGTTATAACTATCTTTGGAAAATAACAAAAACAAATCATAACTGCGTGAAGTAAAACAATAGCAAACTGATTCAATGTTTACTAAAACAGCGTAGACATCGTAACCCAAATACAACCAATGTCAGCCATTACGACGTATTGCGTAAGCTCTACGCATGCCCATATCCCCCCTCTTCACTTCCCCTCTCTTTGCGCATTTCTAGGCTCTCCTCGTGCGCGTGCGACCTCGAAGCTACCACTTTCGCCATCGTTTGGATGTAGAGAAAGATGGAAGCGCCTTGTAGATCGTCCAACTCATTTTTTGTGTGTTTATTTTTATTTTTTGTTGATTAAGATTAAAAAATTGTTTGTCCCTTTAGATGATAACTCAACTTCCGGGTCCCTATTTAGGAATGTATAATCAAAGGGTTTTAAGCTTTGATTTTGTTTACAATATTATATTGAGGTCTAAATGAAGATTTGTATTATAGTCTGTTACTTACTTTGGCGTCACTTTTAGTTTTATTTATTTATTTTCTTCCTTTTTAGACGATTCTAATGATACGAGGTTTTAATAAATTACAATTCATGTCGATTGTTTATATCTATTTTTCCCTCATCAAATTGATGATTTCATGTGCCTTGCTAGTTTTTATTCGATAGATGATCACTTTAGTGGTTTGACAATGCGTGATCCATCGTATCTTTATGTATTTTCTTTCGTTTCTAGTAATTTAACTTCGTGTTGTTAAGTATGAACTGGAAACCGGCTTGTTTGAGGGTCAAGAGAAATGTGCCAACTGTTGAATAATAATTACTTATACTATTGCTTCTTCATCACAGGCCTCTTCGTCTTGAAACCTCAGGAGTATATTCTTTTAAACAAAAGAAATATTTTTGATAATCTGCCTCCAATTGGCTGAGATAACGCGTAACAAATACACAAAGTAATTAAAATTAAAAATAATACAGTCGAACTGAAATCCTAATTTTTTGAAGTCGGTTAAAAACAAGTATTAATAATAAAATTCGATCTCGATAAAAAAATTTTTTGAACAATAAAAAGTATCATGATCATGATCAATTCTGGAGTCGATTTTAACAAATTAACAGTGACAGCCCTTAAAAACACATTAAAGCAAAGGTAAGTACCTACTTAAACAATACAGAACACTGACTACACAGTTTAACACAGACGTTTCACGCCCGCTCACAAATTATCTGCACACAACTCGTTCAGTTAATATAGTCCATTGCATTCGTCAGACAGTTAATTTTGTGTTTTCTTGCAATCATAGCGTGTTTAATGTCCGTGACGACAACGTATTTGTGTTAACATTTAGTTGGATCAAGTCCCTTGAACTTTAGAATCAAATGTTGTTGAAAAGACAACAGTTTGAAAAATATAGCAGAACTTTTGTCATAAAGCTTCAGTTGTGATAAAATACATATTGCTGATTTCAAGAAAGATGCCGCCCAGTTGCCAGACTTAACAGGATGGTTGCCGGTTCAAAGCCTGGTGCGGCCTGTACCAAAATTCGTCTTTTCGGATATATATTTGGATTTTTTATTAATTATCATGTGCTCAAGAGTGAAGGAAACCATCATGATGAAATATACACTTGTAAGAAAATTCATTTTCGAAAGGCGTGCGATCGACCAACCTGTATTAGGCCAACGTGGTTGACTACGGCCTAAATCCTCTTTGTGTTTCGAAGGAAGGCCCGTGCCTCTCGGTGGGAACGTATGTAGGCTGGTTTAAAAAAAAATGCAAACATCACCTTTTGAGTAATAGTTGAAGTCGATCCTATTGCCTTTGTTATTAATTAGGACGTTATAGGCAGAACAACACGCTTTTACAGAACGCAAAATAAAAAGGTTTTTAAATCACCAAAAGCAAAGTACTTCGCAATTTTGTAGAGCAAAACAACCCATTTCCTTTGCATTACCTGCTCACGAATTCAAAATCTGTATTGTCGTACAAGGAAAATGGATGCAATTTGCATGTGTCGCACCACTCGCTACGATGGCATTATGTGGCATTATCCAGCAAATTGTAATAGTTATCTTTGCCAATTCGTGTAGTGAACACCTGGTTACTTGAATCTGAATTCAAGAGGTGTAGCTAATTCGGTGTTATTATCTTGGTGTCTTTTGCAACAGGTTTCAACTTTTAAGAAGCGTTTTGTTTCCCGTGACTTAACATTTACGACATGAATAAAAACAAATAGTATAAGTACAAGAGTAGCTAATCAAATAAATAGTATTTGCTTCAGTTTGTACCTATAAATGCTCTTATGTGTAAACACAATTTTTTTTGTGCTGTCATTAATGTGAATCAGCCCACAAAACTGAACAACTTACCCCAAGAAACATTGGTGGAAATATGAAAAAAAAATTTGCTTCTTCATATACGAGTAGCTTGTACGTTCAGCTGATTTGCTTTTGTATGGGCAGTCGAAATTTTTTTTTGAGAATTCCTTGTAGTTTCCTTGGAGAAAGTTGTTCAGTTTTATGGGAAGAATCAACCCCTAAAGTTTCGCTAACTAATTTAAAGTCACCCCATATTATATTATTAAAATTTTCATCAAAGATTACAAAGACAGTGAAATATACTGTGCCTTTTAAAAAAATACATATTTTCCTTTTTATTTGCAGTTAAGGAGAGACGTTTTCAACTGTGTTTGTTCACAGGTAGATGTCGATGTGATGTCAAACTTTTATTGTGATGCCTTTTATGTATTTCGTTGATGAGCCATTGTTGTCTATTTTCGTCACGTACTTGTTTTGTGGCATAAAAATTCTTCAACCATTTTAGATTCGCATTGTATCATTGTAAAAACTTAAATTCATTTTTTTAAATGAAATTTTAAAAGAAATCATTCGTTTTGGGCCCAAAAATCCAATGTAATCTCCTAATTAGGTAGTTCCAAACTGTTTTTCACTAAAGCGCCATATCTCTAAGGTCACACTCCTTCAACTGTTTTTTTTTCAAGTTAAAAAATCTGGTTTTTATACATTTTAAAGTTGCTAAATGCATTTTAAAGTTGACCATAGATATTTGGCGTCAGAGTAAAAAATGGTAGGCTGGAACTACTCAGTACTCAATCAGGGGAGGGCACATTTTTTTCGCTGGCCGACACTTTGGGTTTTTGGGCCCAAAGTTATATAGGCCGTGAATGACCTCCTTTCTGTAATTGAATAAAATTTAAGTCATTCTTACTTACTCCATTTTCCACGTCGTATTTCGTAACACCCTTTATTAAATTCTCACATGTGACAGCTGTGATAATGAGGGTGTCCCGAAAACTGACTAATATTAGGTTGGTGATATTTCACGCGCATTTTCACGCCGAATGCGGCATACAAAACAGTATTATGTGAACTGGCATTCTAATTATTAAGACAAGGCACATCACAGACTTTTCGTTCGTGAATAGAATTTTTGGTATTTTTAGTACGTTAAAATTAATTTGCTCATTTTTTTTACATTTCAATATTATTATTTTTTCTATACTTAGACGTATTTGTTGAATAACTTGGCCTTTGTATTTTTCTGAGTTAATGTTTATTAGCTATATCCTTTTTTGTTAGAATTGTCTAGCCTTTAACTACTCTAGGTACTTCGCCTTTATCGTCACGCTCTTACGTCTACTCATTAATAGTTAAGTCCATTTATTCTACTAGAGTATCCCTTATCTGTCTGAAACATGTTTTTTTGCTTATAACAACCACATGGCGTGGCAGTCACTGAAAGATTCGTTACTCTTGCTGAACTTGACTTCAAACCCATTGTTCTCTGTTACGTAAAGGTAAACTCAGTTGTGTGTTGTTACTTTATAATATGTTCATTACTTATACTATACCGAGTTTTTACGATGCGTCTGATGAATGACGCCGACATATGTTATATTCATTATCCGTTTCTACGTTTGCAAAAACTATGGTACCAAGGAGCCTCCTTGGGGAACTCCCATACCTCAAACAATAAAACTCAATAGCTGTCTCCAAACATGACGGATCTTTTCAAGTGTGCTTGACTTAAGATGTCGGTAAAGTCATTTTTGTTTACCGTAACAATAGGACTGTATACAAAAATAATTCAGAACGCTCATGTTACGGCGTGTGAAGTGTATGAAATGCCTCTCTCGATTCCGACTTCGTCTGACGTGATAATTATATCAGTACCAATGTCAGTACATGTGCCTCTTCCTTTTCGATGGTAAAAGGACCTTGAGCAGGTACCAATTTGATGAGACAGATGCGTAATGTTGTATCTTAGTAATTACATGTTTTTGAAGCAGTTTCCAGAAAATTTACCGCAAAGCGGCTTAAATTGTGTGACCTTGTACTTTTGGTACAAGGTACTTTTGGAGTATTTGTGTACAAAATTTGCTGTATGTTTTGTTATTTGTCCACTAAGTGGATTTACAAAAAGCATTTACAATTATCATGTTTTTATGTGTATTTGTTTTGTTTGATTAGACTCTCTGTTTATTTTTATGATTTTTTGACCGGTAGTTTTGATGTCATGCTTTCAATTATCTGTCTCCTTTGATTCTTCTTATTTTTATGATTATTATTGTCGTAGTTTCTTTTCTTTTCGGAATTTATTCAAGTATCGTAATTAATAGAATCTCCATCATCAATCAAATTAAAATGTATAGACACCTATTTTCACGTCCAATAATATAACAAATTACTATAGATACAAATAAACTAGCGTCTGAGACAGTTATGTATTGCCACTGGAAGAAAAAATAAAGCTGAGATCAAATTAAATTGAGACTAATAATAAGCCTAAGGCAATAATGAATCTAGACCAGGTTGGCTGGCAATTTAAAGTACAGCTTACTGTCTCGGCAGATGGCCAGTCTATTGCTATTTAGGGTTCCGTGATTTCTTTGTATTTGATGATACAGTAAGACTAAGGCTTGTTAATATCGTCTTTAGCTAGTCCTTACAATTTAAGGCCCGTATTACAGAAGGAGACTTAAGTTGTGATCCATACTTAATTATTGATTGTCTCTTTCTCTTACTATCAAAATGACAAAGATAAGTGCTACTGAAGTATAGATCAGAGTCTTAGTGGCCTTCTGTTAGACGGACCTTAGAGTTATAAAAACGGTGATGTTAAACTTAAAATATGAAGCTCAGTCTGTAACGATTTTGCCTACTGATTTTGAATTCCGCACCAAATGTTAAATACTTTATGGTTTCCTATCCTTACTAATATTATAAATGCGAAAGTAACTCTGTCTGTCTGTCCGTCTTTCACGCCTAAACTACTGAACCGATTCTGATGAAATTTGGTACAGAGATAGATTAGAGCCTGGGAAAGGACATAGGCTACATTTTATCCCACGATATAACCTGTAGTCCATCCACGCGGGCGGAGCCGCGGGCGGAAAGCTAGTTTAAAATATTATGAAATTTCGTAGTCTATAACAACACTTCGACCCGAGTGACAAAATATTTGACATACTTACTTACATATGACAATTTTTTATCTTTTTCCATAACCATTCAATACGTTGAAGTCTGTTTGTAAGAATACTTCAGATTCTTCAATAAATAAGAATTCCATTTAAGAAAATATGGTAAAAGGAGTATTTTATACAGCCGCCTTATACGGAATCTACACAACTACATATTTCTTCTCGCCTGACAATTCTATGACGTTCCCACAGGCTAACTCTAAGCTATAACGAGTCCTGTCTATTAATGATATTTTTTTCTCATCTGTTCCAGGTAAGTCCAGTTTCTAACTAGTCTAGAATCTAGACCAGACTGACGGGTGCGACTGGAACGAATCGTGTTGAGTCGCCTGGATCACTTCGCTGTTTAGTAAGCAAGCGAACATTAAGTAGCGTAATGGTTTGAATAAGAATACTTAAGTATGTCACGTGCTTCTGCTTGTTTTATGGTTAATTTTGAACCCATTGCATATTATCAGCATCCATACTGCAGGGCTTTAGGTAAATCTCTTTCAACCTCTTGGGTGCTAAATCAGTCCATGAATTTGAACAACTTCCCCAAGGAACATAGGTCAAAATACGAAATAATGAATTTGAGTTCCCATACAAACTTCATCAACATATAGCGCATTTTTTATGGGAGATCAACATTTTTTTTTCGTATTTTGGCCTATGTTCCTTGTGAAAGTTCAGTTTCATGGACTGATTTAGCACCCGAGAAGTCGAATGTGATTTACCTAATGCCCTGTATACGGGGTAACTTTTAGCCAGGTAGTGAAACCTTAGGGGGTGATTCTTACGATGAAACTAGACAACTTTCATTAAGGCAAGTTAAGGGCAAATCTGCTGATAGTTGTATTTTTTTATTATAAGATGGGTTAACTCTTGACTACAATCTTGACCATAAAGGTCAAAGATGAGTTAACCCAGAAAATGCCTATAAAGGCACTGGTAGGGTGGTCGCGAACCAGACGGCCCTTTACAGAACCTACCACACCGCATGAGACCACAGGACGACACCTCAGATTCAGAAAAAAATGAATTGTCGTTGCCTGGGATGGATTACTAGGAAGCAGGTCTCATTAGTGTTTCCTTAGTCGCCTCTTACGACACCCACGAAAAGAGATGGGGTGGTGTTATTCTCAACCGATCACCATACGGTAAAAATGTATGTAGAGGGGAGTTTTTTTTTAATACTTCGTTCTTCGTTCTTCTTGGGAAATTTTGTTTAGTTTTGTGGGCTGATTCATATCCACATGAATTCTCTATGAGAACAATACCTAATTTAAAGTCATCACTTCATTCATTTATTTCAATTTGATTTCTTAAATGGACTGTACTGATTCTACGTCGTACGTTTGATTTCTATGTTTTTAAGTCTCATCCCTGTTTTAATAGCAAAGTTGTGTATAATTTCACTTTCCTTTCTATATATGGCTGCCTTAACAAGTCTTATTAGTACACTGTACTTTTATTTTCATTTAAAACAAGCTAAGGACCAAGCTGTAGGTTACTCTGTGTTTCAATGACTTGTCTGTGAAGATTGCAGTATTTTTTTATATCTTAAAATACCTTTACTGCTTACTTTATCGTTTCCTCTTCTATGTGAATTATAACTATTTAAATAAGCTGAAATTATTACTTGATTTTCATTAGTATAACTTCCTTAATATCTCAAGATGCGTCAAATATCTAATTCAAACGCCCATCATACTAAAATTGAAACGGATTCAGATACACTTTAGACCGACTGGATTATAAAGTAAAACATAAATCTTAAAAAGCATTTGTTTAAGTTTATTGGTCTTATAATTGCCTATTTAATGACCACAATAAACTTGCAACCTGTTTGGCCTATAATTATCGGCTGTGCGGCACAGTTCTTGTGAGCGCGGCTGGCGGTTTTGATAACCGTGTCGAATGTATTCGTTGAGGATTCGTATTGGCTCAGAATAATATGAGCACTAATAGTGAATTCAATGAGTTCTCCGTAACGTAAGTACCCGTAATAGTTCCAGCCTATTTCGGGCCTATACGTGGTTTCCCTGCTGATTTCTTGTATTGCCACCGCAAAGTTATGAGTTTAGCTGTGTGGTGGTCGGTTGAGAATAACACCACCCCATTTCTTTCCGTGGGTGTGACCTGCCTCTTAGTAATCCATCTTAGGCAACGACACCTCAGCTTGTTGTCAATCTTATGGTCTCATGCGGTGTGGTAGGCTCTGTAAAGGGCCGTCTGGTTCGCGCCCACCCCCCTACAAGTCCGACGCCAAACCGCTTGCTGTGTTCCGTCGGTGCGTGGGAGCACCATTGCCTTAATAGGCATTTTTTAGGTTAACTCGCTCCATCGTCGACCTCATCTATGACCTTGGTCAAGATTGGGGTCAAGAGTTAACCCATCTCATAATTTTAAAAAAATCTGAGGCAACTTACACAATAAATATCTACTATATTAATTAATCTAGTTATGTTATCAGTTTTTTAAATTTTTATGGCAATATTGTTATTCGATATAAATGAGATGAACTTGCAATCACAATTGAGATATCATGAAAATAAATAACCAAAATTATCCAGATAATTTTGAAAAGTAATTTTGCGCTAGTTTGGACGCGACTTACCCTCATGGGTACAAAATAGGAACATTTAAAAGAAAGTTCGTATTACTAAGCTTTATGGGATATTTAAGGTATTAAAGTTACCCTATTTATTTATCATGATAAGTAAACTTACACTGAATGCAATTGTATTGATGAAAATTAAATCGCTAGTCGCTAATACTCAGTTTCAACCTTCTCTTAAGCTCGAAGCTCTAAAGGTAGTTTATCCCTGCAACAGGTTGCTCTCATATGCCATACTAGCTTTCCGCCTGCGGCTCCGCCCGCGTGGACTACAGGTTATATCGTGCCCAACTGTGGGATAAAATGTAGCCTATGTCCTTTCCCAGGCTCTAATCTATCTCTGTACCAAAATTCATCAAAATCGGTTCAGCGGTTTAGGCGTGAAAAGGTAACAGACAGACAGACAGACAGACAGAGTTACTTTCGCATTTATAATATTAGTAGGGATTTAGCTTAAGCAGTTTAACTGTTAACTATCTAAATAAATCAATTGACAGCTTTTGCAGGTTTCATTACCAGAGGCAGTTGTTTGTCTGTCTGACTGAGTCTTTAATTGACGTATTTAGTCTTAGTCTAGTCTAGTGTTAATAGTTGGAAAATAAGTCTAAGTTGAAAGACTTAGTCATTAGTACCTAAATGAAGCCTGATTATTAGACAGTATTTGAGTACAGCTATGTAGTTACAGTTACTGCAAAAATTATCAACGGAAATGTATTTTCGTTTTTACTTGGGATACGATTTAGTGAATTTTATTTTATGGTAAGTTTTTCTTATTCTTAGTTGACTTTAAAAAAAAGCTTGTGAAAAGGAGGAGGTTCAGTATGTTTTTTTGTATGTTTTTCTCACGGTAACTGTCAATAGTGAGCCGATTTTCAAAATATTTTTTCTTATTAAAGAGTATACTCCTTAGGAGGTCCTATGTAAATATTATTGAAAATGATTCTGCGCTTTTACAAAAAACCAACAAAAATAAAAAATTCACACATAAATATTATATTTAGAAGTCGTTTTGGTTTGTGGTTATCTGCTGAAAGGTATTTTCGGGATTGATTTCTGTTGATGACTCTTATGTTAATAACGTGGACAATTATGTGTTTTAAGTATGTTAATTCATATCTTGCCAGTCTAACTGAAGTAACATTCTCATCTTAAATAAGGATTAGGGATTTAAGATACTAAAGATACTTATTATACCTTTAGGAGCTTGTTGCATTATTCTTATAGTCAAAGCTATTTTAGGCATATCCTGTCATAAAATTTTACCAAGATTTTGTAGGTAAACAAAATTTTCTACTTAAGATTAAGTACCTGAGATAGGCAGTAAATTCACATGGTTCTATGGTACAAACATATTAGTTTTAACAACAATACTGACTTGTGCTTTGTTTTTTATGTACATCCAACGAACGCAATTTGTTAACCACTTCATTAACTTATAAAAAATAATAACAAAAACGTGGGATGTTTTTACTACATCTATTTAACTACGTGTTATTTATTTTAGTTTAATTTAAAAGTGTTTTGATTAATTTGCAGCCATTTGTTTTGTGAGTTGTATTAAGCTTCGTTCGTGGTGTTAAATTGCTTTATATTATTTTACTCTCGGCCGCAAATGTACAAAGTTTTGCATTTTTTGCTTTAGTTTTTAACAAGCTGTGCTGGATGTCAAGCCACCCCTTGTAATGGACTTTTCACTGCTTTATGGACTTTGACAAAAAAGAGGGGAGTTATAAGTTTGACAAGTGTATCGTCATATCGTATCGTGTTAAGTGTGGCATCGTAGCTCCTAAATGAATAGACCGATTTCGATGCGGTTTTTTGTGATATAATCGAGATGGTTCTTAACTGTATTTGATCAAAATTGGTTCAGCCGTTTAAAACTTATAAGAGATTAATGCCGGGAATGAACTAAAATCCTTTCTGTTCCCTTACGGTTAGGGAATTCAATTTGATTCGACGAACACTTTGACCTGTGTTAATAGTATTTGTGTCATCTGTAATTGTATAGTTTCTCTTTGTGATTGTCCTAAGAGATTCATTATTAAGCCTTAAATTAGACTAGGGATGGGAATTTCAGTTTGGGTCTTTTAGAGTGTAATATTAAAAAATCTTTGATAGTGCCTTTATATTCGTGGCCTGCAATTATTATTTTTTAAAGTGGTTTTACCTTTATCTCGATAAGTGTCTGGAACATTGCGTTGCATCAGCAATTAAACTTTCATACGTCTCTTCGCGTCTTTGACTTTTAATCTTACCCAACTTTCGGTCAAGGCTTGCCAATTTTACAATTAAGTATTATTTTGTATGTAACGGCAACACTGTTGCTGATGGTACCGACTTACAAAGTCGGGTTGGTATCTTCGGTATCGATCAGTAAGGTTAAGCAAGGTTCACGAGGTAGGGAACCTTGTTATGAACAAGTTAACAGTAATAGGAAGTTTACAACAGCGAACTGGATTGACTTCAGCAGTTAAGCCGGCGTTTTTGAAATCACTTACACAAGGGTTAGTCGTGTTTGCTACATCTTGATTATTAGAGGATGCCCAGGACTTCATTCCCGTGGGAATTTTGAAAAAACCTTTTTTACCGGATAAGGAATACGCCCTCCCAATGTCACGTCTTACGACCAGCTAATTAGGCTGTGCGTTGTGATGATTCATCATTCGGTCAGTTTAAACAAAGCCGTTTATTAATTTAGATAACTGCATAATACGGAAAAGGATTGCCAAAAAACATTTACCCCTTAGCAATTACTTTGCTAATCATGTAAGGGACAAATTAAAATTAACTTTCATTATTAAGCACACGTAGCTTATAAATTCACCTGTATAAAATCTTATAATAAGTATCTAAACACCAATTTACTAAAATCTTACATTCGTTTTTATTGGATGATCAGATTTTACCACCATGTAAGCATCGCCGCTAAACGGTCCCAGCCTTAGGTATTGTATCACAGTCACTACACAGACGTTAGGGTATAGACAGAGATATGGACTGACTTTAAATTAATTAGCGAATCTTTAACGGGGTGATTTTATTCATGAAGCTAAACCACTTTTTTGTGAAATATAAAATTCTCAAAAATCATTCGATTTGAACTGAGAGGTCTTGGAGTGTTTTTGTTTTTATTATTTTTTTCTGTGCTATAAAGAGTATTGTATTGTATTGTATTGGCAATCAGCTAATCGGTGAAGTTTTATGGAGAGTAACATATATTTTTTTCCACATTTCGACCTATGTTTCTGGGTAAAGTTGTTGGCTTAGTGGGCTAAGTCACATCTTCATTTTCGCTAACTACTTTATAGCCACTATATAGAATAATGGTGCAAATATGTACAATCATCTCTTGTAAGCTTTAATGTGTTTACTATTAACTCTACTGTAGCCTAACGGTATAATGCCATCTTGAGAAAAAAATCAAATGCATTATACGTAAAATGTAAATCAATTTATACCCTAGTACAAAATTAACAAGCAAAAAGGCAGTTGTCTCTGAGTGCGAAAGTGACACATAGTGACACTGACACAAGTGACTGCTGTTATAATATGGAGTGTCTCAAATCTTTGTAATATTCTTCTTCTTCTTATCGTGTAATTATAGTCAAGTGTGTTGGTGAACTTGATTAAACCTGGTTTCAGAGTTTTAAAACCGCACAATGGCCTCTGACTTGGTTTTAACTGCTGTAGTCAATTGACAACAACCGGGACCGACAGCTTAACGTGCCCTCCGAAGCACGGAAACGCTTGTGATATTTGTCACTTTGGTTACCCATCAGGTTCCCTGCCTCTGTGTACGTTGCTTAACCTCACTGATCGGTTGAGATCAACGAGCGCCACTGGGCTACGAGCGCTTCATCTTTGTAATAAGGTATCACGATACCCTATTACAAAGATTAGTATCCATGTGCACTAATCTTGCATATTTGTGTTCAGCCTTGGGTGGGAAACGTGCCTTAATGATGCATTTGGCCACAGATTGTGCACTAAAACGCACTAAAATTACCTTTAATGATTATCGTTAAGATTCACCGGTAAATACCGATGAAATTGAATCCGTTGAGGACGTATTTAATGATAATGTTTATCGCAAAGTATTGCGATTTGTGGTAGAACATTGCGGGGCATTATGGGAATGGATTTTATGAGTCAGCTGCTTTGGTGCTTGTCTTAAGTGGATGTTGTTCGACTATCAGTCTTCGACCAGGGCCTATATAACTGTTGTAGTAAGTAATTACCTATTGAGAAGTTGTTACCTTAAGTTCGGGCTTTTAAAATACTACTTACTTTGAATGAAGAATACAAAATTATCCATACTTCTACAATAACAAGTACAGCAGAATAATATACTTTAAGTTACTAACCCACTTTTTTTAACAGCTCATATACATCCCCACCGATGGGCATGGGCCTCCCTTTGAAATAAAAAGAGGAATAAGGCCATAGACCACCATGCTGCATGACCCAATGCTTAGTTAATGAATTAAATTAGTTAGCAAACTTTTGAACGTATTAATTAGCCTACTAAACTGAATAACTTTCCGCTAAAGTTTCGCTAAATAATTTGAAGCCAAAGTCGCCCTGTACGCATATGTTGACATTGCCCCTATCTTAATTGCAATTGCGACAATTTTCGTAATACAACTGTATACCCTGATGATGTGTTTTATCTGGACATCGACTCACAAACATCCAATTTAATTGCATTTTTCGTTTAACCTTTCGAGAGTTTCAAGTGCAAATTACAATTGAGTTAATTGAAAAGTTGAATACAACTGAACTCGACAGTAATGATGCGGTTAATTGCACAGTGTGTTACAAAAATAGGAAGGACGTTCGTGAATGGTAGTCTGAAGCTTCACATGATTATTAAGTAGTTTTTTATTCCTTACAAAAGATTTAGTTCAAGGTGTATGAGGTCAAGAACATGTCATATTTTGACTGACGTCTTCGTTGCTGTCGCCTTAGAACTTGAACAATGAGTTTTTGGTTTGATAATCATCTTTATACAAGTTCAAAAGATTCTGGTGACGTCAAGAAATATTTAGAAATAACTTCTATTTCTAAATATATCTTGATATATATATTGAATCAGTTACTAAAACTTTAGAAAGTGACTCTGCTCATCTAAATGACTTTTTTTAAATAACCTACATAAAGTTCTCTAAAAAAATTCGAATTTTTCCAGCTATCAGCTGATCGCTCGAGTTTTATGGAGAAATGATTTTTGTTTTCTATTGAGAAAGTTGTCAAGTTGACTTTAGCCTACCCTACTGGTAAATGCAACACTTCTGGGCACTAGTCAACGTGATGATGATGAACTTTGCTGGCTGTACCGGTATCGAAAATAGAGACATCAAAGATTATGTTACCGAAGCAATGGTCTGGAGTAGATATATGTATAAGAGCGTAATAATCAGTAGGCCTTGTAATATCTTACCACTGCCGCGTATCTTCTCTTCTACGGTACTAGTTTCTTGCTATTTACTTAAGACCAGTCGTTAGGTCTTCTCTTTTCCTCTGAAAAGAATTCAGTACAGTCATTAAAATAATATAACTTTTTTTATACGCGATTGAGTGTTTTCATAACCTGCTAATCGTTCATAAAATTCGGGTTTCCCGTCATTAATATTAAATTTACGACTAGTTTCAAATGATGTTTTTATTGATATTAAGCCATTTCATTGCTCAAATAAATATAGATTTTATGATAGCAATTGGTTCAGATTTAAGGAATGCACTTTAGTTCCAATTACTGGGTTTTCGACACTAAAATCAAATCTCAATTTTAGCATGGAGGTACATTTGATATAGGATTAGCACGACCTGCGATAAACTCGCGCATCACGGCTTTACTTTGATTGCTCGAGGGCACCGCGTAAAGGTTTGCTCGCCCTCTGTTGTTGTCAATTCGACACTTTTTTGACATTTGACTGAATCGCATTTCACCACTAGCCCGTTGTAAGACAGCTATATAACTTTGTGTCTGAAATATATTTTTTTGTTTATTGGTTGATCAGGGGCAAATAGGTAAATAAAAACACTTTGTTGCAAACTTCATAAAGAACCACACATACAAAGAAAACTTTTAATTAAGAGTGTATAACGGCGGCCTTACAAAAGAATATTGAAAAATACTGTGGGATAGTCCATTAGAATATATTTTAAAATACTCTGAGTAGTACTTTACAATACCTTTATCATATAAAAGAAACAAGAACGCAGTAAGGGCATGTTTTAATAATAAATAACACGTTCAGATGTATAATTATATCTCATTTTACGAAACACCTCAAAACGTTTTTAAAGCGTATGCAATTTGAAAACATTAAACAAAAAACTTGCTGTATGCAATTTTGTTGAATCAATGGTGGTTTTTATAGTATATTCAGGTGGAAAAAAATGTTTTTTGGTAGTTTAGTTAGATGTTTTAAAAATATAACAGGTTTGTGGACCCGTTTTGCTGAGTTAATTGAATTGGCCATCAGCAGTGCCTAAATGCAGGTTTCTGGTATAATCTTATTTTTTATTATTTTTTGTTGTAAAGAATACCTACTTGCTAATCGAAAACATTTTTTTCTTGAAGCGTTTTTGTTCGGTCCTTAAAAGATTTTTAGCTATGTCTGTATAGCCCATAATATTATGTAGGTAAATAAATATATAATAATGTGTGTGTATAGAAGATTTAACATTAAAACTTCTTGGAAAAAGAAAGAATACGTAAAATATTTTATTACACCAGGGCAAAAAATTTCTTAATTGTCAAAACTGTTTACTTAGCAGTTTATTAGATTTATACTTCACTAATTGAAATTAATGAATACGCCACAAGTAACAACTATGTATATTAATTAAATTTGGTTCTCTTTACAAGCGAAAATAAATGTTATTTCATTGTTTTAAGCCTGAATTTGTTTTAAAGGTCTCTAGAAATTACTAATTTATAGTTTTTAGATGTTAATAGGGTACGTCACTTTAATGTAATTTAATTAGTAATTATGTACTACTGTATTTTGTTTATGTTAATGAATGGTTTGCAAATTAGATAATGAATTAGTTTATTAACTGAAAAATCTATGATACGAGGCCGAATTACTTATTAGTTATCGCAGTAAGCTAGCCTGATGGAAAAGTAGGCAATTAATATTTAATTAAAAGTTTAATAAATAAATTACGACCGTGACCGTAAATCAAAGAACTTACTAAGGATTCAGATATTCTATACATAAATGTTTTTTATTCGTACAAATTACCCATTATGAAATTACTGATTACGATTGAGAAACATGTCTTACGACTAAGCAGTTACACCAAATTACGAACTTTACGAAGCCCAGCAAATATCTGCTATCAATCGAAAATGAAATGAAATACACGAATCAAGATACTCCGTCAACTAATCACAGAGCAACTCAAAATAACGTCCCATATACATACATACGATTACATACGATAAATACATAATCTCACGCCTCTGTACAATCGGGGTAGGCAAAGACCATAGACTGGCACCTGCTACGATCCAAAAACGCATCTTTCGCTTTTTTTTGACGTCCCATATTTAAAAAAAGAAAAAATATTTTTATACCAAAGCTTACAATAAAAATTATTATCCCGGTCCCTACAATAGGCAAGCCTTGTATCGTTGGGTCCCGTACAAGAAATTACAAAAAGATTTTATTAATAAATTACTAATAAACAAACCTCATTTTTTTTTACTGATAAAAGATTTCGTGAGTGCATAATTTTGAAATTTAAAAGGTTTTACTAATGCTACTTAAAAGTGGCATTGGGCCGACAGTTTTCATCCTAAACGGGGTAATTTTAAATTAGCTATCGATATTAATAGATGGAGATCCCAGGGTCGCCAGACCTTACTTATTTTCTCATAAAACAAATGTGTGGGAAATAGTTGTGCTAGTACGTACTAGTAATGTATGAATACCAGCTAACCCTGGGCCGGCGGCCAATTTTCAGCTATCAGGTTCTGAAGGTACTTCCAAAAATTACTCACTTGTCTTGAAGTCTGGCTGCTGATGTCTTATAGAATATAATTAATTAAATATAAAAATTTATGTTCAACACCGCCAGACACTCTCCGTCGGCTGTAATTTCTGCCAGACGCTTTACAGTTCGCAAGTAAATTATGCGATTATACCTACAATCTGAGCCGTGATTTTTGTATATGATGTTCAGGGAACTATAACAATACTTTTTATAGCAACCAAACTTTATGACAAGTGAGCAATTTTTGGAAGTACCTTCAGAACCTGGTTGCTGAAAATTGGCCGCCGGCCCAGGTTAGCTGGTATTCATACATAACTAGTACGTACTAGCACTACTATTTCCCACACATTTGGTTTATGAGAAAATAAGTAAGGTCTGGCGGCCCTGGGATCTTGGTCTATTATAGGGGGTGATCTTCCCCATTCCTCACGAAACCTATATGACATTCTCAAAAAAAAATAGACTTTAAAAAAAATAATAATATGGCTTAACTCTTGACCTCAATCTTGACCATAAGGTCAAAGATGAGGCCGACGATGGAGCGAGTTAACCCAGAAAATGACTATAAAGGCACTGGTACTCCCACGCACCGACGGACAAAGCAAGCTGTTTGGCGTCGGACTTCGGTAGGAGGGTGGTCGCGAACCAGACGGCCCTTTACAGAGCCTACCGCACCGCATGAGACCATAGAACGACATCTCAGATTCAGAAAAAAATGAAGTGTCGGTGCCTGGGATGGATTACTAGGAGGCAGGTCTCATTTCTGTTTCCTTACTTCCCCTTCAAAGGCATACTTCAATTTCATGAACTGATTAACATCCTAAATTTTCACATACTAATAGAAGCGCTCGTAGCCCAGTGGCTCTCGCTGATCTAAACCGATCAGTGAGGTTAAGCAACGTACACAGGGGCGGGGAACCTGATGGGTGACCATTGTGACAATTTATCACGAGCGTTTCCGTGCTTCGGAGGGCACGTTAAGCTGTCGGTCCCGGCTGTTGTCGATTGACTACAGTCGTTAAAACCAAGTAAGAGGCCTTTGTGCGGTTTGAAAACTCTGGCACCAGGGTTAGCCAAGTTCGCCACAAACTTGACTATACCTACACCATACCTACAAACAAAATCCCATTTCCTTTCCCTTCCCGCTCCCTAAGCTAGGCTCTCGATTCACTTACTACTTCTTACCTTACTGCTGTCCTGGAAGAAATTGCTACCTAGCAATAATGCCGCCTTGTTGTACACTATGTTTTATGTTCTGTTAATTGTATTGTATGTCTTTGTGTGCAAATAAAGTATATACAGATACAATACAATACAAATATACTTTATTGCACACCAACATTACAGAATATGATATAGAGTAAAAGTTATATTTGGACAGTAATAAAGTTAGGGTACAAAAGGCGGCCCCATAGCTAAAAAGCAATATCTTATCGGACACCTTTGGGTGTGGAGAAGACGAATATTGTATTGTATTGTAAAGGAGGAGGAGGTTTACTATTTTAAAGTCACCCAAATATAGAACTAGGAGGTCGTTACATATTGCGTTGCCTTGTTGCCCAATTGAGTGATCTCGACCATTAGACGCTGCATTAAGGTCAGGAGCAATAAAAGTTAAAATAGAACATCTCAATTTTTTTTATTAAGATTGAGATTGGTGCCGTGTAGTGCTAGTCATTTTTAACCGACTTGATTTTTTTATTATTATTTTATTTTTTATGTTTGTTACCTCAATACTCGGCGCCGGTTTGAACAGGATATAGTTTAATAAAATAAGTATTCGCACAAGCCTTTTGGCAGTATACCTAAAAACTAAGGTAGTTATGCCATGCGAGTAATTGATCGGCGCCGACGTAAAAAAAAAATTCCTCTCTATTTACCATATTCCGCTATGAATTCACCTATTTACTGTTTTATCTGTAACAACTACTTACTCGTGAACATAGCTTTAAAAAAATATTTCACCCTTTTTGAAGGCGGGTCAATTTTTTGTTAAAAATATTTTTGTTTCTGACGTTTATCAAAGGAGTCTTCCTGATTATAAATTTGCGTTAAAAGTCATTTTCTCGATTGTAGTACAAGAAAAAAAGATGGTTTTTTTATATTACGAACTTCACCTAAGTATTTTGTCTATTAGACGTTCTGCATAGGTAACAGGGTATCTTTAAATTAGTGAGCGAAACACTAGAGAATGATTCTACCCATGAAACTGATCAACTTTCCAAAAGGAACCCTCAAAACATAGAAATCTCAAGAAAAAACATTTCATACTAAGGCCGAAAATCGCTGATCGCTGAAGTTACAGAAGCGATTTTTTTTTAATAATTTGACTTATTTTCCGTGGACAAAGTTGTTTAGTTAGATTCTCATCTTTAAACCTTCGCGCGCCAAATGTACACCTGGTCTACGAGATTACTATCGCAAGCGTCGTAAACAATCGCGCGACGAGTTTTTTTTTTTACCAGCCCATAATACGTCCCCACCGAGGGACACGGGCCTCCCTTCGAAACACGAAGGGGATTCAGGCCATAGTCCACCACGCTGGCCCAATGCAGGTTTGTGGACCGCTCGTCTTTCGAAAATGAATTTTCATCACGATGTTTTCCTTCACCGCTAAGCAAGTGATAATTAGAAATCCTTACATAAATCCTAAAAGACGAATTTAGTGGTACAGGCATGCACCAGGATTTGAATCCGCGACCTTCGGATTACTTACAAGTCTGGCTCATTACCAACTGGGCTATCGCCGCTATATAATTTTCGCTAATTAAAAGTCACCCTATTTACCCTATATCCATGTTAGCTATGCAGAACTGACATTCAAATCAGTGAGGTCAAGCAACGTACACAGAAGCAGGGAACCTGATGGGTGACCAAAGTGGCAATTTATCACGAGCGTTTCCGTGCTTCGATTTCGGTCATGGCTGTTGTCGATTAAACTATGTTTATACTGTCTTACTTGGTAAGAGGCCATTTGGTGGTTTGAAAACTCTGACACCAGTGTTAGTCAAGTTCGCCGCATATTTGATTATACCTACACGACAAGGTAGGAATAAAGGACCGTACAAAGCTTAATTTGTTTGCTTCTAACAATTTCAGTACCTTCTACAATAGCGGACACACCTTTATTACCTCCATAAACATTTTATCTCCCCGAACTATTTAATAGCTTACCCTATTTCTCCACCATATTTCACAAATACCTTAACATAATGACACACCTACGTATTAATGTTCCCTTTTTGCCCAAACACAATTAATTCCGTAGACCATTTTGTCCGAAATCTGCGGAATTCTGTAACTATTCTACTATTCCGGAAAAGTCTATTTTGTTATAGATTTGGTACACAGATCTCTTAGTACTTATCCCTAGACATTACATAAGTAAAGTGTTTCAAGTTTTTCGCAGAACCGCGTCGTTCGTTTGATGGATTAGACTGTTGAGGTCACGTGACAAAAAAGGCGTGTTTACAGGTTTAAATGTCAGAAAAATCTCTCTATATTTTCCTGAAATATATCCTAAGATTTTGGATGTTTGTCTGTCTATCTTTCGCAATACGGAATAGTTAGTTTATCGTCGCAGCAATAAGATGTCCTAAACATTAGTCTTTGTTTTTTCTATTCTCTGTACTTGTCCGCTCAATCTTTAACTGTATGTCAGAAACCTAGCCGCCCGCGGTTTCGGCTGCGTAGATAAACGCTTCCTAAAGAATTCTTTAAAATTTTGGAATACAATATAGCCTTTGTCCAATTCTCATACCTTAAAATAAATCCATACAAAATGTCATCAGAATCAATTGAGTAGGCAAGAACAGAGTTACTTTCGCACTAATGAAATTAATATGGAAGTATGAATTTATTTTTCATGGACCCATTGATACACTATGTATCTTGTCGGGGTAGGCAGAGCATCATGTGATTTTTTAAACCACTTGGTACTACGTTTGACATTGATTCTGAGTGATATTGGATAGAACATAAGCATAGTTTTTTTTAATAATAATGATAAATATTATATTCATAAAAATTAGAGACTACATTACATATACTAAACTGCAAAATAATAACACAAATGCCTGACCTAGGATATAAATTTATCCTGTATCTCAGTCGAAAGAGGACTTAAATATATATTCTGTAAAATCACTTACAAAAGGATTTTTATAATTTTAAATATTCATTGTAACAGTTATAATATATAATCATGGTAAACAAAAATAGTGGTGATAGACTGTACCTCTTCGCCGACAACCTATCATAACTGAAAAACAGTTATTTTCGCGTTCAAAATATTAGTATGAAAATATGGATTTGGCATCTATAGTGCACCGTCTGTGAATTTTCGTATATACACAACACATTAACTAGATAATTCCTGGTATCTTTACGTTTGGCCGAACCAGCGTTTTATTACTACCCCTTATATCCCTTAAACCTCTTACATCCGAGGTTTTGATAGCTTCGTGGTAAATGTACGCACGTTAAGGCTTTGCATTGTCTTGGGATTTTTTATATACACGCCTCTGTACCCTTTTGGGGTAGGCATGAAGTCGTTTCAGATATATTTGCCGCCACGTTTGACTAATGAAACGATTTTACTGATTCTTAGCAGATTTTTTACTGATTCTTCCAATACATAAGGTAATAGGGGTTTGTTACGCACAACTTACGTTTTTGTTCTGTAGAATTCTTAACATAAGAATAATGCAACTCATACATTCAATGATATGTCATCGTAACATTGTCAAACCCGAAATATTGTAATACGACTAAGCAAGATTATAAACGGACTTTTCGCAATATTAATGCGATCTAACTAAAAAAAGCCTAATCTAACCTAACATGACCTAACTTATCCTATAATTTCATCCAGGCGGCCCTTAAAGTTTCGTAAATTTATAATTTTACCAGGCAAATTGTAATATCGCAGGAGATTATAATTTCACTTGAGAAATTTTAATATAACGATTTTTACAATTCCGGTGAGATATACTTACACATGTATATTATTACCCATAGGTACACAAGTTTTTAATCATTTTTATTTCGAAGTACCTTTAGTTTACACGAATTCGTGTTTTAGTACGAAAAATAACATGTTAAAACGCTGAAATCCTATATTATGTTAATGTTTCAAAACAAACAGATAAGTCAAACCCTTTGCAGCTTTAACGTTAGTGAAACTTTTATCTCAAAAGCTGAATTTCTAAATTAAATTCTAGCTAGCACTTTCATAATTAATGTTGTTTCATTAATTGCATAAGTACTTACGCTGTTTTTATTTCACTCCAAACAAGGTGTAAGCAATTTCATTACAGTGATGGAATGAGTTTTGAATACTTTGAGTATAATTATGAAACCGTTGCAAAAAGCGCTTTCGTAATTAGCGTCATATTCTAAAATACACTGACGCTTTCCTTATTTCACTGTGGTCACCTGGGATACAAACATAGTTTTAAAAACTTCTTCTTCTTGTCGTGTAGGTATAGTCAAGTGTGTGGCAAACTTAGCTAAACCTGGTGTCAGAGTTTTCAAACCGCCAAATGGCCTCTGACTTGGTTTAAACTCAAAAACAAAAACAAAACTTAATTGTCATGAAGCGAATACAAATTTATTTGTCGTAGAGAAATTATGAAATCAGGGATTTCATAAAATTCCTAGGGATTACAAGAATTCCCTGATTTCATCATTTTCCTACCAGTATAATTACGTAGTACCCGACACAATTTTAAAAAAATCTAAATATTGAGAGCTCACTGTGTTGTACCATTTTGTTTTAAGGCGACTACAGCACCCGATAAAGGCAGCACACATAGGAATAGTGCCATCTCCGTCTCTCAACAGGCCTGGGCCGGCAGTGCGAACAGTGTCGATACACGAAGTTTACGGACTATTCGTGCGTAAAAACATGTTCGAAAGTTATAAAAATGAGATTTATGGAAAGGTAACAGCTTAAATCGAAAAATGCGTTAACTACTTATCGAGAGTGTTCAATGACGAACATTTTGATAGCAAATTCAAGTTCCTGTGTGCATTTTATTATCGTTTTTACAGCTTAAAAGATACACAATATTGATATTTAGAGGTGACTTTGTGAGCTTTTTCTATCGAACCAAAACTTCTGAATCATGTTTTCAGCAAACTACTTATCTAGTTTATGTCCTGAATATTAGCGTAGTATTTTATTCTTCGATTTAATGCAGTGCGTCATGTTTATATACGCATCATAAAATCGTAATTTAGGTGCTGTAGTCGCCTTAATCGCAAAATCTAATTGAATGCAGTTAATGAGTTTCTCTGATAAGCCGATGAAATAATATGTAATTACCTTGCCTACTAATCTGAAAAGGGTTCGATTCCCGACCTACACTAATATTTTAAAATCATAGTTTCAAATTCTTTCAAGAATTTGTGAGAAGCCTGGCTGTTTATGTATTTGTAAGTATGTACTTAAATTTATTTATTTATTAGTAGAAATACTTACAATTCCAGGAATTTTAGCATTCATAGCAAATAAGTATCCACTCAAGTTACTTGTCTGTTAGTGGTAAGGTTCAAATTAGTATGAACATGACCCTTTCACTTGAGGAATTAAGTGTACAATACTTGCTTAGTTTAGGTTTAGATGGCGCCGTGTAAATTGTCCAAAAAAAGTAATTTAAAAATTCACAATACTCATACAGGGCTTTAGGTAAATCTCTTTCAACCTCTCGGGTGGTTAATTAGTCCATGAAGTTGAACAACTTCCCCAGGTCGAAATACGAAAAAAAAATTTTAACCTCCCATACAAAATGCGCTATAAACTGATGAAATTTGTATGAGAACTCAAAATTTTTTTTTCGTATTTCGAACTATGTTCCTTGGGAAAGTAGATTACATTTAACCCTGTAGTTCTAATCACTTATTCATTAAGTGTAATATTTTAATCACGTTCATGGTAATTGCTACAATCGCTCTTTAAATTTTTACTGCACTTTTCTGTTATTCCTTGTATGTCGGCATTTAAATTAGATTCACATTAATACAGGAAATGCTAGCCAACGAACTTTTCAATAGCAGCTGCGCCTGCGCAACAAACTCGCACCTTGCTTCAATAATTCTAGTAGTTTACAATTTCTTATAAATACAACTTGTAAATTCAAATTACTTTCTCCGACTTATTTATTGTGTTTTTTTTATTTATAGTTGTAAAAGTTAACCTTTGCAAACTTGTTGAAGAGTTAAAATTAACTTGTTGGAGCGTGTCGTTAACTTTCTTCTTTGTTCTTGTAAAGTATAGGTTTATTGTTTTTCTAACTGCTGCTTTAAACCTTCTGGCTATGACAGTTTAGGGATCCGTTGGCATTGAAGCAAAGCCTTCACTTTTTCCGTTAGAATTACATTTCGTCGTGCTTCCGAAAAAACTCTTAAAAATGTTGGGGTATATTATTGCCAATGTCTATCTTCATACCATAGACTTTATTCATAGAAAATTGTCTCAGTATTGGTAGAGTAGTTTTGGCGTAAAAGTTTAGGAAGGTTTTATCTCAGCCAAATAGGGTAAACGCTAAAAACTTGCACTTATCACACAAAGAAGTTAATCTTGTGGGTTAAGGGGACGAATTATATACACATTTTTTTCATAAAACACTTTTATAAGTCTTAGAAAATATTATCTTCATAGAAAGATAGAGAAATATTTCTCCACAAATAACAGTACTTGCACAATGTACGCGCTTACAATCAAGAACAAATTAAGCTTAACAGTTTCACTCTTATGCTAATTAGATAAAGATAGAGGTTCCGTTTGTTAAGTGTAATGTGCCGTTTACTGTACGCGTTTCTTGATTGTACACTTGCGGTAATAAGTAAGTGCCAATAATACACATCTAATCGGTCCTTTTGTGATAACGTGAATAATTGGAAAAAAACGATACCTAATGATTGTAATTACTGAGTCCTAAGGGCCTCATGCGAAACCTTGATCTATTCTCTTAATACTCCTAATTACACTGTTCTCTACAAGTCTCAATTAGTCTTGTAAATAGTGACAGGGTCTTTATCTAGGTAAATAGGTAACATTGTCTGTGATTTAACGTATTTTATAGAATCTGCCAATCAGCTTTGTATTGACAATTTTTGACATTGGAAATGTCTTTTCGTTCGCTCCAGTGTAGGCTCCGATTTCAGGAAAACGTGAGATCCCCTTATATCTCGGAGAGTTGTGAAGATATGATATTCAAAAAAAGGATTTACGAGAGCTGTAAGATGCAAAAATAATTATTCGAGAAAGTCAAAAACGAAAAAAGTTGTGGCCGAAATAGTGAAAATAAAATTCAATTTTTTCCGAATTTTTGATTTTCACGCTCGATATTTTGGAAATGAAGAATTATGTCAAAAATTTGAGAAAAATTCCTCTGGACAGTTTGGTCAGCTACAATTTGTGCTTAAAACAAAGACGATCGGGTTAAGGCTTTGCCCCGTAGCCTAACCTTTTTGAAAAAAGTCAGAACGCCATTTTTTTGAATTCTGTGATTTTTTTAACTAAGAATTTTTATTTTCTTTGGGATGGTCTTGTATGGAGCTTATATTATTAATGCGAAAATTTGTGAGGATGGATGCCTCAAGATGCCGTAGACGCCAAGGCAGACCCAGGAAAAGGTGGAGCGACGATATGTACGTAGATGCATTAAGACCTAACTGGCCGCAATCCAGTTTTAGTGAATAGGCATGCCTTTTCTGGGTGAGCTTGCTTCATCCTCGACCAGATCTTCGCCCTTGTGCTAGATTGTGGTCTAGAGCAAACCCATTAATTAATAAAAAAAATATGTAGCACCGGACCGAGATAGCTCAGTTGTTAATGAGCCAGACATTGTAACTGGAAGGTTACAAGATCAAATCCTGGTGCGGCCCTGTACCTCTAATTTCGTCTTTTCGGATTTATTTATGGATTTCTAATAAATTTTCACTTGCTCAGCGATTAAGAAATAAATCGTGATGAAACTCGAAATGGGCCAGCGTGGTGGACTATGGTATAAATCTCCTTTGTGTTTCAAAAGGAGGCCTGTGCCCCTCGGTGGGAACGTATATGGGCTGATAAGAAGGACCGGGAGAAGTGCCTTTGCCCACCAGTGAGATAGACAGATGACTGTTACTAGGCGGATTTTAATGAAACATAGCAATATGACAAATTAATTAAAACGTCACCTGTATATTGTATAACTAAAGAAAAAAGAAAAATAGAATTCCAAAAACGTTATCTAGCCAAACTGAGACATTGTAGGAATATAAACCCATTCTAAACGCTTGTAATAGTGAAATAAATCTTACATAGAGGTGTTTCTATGGCCATTAAAATCGCTTCATGGCTGTGTCCTCGCGATAAAACCTTAACGGTTACGGGACTCACGTACAGAGATAAACTGTACTATAATAGTGAATAAAATGGTTTATTTAGTTTACTTGTATAATATTTTGCTTACATTTTGTTTGTGAGTGTTGTGTCGCTCTTTATTGGTTGGTTAAGGTCTTTTTTGTGATGTACCTTTAGAATATTTTACATTGTACGGAAACATTTGACACGAATTTCTTCCTTTCTTATCGTGTATCGTGTAGGATAATTCTTTTATTACTCGTACATTACTGAGTTACATTACCAGCAATGTAAAAGGAAAAATATTGTTCGTTCAAAACCTGGTAATGTACCAAGAAACATTCGTTCTTTGTACATTACCAGTTCTTGACCAACCCTAGAGTCAGAGTTTTCCATCGCCAAATGGCCTCTGAATTGGATAAAATCACCCCTAAAATTTCGCTAGCTCATAGCTTAAAGTCATCTTATACAACTAGAAAGGCATTTTTACGGTCAGTAAGACTCTCTCGATCCCACGAACGCAGTTCTATTAAACAGTAGTTTATCGATGCTTAAACAATCACAGATAATTGTTAAGAATTATAAAGCAGTTTAATTACGATTGAAGATT
The DNA here is from genome assembly GCA_949987775.1 of Aproaerema taeniolella. Classification (NCBI taxonomy): domain Eukaryota; kingdom Metazoa; phylum Arthropoda; class Insecta; order Lepidoptera; family Gelechiidae; genus Aproaerema; species Aproaerema taeniolella. The sequence goes on along the minus strand of OX465246.1, from coordinate 4,471,434 downwards.
ACGAAGGGACAAGATCGGCCGGCAATTGTGAAAAGGATGTTTGTCCAATTTTCCGTACTAATTGCATCCTGTGCGCATTGCTAAGCAATGGTTCAAGAGAGCTATGAAAAAAACTGCGCTTTTTATGGCGTCAAAGAAGCGTGTTTATTACTGCTTTTATAGAAGATAGTGGAGCATTGAGCAAGTAAAGGAATTAGTGCTCTATCGATGACAGGATAAAATTGAGTGTCACAGTCAGAAATGCTTTTTTAATATTATTATTTGGCCGAGCGATAGCGAAGCGTCTCCGTTTCAGCTTGGGCCAAAAATAATTTCGTATGTCCCTTTGTTCTCCTCTACAGGTCGCATTTCTCTACCAATTCTCGTAAAATTTTGTGATTAGATTTGATTAATTATGTAGAATATTTTTGGATATTAAGTTTTTGTATTTTAACGTGAAAAATGTCATATTTCGGCAATTTCGAAAAATGTTGCTGCGCGAGGTCACAGCTCACAAAGCCACTAATTTTATTAATAACTAGCATCCCGCTTGGGACTTCGTTCCCGTGAGAATTCGGAAAAATTATGTAGCCTATGTTACTTAGGGATAATGTAGCATCCTAATGGTGAAAGAATTTTTTAAATCGGCCCAGTACTTTTTGAGCCTATTCATTACAAACATACAAACATACAAAAATAGGTACAAAATCTTTCCTCTTTATAATATTAGTGTAGACTAATGTCCGCCAGGGACTTCGTTCCCGTGGGAATTTGGGAAATATATGTAACCTATGTCCATCGGGGATAATGTAGCTTTCTAATGGTGAAACAATTTTTCAAATCGGTCCAGTAGTTTCGGAGCCTATTCAATCCAAACAAACAAACAAACAATCAAATCATTCCTCTTTATAATATGTCTAGATGGGTTTGCTCTTGATCACAATCTAGTTTTAAGGCGAAGATGCGGTGTATTTCATAGAACATACACTGACTAACTTAAAATGTGTCAAAGTACTGAAATATATTTGTTGTCATGTTATCCAAGCGAAGTTTTACTTTTGTTTCAGGCTTTATTCGTTTAAGAAACATTCCAAAGCTGGATTTCCATATCTTCTAAATATAAGGTCCTAATTTATTAGTCACTTACCTTCTAAGGCGTTATTGTATAGGTTGATAGTATTCCAAAAAACAACATAAAAATTAATTATCTGAAAATTAAATATTGCAAAAAAAAATAAAAAATGCATTTTCCATTTAAAGATAAAGGAATGTTTCTCTTTCGATTATAGCCGTCCACTCCCCGCTCGCCCGCTCTACTACTGTCATTATTATTTACGTTTGAATCGATGGGTTTATTCAACATAGTAATGAAAAAATATCATAACAAAATTTTTCAAGACCTTTTAAATTTAATATTATGCTTTTGTTTTTTGACTCAAATGATATATTTTGACCTACACAATAACGTGTTAAAAGGAAAGTGACTAATAAATTAGGACCTTATATATAAAAGGAGAAACTGACTGACTGACTGACTGACATATCAACGCACAGCCTAAACGGCTAAACGTAGGCACTTGAGATTTAGAAGGGACGTAGCTTAGGTACCGTAGAGGTGCACTAAGAAAGGAATTCCCGAAATTCCCACGGGAACGGGAGTTAGCGGGAAAAAACTTTTGTATGTAAAAATCTAAATCACGTAAGATAGATCTTTTCAATCTGTGTACTCTGTACAAAAAAAAATTTAACACACAAACGAAGTTGCGGGCATCAGCTATTTTTTTATAGGAAGCCTGCGGAACTAAAATAGTCCTGTTACTCAGTCCACCAGCCTTTCAACCCAATAGCCCAGTATATTTTTCAATAGTACTGCACTAACCGGGGGTTTTCTTTGGGTTCATTTCTATAGTGCATACCGAGATAACTGACGGTTGGCGTCACATCTATCTATATCTATACATCTATACAAATTATAAAGAGGAAAGATTTGATTGTTTGTTTGTTTGTATTGAATAGGCTCCGAAACTACTGACCGATTTGAAAAATTCTTTCACCATTAGAATCCTATAATATCCGGAATGGACATAGGGTACCTGATTTTCCCGAATTCCCACGGGAACGAAGTCCCGAGCGGAATGCTAGTAACTAAATAAAACTGTTTAAGGCCCGTATTACAGGAGACTCAAGTCTTGATCCATACTTAGATTACTTAGGTACTGATTGTCTCTTTCTCTCAATATCAAATTGGCAATGACCACTGCTACTCAAGTATAGATCAGTTGCGTTCTGTAATACAGATCTAACAGTAACAGGCCTCTACGTGCTGACTACGGCGGCCGCACGCACGCCTTCTAAAGGTCCGGGACATAATTGCCCGTGATTCCAAAAGAACGACCTACATTATTATTAGAAAAAGATATCTTTATATGTATCTAAATTAAACACTCGAGCTATTTTTTCATTAGGCTCTCAAGCTTCTCTTATTTTTTTATATGATTTAATAAGCGAACATATTTAAAATAAAATAGTAAATTAGTATGAGGAATGTTATTATGGAAAATAAAATTGCCACGTTTTATGTTCCTTTTTATTTCAGCTCATTTTATTGCTTGTAGAGTAAAATAGTTTAATTTACTGAAAATTTTTGTGTTTTATAAAGCCTATGAAAAGAAAATTATGTTGGGAAATTAAATGAAAGGTCGTATGTTATTAAAATGGAATTTTCATTAATTTTAGTGGAGGTATTAAAATTTCGTCCAATTTAATTTCAACAATTCGGCTTTCTCGAACATTGCAGGCAAAAAGTTTTGGAGTTGTTGTGCCTGTCAATTTTTTTGAATAATATTAAAAAAACTATTTAACATATTTTCAAGTTTTTACTATTTCCCACCATATTATTCAAGATACTTGAAATTTTGTAGACGTGAAAAAAGCTCAATTTGACTAAACGACGTCTTATTTGAGAAATAGATGAAAGAAAACTTGATTTACAAAATGATTGGTCATCATCAACGAACCAATGTCGTCAATATGAACAACTTATGACTATTCCATTACCTGTCTACAGCCGTTGACAATACCTCTAAAGAACTTATAAAGCCGTATGACGCTATAACTCTTCGACATTGACGTTATAGCTGCCTTATGGTGGTAGTGTTATAATAGTCTTTTACCACTGATGCCTTTACCTTATAAAAGAAATAGATTGAAATGTTATTGTATTGAATGTTATTGTAATTATTTCGTTCATTATTTCTACTACCTACTTATTTTCTATAATTCTTACCTATATATTATTTAACTATTACTATCTATCTTTTTTCCTTTTCTTACTAATATTCCTACTCTTAATCCTGTTTTTCTTTGTTTGTTCTAGGAAGTGCGCGTATAGTTTTAAAATCACTGACAGAATATCAGCGTTGTGGCTCCAACCACAACACTATGCTGAGTCAGGACCTCTTCCTTGACCAGCGTTTCACATCACGATTCCCCTTGATGTTTTTTCTTTGTTTATATTTGTGTATTGTGTGAAGTTGTTTGTTTTATGTAAGTTGCTGGTCATTGAATAAACGTATTATTTATCTATCTATCTATGTGATATTGACAGTATCTGGATTTGTTACGTTTATTATGTATATATTTATTTATATAAAAGATCTTTGAAAACACCGTATCAAGTCTAGTCTATAACGTACTCAAGGGAATGGAAGCTGATGAGTGGCCTTAATGACAATCAGAAACTTTTATCGGCAACACATATATATTCATCTAGCAGTGAAAAATAGACATATTTTATGTTTAAGTATCCTTTAAAATATTGTGTTTTATTTTGCTTATGAACATTTTCTTTATTCCTAATTATTATATTATTGTTTCAGGTAAGTGCAAAAGCAGATTAAAGCAATGAGCGGGCGCCCATTGCTATGGCAAAATGTTTGTATATTACTTTTGAATCTATGAATTTGACGGACTTTTTTGTAAATCTCGCAATGTTTTCATTGGCCTATGAGGTACAATCCTTACATTTATCAGAATTTTAACTATAGAAACATATTCGTCGGGAAATAGGTATAATCATGAAATATACGCGAATTTAGACCCGTTTTAGTATTTTATTATAGAGTCATATATGTGATCTATCTATAGTTTGTGGTCGTATGGTCGTATATCTATATTATGTCAGTTGTGTTAAGGGAAATCGTAATCGTCTTCAAGTGTTTTCATTTAAAAAATCGTCTCTAGACATTTTCTAGACATCCTGAATGTCTATGGAGTCTCCTTCGATCTTTTATTTATTTTGTTTGTTTCTTTAATACTGTAATTACTATTCCATAGATTACTACATCCCGTCAAAAGTAACATAGCTAGCCTTGGCGTTGTCGTTCTTCAAATCCGGTAATTACGAGCGAAAATTACTCAAATTATTGCTTATCGTACTTCTTCGAATATTACGGTGTCTGTTTCGCAATATGCGTGTGTCACAAGCGAAGTCGCGTGCGCATAGTCGTCGTGTAACAATTTGCAGAATTAGGGCAGGGAAAAAATTATATGCTTGTCTTTTCGATAGTCGATAATTGCACTAGGCTGTGCGGTTGAGTGTTGAGGTCGTCACGTTTAAATAATGTGTTTATTACACTTAGGGTCGTAATTTTCTGCGAGAGTAATCTTTCTATTTAATATTTTTTTCTGTAAGTAGGTAGAGGCTGGGAAGTTTAGTTTTAATTCTAAAAACTTCGCATGCCTTATACTTATTTGAACAATAACAAGTACAGGTGCAATATTTTGTTGCAATTTATCCGTTACATATTAATAAATTTTTAAAAATAACCTTAGTTGTCTACGCTTGACTTACGCTAGATATAGCGTGAATTTATATTAATGAAATATTATTTCAAAATTACACAGGATTATGGATCATTATAGCTACATACAAAAAGTCTTATAGACTAATTTTAACTCCATAATTCTGTGAATCAGTTAGTAGTAAGACTACATGGAAACAATTAAACCAATTTTATCGACCAATATGTCGATACTGCCATCACTAGCGCATATCAATAAGTTGGGCAAGTACGCATGCGTGACCGGACGACCAACTCCCGAGCTATTTGTATAGGATCGCAGTAATCGATTTCGAAAGTTTTGTAACCATCTAATCCTTATATGGACTGGACCACTGAACTATTGTACAAACAGCAGCATATCACGTTACCCATTTGCACTGCGAAAGCCGGCGAAAGCCGGCCCTATTAGCGAGATAAGGGCGACGTCAAGATATATATATTCTTAATTGCACAAAGTTATTATTAACAATTAGACAAAAAGTGTACAAAGGCGAGCTTATCTCTAAAAGAGATCTCTTCCAGCCAACCTAAATACTAATAATCTAAATCTAAAAAGATCATCATCCTTATATGCGGCTGAGTGTATAGTAACTAAAAATCAATACTTTTCTCTCGTCAATACGTTATATATATACAACCAGCGAAATAAACCACACACTCAAAGACTTACACTAAATTACCTTGTAAATCCGCTCAAAAATCATAATATACATCCCCGAGGACCTGGGTGTATATTTTGATTTTTGAGCGGATTTACACTAGGTTGTAACACACTAGTATATGTTTAATGTTCAGTATTGTATTGTACCCTAAGGTTGCCTGGAAGAAATTGCTACCTAGCAATAAGGCCGCCTTGTTGTACATTATGTTTTATGTTCTGTTGATTGTGCTGTATGTCTTTGTGTGCAAAAAAAAGTATATTTTTATTGTATTTTCAAAAACGGCTCTAAAACTATAGTTTTCGGAAAAAGTGGACTGTCCTTTCTTCCACCGAGTTTTTCGGTACCTATCTGTCTTTCTTTTTTTTTTAAGTTTATGGCTTGGTTTCAAGATCTTTGGTTGTAGTCTTATTTTGGTCACTTCACTTTTTAGATTTAGATTATTTGAATAGTAATCTTAATGAATGTATATGTTTGCAGAAGACACTTCACATTTTTATTTATATAAAAAACCATTATCAGTGGTAAAAATTTAAGCTTTACATTCGGTAAAAATGTTGATTTAAAACGACTTCATTATACACTATCTACTGTGTAATGTTAATTAATTATTAAATTTCCAATGAGCACTCTGCAACTCATTAGCAACAGCGTACAATGTTTTTCTACAATTTTCCATTCCAGAAATAAACTGCACCCAAAAACTGGCCGGCTATAAATTTAATTATTCGCCTTTTATCTCACGTTAAAGCGCAAATTCCGACTACATTATCCCAAACAAATTTTTAATTGTCATATTGGATTCGCTCGGGGGCAACGATCGGGTCCCGCAAACGAGATTTTGGTTATACAAACAAGATTGAGTGCCAACCTGTGTTGCAGATATATGAGCGGAATTAAAATTAAAGATGGCTGACTGGTTTTTAGTTGGAGGTTGTAGGAATGTTTTTTTTATTTACAAAGAAGCTTAGGTTTCCGCGACTATTACACATTGGGTTGCAATAAAACCGGAGTACCTACATGGAAGAGATGGAAGAGCTAAAACATGAGGACCAGTAGCGCTGGCAAAAGAATACTGTTAACTGAAACATATACAATTATACATATAAGCAAATTTTTATGATGCAAGTTATATTATTCACGATTGATTAGGTCTCTAATTTTTAATGGGTGTAAAGTTTACATATTTTTAACGTACCGACGAATCACCTTACATTAAAGTTTAACAACAATACATTTAGGAAGATTCTTAGTGAGTAAATAAAAATCAAGTTTCCACGCTTACGGGAAAAAACGTATAGCTCTGTAATAACAAACAACAAACGTCAACCCAAATAAAAATCAGCTTTGTTGCTCTTTCCCTTGAAAAATAAATATTTCCCGATTTATTCCCGTTGTGAACTATGAAAAACAGAGGGCCGTGCAGGTTACCCTGCGACATACGTTCCCCCAGGGTAAACTTGGTTGCATATGTTCTCTTTTTATTTCAGTTTTATGTCTAAAATGCTGTTTTATGTTTACAGTGTAACCATTTTTGAAATATTAGTATAAACAAACACATTTTTCGAAAGTAAACGCTTTAGGTAGTATACAGTTTTAAGAAGCTGTTCTACAAACACTTGATGCTCTATATATTGTCATAAGAGCCGCGCAATCTTGTCGGTGGTGTATACAGAATTTATCCCTGTCTTCCGCGAATGCCCTGCCTACCATATTTTTTTCTCCTTCAATGTAGACATGAATTATTTTCAATTATTAGTTAATTAATACTAAATGCGACTTAATAAAGTAATTAAAACTGTGGAAAGGTTTTTGCGGGCAAATCAACTGTGGTAATTAATGAGATACGTTGAAGATATAATTAACAGTACAAAAAGCATGTTTCAGATACGTCGCCGCTTTTTATATGCATTTTAGTATAGAGTTGATTAACAGTAGCAAAGCTACAGTCGGCAAAACATTTTTGTTTTGCTTAGTAAAGGCTCTCTACGGAGAATTGGACTCTATTACATCATCCCATATGCTTTTGAGTGCGAAAATTGCCCTAACAAGATCTTTGACATTAATTTGAGTAACTTTAATAGTAACTCATGCTTAATTTTCAGTGATCCAGTGTATTTGTCTGTTATCAGTTTAGCGACACCAATATTAGCACCAAAAACCCTTTGTCTCTGGTCTTACAACACAAAGCGATCTAAAAGTTGTTTGTTATAGTTTTTATATTTCTCTCTGGTGTATCTTGTATTACTGTGAGATCTTGCCTGTTCTATGTGTTGTTAAGTTCGACATAATACATTTTTCTTTCTTTCTTAAAAAACCGGTAACATCGCACTTACTGCCTTCCGTCTTCCATTACTCCCTATTTTGTGTCTTTTGGGCCATCGCCATCAATATCTCAAAATTAAGACAAGCATGGACTGGTAGTACTTTTACCATCCGTTTGTAAACTTGAATTTAGGTTTTCTTAAGAAGTCACGATTCCAAGATATGAGGGAAATATTTTTACTTAATTACTCAGCCTATCCGTTAGTGATATCTATGTCCCTTTTCTAACCGTACACGTTTCTCTGACTCGATGAACATTTGCACCTGTGCATTTTGATATTCAAAACACTTATTTTACGACTTCTGAAAACTGGTTTTTGGTTTAATTGCGTCGTGCATGGGTATCAGTAGCCTCGTTAAACGCACTGTAATCAATTATTATGGACCCACCTGACTACATAACAAGACAAAAGGGAATATCTGCAAATGGTGCTCTGCTTGCGGTCGCGTGATTGGAAACCATTTTGCTTTTTATAGTGGTTAATCGTTTGTCTTGAAATCTGTTTGCTTTTTTTATATTAACAAATGAAATCTGATTCTTTCAAGTCGTGCTTCATCATAATCCGTTTTTATTAGTACTGTATCCTTAGGTAGTTTCTTGTGTGCTGGTGATAAGGCTCAAATTATAATCAATTGGTCCTTTAACTAGGGGCATTGAGTGTTCACTGATAGCTATATGCACGCTACTGAGCTTTATCTTCGTTTCTTAATTTTTTTATTTTTTTTTTATTATAAGTTGGGTTAACTCTTGACCTCAATCTGGACCATAAGGTCAAAGGATGAGGTCGAAGATGGAGCGAGTTAACCGAGAAAATGCAAATAAAGGCACTGGTACTCCCACGCACCGACGGAACACAGCAAGCTGTTTGGCGTCGGACTTCGGTAGGAGGGTGGTCGCAAACCAGACGGCCCTTTACAGAGCCTACCACACCGCATGAGACCATAGGACGACACCTCAGATTCAGAAAAAAATGAAGTGTCGTTGCCTGGGATGGATTACTAGGAGGCAGGTCTCATTTGTGTTTCCTTAGTCGCCTCTTACGACACCCACGGAAAGAGATAGAATGGTGTTATTCTCAACCGATCACCACACGGTTAAAACCTGCAAGTAAAAGGGAGAAATTCTTAAATTAGTATTTCTAATTACAGTTTTTTGTATGATTTCTGTTTCCATAGTCTTAAATTGATTTTGACAAATTCAATATTGTAGATTTCAGCAAGACTAAGTACCGAAACCTTTTAAACCAATTATGTTTAATTCACTGAGACAAATAATCTCACATAACTCTAAAGTAATTGCTTAAATATAAAAACTCAACAAACACTTCCTCTGTTCACTAAAACTTGTTATTTAATAGTAAAAAAGTCAACAAAAAGTTTACGAATTCGTGAGAGGATATACTTTGTACGTCGATTGAGTAATAAAGTTCTTTATTTTTTTGCGATACACATTCATTACACATAATATTCATTCCTTATTGTGTTACGTTATTAGTGCATTATATGAGTATTATCATTGTTCGAATATGGTTGTCAAAAACTTCCTGGTTCATTGTGGTTGTGGATAATGCTTACGTCAGCATAAGGACACATCTAATATGTTACACAGAATCTCGATTATTTTGTTTGTGTAAAATTATTTTGTTTTCCCCAAAGTAACGCGTTGCGAAGTAAGAAGTATTCTTCTAACATGCTTTACAATGTTTTTTTTGAAGTGAAAACTTCTTTAGCGGCGTTGCGCACTTTGAAGTATGGGTAAAAAATGTTAAACTCGCGTCAGGACACGTGACCCTGATCGAAAATTCGTATGTACGAGTATGTATGTATGTATTTATTCTTTATTGTACATGATCAAAAGTTACACAAGACACATAAGAAACACAGTACAAAGGCGGATTCGTAAGACGGAGGGAGAGTGAAAACTTCTTTGTTGTGCACTTTTTGGTATGGGTAAAAAATGTTAAACTCGCGTCAGGACACGTGACCAGATCGAAAATTCGTAAGACGGAGGGAGTTTTCACTTCTGCCGGCACTCCTGGAGTGCGACCTGTTTTTTTTTTCAATTTTATTAAGCATCACATGTTTGATATAATACACCTTACCTTTACTTAAGTTGTTGGTCATAACATCTTAGTGCTCCATAATCGCCATCCTGAACTGCTAGCGGTGCATTCTACTGATCAACGGACGAGGCTTTGGTTTCTTAAATAGATATCGGCGACTTCGTTATATATTCTCTGTTTAAATCATCATTAGAATACTCTGACATTGGCACCCATTTGTCAAGAATTGAATTGATTAGGTATGTCTGTTTCAGTTTTACTTTATCTCAACCAAAAGGTTCTTTTACGCAGCATGTTTTAAGAATTATTGTAAGACCGTTGCTATTTTTTTATGGGTACGGCATCTTAATTTTTGAACTGTAAGCTATTTTCATTATGTAGTTGCCTGTTAAAAGGTGTAAATATTTATTTTTTATATTTACACGTAACTGGTTATCGCGTATAATGTTATGGTAATATTATAGCATATATCTATAGCTATTGTTATTATAATTTTTCCTAAGTTAGTCGACAACCTTAGCAAACAAAAAAAACATTAAGAACGACTCATCGAAATGAAATAATAAGCATTACTAAACATAAATTTGTTACAAATGATTGTTAATGACCTTAGTGAGGCTGTTATTAGCGCACGTCAATCACTTCATTGGAAATAGCTACAGGATCCCGCGCGCGACTTTGTCTGTTTATATTTTTGTTGCGATAGCGGTTTTTCTCAAATATTACTGTGTTCATAATTATTATAACTTTTATTCAAAAGCAGCTCAAGCAGTGAAATGTCAAATGTCGAAAAAAATGACAACGCTAGAGTACGAGCAAGCCTTTGCGCGGTGCTCTCACGGAATCAAAGTGAAGTTTTATCTTTCGTCGGAGTAGTGGCGTGACGCGCGTTTGTCGCGGGCCGTGCTAGCTGTGCTGTTGTGGTTATTTTTTTTATATGTTTGAAATTTATTCAATTGACTTTTAATTTATATTTATTAACAGAATTCGAAGCTCAAATAGGGTTTGTTTTGAATGATTCACTTTGAGCAATAAAAAAATTGTTACATTTATTCATGATTCCTATACTGGGAACTTATTTTTATATTACATATTATTAGGATTTGATAGGCTTTTTGCACGTTTGACCCCAATTTGTTAGATCTTATCAACTTTATAATAGTATGATTCACCACTCGTGAATCTACTATTCCAATACAGCGTAGAGTCAGTAGGGTCAAAAGAACGAATGCGTATTTATGTATTTAAATCGTTTAATGTATGTTTGTATGTATTTCATTTTTATCTTAACTTGTTTTAAGTGACATCCTGAATGTCCTATAAAATAAAGATTTTTCTATTCTATTCTATTCTGAACTACTTACATGTATCAAATTGATTTGTATTGTATTGGAAATTGTATTAGTAACCGTGAGTAAAGAATTTAAGTGTTTATATTCACATCTATTAATGAATTCCGACTCGAATTCAGGACTCGTCGATAAAGAGACAGGGTCCTAAATTAAGATCATTAATTTGGTGCTCTGCCTACCCCAAATAGGGAATCCGCAAATACAAGTCAACATGCATATTAAAATTTAAAATCTTTTTCTTGATAAAGAATACTTTGGGCATTTAAAACAAATACTTTTCCTCGTTAAACCTGATTTATTAGTTACGGCTCAATAGGTTAGCCAAACAAATCTAACTTAAGGATTACATAGGTGAATTTATAATCACACTGATAAAATTGTACATATTAAGTTTTTTTTTTCATTTTATTTCGTTTCAAACAAAACTTGCAAGCTAAATCATAAAGGAAAAAAAATCATCCCGAAGAAATTATAGAAGGGTGGGAAAGACTAAAAATTATTAAAAAATTTATGTTTCCCTATTTATATGTGCTATCAATGAAAACTAATAACGTAACAAAAAAGACAATGATTAAAAATTAACCAGGTAATGAGGCTTTGGTTACTTAAAAATGAACATCATTAAACACGCTCATTTAATATGAGCCCGTAAAAATTAAATCCAAACACACATCAAATAATTAGTTAGACCAAATAGGGCGAGCGGTCCAATCAGTGCCTGGGCACGGTGCAACATCGATTGGTGACGTCACGTGCCATCAGCACAATTCATTACCGCTCGATTATTTATTACCTATAACGTGCTAAATGGCTTAGGGTTACCGCTTACTATGAAAATAATAACGATATATACGTACTTTTAAAACGCTCACCCGCGTATTCACAAAGAATGAGAAAGGGCATGGACAGAAGCGGGAGGCCACTTCCGGCAGGGTCAATCTATATACTATTTTAAAGCTTTGATTTTATGCTTTAAGGTCATATAATTTTTTTATATAAACACCCTTTTTTATAAAATCCTGAAAATGTATTGGTTGGCGGTATTTCGTTTCTGAACGCACTCTTTCATATATTTTGGGAAAAAATAGTGTATTAAGTGTGTTTCTAAACGCACCCTAGCTTGACGTTAGCTATCAAACCCGATGTTGCTTGGTTAAAAAAAGAAAAACGCCTAACTTACTTATCCTACTGAACAGAGTTTCCATTTGTTTAGCATAAAAAGATGATAAAAAAGAATCAAAGTGTTGCAAGCACAAGAATCCAATTCATGGTACACCATTGATTGAAAAAATATATTGAAAATAGCAGTTTTCTAACTAAATATTTAGTTACCTATTTATTTTGGAATTAGATCTGGGAATTTCATAGATTGTAGGACTTAATCGACGTTGTTTTCGATATATTATCATATTTCTTTATACCTACAATTTTTTTGCCAACCCTACAGCAATGACCTTGCATGGTAGTATTTTTAAAGTCCATTTGTTCTGCGTGAATCACAGCTGTAAACGAATAAATAAGTAGTCTTGTGGTTGTTTGATTAAACGAAGAAACTCGAATAAAAATATACTGGTCTGACCAATTTATATTTTTATAGCATATACTATATGGGCTTGGGAAATTACCTGAACCACCGCATTCGATAGATAGGGTTAGCGATCACAGTTTGATAGCAAAATACTCAGACACCTAGCTTGTCCAGCTTCTGAACTATTCAATTTGATAATATTTTTATGACTATTCCTTTGTAGCCATTGATTCCTCTGTGGCACCATATAAAATGCCATTATAGCAACACTTTAAAAAGAAAAAAAAAAGTTGTTAAAATATTTGAAAAAAAAAACATATTCTAATTGTTTCACCAGAATACAAGTACATAAAAATATTGGATCTTAAATATGTATATGGAAATCAGTTACAATAAAAAAAAATATCGCGCGACTTCTTTTTTGCAATTTATTTAAATTGCTACACCTAAAACAGCTACGAAACTTTGTGTAAATATTGTGTTTTTTTTTTTTTATTTGTGTTTCTAATGGGAATACCACAACATTAAATTAAGATAATACTGCATTTAAACTGTTGCTTGAATACCCTGTGTACAGTTGGTAATTAGAATTTAATGACATTGCAAAGTGACTGTAAACATGTATATTCTTAGAATTGATGTAAATGATGTCAATGATGACTTATATTATATATTACAACTTACATAAATAAACCTGCTTATTCAAGTATATCTACCTAAACTTATCGCTATAATTGTTTTTTTCTTTTTTATATTTGAGGCATACGAGAAGAACTTATATTTTTCAATATATTTTTTCAATATATATCTATACATAATTCATACAAGTAATGCTTACATATAAATCCCCTTCGTGTTTCGAAAGGAGGCCCGTGCCCTTCGTTGGGGACGTATATGGGCTGGTAAAAAAAAATGTATATAATGATAATTTAACACAAGCTATCTCGCACACTAGTATGTACGAGTAAATCAATAAGTAGGTAGAATATATTATTATGGTTTTTATTATTCAAACACCGCAGACTATAATTTATCACTTAGTGGCTGGCACGGTATGGTGTTTTTACGTGTTTACTTGTAGAAGGGCAAGAGTGATGTCACTTTTGCGGAATGAAGATCCCTGATGACGTCATTGCTCATTTAATTTCTATAAAATACGTTTTTTTTAATTTTACCATACTGAGAAAATTATGGTCATAATATTTTTGGACAACATTGCCTGAAGCACAGACGCTGCCTCCGATAATACTGTTATTTTCATTCAATATTCGCTACAGGAAATGATATATTATATAACATACAGACATAATGTACTGATAAGGACACATTTTGTAAGTTGTGTTTAATTTTACATGTTGTAATTGCTTTATTTAATTTGAATTTATTAATTGAAAGCTGTATCTGAAAATAAATGTGATTTTGTCTAATAAAGTAAACTAAACTATTGTTATAATATCACTATAATTATAAAAGGATATAATTGAAGCTAGTTTAATTTTCTATACAGCCATTTAATATAATAAAACAGTTTATTGTTCGTTTTATAACAACGGAGCCGTCTGCCAACGTTGACGTAATACAATTAAATACGCACGCTAATTGAAGCCCAACAACATTAAGGCGACTACAGCACCTAAATTACGATTTTATGATGCGTAGATAAGCATGACGCACTGCATTAAATCGAAGAAAAAAATACTACGGTAATATTCAGGACATCAACTAGATAAGTAGTTTGCTGAAAACATGATTCAGCACTTTTGGTTCGATAGAAAAAGCTCACAAAGTCACCTTTAAATACCAATATTGTGTATCTTTTAAGCTGTAAAAACGATAATAAAATGCACACAGGAACTTGAATTTGCTATCAAAATGTTCGTGATTGAACACTCTCGATAAGTAGTTAACGCATTTTTCGATTTAAGCTGTTACCTTTCCATAAATCTCATTTTTCTAACTTTCGAACATGTTTTTACTCACGCACGCTTTCATAGTCCGTAAACTTCGTGTATCGACACTGTTCGCACTGCCGGCCCAGGCCTGTTGAGAGACGGAGATGGCACTATTCCTACGTGTGCTGCCTTTATCGGGTGCTGTAGTCGCCTTAACTTCTGCACCAATAGGTCCCATATTGGATGAAATATCGATTGGGCAAATCTCACTGAAATCGGCCATGCGTGTTCACAAAGTTGGAATTGTTTCAAAACTCGTATAGTAATTTACATCCGGCGCAGTGCCGCAATTAGGGCCGCTTACCCTATTGGTAAGTTGTGAATTGATTTATACTCACAATTTAATCCTTGGAAGAAGTCACGATTTTTTTTAGGTTCGATTTATTGTGAAACCTGTTGTGTGTTACTGATGCTCTGATTACTTTATATGGAAATCGTGAACTCATTTCGCTATTAAAATAAAAACTCATACATAATTAGAAAAACACTTACAAGTATATGTAAGTATTTTTCTAATTATCCGTGGGTATCGTAAGAGGCGACTAAGGAAACATTGCCGTGTGGTGATCGGTTGAGAATAACACCACCCCAGCTTTTTCCGTGGGTGTCTTAAAAGGCGACTAAGGAAACAGAAATGAGACCTGCCTCCTAGTAATCCATCCCAGGCAACGACACTTCATTTTTTTTTCTGAATCTGAGGTGTCGTCCTATTATGGTCTCATGCGGTCGGTGATGTGGTAGGGCCGTCTGGTTCGCGACCACCTTCCTACCGAAGTCCGACGCCAAACAGATTGCTGTGTTCCGTCGGTGCGTGGGAGTACCAGTGCCTTTATAGGCATTTTCTGGGTTAACTCGCTCCATCGTCGACCTCATCTTTGACCTTTATGGTCAAGATTGAGGTCAAGGGTTTACCCAAAATTTAAAAAAATGTAAGCAATAGAGTAGTAGTTGTAAGCAGATGCGAGTCGCTTTGTATGTACTATTTGTATGCATTCTCTTTTGTAAGGAGACTGCATCCACAATCTCTGAAACGGCTGAACTGATTTAATAAAGGATGTCTAAGAACCACTGTTTTTAAATTTAAGAAACCGAATCTAAATCGGAACAGACAAACACTCATAGACAGAACCTTTTGCGCCCGGGTTTAAAAAATAGGTAAACATGCACGAAAATTGTAAAACTCATTGAATTCTCACTTCATTTTCACAACTCTAAACTCAAATTCAGTTTTTGTAAGACTTAGTTGCGAAATGGTCGCGTTAAAAATACTCGCAAATGCTTTCATAGGTCGACTCGAGACAAGTTCCTAGTGCCAAAGCAAACGAATCTATTGAAGACTATTATGTAGAGGTCAATTACCTCTTGATAGGTGTTTAAATTAGGTACATTGTTGAACTGATTAGGTAATGTATCAGGGTATGGTATGTTTAATTTGTTTTTTGTTGAAGTTTTTATGGTTGTGTGTTAAGGAAAAGGCTATTTGGCTTTGTATCATTAAATTATTCGAGTGAATACCTAGGAATCTTTTAGGTGAGCTTGCTACATCCTCGTCTACATCTTTGCTCCTGTCCCTTACAGGGTGTAAAGGACAGTTTAGCAAACACTGAAACCCTGAACGCAGACCATCATTCTGAATTATTCTTTTATTTCAGACTTTTCCGCCGTGTGGTGATCGGTTGAGAATAACACCACCCCATTTCTTTCCGTGGGTGTCGTAAGAGGCGACTAAAGAAACACAAATGAGACCAGCCTCCCATTAATCCACGCCAGGCAACGAAACCTCCATTTGTTCTGAATCGGAGGTGTCGTCCTATGGTCTCATGCGGTGTGGTAGGCTCTGTGAAGGGCCGTCTGGTTCGCGACCACCCTCCTACCGAAGTCCGACGCCAAACAGCTTGCTGTGTTCCGTCGGTGCGTGGGAGCACCAGTGCCTTAATAGGCATTTTCTGGGTTAACTCGCTCCATCGTCGACCTCATCTATGACCTTGGTCCAGATTGAGGTCAAGAGTTAAAACCCATCTCATAACAAAAATAACAAAAAAAAGACTTGCTTTTCGCCCGGGACTTCCTTCTAGTGGGAATTCGGAAAAATTATAAAAAAGTGGTACAGTCGTTTTTTAGCGTGAAAGAGGAACTAACATCCATACATACAAACTTTCACGTTTATAATATTAGTAAAGAAAGGATTAATATATCTAGACGTCGCCATTTAAACCTTAAGGCGACTACAGCACCTAAATTACGATTTTATGATGCGTAGATAAGCATGACGCACTGCATTAAATCGAAGAAAAAAAATACTACGTCAATATTCAGGACATAAACTTGATAAGTATTTTGCTGAAAACATGATTCAGCACTTTTGGTTCGATAGAAAAAGCTCACAAAGTCACCTCTAAATACCAATATTGTGTATCTTTTAAGCTGTAAAAACGATAGTAAAATGCACACAGGAACTTGAATTTGCTATCAAAATGTTCGTGATTGAACACTCTCGATAAGTAGTTAACGCATTTTTCGATTTAAGCTGTTACCTTTCCATAAATCTCATTTTTCTAACTTTTGAACATGTTTTTACGCACGCACGCTTTCATAGTCCATAAACTTCGTGTATCGACACTGTTCGCACTGCCGGCGCAGGCCTGTTGAGAGACGGAGATGGCACTATTCCTATGTGTGCTGCCTTTATCGGGTGCTGTAGTCGCCTTAACAGAATTAAAAACGTCAACCTTGACGACAACTGTTTCTTCTAACACACAATGCTCTGCCTACCCCATAAGAGACTATAAGCCTGAGTATATGGATGGATAGATAGAAGTAAAAAACTTTTACAGGCTATACAGGTGCAAACCTAGTGTTTATTTGCAAATACTAAGACATAAATTGATTGTAAACTAAACTCCTATAGGTTTATGATAATTTAAATGCATATATTATGCACACACATTGTATTGGAACAGCCTTAGTGTCATGTTGTCTGTTGAATAAAATAATGTAGCGTCTCTCAAAGTTTAGGCAGTGGGATCCCCTCAGAAAATATGTTTAGGGTTGGATAATTTTTTTATTTTTTTATCATAAGTTGGGTTAACTCTTGACCTCAATCTTGACCATAAAGGTCAAAGATGAGGTCGACGATGGAGCGAGTTAACCCAGAGAATGACTATAAAGGCACTGGTACTCCCACGCACCGACGGAACACAGCAAGCTGTTTGGCGTCGGACTTCGGTAGGAGGGTGGTCGCGAACCAGACGGCCCTTTACAGAGCCTACCACACCGCATGAGACAATAGGACGACACCTCAGATTCAGAAAAAAAAAAAGTGTCGTTGCCTGGGATGGATTACTAGGAGGCAGGTCTCATTTGTGTTTCCTTAGTCGCCTCTTACAACACCCACGGAAAGAGATGGGGTGGTGTTATTCTCAACCGATCACCACACGGTTTAAAAAAATATTGTAGTTTATTCTCAGCACCAATAGTAGGACACATTAGGCTAAATAACATAAAATGATTAGGGGTCAGGTAAGCCAACTTGACTCAAACCAATTAGGGATAGTCAAGTCATATTATTACGGGTTCTTACCACAACTTTTGTTTAAAATGAGTATCTGATATTTCGGCGCTGTTGCACGCACCATGATCGCAGATATCTGCTTTTAACACTACTCGCAGTTCTCCAGTTCATCCGTGATCATGGTGGTTGCTACAGCGCTGAAAAACCCGTTATACTATGTTTAAAAATATGAAAATAACCGCGAAAATCTTAAACAACACACTTGTATAGTCAAGTAACTTGAATATATCTAATTGGTTTAAGTCAAGTTGGCTTACCTGACCCCTAATCATTTTATGTTATTTAGCCTAATGTGTCCTACTATTGGTGCTGAGCATAACTACAATACATTAAACTTACATTAAATAAATATTACTTTTAACAGTCTATGTCAGTTAATAACACAAATGTTACGTAAATTAATAATATACATTTAATTTGAATCAATACTATAAGTATTGTCAATTAAAACGATGTTAATCAATGATAGGTCAGTTGAAACTTATATATACTTTTTAGAAACTTCCTAAACCGAGTAAAAACAGTGCTCTTGAAGCCACTTACTGAATCTCTGTAGTGGAAGTATTCTCAGTAGGTGTGGTAACTGGTTACACACATACAGACATACATAAAATCAGGCAGAGACCACAGATTGCCCTTGCCATGATCCAAACTCACCTCTTTCGCTTCCTCTACATTCATAATTCGTTTCATACATGCTGTTAGGTTTCGGGTACTCCTAACATGGCCGTTTCTCAGTACATCACAAATTTGGTAACTGGTTAAATACTTTATAATAGCAACTAATTTGGGAGTCAAGTTAGCCACAGTTTGAGAAACGATGAAACTGTCCATAAAGAATAAGTAGAGTCCAGAAGTGACACTAATAACAGGGTACTTTACGATCTACCTCTGTGCGGTCGAGTAGGTAAGTAAATATTTTAAAACTCAAGTATAAGTAGTTATTAGCATATTGTTTATGGGACTGACAAACGCAAAATAGCACTTATCTTCAAAGTAGTAAAATATGAATGCTTTCGTGAAAAATATAAAATTATATGTTGAAGCCACCTACACCCACGTAAGACTGCATGCCGGCTGCATATTGTTTTCACCAGATTTTTATGGAGTTCATAAGATTTTAGTGCCTTTTTAGTTTTATTACAAATACTACCGAGTTACATGGAAATTATTTCAAAGCCTTTATATTTTTCCATAGGTGTTACTAAAGTAAATACAATAAGATTAGTTTCCTTTCGTGATGTTTTCTGAAAATCCATTTTATGACAAATAAGGAACAGTAAAGAATTGACTCTTCTTATCGTGTAGTGGCGAATTTGAATAACCCTGGTGTCAGAATTTTCGAACCGCCAAATGGCCTCGGTTTTTACACCACTGATTAGCTTTTAAGCTTTTTTTTTATTTAATTCGTCCGGAAAAGTCGTTCTTTTTATTAGAAAATTCCACGTCCTAAGCTTTGATAATGAACAGACAGCAGCACATCAGGTTACCCATTTGCAGTACGAAAGCTGGCGCTATTACGAGCGAGGTAAGGGTGACAAGGTTCATGTTAACCTTGTAGACCAATGAGCTGCTGTGTGTATTTAATTTAAATAACCTTATAGTGGCAACAAAGCTTACTCAGTTCAAAGCCTACAGACCGGATATTAGGTACATTAGTACACGTATATTCAATTACGGCTAACATGGGACCTGTAATGACTGATGATAAATCAGCTCGTAATCAACACGTCCCTTGTGACATCACTCAGAGATAGATACAACGTGTTTGGAAAATAAACCTTAATTGTACGTAAACATTAATTCATGTTATCGTGTTCACCCGCGTAGAATTTGGTTATATCGCGTTCCTAAAGGAACTTCCATGCTGGACAGGGAGTGAAAGAAAAATTTTGAATCTGCCAACTATCTACTTTTCCCAGGTATACAGTAAAAGTCTGTAAAAGGGGATGCGACGGTTTTGCTGTACAATGGGTGAAACCAGCGTTGAGGCCTCGGCTTCAACACATGCTGAGCTGTGTTCAGTTTGACATCGCACTACAGCACAATCCACTATTTATATTATAGTCGTCTTCTGTATGTGTTCTTGTCCTGTGTTTTATATTTTATTTTATTTTCTTTGTGTTGTAGTGTTTTGTGTCAAATAAATGCCTTGAATCTTGAATCTCTCTCACCATTATGCAACTTGTTCCATCTGATAACCCTCATAATTTGTGTCGAACGTGGCATCTAGTGGTTCTAGAACCACTGATGCTCTGCCTACCCCGTTAGGGATTACAGGCGTGAGCGTATGTATGTAAAGGAATTCTTTAAAATTTCAAAATAAAATGTAACCTATGTCCATCCTCGTACCCTAAACCGTATCCATTACGGTTCACTGAAATGATAATTTACCCATTTTTTTGTAATAGTGCCAATTCATAGTTTTTTAATGTGCTCTAAGAAGAGTCTTTTATTAACCCGCGAAAACAATAATAGGTGTTCTAAGTTTGACATGTGTAGTTATGTGTCTTTGTATCTGTGTGTATGTAATTGAGTTGGTTTATAGGTTTATTTGATCAAAATTGGTTCAGCCATTTAAAAGTTATAGGCAATCGAATATCGGGGGTGACACAACATTTTTAGAGTTTTTATTGATGTTTTTTTGGTCTTAGTCGATCCCGGTCGGGACTAAAAAAGAGTACTTACGTTTCTGAGATAATATTCGCCATTTATCTGAGTCTCTCTATATTGTTAACCTACATGACATTCAGTTTGTAATAGATAATCGAAGAGATTACTGTTGATCCATTACTTTACAACAATTATAAAGAAATTAAGGCGGCAGGTCAAACCCAAGAACTAGGAAAACTCTTCTTATGACTACACAAATACGGTACAAAACTCCATGAACATTGCCAAAGGAAGTTGTTCCACTAAACTTTAAGCCTGGTAATAAATTTAATCCTGCGATAACTTTGAAAGATACTAATGGATACGAAGTTCGGCGCATTATCAAATTTGTTATCTATACTGCTGAAAACATTTGATAACAGTTGAGCGACATAATTTCGAAGACTAATTTCTCTAAAAGTTTTTTGGTAATAGATTATCGGCTTTCTTTCACAAAACATAATAATGTTACTCTAAAAAATTGATTACCCCCAAAAATCATCTTAATATCTTTTACTAAATATATAAAAATAAGTCGGGTTTTCCTTCCTGACGCTATAACTCCAGAACGCACGAACCGATTTCCACGGTTTTGCATTCATTGGAAAGGTCTCGGGCTCCGTGAGGTTTATAGGATACTTTTTATTTAAAAAAAATTAGGACGCGGGCGGAGCCGCGGGCGGAAAGCTAGTACATGTATAAAAATGAATCTCTACAGGGCTTTAGGTATCTCTCTTTCAACCTCTCGTGTGGTAAATCAGTCCATGAAACTGAACAACGTCCCCAAGAAACATAGGTCAAAATACGATTAAAAAAATTTGATCTCCCATACAAAATGCTGATGAAGTTTGTATGGGAACTCAAATTTTTTTTTCGTATTTTGACCTGTGTTCCTTGGGAAAGTTGTTCAGTTTCATGGACTGATTAACCACCCGAGAGGTTGAAAGAGAGATATCTAAAGCCCTGTATGTGTGAAAATGAATCTTTATATTGGCCATCGATCGCATTACGCGTGAACGGATGGAACAACGTCGCTAATTCTTTTTTTTGTGTTTATTATTGTCAGGAGGAGGTTCTTAGGAAAGAAAAAATTAAGAAAGTTGAGCGGAACATTAGAAAATTTAAGACAGGACAACGTGTGTCGGGTCAGCTAATCGCTTATAACTCTTAAACGGCTTCTTAAACTCTTATCTTTATTGCAAATTGAGTGGAATAATAGTAAAATTAATTAAACACTTGTAAACGAACAAATACATGTGATTATTATCAAAATACTTTCACGTGTTATCTGTTTCAATTTAATAATCTTGTTTGTTTTTATCTCTTTTGCGCATTCGCAATACGGCCTTAACTTCAAAATACGAGCCATTTTAAACCTGTATTCAATATTCACAAGCTAACCACAAATCCTTGCATATTCGGTCCTTAAAAAACATGCAGCATTTTAATATTTTATTTCAGCTGAGGCCCGTGCCTGTGTTAGGAACATTTATAGGCTGATGATAACGACGATCTGAGTTCAAATACAGTATAGATCAAAGAAAAAAATATAATAATAATAATAAACGTTACACACTCAAAGGCCCACATTAAGATTTTCCCTTGTGTCGTGGGTCCCTCGGAACACACATAAAGACAAACACAAATACCCATGACCCGAGAACAAACATTTGCTTTTTACACAAATATTTGCCCCGACTGGGAATCGAACCCAGGACCCGTCGATCAAGAGGCAGCGCCACTACCACTAGACCAAACTGGTCGTCATATATCAGTCTAATGCATTTTATTTATAAAGGTCAAACATTTCAGATTTTTCATTATTTTATTGAGTTATAAGTGTTCGAACAAACCCGACTTTGTTTTATATGCAACTAGCTTTTCGCCCGGGACTTCATTTCCGTGGGAATTTTCCCGTAAATTTTCCAATGTTTTTAATAGTTATTCTGCTATTCGGGACGGAGAGAAATACAACAAATCAAAAACCATGGAAATCAGTCCAGCCGATCTTGAGTTATAAGTGGTGTAACTAACACGACTTTGTTTTATATATTTAAGATACTAGCTTTCTGCCCGGGACTTCGTTCCTGTGGGAATTTGGGAAAATTATGTAGCCTATGTCTTAATTCAGAGTGTCAGCTACCTCCATACCAAATTTTATCAAAATTAGTCCAGCCGTTTCAGTGTGAAAGAGTAACAAACATCCATCCATCCATACATACAAACTTTCGCTTTTATAATATTAGTAGGATTACATCATATTACATCTTACTTTTAAACAGGAATAAATAAATAAATAAATAAACGCCACACACTCAAAGGCCCACACTAAGGTTTTCCCTTGTGTCGTGGGTCCCTCGGAACATATATAAAGACAAACACAAACATCCATGACCCGAGAACAAACATCTGCTTTTTACACAAATATTTGCCCCGGCTGGGAATCGAACCCAGGACCCGTCGATCAAGGAGCAGCGCCGCTACCACTCGACCAAACCGGCCGTCAAGAAGCATTATAAATCTTTATATGGAGTGACTTTGAATGAATTAGCGAATCTTTAGAGGTTGTTTCTCCTCATGAAATTGAACATCGCCATCGCCAGGGACATAATATGAAATTTTCGAAAAAAAATTTCTACTCTCCATACAAAAGCCAGTCAGCCTGATCACACAAATTATTCGGAGAGGCAAAATTTTTATATTTCGACTTATGTTCAGTTTCGTGGGCTGATTCACAGCCTTAATTTTTGCTAACTTGGGCTGCTGGTCTTACGCAATTAAAAATATATTAAACTAGTATTCCGCCCGGGACTTCGTTCCCGTGGGAATTCGGGAAAATTATGTAGCCTATGTCCGTCGGGGATAAAGTAGCTTTCTAATGGTGAAAGAATTTTTCAAATCGGTCCAGTAGTTTCGGAGCCTATTCGATGCAAACAAACAAACAATCAAATATTTCCTCTTTATAATATTTAGTATAGATAACCTATCAAACCAGAAAACTTATTTAAGATCCAGCGAAATATCCATCAAAGCTTCAAATACAAAGACTTATCTCCAGCCGAACACACATTTAACAAAACGCACCTAACAACGCAAAGTATGTATGTATGTATGTATGTATGTATGTTAGTAAACGTCAAAACATCAAAATTTATTTACCGCGGGGCCTTATTGTAATTTATTGCATACGAAATAAATTCGGGGGAAAGAAATCGAGACGCGTCGTAATTTGCAAATGTTATTCTTTTGCCGCACTCCGGTTCGCAATTTATAGAGTTTTAGGGTACCGCAACGATTTTGAAATATTTTTGTTGATAGCCTTGATCATCCATGATGACACTGCTGTATGATACCCTCCCTCAAGACTTCTTCTTATTCTTATCGTGTCGGTATAGTCAAGTGCGTGGCGAACATGAGTTCGTCATGGTGTCAGAGCTTCTTCGTTCTCGTGGGAATTTGGGAAAATTATTTATCCTATGTGTTAATCCAGGGTGTCAGCTAGCTTCGTACTAAGTTTTATCAAAATTGGTCCTGCCGTTTGAGCGTGAAAGAGTCACAAACATCGATATATTCTTTCGCATGTATAATATTAGTAGTGATCTTCTCATTTTTAGTAGTGATTACAGTGACCACTGAATAAAACTCTGCCACTAGGGTTAGTCGAATCGATCACTTATTTACTTTTATCTAAACTGTCGCACATATGATTGAATAAGTAAATAACAAAGTAGAAATCAGAGTTAAGAGAAAAAGTGACAGCTTGAAAGTATTAGTCTGTTTAATTTTCTCTTATAGAATCCTCTACCAATACTCTTCTTCTTCTGAAACCATTTTTTGTTAATTAAATGATAGCCCAAATAGCCCAGTTGGTAATGAGCTAGACTTGTAATCCGAAGGTCGCGGGTTCAAATCCTGGTGCGGGCCTGTACCACTAAATTCGTCTTTTCGGATTTATGTACGGATTTCTAATTATCACTTGCTCAACGGGAAGGAAAACATCGTGATGAAGCCCGCCCGTCCAAGAAAATTCATTTTCGAAAGACGAGCGGTCCACCAACCCGCATTGGGCCAGCGTGGTGGACTATGGCCTCAATCCCCTTCGTGTTTCGAAGGGAGGCCCGTGCCCCTCGGTGGGGACGTATTTGGGCTGGTAAGAAGAAATGAAAGATTGGCAACCACAGAGCAAGATTAAGTTTTCATCAACTGTCGCCAATCGTAGTCAGATAACCATTGGGAAAATTCTTCAGCAATCATATTTTAAAACTCACATTTACAGTTCAATGACTTTAAATTCAAACTATCGCCCTTGCACAAACTAAAACATTCCTGTGAAGACAAGGGTTTCACAAACTTTGTCATAACGCGGAAACCCGCCTGGAGGCATGGGTAATACCAATCGTGATTAAACCCAGCTTATTATTGCAAGTTACAACTTCTAACTAAGGCCTCAGGCGTTCCGTGATGTCTCTAACAGTTGATTATCCCGATTTCGGAAGGCTGTACTACCGAAACGAATTAATTCAAGTAATAGGTAGTCTGACATTTTGTCTTTGGTGAAATATGAAGAACACTTCATTTAGCTCTACATTAATCTACAGATTTACACAAAATACTGTTTTGAAGGTTTCCGCAACGACTTATAAGTTTTTATTTCATCAAGGTTTGCATCAATGTCAGATTTTTCATAAATTTTTCACTCCAGTATTACGTTTTATTCACATAATACTACTGCGTCTTTAAAGAGTATTTTGTGAGACACTGATTTTTTAACTACGAAAGAAATCAAATTTGTTACGATGGATTTTGGAAATTTCCTATTTTTACTTAAATTATTTTATTCCTAGACACCCACTTATTATTTTTTTAAATACTAAGTATATCGAGTGCATAGAATAAACGATTCTTTTATTCTAAGAAAAATCAAAGTCACAATCGTTGTATTCTCATAACATATCTACATCACAAATCAGCTTCACAAAAAACTCGACTCACTCTTGTAAAGTTAAGGTCTTACTTTTATTTGAACTCAGCGTTTTAGGGTCCATTGTGTTCCCTAATAAGCCGAAGAAAGGTATGCGGTTGAACCGATCGTAATATTTTAGCTTTAGCCAAAATTCTTGAAAGCGTCGAAGGCTAACGATTTATAGGCAAACGTCCTTCAAAGGCTTTCAGCGATGATTGAGTTTAGGCTTTTCATGTTTTACAACCTTAGGTAGACAATTATAAATAAGGCGGCAACTGTCTTTGATTCTAAAAGTGGAATAAAACGTTATTTCTAGTTTGGTATTTTTTAAACGCATATTACCGGCGTAGAGGAATATTCACAAAGAATGAGTAATACAAAAAAATACAAAAATATTTATTTTCAAAAACACTTTTTTACAAATATTGTAACGGTGGCAGGAGAACCCGCTCTTCCATAGCTCTAAGAAACTAAACACAAATAAAGTAAAAAAATGAAGCAAGTATATAAATCAAAGTTTGTGTGTGTGTGTGCCTCAGCATGTGTGTTGTGATTGATCGGTAAGTAATTTTTAATATTTCGATGTAGAATAAGGTAATATTTAGAATATGTACTTAGATATAATAAATAAATAAATAAATAAATCATTTATTTCGGAAAACAGGTTCCATAGAAACAAGTACAAAAACATGTCAAAAAAAAAAATTAAAAATATATCAAAATAAGAATTATAATTTTACAATAAAATTGGTCACAAATAAAACTCAAGTCATTATATAATAAAATATCAGTAAAAAATATCAAAATTTCTATAAACAAATTAAATTAAATTAGACAAATTAAATGATGATGATAATTCAATAAATAGTCCATTAATACATTACTTATTTCAATAAATTTGACCAATGATGGTTTATAGGACACTCACATTTGCCCCCCACTACTCTGAGGATGGTGTTGTGGCTGCCGTAGACTCTGTGTCGTAACGAAAAAACTTTATTTCGCATGATTGCGTAGAAGTCATTAGTGTGTGCATCAGCAAACATACCTGATGCACTGCAGCGCCACGGCAGCCCCAACAACATCCTGAAAGCGTTATTGTATTGCACACGCAGAGCACTGTATGTCTTCTGCGTATATCTCACCCATAGGCTGCTCGTGTAAAAGGACTGGCAGAAGGCTTTAAAAAGTGTAATTTTTACTTCTTCTGTGCAACGAGCAAACCTACGGGCTATCATATTGCTTCGGACAGCCAGCGCTCTGCGTTCGCGCTCAATGTCTAGGTCATCTTTCAGGTCAGCTGTCACGATGTGACCCAGGTACTTGAACTGTGTTACTCTGGCCAGTGCAGTGCCATATAGCTTAACGGGTGGAACGCTTAGTGGGGAGGCGCCGCCTGCGGTGAAGACCAGGAGCTCGCTCTTCTTGGTGTTGTATTTCAACCCATGAGCTTCAGCGTAGGTTTCACACACGTGCAACAGCCTCCTGAGCCCACTGATCGACGGGCTCAGCAGCACCATATCGTCCGCGTAACTGATGTTATTGACGTTGACGCCATCGATCGAACATCCCGTATGCATGCTGCTGAGCTCGCGGATCAGCCCGTCCACGTACAAGTTGAAGAGCCTGGGCGACGTCAATCCCCCCTGCCGCACCCCGCACTCCAACCTGTACTCCTCCGAACGCTCCTCCCCCCAGCGCACACAGTTCACCTGGTTCTCATACCAGTACCTGAAGATGCCGGTGAGCTCAGACGGGAGATTCACCCCACGCAACTTATTCCATAGCACAGGATATGACACTAAATCTTAAAATTGTATTCGGGTTAGGGTATTTGTATGATATTTTCATATATGTTTTATCAGTTGTAATATCTTTATTGATCTTAATTTATGTTATGCGCGTTAGTAGGCTTTCTGTGTTGTTATAGTAATTATTTTAGAGCCAGTTTGTTAAAGTAATATAAGTCTGTAGTCTGTAGTAATGTGATTGTGTTGTATGCACGATAGATACGGTCTCTTACAAATAATTATGATGGGCGAAATGGCGGGAAAGAGCCGTTGGCCAAAAGAAGAAAAGTTATGCAACCAAGCGTAACATCCGTGAATGGACTGGGATCGCAAGTGCCTCAGAACTTTTACGTCTAGCTTAAGATCGAGAGAGATATGCGGAGCTGACTGCGAACCTTCACAAGTTGGAGAGGCACAAAAAGAGAGAGAGTGTAGTTCTCATACGAGACATAGATGACGCTAACCTACACGCACGAAAAATTGTGCTTAGTGAGGGAATGAGAAATTTCGCCGCTTGACTTGTAGGCACGGCAGCCCAGTTTGTAAGCACCAGGAGATCCAAGTTCCATTGGCTCCGAACATTTTTCATTCCCTAAACATTCTTTGTGAACCATAATTTCGTTCAATTTAAAATTACACTAACATGACTACAACGGAACAAAGATTTAAGATATTAGTAAAACGTGATTGTTAAAGTTGAATCAAGTGATTAAATTATCGAACACAAATTGTAAATAGAATTAAACTCAAAACAAGGCGCGTCCTAACTTGTACCTCGCCTAACCCACAAATATTACACCGAAACATTTAAAATCATTAAAAGCCTTTGAATTTATCCTCCTGTTGTTAACCTCAAAGGTTTGGCGACTATAATTTCCGCATCAGTGAATACTTTGTTCGACCCTTGTCGGTCATTTGAGAACTTTTCCGATGACAAAGTTTTAAAAATATGTTAGACTGATGGTGATTTTATTTCGATTTTAACGAAGTTTTGTGTTGGTTTTTTATAAGTTTTTGAACAACCTTCGTGTTTATTTTTATACTTCAACTAATATTTCAGATTGTTTGTTATTTTAGAGACAAATTTCTTGGAACGAGATGTTTTCTATCAATCAATCAATGTTATCTTTGAGTGTATATCGTTTAATCAATCAAATATATCTCATTTCATAGCGCATTAAGTAAATCTTGCTTCAAATACATCAATAGCATTTTTTTACTCTATGTATGTTTGCAAAGATGCAGTTTTCCGAATAAGGTTTCCTTGTGCTCAAACCAATTAAATTGAAAACCATCATAATGTACGGACGGCCACATATCAAGTTACCGCAAGCGTGCACTCTGTGTTGTTACGGTAAGAGCGGGTTTGCAACGAAAATGGAGTAACCCGATGCTCCGGCCTCTGTGCTTTTCATCGATAGCAATTCTAAATCAATGCTTAACAACTCATCTTGCCAGGGTTGCTAGATTAAAGCTTAAGACTAAGAAGGAGTCTTTCAAAACCGTTAATATCGCCATTGTTCCGTCAAACCGCACACAAACCTTCCTAAACAGCCAAATTACTCAAAGGTCGCAGCGGATATGGAAGCATTACTCGAACAATCAGTAGGGGGATAGATTAGATGTGAACAATAGGCAACGTATCAGACCAGACATTCCATCCTGTTCGGATGAGGACCTGATTGTTCAGAGAGATTAGGGTTGGGGTGTTTCAATCACATTCTGATTGGATCTGCTATTACGTATTTCCGTATATTTTTGCATCGATTATGCTCTGTGGCTGTTGCGTAAAGGGATTGATTATTACTATTAGGAACGATATTTCGATTGGCGAAACATCGATGGAAACTATTGCTTATTTTTCTGAAGAACATACCCTTGTCTTTTACTAATTCCAGTAGACTATTCTAACAGTTAAAAAAAGCGTTTGATCTTTTTAGGTATTTGTCTACTGCTTGCACCTTCTTTTGTTTTTGGATTCTTTTGTTCATACAAACATATGGGTACGCAGAGACCATAGGTTGCAAACTGGTACGATCCAAACACATATCTTTCGCTTCCTCTGCGAGTACATTTATGATTCGTGTCAAACATGCCCCTCGAAATTTGATGATCGAAAGCATGAGAAGCTTCAGTAGCATTTAACTGTTTTATTCCGCAAGCGTAAAAGTGAAAATCGTATTTCAGCTGTTCAATATGTAACGAACTATGATTTTGATTCTTAATATTTAGACAGTGGCGTCATAAAATTGTAACACAATCACACAACTATTCTATAAGCATTTGTAGTCTACGAACTATTTATCTAACATCAAAAATAACTCAAGAATTTGAGCCTGCAATCCCTACAGATATACCATCCAACGACCGAATAACTCTGCCATTGTGCCACTAATTGTCGAACGATTTGTTTAGTGAACTATGACCGAAATGTTGCCAGCCTTTTGTTACCGATTTTACCAATAAAATCGGTCACAAAAACCTCTCGATTTTATAACCCTTCATTGTGTGGACAGGTATTGTTAGGATAAATTAGTTCTCCATTGTATTTCGTCGGTCCGATGACGCGTTTCATATTTTGATATTTTTAAAAATGATGCTGCCATTGTAGTGTCACGTTTCATATTTTTATATTTTAAAGCTATTTCCATCAGCATATTAGTTTTAAGTTTCACATTTCATTTTGTGTTTTTAATACTTTAATACGAGTTACGACAGATCTTTAGCTACTAGTAAAATGATGTACTTAGTATGTGTATCATTTAAATTCACATGTGTTAGACTCTGTACATTATCTGTATTATTCCTTTTAAAAATACGTTTTGAATTTCACAAATAAAACATTTAATGTCGTTAAATGTCACTATTGACCCGTTTCGTTTATTTGAATCTTGTAAAATGTTACTTAATCCCAATCAGATATGTTCACTTCAATATATCACATTGCGACAACAATTGCCTCAAAATCGTG
Source organism: Aproaerema taeniolella (assembly GCA_949987775.1). Classification (NCBI taxonomy): domain Eukaryota; kingdom Metazoa; phylum Arthropoda; class Insecta; order Lepidoptera; family Gelechiidae; genus Aproaerema; species Aproaerema taeniolella. The sequence continues at coordinate 4,440,785 of OX465246.1, read as the reverse complement.
ATGGAGACTTTTTACGTTCAACAAACAAAACATTCTCTTCATACGAAGATAAGGCATACAGTGGGCTGTTAACTTATTCAGAAAATCGGGGGCCACATCTTCATGGGCCATTGTTGCGGGCCCTATCTATTCTGCGGCGATGTTATTCAAATGGGCCCTAATCTAATTCTGGAGAGCTGGGAAAAACGGCAGTGGAACACAAGGACTGTACTGTACGGGTGGCTTGTTACTTTTTTTAGAAATTGATTTATAAAACCGTTGCCTACTACACGTGTTCCATTCCTTTATTTAATTTTTGACAGTTCGTTTAGTGGTGCTCCTAATCGTTATAAATTCGATTAGATATTAATTATATCGATATCGATATAGTTTTTGCAAAAAAATACCTTACTGCTTTTACCGCACAAAAATGCAAGATTTACAAAAAAAATACGTGACGCCTGAAAACCGGGCAAGTGTCATCGAAAGAACGAAAAAGTATAAATTGTTCGACTGGATCGTGATGTTGCGTATGATTGTACAGTCAAGGATTTGATAATTGTTAATGAAAATTCAAGTAATGATTCTGGTTCATTTCGAGAGCAGTCCGATGATTCACGGTGATAAAATAATATTAAAGTATTTTAGTGTATTTGCTAGATATGTATACATGGCAAATCTTTAATCGCTAAAGTATTATGAACTTCATAATTTTCATGTTGTAGCATAAAACTAAAGCAAGTCGATAAATTACCTAATTTACAGCGAATACGTTCAATCCCACTCTGAATACGATAGATCGTAACTTTTACGCACATGAATTTACATTTTTTTTTAAACTGAGGCACTTAAAGCTTTTTCATGTCTTAAATGCGTAATAAATAGGGTAAATGAATATGATTAGGTAGTTTTACATTTCTTTTAACACGCATTTTAAAGTTTACTTTCACGAAAACGTGTTCAGTTACGTTCTATAGCAACTGTAAAAAATTAAATAGAGGAATGGAACACTTATAGATGTTTGAGTGGTCAGCTAAAATTTTCTTCTAGATTCCAGTCGTTTGAACACAAATTAAATAAAAACAACAACAGCTGGAGTCAAGTTTAACAAACACGTGTATACGTGTAATCTAATATCAATTCACAAACTTTACACGTAGACTGTTTCATTTACTCAAAGAATTAATGTTGTATTTTCTCTTTGAAAGCTTATGAAATTGTCTCATCTCTTACAATTTTACTGTATATTTTAAATGTATACAATAGAACGGTTCCCGTGGCACAATAAAGTCCATATAGTCTGTAAGTGTTCTTCGCTGAGACTGCCAAAAGAAACATCTAAGCCAAGCTAAGCTAATACTGAAAATCTGTCTAAGCAAATACTGTAAAGCACCATTACTGTATCGCTTATAACATCGAAGAAAGGGGAAACAAGCGTGTCATCGCCCCATAGATGATGAGGTTTTATTAGCTCAGAGTCCTTGTTGAATACCGGTATGAGATTTTGTTTTTGTGAAGATTGCAGTCGAATATGGCATTTTGTGGTATTTATTGTTGTAATGCTTCTCTTTTTACTCACACAAAACTCAGAAACGTGGTTTAGTTTAGCACTTGCTCATCTAAAAATTATATCCCTCCATGTATCTCGAGTATGCTTTTACAGCTTCTCAAATACACCTCTTTTGTATGTTAAATCATGCAATATCCCTAGACAGTGTTGATGTGTGTATTTACAGTCATCAGGACTATAAAGACTTTTATCTACACTAAAAGCGATTGTCACAAAAATCTTTGCACAACAAGATTATTATACCAGCTTAGCTCTAGCCACACAGTTGTTCTGGACTCTGTTTGTAATTCTATTTGCAATAAACTCTCAAACCCATGGCTAGCCGGACTTGTCGCAAAGAATTTGGGTCCGCTTCCACATTAGTGTCACGCGGTATAGTTGCTCAAGTTGCTTTGTTAAAATCTTGGACGAAGCTCAAAACCTCAATCTTGTCAAGACGAGAGCACTTTAAAAATACTTCACTCCTAGTAATTGTGTTCTGATCTTGTTTTGATAAACCCAGACGGAATTACGCGTCGTATAATGTAACCCGACGTTTTATTTGATGCAATAAATTGATTCTCACAAATTGCAGTACAATCCCAAAAGCACTGATCTTTTACAAACTTGATTAATAAAACTGCACTTGACCTTCGCATTTCAGAATGAATAAGGTATTGAAACCATTGAGTATAGGTACGACGATTTAATTAGCAGTTCGCACGGTACTAAATAAGGAAACTGACTGCGTTAGTTGTCAAGAAAATACAGGTGACGATACTTGCACGTTGTTGTAAAAACGAGTAATCCAAAACACAAAGAAAGAATACGACTAAACGAGACCGAGTTTTTAAAAAATTCAAGCAAGAAATACATTCCAAATGCAAAGGGTATTTTAAAATTGGAACAGCAACATAGTCCGAGCGGTTTTGGTTGACTTATTGGCAAAGCATTGTGTTGGTTTCAGCCAGATATTAATTAAAAAGTTCTTTCCTCCAAATCTGTCACGTGTCGAACCTTCTGGACTAATTGAAACGACGTCTACTGATACCATGTCCAATTTCACGGTGTCCATTGGCCCATGAGTGTGGACGGTAATATCGAGAGTGTGTTCTTTCAAATTTACGGTCCAGTAAATGCGTGGCTAAGACGGCACTTTGATCTATTTGAAGACATTCGCTCTTAGTCTGTACGGCTTCCATTCGGGAGACAAATGACCGTGTTCCTGTCGATCGTTAGGTATCGTCTTTAGATCTCTTTTTAATAGAGCTGATAGTTTATCTTTCACACTATAGAGGGAACGAGACGGCATGTTTTATAGTGACTGGTTATCTTTACGCTGCTGATTATTTGGCAGGAAGTCTGTGTGGAAGGAGGTTGCTTTTATTGGATCGGTCTTTATTATTACCTTACTAACGTCTTGATAGTTGTATTTTTATGCCTTCATTGGTAATGATAATTAAAACCTTTGTATCTATTAATCTACAAAATCTTTTCCTATTAAAAAGACTAACCGAAAATATCTTTTGTCCACAGGTACATGTGATGTGTAAAAAGTAAAGTGGTTATGTGCTCTCGGTGGAAGCGACAGTGCTAGTGTAATATTGAGTGGATGTGGAAGGTTAGGTGATCGAGCTGGCGTGGTACGGGGCTGGTGGGGGGGCCATGCAGGCAGGGGGGGGATGGTTTGTGCCATGGACGATGGGGATGCAGAAGTTCGCGGTGGCGCTGCCAATGGGTGGGGTGGTGCCGTTAGTGCCGCCTCTGCTGGCAGCGCTGCCGCCGCAGCCGCCGCCGTTGAGGCTGATTGCTCCACCGCCGCTGCCGCATCAAGGACAGGCTGGCAGAAAGGTATGTCAATCAATGAGAGCAAATCATTGTTTGTTTGTGTGTTAATGGGTTTTTATGCAAATTCATCACGATGTTTACCATCATCGGTACTACTATGCGAGAATTATAACTCTTCTTGCCAACATTCTTCTTTCTAGATTTTTTATAGTAGAACACCTAAGGTATCCTCAGTCAGTTGTATTCCTCTCAGTCACTATTCCGACTATGGTTTAATTGTCAGTCATCGATGCTCAATTGTTACTCATATTTTTAGAAAAAACAACTTTTACCGCAAATTACCATCAACACTTCAGTCATCACAATTGCATTATAAAGGCCAAAGTTTGTGAGTTTGCGTTTGTTTGTATGTTTTTTACTTCTTCACGCGCAAACGGCTGGACCAGTTGATAGTTGATAAGGGCTCCCGTTTCCGCATTTAGGCTCTAAGATGGCCCTTTATGCGTGTGGGTCGGCGGCTACTCCAGCCACCTCAGCTCCGACCAGAAGCTCAGAATCCTCCTGGGGAATTCACAGGCTTCACGAAGCGACCTAATTTCTGGTAGGATTTTTGCCCGTTGGTCCGCCACTCCCACGCATTCCAGGATTACGTGGGCGACTGTTTCGTCAGCCTCTAGGCAGCCCCTGCATAGGGGACTGTCGGTGACGTTTAGAACGAATAGGTGCTTATTTAAAGCACAGTGGCCCGTGAGGGTGCCCACCATTATTCGTAAGTTTGTTCTGTTTAAGCCCAGCAGTCTTCGCGTCATGCGTGGGGTAGGTCCGATTAGGACCTCCTTTGACTGCCGACAGGTGGTTAAACTGTCCCATCTGTCGATGTGTTGTGAACGGGTACGATCGCGAATCCAAGAACGGCTGGACCAATTTCGATAAAATTTGGTATGGAGGTTGCTAAATCCCTGTATTAACACATAGGCTGCAAATTTTTTTCATATTCCCGAGCGGCAAGCTACATTGTATTTGATATAAATTGAAAAAAGTTAAATAACATTAACACTTTTACCTATATGACAACCCTAAGTGAAACAAAAAAGAGGGCGTCTCTCACGAAACAAGATGATAACGGGCGAAAATTCCAGCTATTGTCCTAAATAAAATCTGAAGAATAAAAGAAGGTCGCCCGAAAAGGGCCTGTCACAGATAATTTAGCTTTGAGAACAGTGCGACCTGAAATACCTACTCAATGGAACAAGATTCGTCAAGATTGATTCAAGATTGAGAAAAAAAAATGTATGATTCACCTTTTGCTAAACTAAAGCAAATAACCTTTGTAAAATGACGACTTCGTCCAGTTCAGTTCTTTGAAAAATAGCGTCCACAATCGCAGTTTTGCCAATGTCTAATTATTTAAATAAAATTAAAATGTAGAATGGCGATGTCGCCAACATTATGTTAATTAACCCTTTACGGGTTGTAGTACGTCAGCGCCTCGTCCGTTGATCAGCAGGGTGCACCGCTATTAGGTAAGGATGGACAAGTCCGTTTGAAAATTGATCAATAATACAACTTTTCTTACACAAATACATTCAATACGTATAATGTATAGTTTAGTATAATAACTACCAATGAAAGAGATCATTGTTACACTACTAGTTCCACTTATTTATTTAATACTAGCTTTCCGCCCGCGGATAAAATGGGATAAAATGTAGCCTATGTCCTTTCTCAGGTTCTAACCTATCTCTGAACCAAATTTCATCAAAATCGGTTCAGTGGTTTAGGCGTGAAAGATGGACAGACAAACAGAGTTACTTTCGCATTTATAATATTATAGTAAGGATTTTTATGGGATCTGTTTAGATTGCATCATCTTCAGACGTGACTTAGTTAAACTTAAATATAGGGGATACTTAAAAAGTCCTTAAAAATATTAAATAAATAAGTGGAACTAGATACACATAACACATACATATATATTTTCTTCATTCCCGTCTAGCTACGTAAGTACACATACACTGATCTAAGGGGCTCAACTGAAAACCAGCGTTGTGGCCTTTGCTGCAACACATGCTGAGGTGAGTCCTGTTTGTCATCGCACTACATCACAACTCCATCCATTTTAATTTATATATTTTATTTTTATTTTTAATTTTACGTTTTATTTTTTATTCTGTGTTGTTATTATGTAACGTTGTTGTTGGGTTGTAGTGTGTATGTCAAATAAACGTTTTGAATCTTGAATCTAGTTTAAAAATCATGTTTTTCATTGGTAATAATATGGAGTCCCATCAAGAAGCAACAACACAAAGTATAAACTACACAGTTTAGTATAGTATAATAGTTTGAACTTACAACTCCCTAGAGTTCGTCGGGGTTTGAACTGTTGTTTGTTTACGATCTTTGTCTGCGCTATGTGTCTGGAGACTTGTAGGTGGTCTCATCCCATTCCAGTGCCAGTGGGAAACTTTGGTAATTTTGGTAATTGGATGTTTATTGCATAGTCACGCTGTTTGACCTTTGAATTAGACTGGGTAATCTACCACCCATGAATATAGAACCATGAATATGTACACTTATGAATATAGAACCAGATCGAATGTTTCGTTTAGCTTTCCTTTATTATTGACTAGCAGTAGTTTTGTATCCATTTGGTTGTGATCGCGTTCTCTATAACGCAATTTTGATGATATTGTTATAGATAAATTGAACAACATTACAATAACTCTAAAATTTAAAAAATATATCACCTCTAAGGTGAGCTATCTAACCTTAGAATCTTCATAATTTTCTGGTTAATTTTTTCTACTTAACTAATAAGGTAAGCCAATTCCACAAGGTATTACATTTTGTTACCATTTGCAGATTTCGAGTCATAATCTCTAGCTTACTGTACTTTTGTGCCGTGTGGTGATCGGTTGAGAATAACACCACCCCATCTCTTTCCTCGGGTGTCGTAAGAGGCGACTAAATAAACACAAATGAGACCTGCCTCGTAGTAATCCATCCCAGGCAACGACACTTAATTTTTTTCTGAATCTGAGGTGTTGTCCTATGGTCTCATGCGGTGTGGTAGTAAAGGGCTCTGTAAAGGGCTATCTGGTTCGCGACCACCCTCCCACCGAAGTCCGACGCCAAACAGCTTGCTGTGTTCCGTCGGTGCGTGAGAGTACCAGTGCCTTTGTAGGCATTTTCTGGTTTAACTCGCTCCATCGTCGACCTCATCTTTGACCTTTATGGTCAAGATTGAGGTCAAGAGTTAACCCATCTTATAATAAAAAAATAAATAAACCGGTACTATTTTTTTTTTAAAGTTGTATTTTCAGCAAATGAGAAAATGATCACGAACATTTTAAAGTAAGTTTCAATTTAAAATCTACAATTGGACCATTATCTCAATCTTGTTGACTTTACTCAAAAATCTAGTCGAAGTAAATGAAAGGATTCGAATTCAGAATGATCAGTTTCCCTTCGTTTTCCTTATAAAAAATTCTGTCACGACTGAATCCGCAGATAATTACCAAAAAGTTGACAGTCGTGGACCGAATTCAGATTCTCCGCAGTAAAATAACGTTTCAAGAAAATAGCTCTGACCAGAATACAAAACGGAGAAGGAATTAATGGATAGGTATTTTATTTTATGAAACGCTGCCCTTTTAAATAAATCAGCTTTGTTGATTGAAGCTGTATTTGTGTATTTCATTTCTTTCGCAAATCGATTGAGTAATGGAATTGGAATCTTTGTTATATTACATGTACTCTGTCAGTCTACCTTCGACCGATATTTCGGAGTGACGGATGTCAGTGCCTCTCTCTCCTGCGCTATACGGATGACAGTGACAGGTAACGACAAATGTCGGTCGGATATCGTGAAAGGGACATCATTAGCTCATAATGATTTTGATTGCAATCGTGAGGTTAGGAACAAAATTTTACATAAGTAACATCATCGTACCTAAAGGAACAACCGCGATCTCTGGTGTTTTTAAATATTGTTATCAATACTCAGCATTTATTATCAATAATAATTTATTCTTGCCGTACCAATCTATTCCAAGGAACTTAACTAGACAAGAAGCCTCAAGCGTTTTCATAACATCTGATAATAATCTTTATTATCATTAGCTATAAAGACAACTGTTCCCGGCATCCTGCGGCGTGTTGGCGTCTCTTTTACTTTTATCTTTATCAGATATCTTTTTCCTTTTTTGAAATATCTTTATCGGTGTCATGTTTACTTGATATTATTGCTACAGTGCCATAGACTCAAATAGACAGATTATAGTTAGGTCTTAAAGTTAGGGCTAGGAAAAGGCCTTCTATTGTTCCTTATGATTTACTGCTTGTGATGTTTTCATTTAGTTAACGGAGCAAAATGAATAGGGAGGGTGTGGAAAAAGAATAGGGAGGCCTTTGTCCAACAGTGGAATTTAGAGGGCTTATAAAAAAACGGAGCACAGGTTTTGTCCATGACTATTATTATGTATTTGGTTCCTATATGCCTATACTACAGTATTCATATAGCATCGTCAGAATGCTTTTGAAATGTTTGCGATACTTCGATTTTTTTTCGCAAATCCTGCAATTTGTCTATGCGTTATATATGAGTTCGGTTAGTTAGTAAGTGGTTTAACTTATTCATTGTAGGTACAATTATAATTATAATTTTATCTCTATCGTTATCACGTTTAATCCGTGTGGTGATCGGTTGAGAATAACACCACCATCTCTTTCCGTGGGTGTCGTGGAGGCGACTAAGGAAACACAAATGAGACCTGCCTCCTAGTAATCCATCCCAGGCAACGACACTTCATTTTTCTCTGAATCTGAGGTGTCGTCCTATGGTCTCATGCGGTGTGGTAGGCTCTGTGAAGGGTCATCTGGTTCGCGACCACCCTCCTACCGAAGTCCGACGCCAAACAGCTTGCTGTGTTCTGTCGGTGCACGGGAGTACCAGTGCCTTTACCTATAGGCATTTTCTGGGTTAACTCGTTCCATCGTCGACCTCATCTTTGACCTTTATGGTCAAGATTGAGGTCAAGAGTTAACCCACCTAATAATAAATTTAAAAAAATCACAATCACCACCAGCCTAATTATGCTCACAACTAGAGAGTAAAGCCTCCAGCTTTGACCTACATAAAGATCTAAATGGTAACGATCTTCACCTTTACCTGGACGCCTGGGTTGGACTGGACGACCTGCAGTTTTGCCTTTCGTGAATTCATTTTTATCAACACTAATATTATAAAGAGGAAAGATTGGTTTGCGTCGAATGGACTCTGAAACTACTCGGCCGATTTGAAAAACTCTTTCACCATTAGAATGCTATTATTCCTGAGAAACATAGGCTACATAATTTTCCCAAATTCCCACGGGAACGAAGTCCCGAGCGGAATGCTAGTAGATTAATTATGAGATCCGTTAAAAATAAATCGCTTTCTCCTATATCCTGAACTAAGCCACAAGTAATCGCTTCAGTGTAGCCTACGTAAGCCTTTAATAGTCACAGCATCATGTCCTCGGATTAACTACGTTTGTGTACTCCGTCATTTAGATAGAGTTAGGCTTTGCGCGGTACTAAAATATGGGCAAGGAGGAGGGGAAGTTCTGGCAAGTTTATGACTGGTTTATGGGCAAGATGTGAGTAAACTGGGTGAACTCAAAATAAGCACTCCGGGTACTAAATGCCTTGATGCCATAATGTGCAAGGAACCAGATGGCACGAGTGTCAAAATGTATTGAATACGAATTGTTCAAAAACCAAAATGTTAAGCAGGATTGTTTTTTGACATTCAACATTTCTAAAGTCAATAATTTTTGTTTACGTCATCGGTCATGTGAAGTAATTGATAATTTTAAATTTCTTACCGGCACTGAAATAACTAAAGGGTGAGACCATAAGAAATATGAAGTCTAGTTTAAAAATCTGGTACAAAACTAGCGAAAGCAAAAGACCCATTTAGTTTTGGATTTATTTTTATATGTTGATGAATAAAGTTGTAAAAATTCTGTACTGCTAGTATTTTTTGTGATTTGAACAACTGAGTCAAGGCATCTTACTGTTAAAGCTTTATACGTAAATGTAAGGTTGTTAAGTTGCCAAGATATTTGATATGAAAATTGTGTTGTTACTAAGTTGGAGACGTGTTAATTGGAATATTGTAGTCTGCAGAACTGGTAAAAAGCCATATTTTAGAAATTTTACATAAAAATGGTTAGTTTATTTATGTTTGTATGTATCTAAACACTTTATTGCGTACAAAATAAAAAGATAGATACAAAGAAAACTGAATGTACAAAGGCGAGCTTACCCCTTATAGGGATTTCTTCCAGCTAACCCTGGAGAGAAACGAAAGGAGACTAATCGCAGGATCGGCGTACTTGCGCAATAAGACAATTTTAACCTATTGTCTACTTCTTGACGTATACTCGATGAAGACTTATCAGAACGTTGTAATGCTGACCTAGAACAACATCTTAGCCAGTAGCTTGCTTTGAAGTTTGGTAGTGTCAATTGTGGATATGTCACTGTAACTTAGTAAGATTGATTATAAACTCTCTGTACTTTGTGAACTGCTCCATTTTTTTTTCACACTGACGGATTTTTGTCTAATTTTTTAAAGTTTTGTAAGTATATAATTTTACTTGGAAAATTGTAATATCGCGGGAGAAAAAGCGCTGGCTCTTTCTTGATCGACGGGTCCTGGGTTCGAATCCCAATCGGGGTAAATATTTGTGTAAGAAGAAAATGTTTGTTCTCGGGTCATGGTTGTTTGTGTCTGTCTTTGTGTATACTCCAAGGGATCCACGACTCAAAGGAAACCTTAGTGTGGGCCGTTGAGTGTGAAGCGTCTATTCATTATAATGAAATTTTAATATTACGGTTTGTAAAATTTTCCGGTGACAGATTTACAAACGTAAAGACAGCTGGTGAGACAAAAAGAATTCAGCGGCTTTCCGCAAGCATTACCAGATTGTTTGTCCATTACAATCAATAACTACACAAACCACAGAGTAAGCGGGACAACATTATGCGAAAATGAAATTGGGTTGAAAGAGACAGTAAACCTTTAAATGCCTTTGATAATTATACCCTGCTTTGACCTTTGGAGCCTTAAATCAACATATAATAAACTAATTTTGTGGATTTCGTGGGATCCTGGGGTTTCGCGCAAAATAAACAAAGAATCATTTTATAAAACTCATTTCGATGGCTAAGCCTACTTATTAACCTTGTAATCATACATCAGAATCTCTTGACGGGTTGTTACTAAGGATTTGGGGTTTCCAACCGAGATTGTATCAGTTTAAGGCTGTGTTTTCACAAAGCTGGGTTCTCATGTAGACTTATACCAGCTTGTGTTCTTGTCTTAAATTAAATTCACAGGTTAGATAAATAGATAGATAAAAACTTTATTCACTGCTATTACAATCATTGTCAATAATAATAATAATCTTATAACTAAGTATTAAGTAAAAGTAAAACTACAATTAAACAATAAGTAACGCAGTGAAAGGGCGCTGACTCAGCATACGTACTGTGGGTAAACCACTTTGGATTTCCCACAGCGCTGATCTTCCGCCAAGACCCAAAAAAGTGACAGAAGAGCTTGTCAAATGGTAAGAATTTGAAAAATGAAAAACATACATAAAAATAAATATGAAACTAACGTATTGTGAGCTATCCTTTCGCAAAATTAATAAATATACTTGTCAAGCAAAAAACATTCCAATCCCTACGTAATAAAATAAATTGTCAAAATATAATTTAAAAAACAATGTAAATGGAAAGGCGGTTCTGTAATTGTTTAGTTCGCCTTTTGGTTTAATTCTTTTCTTGTTGCGAAAACCTTATGAAGCAACTCGCACATATGTATACATAGACGCTACACACTCGAAGACCCACACCAAGGCTTTCCCTTATATCGTGGATCCCTGGGAACATACGTAAAGACAGACACGAACACCAATGACCCGAGAACAAACATCTGCTTTTTACCCAAATATTTGCCCCGGCTTGGAATCGAACCCAGGACCCGTCGATTATAATTTCTTTATTTGCATAAAACATGGTATACAAGATCTTAGAGAATAACATAAAGAACTGTGACATGTTTTGCCAACCTTTAAAATTAGCATTCAAATACAAAAGTTTAAAGTGACAGTCATCTAACTATTGAACGTGCCAATAAATTACATAGGACGTCAACAAATGACATAGGATCAAGAGGCAGTGTCACTCAAACAAACCGGCCGTCAAAACATACAAAAGGATTACTGCATGTAAAATCATTTGTCCATTATAAAATTCCTTGTAATGTAGACATTGAACGTGCCAATAAATTACATAGGACGTCAACAAATGACATAGGATCGAGAGGCAGTGTCACTCAAACCAACCGGCGGCCGTCAAAACATACAAAAGGATTACTGCATGTAAAAATGTGGAGTCCTCGGCTGATTCTATTTGATACTCTATCATTCGTTCTTTGACTATCCATTTCAGAAACGGGGCTAAATCGGAATTTAATTCCAGTTTTATTAAATCAAAACCATAACTCCGAAATCTTCTCTCAAATTTTGTGAAGCCTATCTCAAAACCAATCTCGACGGTGAAAATTAACATGTTATACTTGATCAGTGTACGGCTGGCATCTTTAATAACATTAATAACAGAGGTTTGAAAGCCATATATCATAACGTAATCGCTGCAAAGCCTGGCTATCATTCCCCGACTCACCAAAATACTAAATAGTCGCGTTCCTTTGCGGGGGATTGTTATATGCCTCACATTCTTGTGTTTTTGCGAGTTTGAGGGTTTTCGGTGGGAATAGTTTGATGAAGTTTCTTATTTATGTTTAGGATAGGATTTTAGTATAATTTTAGGATTCTTTTGAAAGAGCGGTTTGACTTTTTGGTAGACGATAATAATCTGAACAATATTTATTTCACCGAGAGACTCGAGACACTTTGGGAAAATTATGCAGCCTATAAGTTAATCCAGGGTATCAGCTACCTCCATATCAAATTTTATCAAACTTGGTCCAGCCGTTTGGACGTGAAAGAGTAACGAACATACATACCAACTTTCGCATTTATAATATTGGTAGGATATAAGTAGGATCAATATACTAGTCCTATTTACGTAGCGACCCCATTAGGTGGATACAGGTGACAAATCGTTTGGTAATCCTCTTTCGCTGGGCCTTCCAATGATATACCTTTACTCTGAAGCAGGTAACGGTTCTATTATTTGCACACAGTGACATACAGTACAATAAACAGAACACAAAACATAATTAAATATAGTTCTGTGGAGGTGCGCGGATTTGATTTTTACAACATTTGCAACTCTCTTTTCCGCAATCGAATTAATAGTAGTAGTGTCTACCACAATTCTTTGTCCCATCACCCACTTGCAGAAACGTCCATTAAAGTAAATGCTACTTTAAATATCATACTGTCACTTTCCATCTTATTGACGTAAACAAGGACGGCATTACATTAAAAGAAGTTTTAACTATAATGAAGGTTTCTGTAACTGAATGTAAGCATCTTGTCTTGTCTATCCCGAATATCCCGATGCGTCCTCTTTGTGTCTTATTATCAAGAAAAAAATAATCTTCTTCTTCTTATCGTGTAGGTACAGTCAAGTATGTGGCTAACTTGGCTAACTCTGGTGTCAGAGTTTTCAAACCGTACAATGGCCTCTGACTTGGTTTTACCGACTACAGTCAATCAACAACAGCCGGGACCGACAGCTTAACGTGCCCTCCGAAGCACGGAAATGCTCGTGATAAATTGCCACTTTGGTCACCCATTAGGTTCCCTGCCTCGGTGTACGTTGCTTAACCTTCGTGCGTTTTGTATACGTTTCTGTAACTAAGTGTAGACATTTTTAACCGACTTCAAAAAACGAGGAGGTTTCTCAATTCGACCGTATATATTTTTTTATGTATATCCGCGGATAACTTCGTCGTTTATGAACCGATTTTGATTATTCTTTTTTTGTTGGAAAGGGAGTATCCCAAGGGAGGTCCCATGGTAAGGAAACCAGGATCTGATGGTGGAATCCTGAAGAAATTGGGGGAAACTCTCGAAAAAAATGTCTTTTTGGGATTGAAGTCGGTGACTCTTACGTTTTTGACGTGGAATTATTTCTAATCTGTCCTGATCCATCCCATGGCTGGGCAAAGGCCTGTCTCCTGTCTAATTATCAAATAAAAATATTATTTGTCCTATGCCAAGCTTGATTTGCGTTTGACGGTCCAATTTCATCATGATTTATATCCGAAAGGGCATGTTTGTGATGAAAACAAATAGAGCTATGCAGTGCCAAAATGTTGACCATTCAGATTAGGATTTATGGGACATTACCACCAGCGTTCACTGCCAATGTAAATAATGTTCGTTTGTTTGTGTCAAAATCAAGGTTTTTTATGTTCAGGTGTCGGTTACTGGGTAATGTTTATGTCTTATGGATGAGGAATAGTTTATTTGATTTATTGACGGCCGGTTTGGTCGAGTAGCAGTGGCGCTGCCTATTGATCGACGGGTCTTTGGTTTGATTCCCAGTCGGGGAAAATGTTTGTGTTGAAAGCAGATGTTTGTTTTCGGGTTATGGGTGTTCGTGTAAGCAGGTGTTTTTTCTCGGGTCATGGGTGTTCGTGTCTATCTTTGTGTATGTTCCAAGGTCCTGTGAGTGTGTAGCATTCGTTTTTTTCGTTCATTGGTTTCTTCGCTTCTATTCGATCTTTAAGTTTGTTCAGTCTTTCACTTGTTATCTTTTGTATGATAATTGTATGATAAAAACTTTAAAAAAATGTGTATTACCTCCGACTCTGACTTTAGATTTCTTGCAAATTTAAAACAGCTGATCTAATTTTGAGCAAATATAGCTAAGAACCATCTTGTTACGTCAGCTTTCTAACAAAAAAAATTGATTTGCAGCAGTGAGGTGGTATAAAAGTAATTCCTCTATTTTAGCCGTAACACCTGTTCGCCGTCTCTAAAAATATTAAATGCACACTAATCGGCTTTAATCCACTTTCATATTACTCGTTTAATCTCAAGCGTAATTTTTTCGCAATTACCTACCTAAGTCTTTCGCGGTAATTTAAAAAAAGTCTGGTTTTATTTTGCTTTCATGAGGGTTCCGTATGTTAGATGTAATTTTTATGTTATTTAAATTGAGGCAAACGTTACAATGCTTCTATTTTCTATTGTGGTTCGGCAAATTTCTCATATTATAAAGAGGAAATATTTGATTGTTTGTTTGTTTGCATTGAATAGGCTCCGAAACTAGTGGACCGATTTGAAAAATTCTTTCACCATTAGAATCCTACATTATCCGGAATGGACATAGGATACATAATTTTCCCGAATTCCCACGGAAACGAAGTCCCGAGCGGAATACTAGTTTCAAATAAATAAATTAATTTGCAATAGACAAGAACAAGACAGAGATGTTAAGAAAATAGAAGCACTGCACAAATTACAATACAATACAATCAATACTCTTTTATGCACACAAAAAACATAACATAACAAAGTGTATATTAATATCCTGTCACCACTGTAATTTTTTTTTATAGATAATTGGTTAGCTCTTGACCACAATCAAGCCTAGGGATGGTTGGGGATGGAGTAAGCTCACTCCAGAAAATGCCTATTTACTTTAACTTTAAAGAGATGAACATTGTTTTAACAGAAAATGTTTTATCTTATAACTGTTATATCCCTCTGAATCTATGCTAACGTAGGATCAAGTGATTATAACCACTGATTCTCTGCCTATCCTGTTAGGCTACAGGCGTGAGCTTATGTAAGTATGTACAAATTATATTCGTAAGAAATCTGACATATTGGCCCAAGTAAAATGAAAATCAACCTCAATGTGTCAACGTTGAAAGAGCTATATTTCCATTATTGATTACAGTTCCAACTTTACACGATCGATAATTATTTTACAGACTATTTTGTAGCCAAATCAAACGAAAGGGGTTTCTTTTAAAAACAAAACTACCAATTCCCAATTCTGTTTCGTAGACTGCTGCGTCCTCTAAACCTTAACATTTCTTCAGCAGAATATTACCTCTTCATCCTAGAAAACGTTTGAAGTCAGCTTAATTCAACCTAAAATGTATCCTAAAAAACATTTTACTGCGGATCTCCAAAAGAGCGTTAACCATTAACCGCCCCATTAAAGCAGTGGGTATATCGGACCGCTTTTAAAAATGGAGAAGTCCCATTAATACCAGGACAAGATACCTGGCGTTAATTTCTTTAGGCCTGCATACTTGCATGCACTTGTTGTATATTATGTTTCACCTATTAGCAAGATTATAGTTAGAAATAACTTAAAAAAAATATATCACCCCGAAATTGTTGGCTTATAACTTTTAAACAGCTGAACCAATTTTGATAAAATAAAGGTAAGGGCCAGCTCGATTAGGTCAGCTTTCAATGAAACGAAATCGCATCAAAATCGTTACATTTGTTTAGAAGCTACAATGCCACAGACATAACACAGGTATACGAGTACATATACACTCGACAAACTTTTAAGACCCCTTTTGTTTTGTTGGGTGGTAAATATTGTATGACTTTATGTTACATGAAAACTTACATATGTATACACACACACACATGCTCACGCCTATAATCCCTAACGGGGTAGGCAGAGCATCGGTGGTTCTAGAACCACTAGATGCCACGTTTGATACAAATAGTGAAGGTTATCAGATGGAACAAGTTGCATAATGGTAAGAGGTGGTCAGCCTTTCGCCCATTATACAGCAAAACCCTCGCATCCCTCTTACAGACTTTTACTGTATACCTGGGAAGAGTAGGTAGCTGGCACATTCTAAGTTTTTCTTTCACTCCCAGTCCAGCATGGAAGGTATAGCTTACGCTTTTGTCCTATTAGGGATTTTATATTAGATTTTTTTTGTGAATTTCATATACTTAATTTACTTCGGAAAAGTTGTTCAGTATAATAGTGAAAATTGCTCCCTAAATTTTCCGTTTTTTTGGTTAGCCATTTCTGTCCCACTGCTGGGCAAAAACCTCCCCTTGTTTTGACCACCGATTTCGGTCCAACGCATTTTCCCTCCAGGTGTCATCAGAAAAGTCTAAAAACTTTCGCTTATAAATCTAATATTAAAGTTTTATTAATTTCACCAAAACTAAATTAATTACAAAACATGCTGTATAAAATCTCTTAAGATTCTTTTATCTTCCATCTGAACGAATCCAAAATGATTGATTGAAATATTTTGCCCTGAATGTGGTTTATCATTTTCGTTTTTTTTATGATTGATGGTCCAAAGCTAAAGCTTTAAGATTCGCACTTAGAAATTCAAGGGCCAGCAATTTGGGCTCGGTAAATTCGTAAATAAAACTACAAACCATTTATTATTAAAAAAATATAAAGTAGACTATTTTATAGGGCCTGACGAGGTAGCGGCAGAGGCAAACGCATTTTTGATTCTATTGCTCGTCAAGTGTGGTAGAGTAAGTGTCTGTAGCGCGCTTTACGAGCAATGGAAACGGAAAATTGCTACCGCCGTCGCATTGACATACATACATACGCTCATGCCTATTATCCCTGACAGGGTAGGCAGAGCATCATTGGTTCTAGGCGAACTACTTGATGCCATGTTTGACACAAATTGTGAGAGTTAACACATGGAACAAGTTGTATAATAGTGAGAGGTGGTCAGCCTTTCGCCCATTGTACAGCAAAACCCTCGTATCCCTCTTACATACTTTTACTGTTTTTTTATTATTATTATTTATTATAAGATGGGTTAACTCTTGACCTCAATCTTGACCAAAAGGTCAAAGATGAGGTCGACGATGTAGCGAGTTAACCCAGAAAATGCCTATTAAGGCAGTGGTACTCCCACGCACCGACGGAACACAGCAAGCTGTTTGGCGTCGGACTTCGGTAGGAGGGTGGTCGCGAACCAGACGGGCCTTTACAGAGCCTACCACACCGCATGAGACCATAGGACGACACCTCAGATTCAGAACAAAAATGAAGTGTCATTGCCTGGGATGGATTACTAGGAGGCAGGTCTCATTTGTGTTTCCTTAGTCGCCTCTTACGATACCCACGGAAAGAGATGGGGTGGTGTTATTCTCAAACGATCACCACACGGTAAAAACCCTGTACTAAACCCTGTACTAAACCCTGTACTAAACCCGGTACTGTTTACCTAAGAAGAGTAGGTAGCTGGTACATTAATTTTTTCTTTCAATCCTAGTTCAGCATGAAAGAACGTCGCTCTGAGCTGTAAAAAACACATTTATTTCAGACTGAAGGCCTTTACATACAGTCCATAAGCCATGGCCGAGCCGATAGATGTGATATTGATTTCAGTCAAATCAATGTGCTTTTAGCAATGTGGGCGTTTGAATGTATGACGTAAGCGAGGAAACACAACTTTCTGTTAATATGTATTCTGTGAATATTTGCAATTACGCTTAAGTATAACTACACATACACTCTCGCCTGTTTTCTCTTATACGGGTAAGCAGAGATCACTCAAAATTATTAAGCGAAAATTATGAATGTAACTGAAAATTGCTTTTCCGTTAAGCTATCACTTGATTGTCTTTGTGTTGCAAGTCGTATTTTTTTTGAAGAGTTCCTTGGAAAAAGTTGATCAGTTTGGTGGAGAGAATCACCCCCTCCTCCCTCATCCCTAAAGTTTCTATAGCTAATTTAAAGTCACCCCTTATTCTACAACTAATAATACTATACTAAAAACTAAAACACTAAAGTATTCAATTTATATGGGAACCATACGCTAAAAAACTATAGAAATGGACCCTAAAACTAAATCACTGTTTTTACCACCCTGTTATTGTACAGCCTTAAACCACCCACGCAAAGAGTATGTCAATATAGGACTAGATTTTTTCCCACAGTACTAGACCATCGATACCCGTGGCAATGTGACACCTGAAGAAAAAAGAAACAAATTTCGCATATATTTGATACGACACTTCCACAGAATGTTTATAGACTGGATGTGGGGGTGGTTCATGCAACCCATTTTAAAACTGTTTTGTGGTTATGAAATAATAATAATGCTTGTCTACTACAAAAGAGACCAAAACTTCCGCGTGCGGGTCTGTGTATGTGTTGTGTAGGTTTCTATGTGCGAGGTGCGTCTTACCTCTCGGGTGAAACGATAATGTCCTCTAGTCCACTCAACTGAACAATTTTCCCCAAGGAACATAGGCCGAAATAAGAACAAAGTTTTGGCCTCTCCATACAACTTGAGCGATCAGCTAATTGCCTATCATTCAGTTGCAGCAACGTATATTAAAAACTAATGCTTATTTAACCCTTTTTTTAGAATTTTTTTAGAAATTCGAAATTCAATTAGAAATTCAGATGGGTTCCTTGGGGAAACCTTGATCGGTTTTTGTGAGAACCATAAGAACAACAAAGAGGACTTTTAAAAAGCATAGTAATACAGTTTTAAAAGGACTTTTAGAAGCTTGTTTATAACGCTATTTATTTACTAATGTATACGACATAGGCGTCTATATTTCTAATTGTTGTACAAATAATTAAATAAAGCTGAAATATAAGCTATTCAAACTTCCCTCAATCTCGTGTGAAAATTTCGAAAATTGATTATTTTCACTCCTTCCAAATTTTCAGCTCTGTGCGTCCATTGCAGCTTTTGCAGAGTAAACTAGGCAATAACAACCTTCGTCTGATATTAAACTATTTATGCAAATTCATCCAGTTATGTTAATACATATCTTCAGTTTATTCTTGGTTCCTATAATGTTTACTATCTAGATGCATTGCAATTAGCGATGCTTCTTTTAGATTTACTAAGTGAAATTATAGAATTATGTATGAGTGTTATGTACAGAGGCCAGCTTATCAGGTTACTCCATTTTCATTGCAAAACCGCTCTTATCACAACGGCATAGAGTGGACGCTTGTGGTAACCTGATGTGCGGCCGTTCGTACAAGAGACCAGATAAAATGTATTGAATTAGTTAGCGAAAAACTACCATGTGTTTCAGTTTCAGCCCACGAAATTGAACAAGTTTTCCGAAGGAACATAGGTAGCAATACTTTTAAAAAAAAAATCCGCTCCATACAACTACGAGTAGGTACAGAGGCCAGCGCATCAGGTTACTCCATTTTCATTGCAAAACTGCTCTTATCACAACAACACAGAGTGTACGCGTATGGTAACCTGAGTTGCGGCCGTCCGTACATAGAGTAAACAGCTGGTTTGCCTTTATAATAGGAAGCCGAATTTTTTTTGATAATTTCAAATAGTTTCTCTGGTGAAAGTTGTTCAGTTTCAAGGTAGAAACACCTCTTAAAGTTTTTCTAAGAAGTTTAAAACCGCTCCATAAGAAGGTGAAACCAATTCCGAAAAACACATTAGCTATGACGGTTTGGGTCGTAAAACTCCATTGCATCCAATGCAAGGTCAGACACTCAGGCGCATACAATAACAATATTACACACTAAACGAGTTCGTTAAAGAAAATGTACCTTAAACTGCCTTGTACGTACCTTAATGTACCTTATAAGTAAACCATATTCCTTTTAATGACCATTTAATCTATCTGGACATGTCAAAAAGCGTAACACGGTATCTGTACTTCTTTCCCACAGCTGCGTTTTCAACCCTTTTAAAAATGTAATTCTGTTTTAATTTTAGACCATACTGCGTTGAGTTAAGGTTGAAATCACAGTGATACTTTTCCTAGTTTACTTCATACATTTTATGGATATAGCATTGATGATCATTGCATATTCCACGTGGATATATCTCCGCTGTCCGCCCCGAGCCGTTGCGTGCAGATTATTAATCGCTTCATTGATTTTCTCAGTTCTTTTTTCAAAGTTGACAAGACAAACCTGTTTGATTCGCGCCAATTTCCCAGCGTGTTGACGTTCCATTTTTAAAAGTATCATGTTAAAGTGGTGCTATTGTAAAAGAGATAAAAGTTAATGGCGGTAATTTTGTGTGCGTATAAAGGAATAACGCGATGTATGAAGTTTACAACATTTATTTTTTGTTTTATCATCACATTATGACAAGGATCTACTATGGTGTTGATCTAGTATGAATTTTCGGTTTGCAAGAAAGAGTTATAAACGGTATTGTGTTTTAATGTGGTTGATTATAAAAGTAATTAACTCTTTAATTAAATCTGTAATTTTTCATTAACGTGTCAGTGTAACAATGTCGTTTTTGTTTTTATAAAGAACAAGATTTCTTCTTTATTCTTCCTCTTAAATAGTTAGTAGGTTATAATTTTCTAAACAGATATCACCAAACAGCGTCTGACTTTGAAAATAAAAAATCCGAGATCCAACCGTCCAAAAATTTGCTTACACCAGATGCTTGCGAAGAAAGAACTTCTGTCACAACATAAACAAAAAAAGTACCTTTCTGAACCACTTGATGGCGCTGGCTGTATTCTAAAAGACTATTTTAAAATTCGTACGGAGGTAGAATACTTTTCAATATGGGGTACCTAGAGACGAAATTGCTATGACCTGATGTAATAGGTCTTTACTTATGAAATTGCCGATTTTTTCTCAAGATTTATTTTATTCATAACTGATTTGATTGAACAGCTATTACTAAAATTGTTTTTTATTTAAAACCTTGGCCATATAACGGAGATATTGAGTCAAATGAATACATATTTACTTAAGATTAATTTGCTAAAAAAAAGCTCAAATATAGCTCGTTGCATCTGTTGCCCGTTTCATTGCTTATATTTGCTGTACCGTTGTTACAGTTACAACTAAGTATGATGAAAATTAACTTAATGTTGTCCAAATATTCCCACAGAATTTTGCTAAATTTGGATTTCGCATTCCTGAGAAAAATCCAAAAACGATAGCATGGAAAATTCTGTTTTCTAAAAATATTGTATAAAAAACGGCAATTTCATAGGTAAAGACCTATTATTTTATAGAATTATGTGAGATTCTGCCAAACTTTCAACAATGGAAAATTACTAGGTGCCTATTTCTGTGACTGTGCTATTTTGTCATCGAGGTTTTGAACAGACTTTGGCAGACAGACATCACAATTTGTTATGTTCTAGGAACATTGACTTGCAAGTCACTTTAACGACTTTATCCATCAACAGCTTTCAAATTGAGTGTGTTGTTTTTTGTAATTATTTAAAATTAATCATCTATTTTGAGAATTGTCAGTTGAACGGAAAAATCTTTTCACATTGTTTTAAATTTTGTTTATGCTGATTTATTTATTGTTAAATAAGCACATAAGACGTAACGTTCTAAAATTTTATTGAGTCTCAGACGTTCTGCAGTTATTAGTTTTCCTTCTTTATTTCTTTTTAACCGACTTCAAAAAAGGAGGAGGTTTCTCAATTCGACCGTATATTTTTTTTATGTATGTCCGCGGATAACTTCGTCGTTTATGAACCGATTTTGATTATTCTTTTTTTGTTGGCAAGGGAGTATCCCAAGGGTGGTCCCATGGTAAGGAAACCAGGATCTGATGGTGGAATCCTGAAGAAATTGAGGGAAACTCTCGAAAAAATTGTCTTTTTGTTTGGGATTGAAGTCTGTGACTCTTACGTTTTTGACGTGGAAAATTATTCAAACATAAGTCGAAATATGAAAAAAAATCTTCGCTACTCCATACAACTTGAACCTTAGTATGAGATATCGACAAGTTTTTAAGGGAATTTTCTTAGGCAAAGTTGTTCATTTGTACGAATATATTCATCCTTAAAGTTTCGCTACCTAATGTAAAGACAGTATTTTAAAACGCTTACCCGCGTGAGGGATATTCACAAATAATTTTTAGGGAAAGAAAAATATTCGGCGCGAATGGGACTTGAACCCACGACCCCAGGATCAGATCTCCTGGTGCTGTAACAAACTGAGCTATCGTGCCTTCAAGTCAAGCGGCGAAATTTCTCATTCCCTTACTAAGCACATACGTTGTGCTTATAGGTTAGCGCCATCTGAGTCTCGTACGGAGAACTACAGACTCATATTACTTGTTGCAAAGTAGATTATGACCTATAAGCACAACGTATGTGCTTAGTAAGGGAATGATAAATTTCGCCGCTTGACTTGAAGGCACGATAGCTCAGTTGGTTAGAGCACCAGGAGATCTGATCCTGGGGTCGTGGGTTCAAGTCCCATTCGCGCCGAATATTTTTCTTTCCCTAAAAATTATTAATGTAAAGACACCCGTATTTAAAAAAAAAACAATCAAACCTTGAAGAAGTTTATAGACGACCACAGAAAACTTTGTTTGATGCGCATTTAGATTGTTTCCTTCAACAGTGCCTTTGACTGTTGATTTCAAAATCTCGTAAAGCATTTCAAAAGTACCGAGTCATTCTCCACCAGGGAAAACCAATTTCGATCAAATAAAGCGAAGAGTTCCCGGCAGAGTAGAATAGGACCACCCTCTTTCTTGCCGAGGTGTCGTACAAGGCGACTAAGGTAAATATGCAAGCAAGTTCATCTGCACACAGAGAAGGAAAACTCTGCAATTATATCAAAACCCTCGCCAACCCGTCTGCCAAGCGTGGTGAGTATGGCATTTACCCCTCATGTTATCGAGGGAGGCCCGTGCCCCAGCAGTGGGGACGTATATGGGCTGATGAAGAAAGTGAAGAACCACCTCGATTACGTCAGTTTAAAAAAAAAACCGCAAAGAAATCGGTCCATTCGTTTAGGAGCTACGATGCCATAAAAAGACACACAGATACTCAGACATACAGATACGCACGCCAAACTTATAATATCCCTTTTTTTGTCAGGGGTGAAAAAGGAAACCTTCCCCGCAGCATATAAAATAGCATGTTAACCCTTGCTCTGTGCAAAATCTACCGGTGCAAAGTAGACCAGAACATAAATCGCCCGACAAGCTATTTGCCGTAGAGGGCGCCACTTGCATTTCAATATGAAAGGAACGGAAATTGGTTTCCAAGCACACGACTCCTGTGAACGAATCCACTGATTCCCACTTTACATTTCACAAACAAACAAACTTTTCATTTTAAACCTTACTTCGTTGGGATAAGATTTGTTTAGCGGCAATTTTGATTTTGTAATTGTGTTGAACTAGTTGGTTTTCAATGAGGATGGGTTGGGCTAATATTGAATGTGTGTAATAATGACCGATCAGTAAGTACATGTTGAATATTCAGAAAATCGGTCACACGTGTTTAGTTCTATGAGATCATTTTAGTTATGCTTTGTTTGATTTATAATACCATAACTTTACAATTAATTTTAATTAAGTATAGCTAAGAACGACCTTAGGTCAGGTTTCAAACAAAAAAACTGCATTAAAATCGGGAGCTACGATGCCACAGACAGACAGTTCAAACTAATAACACTCCTCTTCTTTTGTTGTGCATTTCTAAACTAAATCTTGATGTAGCGTCAAACGCAAAATAAAAGACTATCTCCATCACTACAAAAGAACGACGACGAACATCTTGAAGCCCTATAAAATCCACCCACAACCAAAACTTCTTTTCTTTTTAAAACCAACCGCAGCGTCAAAGGAGATCCGAAATTTCTTTAACACGCAAATCTTTTTGGTGAAACAAAATGGCGACCGTAAAGTTTTGGCGCGCAACGAGTATTGCTTTGATGATTAATTTGATCGAACCCGAATGAACTTTGGAATTCGTAATTGGAATCGAGCTGTTCAAATTTATTGTTTTAAATTTCGAATCGTTCGTTGTTGGTTTTGTGGCCAGTATTGAAAGTTTGTGTTAATAATAACATTAGTGTAATTTAGGGTTCGGTGTCCCATTCGGGAAAATGGAAAAGTCATATGGTTTAAAATAAAAAGAAAACCTGTTTTGCTTCCGTCAGATTAAGACATTTAATATTGCTTAAATAATATTCTTTTAGCGAACCATAAAAAACCTATTAAGTACAACTTTTAATCTTTTATGAAGTGCTCTAGCAAATTGTAAGCATATTTGTCTCCGGGGAAATATAAAAATGTCTCCAGCAACGCTCTGAAATAAATCACAAGTAGCATTTATAAAGTTACGAGAACTCCACATGAGTAAAAAAAAATATGTGTGTGAAAATGATCAACCGTAAAACGAGTTAAGTCATTAGTAGCCGACGGAGAACGGGTAGAATGATAAAAATGAATAAAAAGTTACTTAGTTCATTTCATGTTCTGCACTTTGTTTGTATAGTTCGGTTTTTTCATTATCTGCATCTGTACTGAATTAGAAATTGCAATTATCATTATTTCTATCTAAAATATCAATTATGATTTTTCAATTTTAATTGGCTTATTTAAGTGAGTTTGCCACAGTTTACAAAACTTTTGCTAGGCGTAAAAATAAATACAATTGATATTATGTAAATCAAACAATAATTCAGTTGTAATAAGATCCCAGTCGTTACTAAAACAAACATTTAAAATGTTTTAGTAACACTCAATAACGTCATTTCATAGAACTCCAAGCCCTTTGTTTCAATCCACATCTTTTTTCTCATTCTCTCTCGATCTTTCCCCGCATGGTCACTGTTTAGCATTGTTGTTTTTTTAAAAAAGCTAAACTGTGACCATAAAAAACGTTCTTCGTTAGTCGAAATTTAATAGGGCTCCGTAAAAAGAATAATCCAAAAGAGTTTTTGTTTGTCGTTTGTAACTTTTACATTTTTATATTATATGTAAGTATGTAGATCAAGTGAGAAATAGGGTTAAAAATTAAGTCTTACTTCTGTGGTTTGCTGCGAAAAAAAAATCTTTAAAAAATACCTAAAATTATTTACTGTTGTTTTTGTAAAAATACTGGAAAAAATCAGAAAAAAAGAACTAGTACGGTATTACAATGGAAAGCATCTTTAATGTACATTTTTGTAAGTAAATGCTTTTAAGACATTATACTTATATTCTACAGAACCTCTGACGAGTTTGTAAACATAGCTTGATTATCTTTTTCTTTTTTCAAAACTGATATCGTATGTCGGTTTATTTTCGGTCAGTTTTTTCTTTTACTTTTTGTTTATTTTCTATACAGAACATGACGTCATCGCTTTGTTGTCGTACGTTTGTTTGATTAATGAATATTCAAATATTCTACTCCATATTTGAATCGTTTATTTGAGAAACCCCATAAGTCAGAATCGTCGGATGATTTTAAAAACATAAAAAATCATTTTTTGAAAAAACTGAGCATATTTATTATTCAAAAATCCTATAAAATAGTAATGTCAGTATCGGTTAAAATAATTACATGTATAAAAATTTAATTATTCAATTTGTACCATTAAAAAATCAACCTCGTTGAAAAAGTGACTTATGGGGTTTCTCAAATAAACGATTCATTTATTATGTTCGAAACTCAAAAACTTTTGAAGTTTTTTCGCATATTCTCCAAAATACATGGGGACTTTAAATCAGTTAGAAAACGTTAAGGAGTGATTCGGCTCACGAAACTGAATTTTTTTTTACAAGAAACATATGAAATTTTCAAAAAACTGATTACACTTCTCATACAGATGCTAATAATAGTAATAATAATAAGTTGATTTCATATTTCAATCTATTATTTCTTGGGAAAAGTTTCGTGAGCTAATTAGCATCCTTAATTTTTGCTTACCTATTCATTTAAATGTACCCAATAATAGCCTTTAAAATAAATGACACGTGCCTCGTTAGTATTTAATAATGAACTTATTATATTACTAGCTTTCCACCCGCGGCTCTGCCCGCGTGGACTACAGGTTATATCGTGCCCAACTGTGGGATAAAATGAAGCCTATGTCCTTTCCCAGGCTCTAATCTATCTCTGTTCCAAATTTCATCAAAATCGGTTTAGTGAAAAACGGACAGACAGACAGACAGAGTTACTTTCACATTTATAATATTAGTATGGAAGTATGGATTTGGTTAGGTAGGTAATGTGAATTTTTTAAATATTAATTTTAGCTTCTTAAGTATGTTTATGTTGAAGTTACTTAACCAAACTGTATGGGTTACTGTCGGTCCCGGCTCTTGTCGATTGACTGCAGTCGTTAAAACCAAGTCAGAGGCCATTGTGACTTGGTTTGAAAACTCTGACACCAGGGTTAGCCAAGTTCGCCACACACTTGACTATACCTACACGATAAGAAGAAGACTTAACCAAAAACGATAAAACGATAAAGCCATTTTTAAACACTGTAAACATTTAATAAAACCTCGTCATATTTTGGCAGTAAAGTGTTTTCTGCGATTTTCCTTCTTAAATTACTATGAAAATTATATTTTTATGGCCTCATCAAAAATTGCAAATATACTTAAAATGCGAGAAATAAAAAAGTACACAGGCTATCAGCGCATCAGGTTACGCTCCATTTTCATTGCAAAACCCAAAACCGCTGTATCGCAATAGCACAGACAGAGTGCACGCGTGTACTAACCTGATTTGCGGCCCACCGTAAATATGGAGTGACTTTAAATTGGTAAGCGAAATTTACGGGGGTTTCATTGGGAAATTTAGTTCTCCCAATGAAACTAAACAACATGGAATCTAAACGAAATTCTAATAAAAAAATATGTTTCTTACGGGGAAAACTGTTCTGTTTCGTGGATTGAAACACGTCATCACATCACTTGTAGCCCAGTGGCTCTCGATAATCTCAATTGATCAGTGAGGTTAAGCAACGTACACAGAGGCAGGGAACCTGATGGGTGACCAAAGTGGCAATTTATCACGAGCGTTTCCGTGCTTCGAAGGGCACGTTAAGCTGTCGGTCCCGGCTGTTGTCGATTGACTACAGTCGTTAAAACCAAGTCAGAGGCCATTGTGCTGTTTGAAAACTCTGACACCAGGGTTAGCCAAGTTCGCCACATACTTGACTATACTACACAATAAGAAGAAGACATCACTAATTTTCGCTTACCTACTACTTTAAAATCACGAAATTATTATACCTACATATTTTTCAGGCAGATCCCTCGGGGTAGGCAGTGCAATATGTAAAACGGCAATATGAATTTTTTGTATTTTTTTTTTAAATTAAATTGATATGAGAACTACCATCTGCCATCTGTAGAGACAGCGAAATTTCAAAACATAAAAAAAAACAAATGAAACCGATTACTGTAAAACAATAGGAAGTCGTACACACGTACGAGTACATAGCTCTACCTACCCCATTCTGAGAACAAAAAGCATTTTTGTAAAACGAAAGAGGTTTTTTAAACCATAAACATCGATTCCCAAAAAAGTTGTAAAACCTGATTTGTGGATTTCTTTAAGTTATTGCCTTTTGTTGTTTAACGGAGTTACTACTATGGTTAACTAACTCATAACTTTTTCATTTCAATAAAAGGATTGAAGACTCGATAACTCTAAAATTTAAAAAAATGTGGAACCCCCGACATTTAAGACCTTACCACAAAAGATAAAATTAAAACTTAGACAGTGTTTAAAAATGGCTGTATGCACATAAATTCCTTTGCCTTTCCCGAAAAGCATAAATTAAATAGCAACAAATAACGTATGACGTAAGTAATGGTATTTTGATGGTAAAGAAGTTAAAGATCTTTGGCGGGAACTCGGCGGAGGCAGTTGCTTTGTCAATTGAATTTTCGTTATCTGCGTGAAAAAGTTGTTTAATGTATTTAGTGATGGTGTATTATGCAGTAAATTGACTAAAATTCGTGTAGTGATAAAAAATTCAAGTGATAACAATGTTTGCTCGCGGTTGTGCTTCTCGCCGCCAGTTTTCGTATAATAGACGCTATCCGGTTTTACGCAGAACATGAGGAGCTTAGGGCTTAGGTTAAGTTAGAGAAAGAAGATTTTTCACTGTAGACATGGCTGTATGGACATAGTTTCCTTTGCCTTTTCCGAACGAGATAAATTAAACAAAAAAAAAGAAAAGCAGTTATTACTTCTTTAACCAATTTTCATCAAATGTAGCTGAGAACCATCTCGATTACGTCACCTTTCAAAGCTGTTCGGGTAGGCAGAGACCAAAAATTGCAAAGACCCTGTAACTAACAATCTATGTGGACACTTACACTTTTAAAAGTTATAGGTAAGCAATCGAAAGTCGGGGGAGATAGTTTTGTTAAATTTTAGAGTTTTTTTCCTACTTAAGGACTTCCATAATTTCGACAAATCCAGCTTAAAATTAAATGTTAATTTACATTAGTAGTACCACTTCAAAAAAGGGTTATTGTTCGTTGGGTACCGGTAATGATTTAAAAAAAAGTTTTTTTTGTTAACAATCATATTGTTCCCAATATGGTAAGTGTAGTGTGAATATAAAAAGGTACTCGTAAGTACATATGTTGATTTATTAAGTGATTCAATATGAGACGTACAGGGTGTATTTTAAAATTACCCTGATAAAAGTTATGGAGGTCAGGTGACAGTTTTCCATGGGAATTTGGAACAAGTATGTAGCCTATGTGTTAGTCCAGGGTGTCAGCTACTTCCTTACCAAATTTTATCAAAATTGGTCCAGCGGTTTCAGCGTGAAAGAGTAACAAACTTCCATACATAGAAACTTCCGCGTTTATAATTTTTAATTAAAATTGCTATAGTTGTTTCAAAAATATAATAGACTAGCATTCCGCGTGGGACTTCGTTCCCGTGGGGATTCGAAAAAAATATGTAGCCTATGTTACTTAAAGATAATGTAGCATCCTAATGGTGAAAGAATTTTTGTAATCGGTCCAGTAGTTTTTAAGTTTATTGGTTACATACAAAAATACAAATCTTTCCTCTTTATATTATTAGTGTAGACGTAGATAAATGTCAGGAGTGATACAATTTTTTTAATCTTAGAGTAGTAGAATTCGTTGTAGAAAAGTTTCAAGATAATTATTAAAAAAACTAACTTTCCGCCCGCGGCTCCGCCCGCGTTGACTACAGGTTATATTGTGTCCAGCTGTGGGATAAAATGTAGCCTATGTCCTTTCCCAAGGTCTAATCTATCTCTGTACCAAATTTCATCAAAATCGGTTCAGTAGTTTAGCCGTGAAAGACGGACAGACAGACATAGTTACTTTCGCATTTAAAATATTAAAATATATATAGTAAGGATAAATCTATTTATTTTTACATCCTGTATGTGAATTGGTTCATCGAAGGATCTCATTCAGGAGTGATTTGTTGTGTCTTTTAATATCATGACCTTGTTATTGTGTCGGTATACAATACACTCTGACCCTTCGTGCTTAAACCCTTTGAGTTAAGGTTCAAATTAGCATGTATTTTAACAATTGATTGTATATCATAGGTAATTATTACTCTTCTTTATATCCTGGTTCATTTTTTGTGGTGAATCGAAGAGCTATAGCTGTTTTGGTGTAGGCAGGCCACGGATGCCAGAGAAATAACCACAAAGATGAAGCATGAAAGTACTAGAGTGGAGACCTCGTGCTGTGCGCAGAAACATGAGGCTAACGATCTCGCTAAGTTTGTTGAAAAATAACTGAATGCGTAAGGCTCAAGACTGGAGAATATGAAGTGCAATTGAGGAGACCTACACTCAGATATGTAGATAGATATTTAACACTAAAGTGCGCAACCGCGGCCTTATGTTCTAGGTCAGTGATTTTCGATCATATATCGCGACCCCTTTGTAGATCATATACAGGGTGTTAAGTAATTCGATCTTATCCTCTCAGGTGGTGAATCAGCCCATGAAACTGAAAAACTTTCCCTAAGAACAAATGCCGAAATACGAAAATAAATTTTGACTTCCCATACAAAATGATTTATCAGCTGATCCAATTTTCAGGCTAAATCTATGTACTACTTCGGAGATTTTAAAACATAATAAAAGAGTGCGGGGTAGACGCGGAAGGCGGCTGGGAGGCATCATTATTCATGCACAGCCTTTTCACTGAAATTGTCTTAGTTTAGTGTTAGATTTACAAATTGTTGTCTTTTTCTTTTACCTGCGACCCCCGAGTAAGGCTTCACGGCCCACCTGGGGGTCGCGACCCACAATGTGAAAAATACTGTTCTATACAACCCTTGTTTTAAGGTCACACAATTGAACACCTTCAGGTTGAATACGAGAAGAGCTATTTTGGTAGTTTTGGTAGCAGCTACGATGCCACAGACAGACACACAGATATACAGATAAACGTAAATAAACGTAATAAACATACACACTCAAAAGCCCAAATTAAGGTGTTCCCTTGTGTAGAGGGTCCCTCGACACAGATAAACGATAACACTCTTCTGTTTTCGTCTGGTGTTAAAAATCAGTTAGCTGTTATAGTTTGTCTTTATGTGTATTCCAAGGGACTGTAAAGGTTCTATTACCTCTACGTTTACCATCTTCTTGTAAAGCCTTTAGCTAATGGTTCGAACTTCAAGTAATTCGGATCATTTGGCGCCTTTTATATATGAACTAGCTGATGCCCGCAACTTCGTTCGCCTGTTAATTTTTTTTGTACAGAGTACACAGATTGAAAACATATATCTTACGTGATTTAGATTTTTACATACAAAAGTTTTTTCCCGCTAACTCCCGTTCCCGTGGGAATTTCGGGAATTCCTTTCTTAGTGCACCTCTACAGTACCTAAGCTACGTCCCTTCCAAATTTTAAGTGCCTACGTTTAGCCGTTTAGGCTGTGCGTTGATATGTCAGTCAGTCAGTCAGTCAGTTTCTCCTTTTATATATTTAGATTAACACATTACCCTCCGCGGCTTTGGCCATGAAGGTCAGCTTTCTCTCTAATAAATGAAGTCAACAAAGAATTAGACTTTTCCTGGTAGTTTCCACCTCGACCCGGTCACCAGCTCCCTCAGAGCTACGCCACAGGACCCACGACACAAGGGAAAACCTTAGTGTGGGTCTTTGAGTGTGTAGCGTTTATTTATTTATTTTTATTATTTTTTATAGTTCCGTGGTTTTAAATAAAATAGTTAAGTTAGATGAATTTAAAGTCACACTTAGCTAGTGAAAATTAAGGATGTGAATCCGCCTACAAAACTGAACAACGTTCTTCAAAGAACGTAGGTCTAGACATAAATTTAAAAAATCGCTTCTACATACAACTTGTACACACGGCAGCACACAAGGCTATACGTGTTGACCTTGACGTCGCCCTTATCTTGCTCGTAATAGCGCCGGCTTTTGTAGTGCAATGGGTAACCTGACGTGCTGCTGTCTGTACTTGTTATCTAAGTATGAAAAGTTGAGAACTGTAAATGGATTCATTCTTCTTCTTCTCGTGTAAGTATAGTCAAGTGTGTGGCGAACTTGGCTAAACCTGGTGTCAGAGTTTTTACTTGGGTTTAACGACTGCATTCAATAGACAACAACCGGGATCGACAGCTTAACGTGCCCTCCGAAGCACGGAAACGCTTGTGATAAATTACCACTTTGGTCACCCATCAGGTTCCCTGCCTCTGTTTACGTTGCTTAAGGCGACTACAGCACCTAAATTACGATTTTATGATGCGTAGATAAGCATGACGCACTGCATTAAATCGAAAAAAAATACTACGGTAATATTCAGGACATAAACTAGATAAGTAGTTTGCTGAAAACATGATTCAGCACTTTTGGTTCGATAGAAAAAGCTCACGAAGTCACCTCTAAATACTAATATTGTGTATCTTTTAAGCTGTAAAAACGATAGTAAAATGCACACAGGAACTTGAATTTGCTATCAAAATGTTCGTGATTGAACACTCTCGATAAGTAGTTAACGCATTTTTCGATTTAAGCTGTTACCTTTCCATAAATCTAATTTGTCTAACTTTCGAACATGTTTTTACGCACGCACGCTTTCATAGTCCGTAAACTTCGTGTATCGACACTGTTCGCACTGCCGGCCCAGGCCTGTTGAGAGACGGAGATGGCACTATTTCTATGTGTGCTGCCTTTATCGGGTGCTGTAGTCGCCTTAACCTCACTGATAAGTTGAGATCAGCGAGCGCCACTGTGTTACGAGCGCTTCAATGGAATTATTGGAGAAAGTTATTCATCTTTATGTGGAGAATCATCCCATAAGTTTCGTTAACAAAAGAAGTAATTTCATATTTTTTATTACAGTACATAAACATGTTCGCGACCACACACCAACTTAATACAGTTTCTTAAGAAGAACGTTAATGACGTCATCTTCTGAGTTCCAATGATTTATGGAAAAACCTAATATGTGCCTTTATACAGTCAAGCAAATGCACATCAAGCTAGTAAAGACAACCTTATTGTGTTGGAATAAGAGTGAGATTTCTCAGTTTAAGGTGATCACGATTGTACCAAATGTAATAAAATGTTCTGTTACCAAAGCAAGCGTTTCCAAAAATGGTAAGTAATTTTGGAATTAAGGGTCTTCGGATTTTTGGTCCGTCGCATCGGTATGCTTTGGTTCCGACTCGCTAATTGGATGCCAAACATACACTAACTGAACGATATCATAAACAAAAAGGTAGATAGGGTCATACACTTGTGATTCTTCCGGCCGCGCGGCGATCAAAAACAGATACTTATTCACAAAAAAAATGTAAGACGCTTTCTAAGCGAAATTTAAACACTATTGTACAATACGTTTAAATATAAATAATGCCAGTTATTTTCACTTCCAGCGCAATTACTTAAGTATTTTCAACCGACTTCAAAAAGGAGGAGGTTCGCAATTCGACTGTATGTTTTTTACGCGATAACTCCACCAACTGTCTGTCGGTTTACTTTAAAAATTCTTTTTTTTTTCAATAGAGTATGGTCCTGAAGTGGTCATATATAAACTGTATCTAAAATGATTCAGCGCTTTTAATAAAATCAACAAAAACATAAAAGTACTTACAAACCAAAACGTCATCTAAATAACTGAATGACGTTTTCGTTGGTTATCTGCTGACAGGCATTATAGTCCGCGAAAAATAGGAAAACTGGAGAAATAAAATCACTTTATGCGAACTATTATTGGGATTGAAGTCGGTTACTCATATGTTTTTAACGTGGAAAGTTATATCAACCCTTGTTAAGCAGTCGACGATTTTATTAATTCTTCTTTTGATCTATTGTTACTACGCGAGCAGCTAAATACTACACTGTTCATTTTATATAAATAATTGTATAATCAATTCAGTTAGGAAGTGTGTGGAAACGTTTTTCTTAACTGTTATCTACGTTTTAAATGTTAAGATATCATATATCTGGGCCTATTGAACGGGTCTACCTGTGATTTCTCAACTGTAAAGGTATTTGCTAACAAGATCCGAGCAGTATATGGCCTTGCGTAACGTTGGAGACAGTTTCGGGCATGGAGAAGATCGAGAGCAGTGGCGTGGCGTAACTATAGGGTGGCAGGGCTGGCAAAAGGTCAAGGGTACCACGGGGGCCGCGAACTCAGAAGTAACCTAAATTTTAACAACATTTAGTAAAGATTATAAATTTTCTTCCATGCTGGACTGGGAGTGAAAGAAAAACTTAAAATTTGCCAGCTGCCAACTCTGCCTAGGCATACTGTAGGAGCCAGTAAGTGGGATGCGAGGGTTTTGCTGTATCGTGGGCGAAAAACTGACGACCTATCACCACTATACTCATGTTCCATCTTATAACCCTCAGAATAGTTGTCAAATGAGGCGTCAAATGGTTCTCGAACTACATGACGTTCTGCCTACCCGAAAGGGATTATAAGCGTGTGAGTGTATGGATGGATGGATTATAAATTTGATATAGTATAACAACAATTTGCCGGCCGGTTTGGTCGAGTGGTAGTGACGCTGCCTCTCGATCGGCGGATCCTGGGTTCGATTCCCAGTCGGGGCAAATATTTGTGTAAAAAGCAGATGTTTGTTCTCGGGTCATGGGTGTTTGTGTCCGTCTTTGTGTGTTCCAAAGGACCCACGACACAAGAGAAAACCTTAATGTGGGCCTTTGAGTGTGAAGCGTTTTTTTTTTTTAATAAAAAAAAAACTTAAAATCAATGAAAGTTAGTCACAATTAAATTTAAACGCATTCTTAAGAAAGGATGTTTTTTTTTACTGGGAATGAATTTGCAATGAATTTGCCACTGGCCTTAGATGGTATAGTTACGCCACTGTTCGAGTCTCTTTTAATAGACTTAAGATCATATTTATTTATTTATTTTTATTATCTAACAATTGTGACATATTTTGATAATAGTTATTAATTCAATTAATTGTTTAATTTTATTGATATTTCCCTTGCACACCGCACCTCACCATCACACACTAGACATCACACATAACCAACCATAACACGCACAACACAACACAACAACCTTATTACTTCTACACCCCGCGTTCCACTCACAGGCGAGGGCTGAAAATCAGTGTTGCCAGTCTGAAATACAGACTGAAAAAAAATCGCTGAGTCCAGGCCTTTTTACTCACTGCAGCATCCATACGCAAATTAATCTGT
Source organism: Aproaerema taeniolella (assembly GCA_949987775.1). Classification (NCBI taxonomy): domain Eukaryota; kingdom Metazoa; phylum Arthropoda; class Insecta; order Lepidoptera; family Gelechiidae; genus Aproaerema; species Aproaerema taeniolella. The sequence continues at coordinate 4,406,073 of OX465246.1, read as the reverse complement.
TTATATTGTATGTATTTTTGTTTATTTTAAATGTGTGTTTTTTTATGTCATTTGTGATCGTCTAAATGTTTGTATCTGTGTGCTGCATGGTAAAATAAACGTTTTTATTATTATTATTATTTATTTTATTTATTTGGCTGACCAACAGCAAGAACACTGATACATATATTACTTATGCTAACTTAATTTAGAACTAAGTGCCTTACCACTTACAGGACAGCACCACATGCACAGTTTATATATTAAGCGACTTAAACAAACATGAATACATAAGATCTAAAAACAATGAAGTTAAGTTTTACTAAAGTTATAGATAGCGACAGTAGAAAGTACAAATTCATGAACGCTGGCGATTTGTAGGTACCACACACCTTTCCTACATAGCTAACATAGACACGTGACATAATTTCTACATGTCGATGTCATTCTGCCTGTTCCGTACTGACGCTATGCGATAGAATGAGAGGGCAGGACGAAATACATCCTTACTATAATATTATAAATGTGAAAGTAGGGATATTTGTTACACTTTCACGCAAAAACTACTCAACCGATCATCATGAAACTTTGTACACATATTCTCGGAGGTACTGGAAGTAACATAGGATACTTTTTATTTTTTTAAAAATGTGAAAGTCCACGCGGGCGGAGCCGCGGGCGGAGCCGCGGGCGGAGCCGCGGGCGGAAAGCTAGTATGATATACCTCTAAAATTAAAAATGTTGTATCATTCTCGACATTCATCTAAATATATAAAAGGAGAAACTGACTGACTGACTGACTGACATATCAACGCACAGACTAAACGGCTAAACGTAGGCTCTTGAAATTTGGAAGGGACGTAGCTTAGGTACCGTAGAGGTGCACTAAGAAAGGAATTCCCGAAATTCCTGTAGGTACCCTTAGTAAACTTAAAGCTTAGTTGCAACAGGATATTGCAAAATTCCCACGGGAACGGGAGTTAGCGGGAAAAAACTTCACGCGGTTCCCGAAGTTCACGCGGGCGAAGCCGCGGGCGGAAAGCTAGTCGTTTATAATTCTGTAACGGCTGCACCAAAGAAAAAAACGGCATCTAAATAGGTCTTTAAAGGGATCTTCTCATATGAGGCTTTTTAATGTGAGAATACTTAACGAGGTGGGCGAAGCGCTATACTGTGGTGGGACAAAATAAATGATTTGACCCACTGGTGTGGGACCACGAGCCCGTAGCAAAGATTGCAACAAAAACGATTTGACGAAATCTTGAAAGTAAATAAATAAATAAACGCTACACACTCAAAGGCCCACACTAAGGTTTTCCCTTGTGTCGTGGGTCCATTGGAAAACACATAAAGACAAACACAAAAACCCATGACCCGAGAACAAACATCTGCTTTTTACACAAATGTTTGCCCCGACTGGGGATCGAACCCAGGACCCGCCGATCAAGAGGCAGCGTCACCTACCACTCGACCAAACCGGCCGTCGGTTTGTAAGCAAAAAGATGACAAAATCCTTTTAAATCATAGTATAGCTATCATTCTATCGCTAATGACCTCATCAGACGTTTGTAGGAGCTAAGACCTAATTAGGTCTCAAGTCAGTCACTAAGTAAGCGTCCTAAGTCACTCGAGGTAATTGGATCACGCTTGACTGAGCAAGTGGTGTGAGCAGGAGTGGTGATTACGGTTGCAAGATTAGCTCAGCTTGACAGATTAAGGAATTAATTTGGGACTTCAAACTACTTGGCGGATGTAATGTGAGCCCCCGAGGATAAACGCCGGAATATTAATAATTAACCCCAGATGTAAAGAGGGCTGTTAAAAGTTTGACGTGTGTGTCTGTGATCCAGTTTTTTTTTTAATATGAAAATTGACTTGATAGAGATGGTTCTTATAGCTTTTACATGCTGAACATTTCGGGAGTAATACAATTTATTTAATTTTAGATTTATTGCAGTTATTTACATAACTGTTTTTTTACCAGCCCATATACATCCCCACCGAGTGGCACGGGCCTCCCTTCGAAACACGAAGGGGATTTAGGCCATAGTCCACCACGCTGACCCAATGCGGGTGGGTGGACCGCTTGTCTTTCGAACATTTTCTTGGACGGGTTTCATCACGTTTTCCTTCAACGTTGACCAAGTGATATTTAGAAATCCGTACATAAATCCGAAAAGACGAATTTAGTGGTACAAGTCCGCACCAGGATTTGAACCCACGACCTTCGGATTACAAGTCTGGCTCATTACCAACTGGGCTATCACCGCTTCTACATAACTGTTACAGTAAAGTAATTAAATGACTCATATCTCATCACATTATACAATATCCTTGATTCTTCCGCTAGATTTATGAATTAAAAAAATACTTTCTGGAGTTTATTACAGTCTCCTAGCGCCACACTTCGGAAGCCAACTGGCAACCCATCCCAAATGTTGCCAATCGTACTAATTACCGACCTTCCTTATTCCCTATCAAAAGGCACGACAATCGATTAACGAATTCCTTCTCCCTGGCACCCCTCCAAGTCTAATAGGTCGCATTGTGATCTGTTCTTTTGTCTCGGATGAATTTAGATCCAGACAATAGTTGTTGTGTCATTATTTTTGGATGTTTTTTTTTGGATATATTAGGTGACAAACAAACAATCAAATCTGTCCTCTTTATAATATTATCTACACTAATATTATAAAGAGGACAGATTTGATTGTTTGTTTGCATTGAATAGGCTCCGAAACTACTGAACCGATTTGAAAAATTCTTTCACCATTAGAATCTTACATTATCCGTGATGAACATAGGGTACATGATTTTCCTGAATTCCCATGGGAACGAAGTCCCGGAAGGAAAGCTAGTATAGTTATAAATATGAAAAAAAAAATCCAAAGAGGAAAAAAAAAAAAACGCTTCACACTCAAAGGCCCACATTAAGGTTTTCCCTTGTGTCGTCCCTTGGAACACACAAAGACAGACACAAACACCCATGACCCGAGAACAAACATCTGCTTTTTACTCAAATATTTGCCCCGACTGGGAATCGAACCCAGGACCCGCCGATCAAGAGGCAGCGTCACTACCACTCGACCAAACCGGCCGTCAGAAAGTTGTTCAATTACACGGGGAGGAATATCCTACTGAAGTTTTGCAAACTTAATTAAAATCACCCTATATCTGGATTAATAGTACACACGACGGCATATCAGGCTATACATGTTGACCTTTACGTCACCCCTATCTTGCTCGTAATAGCGCTGACTTTCGTAGGGCGCTATTACGAGCAAGATAGGGGTAACCTGACATGCTGCTGTCTGTACAATCTCTATATAACACAATTACTAATGATAAACCTCTATATGTACGTATACGTAAAATGTGACAGTATAATTTTGGTTCCCCTCACCCCCCGGTTGCCTGGAAGAAATTGCTCTATAGCAATAAGGCCGCCGCATTGTACACTACATGATGAACATTTGTTTTTGTTTTAGTGTTATGTTTTTTTTTGTGTGCAATAAAGAGTATTGTATAAATTTAAAGTAGCATTAAGTATAACGGACGTCTCTGCAACTAAGTGGCATTCTGTCATTATAATAAGAACGTACACTTTCTCCTTCAATCAAATTAATTCATTATTTATACTAATGATGAAAATCAGTTCAGTGATAATTTTTCTTTCAACATTAACATTGTAAATCACAGAAAAGAAAATACGGAAGAAAATGCTTTAACAGTAATTAAACAGTATTGTATAATTTACCATAGATATGCAAAAAATTGACAACAGAAGTCGCTGAGTACAAAATGCTTGCGCATGCGCTGTCGACGACTGACTGAATGAATAATGGCACGATACACGCAATGACATAAAAAACTCCGTAATTACAGTGATGTTAAATCAAACATAATGTATTGTCTCTAAATAGACAAGTAATTGTAGGAAATAGTTATAAGTGCCTTGTTTGAAAGCAGATTTATACAGGGCTTTAGGTATCTCTCTTTCAACCTCTCGGGTGGTTAATCAGTCTATGAAACTGAACAACTTCCCCAAGGAACAAAGCTCAAAATACAAAAAAAAATATTTTGATCTCCCATACAAAATGCGCTATATGCTGATGAAGTTTGTATGGGAACTCAAAATTTTTTTTTCGAATTTTGACCTATGTTCTTGGAAAGTTGTTCAGTTTCATGGACTGATTAACCACCCGAGAGGATGAAAGACTTAAAGTATATACAGATAAAGAAACGAAATCAACTTAATAATTTTATGTTGTTTTAAGAATGTTCACTTCGGAACTAAACTTAACCTAGCTGACTCAATGTATGAATGAGTAATTCAATATATGTATGAAGCTCTGAATCCTTAGAACTTTTATATCGTTTTTAATTTTTATCCATTAGGAATTATAGATGAATTGTATGTCGTTATTATTGTTTTCCACTGATAATTTATACTTTTAATTTATTAGCAGTATAGTTATATTTTATATTCTATCTTTCATATTTTAAATTTCTATTTATATATTTTGAATTGAATTTGTCTAATTTTTACAGGGATATTTTTTCTATTCACGCTATAAAACTAGTTTGTACGAGTCTTTTTTTCATGCATGACTTTAAAATTTCGAACATAGGCTGTCTGTTTTGATGTAATTTTCCATTTAAATGTTTTCTTATTTTAATTTATTTGATCAACTTATTTAATATAATATGTTCTCTTTCATTGTGATATCTATAAATCTAGTTTTCTATGGAAAGATGACTAAGACCCCATGTGCTTGGTGCATTAGAGTTTTATTACGCAGGCAATAAAGACTAGTTTACGATGCTAATTGGCAAGCTTTGATTAGATTTATTGAATATTAATGTTCTGTCGTATTGGAACAGGTTTTCATACCTTCTGTGCCAAAAGTAAACAGGTTTATGAGGAGAATGGCTACTTATTTTGATGACTGTTTTCATTGCTCTTTAATAATACTTTTGGTATTCAAAATTACTTTTAATTTTTTTTACTAGCCTACAACTCCTACAAGATCCCACTGCTGGGCAAAGGCATTCCCCGCATCCTTCTACTGCTGTTGTCTAATGTAATCTTTTCTTTTCCAGGTATACCTTCTTCCCAAATTATGGCGACATAGATGCGATAGCAGGTATCAAATTATGCCTTATTCCGTACAGTAAACAATCTATTATCTTAACAAGTGCGAAAAAGGGAGGACTACGGCGTGAAGTACACTCAAAACCAAGTACGAAATGAAGACGGTACAGAGGTATTAAGCTTTAAGTGCTTTTGAGTACAAGAGTTATAACTTCAGTAGAAGTAATAAAAGCTTTGAACCATTCATCTCAAAAAGCCATAAGTCAAAACGATATTTCTTTCAAGATCGTTCTGAATACAATTGTCCATGTTTAAGACGTAAGAATCAACCGACTTCAATCCCAGCAATATGCATATCAGCAGTTAACCACAAACCAAAACGTCATCTAAATATAATGAATGAGTATGTGTTTATTGATTTTTCTTAAAGCGCTGAATCAATGTAGGTATTTATATGAGACCACCTCAGGAGTATACTCTTTCGAACTAATAAAATAATGTTGAAAATCAATCGGCAATTGGCGAAGTAACATTAGAAAAAATAAAGACATACAGTTGAATAGAGAATCTACTCCTTTTATGGAAGTCGATTAAAACAATAGAGACTTATGCAATACAGACGACACAATAAACCAATTCAGAGCTCATGTCTTTATTTAAATGAACCAGTGAACTTGGTTCTCCAAATTACTCGCATCGGATGTCAAAATTGCCTCTTTCTGGACTTAATGAGCACCCATCACGTTTGTTTCGGTCTGTGGGTTAAGTTGTGAATTTATAGCGGAGTACCCTACGACTAAAGACACCAATTACTTTATCATAGTTACTTCTTATTGTTTTCTTTTCTCGAGTTTAGTATTACAGTCATCTTAATACGATCATATTCCCACCACAGTCCCTTGATTTCTTATTTTTTACTTCATGTTTTAAAATTGGCAGTTTTAGGTAAATTAGTTGATTTGATAGACACAAACTATCATGTCGCGAGCGATTGGCTTTGCTGCTTTGTCCTGCCTATGTTCCAAGAAAACAAGATCTTTCTTCACAGAACATTTCCGGATACCTTATCCAACTTCTTACTCTTACAAAAGCTGTCCTACTGCTTGCATCCTGTTCATGTCTCTTAAATCTATCTAATGTATTATTTTATTTATTCATTGACCTACTAACGCGATGTCCGTATGATTCAGTGCTTGAAACATTTCGTTCGAATCTCTCACTCCGTAGACCCTACACCAATTGTCTGATATCTTTAGCTAAGGGTGGCTAGTCACGCGATTTTGTGTGTTCCAAAGTCTTTGAACTTACATCGTGAATGTTTGAATTTGGCGGCAAATCCTCATGGCCACGGTAATCGTGAGAATAATAAGATTGAGCAAATTCCTTTGTTATTTGATACGACGATGACAGTTCTGGTCTATTGCAATAGATAATTGGAATAGTGTATCGTGCGTGTTCTCTTATAAAGTTCGTCCTACATGAAATACAGTAGTTTTATATAAAAGAATCTCACGGGTTACTAACCATCGCCTAGGTGCTACGTCGGTATTTGTATAGAACACTTCTTCTAATGTTTTGTAATACGCTCTGCTGAGAAAGTGAATTCTCACATTTTGGCCTCTAGGCTTTTTTCACATCTTCGCCTCTAGGCTGAAATTTGGTCAAGAACAAATCTATTTTGCTCACGTCTATGCAACCTTTAATGTTAGCATCTTCTTATGTTCTTGAAGAACAAGCTTGAACCCAAGACTCCAGGATTAGATCTCCTAATGCTCTAACCAACTGAGATATCGTACCTTCGAGTCAAACGGCGAAATTTCTCATGCCTTCAAAACAAGCTTTAAAATTTTTTCTTTCCTTTAAAATTATTTGTGAATATTCGTCACGCGGGTAAGTGTTTTAAAAAAATACTAAAGGTGACTATCATTAAGACCTACGTAAGGTATAATGGTTGCGAGCTAACCTCGACAAACCTTAGTTCTTGTAACAGCTACATAGATCACGATGCTGATTAAAAGTCAAAGATTAAAGTGATTGACGATCATTGCAGAAACGACAGTCAATTGAAGCCACTCACGCGCATCGCGTTCTTGACCCGTTATAATGTTATATAACACTTGCTATCAATGTTAATTGGTTTCGTCAAGTCGGTAGATGGATGTATTTTACCTACAGATTTTATTGTGTTTGAAATGATAGTATCTTTGTAAATTGTTGTCATAAAATTATGACAAATCTTTCGTAGAATGGCGGATGGAGAAGGTGCCTATGCTTGAGTAAAAATTTTCTTTATCTTTCGAAGTTTGAGAATATCTTATTCACTGCGGTGCACACAGGCTGTGCAAATACCTTCCTCGCTTTTCTTCTATGACCTCCTGCACCATTTTTACGAAGACTTTTTTGAATATGCTCACCTTGCCTTGCCATCCACGTTTTGGTGTGCTATCAATGCTGCCGTTTTCTTCGGGGAACCAAATGATGAGTCATTTGTCTCCTGTGTGTACACTAAACGTTAAGTATTACGTGGAGCTTATAAAACATCCCATCGACCTTATTAGTCTTTTGCAGACCATTTGCCTCAAAAATCCTCTAAATTTTTATGCCAAAAGAAATAAGGAATGACAAAAGTATCTTGTATCGGATTAAAATATAAACAGGATTCAATTCTGAAGATCTATGTTTTATATCCTCGTTGGAACTATTTATGACCTGCAACGCTATTATTTTGCCAGCAGCATAAAACAATTTCCATACATGAGTTTTGAATATTTAATCAATCGATTTATGAATGAAGTTCATTGACATTTAAACAGTTGTGTTCGTTGTTAATCATGTTTGGCTATCGTTGATAGAATATGTGCTAATTTATAGTTTTGTCAATAGCGTATGTAAAGTTCTGTTTACATTATGATACAGAATTAGCAGGTTATTGGTTTTTAGTATGAAAATGTTTTGGTTGTTTTTTTTTATGAGGGATACGGTTGCAATAGTTCATCTCTTTACAGTTCTAGTGAATATGCTTTTACTGGGTGAGCTTGCTACATCCTCGACCGCATCTTCGCCCTTATGCTAGATTGTGATCAAGAGCGCACCGTTGTTAATTTTAAGAAAAGGTTTTGACAGGTCAACCAATACTAAATAATAATAATAAATAAAATAAAAATCATTTTTTTTGTTTCTTCTAGACAATGGTTTCTTAAAACTAGTCGCCGGTGCAACCTGCCTTTTGACAGCAGAAGTACTTAAAAAAATGTCTTCCTAGCGCTTTGTTACGCCTGGTCCAGGATTTGGAAGGTCAGGTGCGACTGCCATCTGACTTCTGTGTCCGCGACCCTGAATACTGTCCTTATGAATAGATTTCGCGACCGGTTTGGTTCAGTGGTCAGTAGCGCAGCTTGTGAAACGACGTTGCCTGGATTCGGTTCCTGACCAGGGAAAACATTCGCGTAAAAAACAGTTGTTTGTTTCTGGATCTGGGTTTTTGTGTTCCACGGGACCAACGATATAAGGTCAAAACTTAAGTGTAGGTCTTCGAGTGTGTGGCGTTTATTTATTTGTTTAGTTTGTGAGCTGGTTTGTCATAATACGATGATTTTAATTTTAACCGTTGCTTGTAAGATTAGGGTTTACATTGCTATTAAATTCTCCCTATTCCCATCAATGTTGTCGTCATCAGTTCGTTTACGTCTTCAAGTAGCACGGACCTTCCTTCGATGCAGTAAAGTATTTCCATCAGACGAATAAAATTATGTAAACGATTCACCAATTGCAAAAAATACCGGTTCGTCCGTTGACCATGACCGGAATCGAACTGAATATTTTTAACGTAAACAATCCATACGGTCGACCGATGACGGTACATCGACGTACAGTCAGTATGAAAAGTAAATTCTAAAAAAAATTAAAATAAAAACTTGGTATCTTATAAACAATTTTAGGGAAATAAAAATATTCGGCGCGAATGGGACTTGAACCCACGATCCTAGTAATATAGTTCCATTTGCGCCGAACATATTTCTTTCCCTAAAATGGTTTGTGATCCCTTGCGCGATTGAGAGTTTTAAAAATACTAGGATTCTCATGTAGATAAAATTTCATGTCGTTGGCTTGGACTTTGAAAACAACACAATAATCAAAACGCATATATCAATATAAAATATGCATCACAGGATTTTCTTCCAGAACTCTCACAAAACATCCCAAACACGTTATGCTAAGCTTAATAATTTTCTCTAAAATGTGAAAAAATATTTATTGTCTTGCTGGAAAGTAAATTTTTAATGGGCTCCTTGGGAAATGTTTATGAGTGTCATTGTCATGGGACGACTCACGTCATAAAAATTTGTTAAAGTCAATAAATTCTCGCTTTTCAGTCCATTATAACAATCACCTAACCAGGTAGCAAAAAACTAGATTACATGCAGATTAAATGAATAGAATTTGGATTAAATTCCATTTGTTTTATCACCTATATTTTAATAAATAAATGGAAAAGCGGAACCACCTCCTTGCACAGGCATACTTTATGCTTAAAAGAAGGTTACTGCAAAATCGTTTTATTATAAAACTTTAATACTGAAATAAATATTTTTGGATAAAAAAAAATTAAATTATGTTAGCGACTGTACATTAAATGAACAATTGCAATCACTTTCAATGTTTAACTATGTTAGTTTTTACAAGCATGCACTTAGTAATTACAGTTTTTTCCCGCTTCATTAGAGCTCGTACGTTACATTGCAGTTGCAAAATAGTGCATCTTTTAGTAGTTTACGATACGAATGTCAAGGACGACTGGTGACTTTTTGTGAAATTTTATGAGATTGATGTGAAATTTATATGTCATTAGCATCTCTAGATAGTGGAAGAAACCTCGTTTGTGCGTATACCTTTTAGAAGTGCGTATACCTTTTAACTGAACGACATCAGGGAAAGAAAAATGTTTCACGCGAATGGGACTTGAACCCACGACCCCAGGATTAGATCTACTGGTGCTCTAACTAATTGACCTATTGTACCTTCAAGTTAGGCGGTGAAATTTATTATTCCTATAGCACATTTGTCGTACTTATAGGATTGCTTTCTCTAAAAATTCTTTATGAATCTTTTCCAACGCGGCGTAAGCGTTTAAAAATATTTTTTTATCTTTTAAGTCGTAGGCAACATTAGCCTTCTCTAATATGTTCTGATAAGGTACACCTAACATTCTCAAATGATATTTCTCCTGTTTAAAATTCAAAATTAATGGCTTAAGGAAGCTCCTTTCTGTTCTTAACATGACAGTTATGTTGTTTAAAACGTTAGTTTTGCATACTTTTTGACTAAAAAAACTAGTTTACTACCTAGATTAACACGTTTTGATATTCGGAAAGTGAGGTAAGGGTGGGATGTTTAATTGTTAATCTTTTACTTTAAAACTACTGATCGTATTTAAGTAAAATATGACAGTAATGTAGCTAATACCTATGTAATTCCGTTTTATGCGGAATTTATTATGAAAAATATTACACTAAAAAACAAAAAAAATATCCCGACTAGGAAAAAGTCGGAAAAGAGTACGTGGGCGAACCTACGTTCATGTGTGTGTACTAACTTTATGCCCGGGAAAATTATGCAGCCTTTGTGTTTTTTCATGTCTAAGCTTAAATATTGCAAAGATTCATGAAAATTGATCCAGTAGTTTTTGCGTGAAGGAATAACCAATATCCATCTATCCATCCTCACGAACTTTCACGATTATTATATGTGTCTACCAGCCCATATACGTCCCCACCAAGGGGCACGGGCCTCCCTTCGAAACACGAAGGGGATTAGGCCATAGTCCACCACGCTGGCCCAAAGCGGGTAGGTGAACCGCTCGTCTTTCGAAAATGAATTTTCTTGGACGGGCGGGTTTCATCACGATGTTTTCCTTCACCGTTGAGCAAGTGATAATTAGAAATCCGTACATAAATCCGAAAAGACGAATTTAGTGGTACAAGCCCGCACCAGGATTTGAACCCGCGACCTTTGCATTACAAGTCTGGCTCATTACCAACTGGGCTATCACCGCTCCGATTATTATTATATGAAAATATTGATTATTATATGAAAGTGGATTAAATTTACCTACAGGAAATCATAAAATAAATAAACATCTAAATTCAACAATAATTCATTTTCATAACCTTAACAATCCGATCCATTCTGAACTGAACAAGCAATAACTTTTTAAATCAAAACGCGTGAAAAACGTAAAATTTCAGCGTGCACGTCCGTTGACGTAACCCATAACTCTTTTTGTCACGTGACCTGTCTTTCAACTATAGAACATTAGTGCTGCCAAGAATGGCACACTATCGATAAACTAGCTTTTGAAAATATCGATACTCAAAAAGAGAAACAATGGTTTTAATAAACCTATGGAGTCAATGATACATTTATTTAATCTTTACTAAATCGTCGTGGATAAGGGAAATTTCATCCAGTGGTTAATTTTTGTTCATATTCATAGCTAACATAGACGCATGATATAATTTTGTCATATGTGTCTCGTTCTATCATAGCGTCATTGCGGAACAAGCAGAACGACATCGAAATGACCGCGGGCCTTTCGAAAACAAATCTTACCTACTGTTTATTTATTTTTATTTATTTATTTATTAAAAAAAATATAAACACTGTCACAATGTTTGAATACTAGTGTCTAAACTAGGCCTTAGACACTAGTGCCTTCCTCATGATCTTATAATTAGTATTCTTCTTCTACATTAAAATTAAATCTAAAAACTAGCTTATTAATTTTGCTACCAACAAAAAGATTTGGTTCCTACCGTCATACAACTCATGGGACGGAGAAAAAATATCGCGGAACTTTGATTAGCGTTTGCTAGGTTCATCGTAGCGTGCGTCAGCATCGGGTTGCTACTAAACACTGCATCGTCCGAATGGCCGACTCCAGCGCCGGTCACACAATAGACACGCTTCAGGCGCATACGGACGTAGCTGAGTTTTTACAAAACTTGCCAAATCATATTTAGTGCTAAAATAATCTTAAGAAGTACTGGAAATTTCATCCATTTACGCGCCTGTTATAACTTTTGGTTTTGGCAAAACGTCAAGTAATTATTATTCTAAAACCACTTAACGCCACTTTTGACATTCACTTTTATAGTTACTAGATGGAACAGAGTATAGTGGTGATAGGTTGTCAGTCATTTTTCCACGATACAGCAAAACCACCGCGTCCCACGTACTGGCTTTTACATTATACTTGGATAGAGTTTGGCCACTGCCACATTAGAATTTTTCAATCATAAAGTCAACTATCGATTCCCAAACTATCGATACTCAAAATATCGATGTATTAGAAACACTAGATCACAGTCTAGTCAGTCGTTCCATCTCCAGCGTTGGCCACTAAATCCGTCTCGGCCGATACAGTAGGACTATTGTTATTTTTGGAACCCAGCTGTTAGCCACAGCTTATTCGTTAATGTCTACGCTCCAGTTCTTAGTCTCTTTTGTCGTACTGTTTTAATTTTGTGAAGGACAGATTTGTAAACTAACGAGAACATGGCCGTGATACAAAAGTTGATCTTGATATCGCTTTAATCTCGATTGTAATAAGTGACAATTTTGATAGTCCAATTTATAAAAATCGTACCCGAGTATTTTATAAAATTCTTCCTTATAGTCTTTGTCTTCGTTTTAAAAGAAATCCTTGTGCCAAATTTCAGCTCTCAAAGTCTAAGGGTTTAGGTTGGGCGTTGATGAATCAGTGAGTGAATCAGGACCATGCATTTTCATACATAACGGTCAGTTGCAGAAATGTTAATTAAAGTTAAAGTTTATTTAAATGTAATGCCGTCTTTGTTTACGTCAAAAAGGCGAAAAGTGGCAGTATGATATTTAATGTTGCACAGGTACTGTAGAAGTTTGGCTGTATCGAGGGCGAAAAATAACCTATCACTACAACCTACACTTATGTATGTTCCATCCATCAGAAAGAAAGTCGAATGTGGTGTCAAGTAGTTCTAGAACCACATGACGTTCTGCCTACCCCGATATTATAGGCGTGAGTGTAGTATGCTGATTTTCCAAAAAAAAAACTGAAATAGAAAATCACAAAAAACTAAGTCCCTGCTGGCTTCTACAAGTTGTCCAATCTAACAACAAACCTCTAAATGCAATAGCACTGAATTGCAAACAATTAAATTAAGCGTTGTTTCGAACCATTGCCAACGTGTTAACGTGTTAATACTATAATAATCTCACCTACGAACTAAACCAGTGGTTCTCAATATTTTTAAGGGACCACTTCAGACTTCTATTAATTTTATGCCACGGAACATTAAGTATGCATTCAAAAATCTGTAAAATGTTTACCATTCAATTCCAACAATGAAAAATTAAAATAATGTATATCCTTTTTAACTGTTTTAATCATAGTTTTACACCACCCCATTTCTTTCCGTGGGTGTCGTAAAAGGCGACTAAGGAAACACAACTGAAACCTGCCTCCTATTAATCCACCGCAGGCAACGACACCTCAATTTGTGCTAAATCTGAGGTCTCGACCTAGGGTCTCATGCGGTGTGGTAGGCTCTGCAAAGGGCCGTCTGGTTCGTGACCACCCTCCTACCGAATTTCAATGCTAAATAGCTTGCTGTGTTCCGTCGGTGCGTAGGAGTACCGGTAGGAGTAGGCATTTCCTGGGTTAACTCGCTCCCTCCTCGATCTCATCTATGACCTTGGTCAAGATTGAGGTCAAGAGTTAACCCATCTTATGATAAAAAAATAAATAAAAAAAAAACACTTGTAAGACGGCAGCTTACAAGTTTTAAACATAATATAACGAATTCTTATCACGATTTTACCCATAGATTTTACCAGTGAGAAAGAGAAATTGCAGAATACTTTAATCCAATTTATTACAGGTAATAAGGTTCAAATTAGAATGAATTTGGATCCCATTTGAATTAACCAACTTACGTTTATTACAAAGAAGAAGATTACAATTCTGATAAAATTAGAATTTGATCTCGCGGAACATTTCTAGAGCTGTCATGGTCTGCATATCCCTCATTGGTTGAGAACCACTGAACTAAACTTGGAACAATGAAGCAGACATCAAACGACAAAGTACCCTCCAATAACAATAATCTCTGAAATAGTTCTCTATTTCCTGCTAACTACTGACTAGAATTCCTCCTAAATTTCCTGTAACTACATTTTCGATAAATTTAATGTCGTACGACGCTCTGAAATTGCACTGTTTGGTATTATTTATACTTCAGTCGTAATGTTTAGTGAACTCGGTGAAGCCATAAAATTTATTAAGTGGGTGATTTGGTTTAGCTTCCCGGTCATTTAAATGAGTTTGTAGTTAAAACTATTTGACTGAGTTTGATAATGATAAGAGATGATGACTTTAAATTACATTAAATTAGAAATTAACTTTTGTAGTTAATTTTCCACGTGAAACTGTACAATAAATTGTGATTTGTCGGTTTGTCGCTGATTGATCGGAATTATCCTTACTAATGTAAACGCGAAAGTGGATGTTTGTTACTCTTTCACGCTCAAACGGCTAGACCAATTTTGAGAAAATTTGGCATAGAGGTAGCTGACACCCTGGAACATATGTATAAGCTACATAATTTTCTTAAATTCCCACGGGAACAAAGTCCCGGGCGGAAAGCTAGTCGGAAAATAACGCGCTAAATTGCGAATAGTTGATATAATTCACAACTTTTGGATAGTTTTTTATCTTACAGTGAAATGTACTTAGGGGGCGTCCATTAATTACGTGAGGCGTTTTGGGGGAGAGGGGGTCGGGCCGGATCTCACTCAATCTCATGTGGTGGAGAGGGGGGGTCTCTAAAAATATAACGTAATATTTTCCCCCAAAAGAAATAGTGTTAAATTGCGGGAAAGCTAAGTTAAACCAACTAAACCATGTTGTTCCAGAGCCACTCTGAGTTCCCGTGGACTGAATTAGAACAATCTTTTTTTTTCAAATTTAAGTTGATAAATCATAGCTGTTTTTTATTGTTCGATTATTAAAAGTTTAAAAATAATTAGGCAAATTATGTAAGTTTTCTAAATAAAATACCAATTAACGTATTTACACTAAAACTAAGCATCGTGAGATAAAAGGGGGAGGGGGGCTGTCGAGCCAAATCTCACGACATCTCACCAGAGGGGGTGGGGGGGTCAAAAAATCGCCAAAAACACCTCACGTAATTAATGGACGCCCCCTTAGGGCATATACAAACATGTTGACCTTGACGGCGTCCTTTTCTATCTCGTTACAGCACTGGCTTTCGTAGTGCAAATGGATAACCTGACGTGCGGCTGTCTATACAAGTGTCTATAAAAGAAATACTACATTCACAATGCAATGGTGACATATTTTATGAAGAACTCGTAATCTGGACGCGAGCCAAACGACTCGACGGAGGTACTTGCGACGAGTGATTGAAGATTATGTAATGATTCAGTTTACAGCGAACTTTTGATTGATATGTTTTCATTCAGATTTAATTATTTATTTTATAAGGTTTTTGACTTGGAATGTCACTAATTCACGCGTCAAACACACGTCAAACTTATAACACCCTTCTTTTTTAAAAAATGGTTTCAGTTGGGCGTTAATGAATCAGTGAGTCAGGACCTTTAATTTAAATATTGTTCGACTTTAAAATAGTCGGCGCAACTCGAAGGGTCCAGTTGATAGCCCAGTTGGTAATGAGCCAAACTTGTAATCGGAAGGTCGCAGGTTCAAACCCTGGTGCGGGCCTGTACCACTAAATTCGTCTTGTCGCATTTATGTACGGATTTCTAATTATCATTTGCTTACCGGTGAAGGAAAACATCGTGATGTAGAAAATTCATTTTCGAAAGACGAGCGGTCCACCAACCCGTATAGGGTCAGCGTGGTGGACTATGGCCTAAATCCCCTTCGTGTTTCGTGCCCCTCGGTGGGGACGTATATGGGCTAGCTGGTAAAAAAAAAGACTAGATGGGGTAATTCACCACATGAAACTAAAAAACTCTCCCGACGAACCCATATGAAATTCTCAACAAAATTTAGAATTTCCATATTTTTGTTCTTTTTTTCGTGCCGTGTTAACTTACCACTATGTGATTAAGTTGTTCAGTTTCGCCTCCTGATTATGAATAAAATCTTTAAGTCACACATAAATGATTAAACTATACAAGACTAGCTAACCCGATAGACATTATCCTGTTTTCTTAATTTTTTTTAATGTTCCAATCAATTTTTTCATAAACACCTTATCCTGACAATAATAAATTCAACAAAAAAATAATTAGCAAAATTGTTCCACCCGTTCACGCGTGATGCGATGACCAAGGGAAATAGAGATTCATTTTAAAATATAAGATTATGATTATAAGAACAAACATGTTCAAAGTAACAAAGTAGCGCCAAAAACATCAAAGGAACTATAAAATACTAGTTATTTAACACAATGTTACGTTATGCAAGCACATATTTCAGAGTCACCACAGAAAGTGTAATATTACTGTTATATAGTCGGTGAAACCATTATTCGGCGCGCGTGTCATCAATTCTTGTAATTACCGGTTTAGTACATACTAAATTTAAATTAAATTCCCTAGAATAAATCTGCCATGTTAGTCTGGGAGGGAATGAAAAACTGTGCAAGCTACCAATATCCCAGGCATACTATAAAAGCTAGTAAGTGGTACGCGAAGGGTTTGCTGTAATTCAGGCGAAAGGCTGTCTATAGTTATGTTTGCGAAAACTTACAAAATAAATGTAAAATGTAGCATCAGGTGGTTCCAGGACCATGTAGCGTTTTGTGTACCTCGACAGGACTTATAGGCGTGCATATATGGAATGGATATGGATAAATAAATAATAATAAATAAACGCTACACACTCAAAGGCCCACACTAAGGTTTTCCCTAGTGTCGTGGGTCCCTTGGAACACACATAAAGACAAACACAAACACCCATGACCCGAGAACAAACATCTGCTTTTTACACAAATGTTTGTCCCGACCGGGGATCGAACCCAGGACCCGGCGATCAAGAGGCAGCGTCACTACCACTCGACCAAACCGGCCGTCAAACGAGCCGGCCGATAAATCTGCTAACAACACGCGGTGACTGAGAAATATCAACTTTGCTTCATGAGAATTCATTTTTTTTTTGAGAATGTTATGTAGGTTCCTTGAGTAAAGTTATTAATTTTCATGGGTTACAAAGTTACCCCAATGGTAGTGCCTTGAGGTCTATGACGTAATAAATTTTCTCTAACAATAATGTTAATGACTAAACTAATAGCATTACCAATAAACGCAATAGTATTGTAGATTTAATAATATAGGTTTAATGTTCTTAAACGTCACAGAAGGAGGGAGTTCAAGTGAAACGATTAAGTTCAGTTCACGAAAGTCCGGATATATTTGAAACACACAAAATTGTTACAATTGATGGTCGGAAGATTTATGAAATCGCTAACGCGTGTGTGCGCGACGGGCGAAGGCAGGACGACTGAATCCGCGAGTCGAGCCGCTTGCGCACGTTCCTCACTATACCTACATATATGCTAGATAGGTCGCTACATCATACCCCCCTAAAATTTGGTACAAAGAGAAAAACAACAATCCAAATTTTACACAATAATTTCGAATTACAAACTTTCTATAATAAAGCAACTTGCTACACGCTAGACCTGGCCTTGCCATTCTACACCCTGCGTTGCGTAATCATTGTATGGAATGCAAAACAATATGATAACACGAGTACTTGTTACATTCAACTGAGTGTTTATAAAATACAATATTGCTCACATGACTTAGTGGTTAACTTGGTGGCTTACTATCTAAGGTCTTGGGTTCGATACACAAAAATATTCTTACATAATATCATTAACAATTGCTACATTTATTCTATTATACTCTAGGCTTAATTGACATAATGCAGTTGAAAAACACATCTCAAATATACCTCGCCCAAATGCTAAGTATATGTATGACAATAACACAGTATGGTAAGTACACTGGACTATTAATAAATGTATTGCGTATACTGTATAGGTACAGCAAGTAAGTTAATGGTAAGTTTACATTTTAATAGGACATAATTAGTGTTTATTGAACGGGTGACTGTAAAAATATTTGACTAATTGCTTTCGTGACTGTCTTCTAATACCAAAAAATGAAGTTGACAAAAAAACAAAACTTATACTAAGACTACCTGTTTAGGTACGTTGATCTTCGAATCTGGTGGAATTCCCGTGGGCATTGGCAAGTTGGACATGGCTGCATTATTGAACATGTCACTTACTTTTCTGTCGCAGTACTTTTTGACGCGATTGCAACATCCTCGTCCACAAAGACAGCAAATGAGTAGCACGAAGCAGACTGCTCCTACTGTTAACATCATGCCGTACAATTCGACTTTGACCCTTATCTCGTCGACCTGTTGGTTGACTCCTGCCTGGGCTATTATAACTTCTTCATTCTTGGTACTATAGTTACCCATTGTAATTTTTAATATTACAGACGATTTTCACGTTATTTGCTTTGACGCTGCGATGTGTCTGTCGAAAGTGAACACCGGACCAATGCACCTAGATTCTTATTAAAATTTAAATGCTTACCTATTACTAAATTTTTACCTAAAACGAACAGGCATTTTTATGCGACGTCCGCTTCTCGACGTTTTAATTTCTGGGTCGGCGATTTCGCTGTGTTTTTCGCTCACGTTGCCCGCGCCGGGTATCGTTGGTGCGCTGACGTCATCCGAGTCGTTTAAAATGTAGGCTGGTTTTAGCCGATCTATTGAAACGTTACTTTTGCGATTAGGTAATTGCAGTTGGAAAACCTTTGAATCCCTCCTAAGGACTTGATAGGGACCGTCATAGGGTGGTTTCAATGGTTTTCGCACTGTATCGTCCCTAACAAATACGTGTGTACACGACTTAATGTCTGGATGTACAAACCATTTTCTGTTATCGCGATGTTCGTTAGGAATTGGCTTTAATTTTTGAATGACGTCACGAATGTGCTGTACCTCAACTTCCCCAAGCGCTGACTCAGTGGAGGAAAAAAACTCGCACGGCAACCGTAGGGGTTTACCGTAAGTATATTCCGCGGCACTGACGCCGTTGTCGCTGCGCCCTGCCGCTCGTAATCCAAACAATACTGATGGTAACTCGTCGACCCATGACCTGGTGTCTAGACGAGCCATCAACGAAGCTTTCATTGACCTATGCCATCGCTCGACCAACCCGTTGGCCTGCGCGTGATAACTTGTAGTTCGAAGTTTTTTAATACCTAGGTATTTAAGTAAATTCGTGAATAGATGGCTTTCAAACTGACGTCCTTGATCTGACGTAAGTCGGTTTGGACACCCGAAACGGCATATCCAACCATCGTAAATTACCTTGGCAACTGTATCCGCGGTTATATCTTTAATAGGGAATGCTTCTGGCCAACGTGTTGCTCGATCGATGACAGTGACGCAATATCTATATCCTTCTTCCGATATGGGCAGCGGTCCCACGATGTCCACGTGTATATGCTCGAACCTACCTGCACTTTGAAATTGTCCATATTCAGATATAGTGTGTTTACCTATTTTCGAACGTTGACATGGAATGCAAGCCCTTGTCCATCTGTTTATATCAGCATTCATGCCGGGCCAAAAGAACCGTTGTGCTACCAGTTTGCGTGTGGCTTTAATGCCGGGGTGGCTAAGTTCGTGCACACTATTGAAAGCTATGCGTCTATAGTTTTCTGTCAAGTAAGGTCTAACTCGTGACGTTGAGGTTTCGCAAATAATCTTCGCGTTACAATTTGGCAATACAATTGATTTTAATACAATTTTACTTTCCGAATAGTCATTTGACAATCTATATTGTTTTAAACAGTCGTCTAACTTTTGCGATTCTGCTAATTGTTCGTAATCAATGTTCGTGGGGCAAGAAATTGTCGCGACGCGCGATAACGTGTCTGCTACTACGTTGTCGTTACCTTTAACGTGTCTTATGTCGGTCGTAAATTCGCTAATGAATAACAACTGTCTGGTCCTACGCGGTGTTTCACCATCGCTAGATAGCTTTGTAAAGGCGTATACTAACGGGCGATGATCGGTGTATACAGTTAAAGGCCTGCCCTCGAACAATTTGCGAAAATGCCTGATGGCCATGTAAATAGCTAGAAGTTCGCGATCATATGTGCTATAGCGTTTTTGAGTTGCGGATAAGGCTTTCGAAAAATAACCTAGGGGGCGCCACAAACCTTTTTCAAGTTGTTGTAGCACGGCACGGCTCCCACGCACGTATCCGAGGCGTCACACATAAGCGATAACGTCGAATTAGCACACGGGTGTGCTAACGTGACAGCCTTCTCCAATTGCAACTTACATTCGTTGAACGCTGCCTCAGCGTCTGGCGTCCAACCGATCGGCGTGCGATCGTTTTTTTTACGTTATGTAAATACCTTGATAGAATTGCCTGACTGTTGACTGCGTGTGGAATGTGAGCTCGATAAAAATTCACCATCCCTAGAAATCTGCGAAGCTCGTTTACATTTGTTGGCTTGGGAAATTCCTTGATAGCACTCACCTTGTCTGTCATCGGTTTGATGCCATCGGTAGAAACGTGATAACCCACAAAGTCAAGCTCCTGAACGCCGAAACAACATTTGTTAAGGTTAATAGTTAGCCCGTACCTTTGTAAACGCTCGAATAAAAGTCGTAGATGCTCTCGATGTTCTTCCTCGCTATTACTAGCAATTATGGCATCATCAACGAAGGAAAAAAGAAAATCTAGGCCTTGTAAAACAGTGTGGTGCATAAAACGTTGAAATGTTTGTGCCGCATTTCGAAGGCCAAACGTCATGCGCGTAAACTCGAACAACCCGAAGGGTGTGATTATCGCAGTTTTCTCTACGTCGGCGGGATCTATAGGGATATAGTGGTACGCTCGATTAATGTCTATGCGAGAGAAAATCTTTTTACCTGCGAGTAGGTATGTAAAGTCGTGGAGTCTCGGAATTGGGTATCTGTCGGGTTTGGTGACGGCGTTGAGCTGCCGGTAGTCACCGCACGGTCGAATGCTCCCATCCTTTTTCGGTACCACGTGAAGCGGGCTCGCCCACGCGCTTTTAGAAGGCCTACATATCCCTAAATCCTGCATTAACTGAAATTCTTCTCTTACCTTTTTGAAGCGATCGGGTGGTAGGGGTCTCGCTTTTGCGTACACCGGCGGTCCTGATGTTTCAATATGGTGTCTGACGGTGTGCTGTGGGGTGTCTCGAAAACATTGTGGTTTGGTAATTTCTATAAATTCGCCTAATAAGTCACGATAAGGATTATTTTCGTCAATTGTTTTTACAGTCGTTATGTTACATTTTTTTATGCTGGCTACTACATTCAAATTTGTTATCTTATCGATTAAACGCTTGGAGCTTAGGTCAACAATCAATCCAAAATGGCTTAAAAAATCGGCTCCTAAAATTGGTTGACTGACCTCTGCTATTATAAAATTCCATCGAAATGCTCGTCTTAATTTGATATCTAGCAACAATGAACATGTGCCGTAAGTATTTATTTTAGTGCCGTTCGCGGCGTACAAGGAAAAATTATTTTCTGTATTAACATTTGCCTGCATTTTGCGTTTAATTAAATTGACAGGTATTACGGAAACATAAGCTCCCGTGTCGACTAAAAAGTTTAGATTACTATTCCTATCGAAAACACATAATCGACGGCTGTTACCTTCCATGCAGTTAACCGTCGCTGACCGCACGGCGTCTAGTTTTCCTGTTTCTTTTCCGCCCAGGAACACGGTTCACGGCATTTTCGAGCCTCATCCTTGAAACGGTAGTGGTAGTAACAATATGGTCGGTTTCCCTTACGTGAACTGGAACGTCTGCCGCGCCGACTTGAGTTGCGCGATCCATTGCTTGCCCTTTGTGGTTTTCTCGCGCCTTCTCTCCACTTGCGTATCTCTGCCACTTCCAGCGTCAGTTTAGCCACGGCGTCGACTAGATTGCTAGATTCGTTCGGTGTGACGGCCGCTAACTCCAGAGGCTTGCTTGTCTCGATGACCTTGTCCGCTACGTCCGCTAGGGTCTCAGCGTCCTTGATTGCCGTAGCTGCCAGGACAGTGCGTACCGCCACGGGCAGATGGTTTTGCCACAAAACTAACAGCGTCTCCTGGGGCATCCTTGTTCCTGCCAGGGTGCTCATCCGCCGCCAGAGCTGCGATGGCTTTTGGTCCCCTAGCTGCATATCGCTTATTAATTTCTGCAATCTTTTGTTTTCAGACTCTTCGTAAACGTGCAGTAATCTTTCTTTAGCGAGTGCGTATTTTTCGGTTTCCGGCGGGTTTTCCAAAATGTCAGCTATTTGCTGAATAACCTGCTTCCCAAGTTTGGAGATAAGCAGTTGAAATTTGTTAACGTCCGATGGTTTCTGAGGTGAGACTGCGGCTTCGAATTGCTTGAACCATAGGTTGGGCTGATCAGTCCAGAACTCCGGAATCCTTGCAGAGACTGAAATCAGGAGGATGTCAGGTTTTTCGTCTTCCGGTTTCGGCATGGCTGTTTACTCGAACAGTTAATGTAAACGTATATTTTTCCGACAGGGTCCCGTCGCGCGCACGAAATTGAGCCGCCCCGCAATGTACACTGTCCACTGAACTATATCACGTCGGGGTCACCAATGTAGATTTAATAATATAGGTTTAATGTTCTTAAACGTCACAGAAGGAGGGAGTTCAAGTGAAACGATTAAGTTCAGTTCACGAAAGTCCGGATATATTTGAAACACACAAAATTGTTACAATTGATGGTCGGAAGATTTATGAAATCGCTAACGCGTGTGTGCGCGACGGGCGAAGGCAGGACGACTGAATCCGCGAGTCGAGCCGCTTGCGCACGTTCCTCACTATACCTACATATATGCTAGATAGGTCGCTACAGTATATTATACAATCCGAACGAGATACAAATGGTTTCTCAATGCTAAAACTCTGAATAGCCAATAAAAGATCGCTTCCCAAAATGGCGAATTGGCCAATTTTAGCCACAACAAATAAAATAATTTCTCCCGAATTTCTCTATCTTGTATTTTCCGCACAAGCAGTTTTCTATTAGCTCGCGACAAGGATACGGATTTATTGCCGCTAGGTTGGAGTTCGAGTCCCGGGTAGGGGAATTCTTATTTTTCAGGGTTCCGTGGTAAGATGAATCATTGTTTCGAAGTACTTGTAACAACGAACACAGGGGCAGGAAACCTACATACTCAATACTTTATTTGCTATTTAACATTTGTAGTAGGTAAGGTAAGGTCTTAAAACATAAAAAGTGTTCAATGCGAAACCTTGCTAGGGCACAGCAAACTTTAGGAATTAGATGCATCCACATTTACAGTTTCCTTTTTTTCTGTTTTTCTTCTGATGGGTCACCCATTTATTCTATCTGTTTTTGTGTATGTTCCAAGAGACCCACAAAACCACGGAAAACCTTAGTGTGGGCCTTGAGTGTGTAGCGTCTATTACGAGCGTTCCGAGCTTCGGAAGGTACGTTAAGCTTCGGCTGTTGCGGTTTCGGCTGTTGTCGATTAACTACAGTTGTTAAAACTAAGTAGAGACCATTTGGCGGTTTAAAAACTCTGACACCAGGGTTAGTCAAGTTCACCACACTATTAACGATTATACCTACACGATAAATAAGAAATAAAGTTAAATTAAGGACTTGCAATATTGGCCCCACAACTCGCCCTATGTTTTTTTTTTTAAACTAGGTGTCTAAGAACAGTCGTGTGTTTGAGATAAATCTAACGATAAGTACCTTTGGTGTCGAAATCCATTCAGCCGTTTGGAAAAACATAACCCTTCCTTGGCACTCGGGTAAAAAGAACCCTTAGACATTGCGTGTTCAGCTATTTATCGTATCCTTAAATATTTATCACTCACAGAAAAAAAACCGGGAATGGTATTCGCACTGACTTTGACTGATCGTCGTGACCGTGACGATAGAAGGGCATTGCTTTATGTATTTATGTACTTACTTTCCGTCCGGGACTTCGTTCCGTAGTTGTTTGTTTTTTGTGTTACACAGTCACAGACCCACTTTAAGGTTTCCCTTGTGTTGTGAGTTCTTTGGAACATCATAAAAGAAGACATGTACAGCCGTGACCCGAGAACAAATATCTGTTTTTTCACGAATCGAACCCAAGGCCTGTCGATGAAGAGGCAGCGCTACATAATTATAGCAAACATAGGCTACAGTGTTATTTTGATGTCTAAGCTATTTTATTGCAAAGTTCAATCAAAAACCGGGGAACAAACATCCATCGGTTTAAACGTGAAAGGGTAACAAACATCCATCCTCACATACTTTAATGTTTATAATATTAGTAGAATAGTAGGATTGACTAACTGTTTCCCACGGTTTTACTT
This sequence comes from Aproaerema taeniolella, assembly GCA_949987775.1. Lineage (NCBI taxonomy): Eukaryota > Metazoa > Arthropoda > Insecta > Lepidoptera > Gelechiidae > Aproaerema > Aproaerema taeniolella. Next base: position 4,381,548 of record OX465246.1, on the reverse strand, counting down.
GACCAAAGAGCATCAGTACATCTTTTGAAAAGCTGGGAAAAACGCGGTTATTCTGTTCGGTTGAATAGTTCTTTGAAATCGAGTGAATTTCGTTTTATTGAAGAATAGAAACTGTTCGATTGTTCTCGTAATAAAAGAAATTGTCACAAGGACAACTGTTTCGCATAGAAATGATGTTAGGTACCTACCATGGGATTTCCCTGTGTAATACTGATTGTAATATATGGTATCTATTTAAAAATATTGAGGTAACCGACGGGTTCTTTGTTTATTAGTTTTAACCCTCCGCATACCAGGTGGGGTGTAATAAACCCCAGGCGGTGAAAAATCGATATATTTTCAAAAATTTTCGTGCGCGGAATCTGAAGCTCTCAGTAGCTGGAGTTGCGACGTTCTTACACTGGCAAGTACCATTAGTTTAGTGGTGCGTGCGTTTTTTAGGGCTCTAGATGCGTTTTTGTTTAGAGTTGTTGTTATTTGAGCATATACAAAATGCAATTATGGCGAACTAAAGAACTCCTACCTCGAGATTGAAGTAAAAATTTAAAGATGTATCATCGTTGTTCATTTTTTTTAAATTTAGTCAGTTTAATTATAAACATTGGTAATTATCAATTCTTAGGGTAATTTCAAGTCTAAATTAGTAGTCAGAAGATGGCATTTTCGCTACCCTTTTTCAACAAACCATTTAATCTATTTCATTTTTTTTATATATAGTGCTACTCAGGTTATGTTAAATTTCAAAAATATGCAATAATAATTCAGTACCCCTATTCCTATCTGATTACAGCGACCATTTTGTTAGGGTATGTCACACCCCACCTTGTATGGCATGTTACAAATTTTCACCTGGTATGCCGCGGGTTAAATAAGAAACCCGTCATGGGTTCTTTCTTACCACGATTTTTGTTTTAAAGGAGTGTCCGATATTTCAGCGCTGTTGTTCATCCGTGATCACGGTGCTTGCAACAGCGCCGAAATATCGGATATTAAAACAAAAATCGTGTTGAGAACCAGCTAATAACATTAAACATGTTGAAAATCTTGAACGACTTGAATATAATTTATGTGACAAAAATGTATGAAAATATCGTTTGAAAAAGTATGTATGTAAACACTTATGTCCACAGTTTTGACCAATAAACGACTGAACAACTGAAGGTTTTCATGTTGACACATAAACAAAAGTATGTAACACCTCTATGTACACATGAAAGCAATAAAGAATTGAATTGAATTAATTTTGATCAAATATATATAAGAACCATCTTTTTTTTACGTCAGCTTTCAAATAATAAAACCGCTCTGAAATCGGTCCATCCGTTTAGGAACTATGACGCCACAGACAGACCCACAGATACGACAGACACACGTCAAACAACCCTCTTTTTTGTCAGGGTTTAAAAATGAAGAACTATCAATGAAAACGCCTGTTGAGTAGGAAAGGTGATGTAGCCGCGATAGTCTCACTTGTTGCTATAATGAAAACAATAGGCGCAGAGAGCTTGGCATTGTTACAACGACTCGACTACACATTCAGGAAGCTGTATGTAAAGGGTGTCCCAAAATTAACGCAAGATTTGAATTTGCCGCCATTTGTGCAGTGAAGTGTTGGCAACCCTGAAAAAAAAGCAATTTGACAGCTAACAGTATAGGGTTATTAAAAATGGAGCGTTACACGATAGAACAACGTGTCTTCATTATTAAAGAATATTTCAAAAATAGTGAAAGCTTGGCGGCTGTAGTTCGAAAATTTCATACAAAATATGGTCGGAATAGTGTTTTAACTTCGTCAACTGTGAAGAGATTAATTGAAAAATTCATGGAGACTGGATCCGTTGGAGACGCCAAACACACTGGTCGTCCAAAAACAAGCCGTTCAAATGTGATCATCGAAGCAGTGCGTGAGAGTGTTGCTGACAATCCAGGAACCTCAATTCGACGTCGTGGACAAGAATTTTTTTCAGGGTTGCCAACACTTCACTGCACAAATGGCGGCAAATTCAAATCTTGCGTTAATTTTGGGACACCCTTTACATATGTGTATCGATTTAGATTTTGTTTTTGTTGCGTATGTAGTTTATACGTGAGAAACATGTGAAGTGATATTGTTCGCTTTGTTTTCTTGGCGTGGATTTGTGGCATATTAATATACACGTACATACGAGTACATACGCTCACGTCTATAATCCTTAACGGGGTAGGCAGAGCATCAGGGGTTTTAGCAAACTACTTGATGCCACGTTTGACACAAATTGAAAGGGTTATCGGATGAATTCGGATGGAACAGGTTATTTAATGGTGAGAGGTGGTCAGCAGGTCAGCCTTTCGCCCATTATACAGCAAAACCCTCGTATCCCTCTTACAGACTTTTAGTGTACTTACCTAAGAAGAGTAGGTAGCTGGCACATTTTTTTATTTCACTCCCAGTCCAGCATGAAAGAACGTCGCTCTGAGCTGTAAAAAACACATTTAATAATGAGAGGTGGTCGAAAGGCCCATTTTAATATACTACACAGATATAATTAATATCATAACATAAATATACATTATACACATCTTCTTCTTATTGTGTAGGTGCAGTCAAGTGTGTGGCGAACCTGGCCAACCCTGGTGTCAGAGTTTTCAAGCCGCACAATGGCCTCTGACTTGGTTTTAACGACTGTAGTCAATCGACAACAGCCGGGACCGACAGCTTAACGTGCCCTCCGAAGCACGGAAATGCTCGTGATAAATTGCCACTTTGGTCACCAATCAGGTTCCCTGCCTCTGTGTACGTTACCTCACTGATCGGTTGAGATCAGCGAGAGCCACTAGGCTCATTATACACATGTAAATGTTTAATATTGTATACATAGTTCTGTAGTAATGTCAGTAAATAGTTTGGTAATTTAGTGTAGATGTCGGCGTAAAACCGCCAAATGGACTCTGACTTGGTTTAATGACAACAGCTGGGACCGACTACGGTGTGACGTGCCCTCCGGAGCACAGAAAGTGGTTACCCATTTAGGTGCTGCACCCCTTGTGTCTACATTTTTATCTTAATATTGACCACCACACTTAGGTTTTATTCCGTGCACTTACCTTATCATAATTCAACTACTCTAGTTTGCAATAAAGATGAATTAAGTAACTTGACACTTTGGGATTTATCTGAAAATCAAAATCGGTAGCTAAAATCCGAAACCACATTAATATTCACGTCTGGAGCGCTATAACGATTGCCTGCAGTATTTCCCATGTATATTTTTCTCAAAATGAATTATGCGCTGAGCTGACCCGGTTTTTAAGTGGGTGTTTCCCTCGAGTCCTATAGTTCATACCCTGCCCTGGACAGAGTGTAACAACGTCCCTTGGTATAATATGAGATATGTTATTAGAATGTTTATTTATTTCGGTTTCTGTTCGTATTTATTTTAGCTAACGGAACGGAGTAATTAGTATTTAATGTGTTTGTTTGCGTGTGTGTTTCCTAGGTATAGCTACGTTTTATACTTCCTACCTTATAGTGTAGGTATAATTAAGTGTGTGGCTAACTTGTCTTACCATGGTGTCATAGTTTTTTGACACCATGGTGACTTGATATAACGGCTTTTGTCATACAATAACTGCCGAGACCGACAGCTAACCGTGGCCTCCGAAGCACGGAAACGCTCATGATAAATTACCACATTGGTCACCAATCTTGTTTCCTGTATTTTGCTTAGCCTCACGCTACGTTTAATACTGTATGGTCTGAAATAAAGAATTATTATCTACGACTTATTCACAAACATACTTAATTTATTTATAATCGCATTTCCACGATTAGCTTCTAATCTAAAGCAATCTAAACTTACAGCTCAAAAAAAGATCAACCAGAAATAAACTAAAAGACAAAAACAGGGTAAAAGGACGGAGAAAAGCAGGTCACATCATCTCCATTGTTTGAGAATGTGTCGGTAAACAGCGAAGTACCTTTTACCCTAAAGAAAGGATTTAAAGTCAAGCGGGTGGGAGCACTTAAAGCCTGAATACGTAGGATGTATGTAGGGGGTGATACTTTCAGGTGTTTATGGGAGAGTTGTTCAGACGAACTATAAATAAAGTCTTGTTAAAACTAAGGTATATTTTTTGTACAAGCTAATGTTCAATTCAATCCCTACTTAGGTATATTATAAATGCGAAAGTAACTCAGTCTATGTCTGTCTGTTACGCTTGCAGGCCTAAACTACTGATGAAATTTGGTACAGAGATATATTAGACCTTGGGAAAGGACATAGGCTACATTTTATCCCACACCTGCGCACGATATAACCTGTAGTCCACGCGGGTGGAAAGCTAGTTATCGATAAAATGGCATCCATAATTTTCGTGTTTTTGCCAATGTCAGTAATTTAATTTAATAAAAATTTTAATACAAGAACGGCGAAGTTGCCAATATGAAGTATAGAAACCCTTTACGGGTTGTAGTACGTCAGCGCCTCGTCCGTTGATCAGCAGGGTGCACCGCTAGTAGGTGACGATAACGAATTCAACCACAGGAGGGTAAATCTGAAAAATCAAGATGGCAGCGAAATGCAGTCTTGCGTAATTTGTAATCAGTTGACAGCGACGTAGCACCGGCACCGTAGCTGCTACGAGGGAGGCTCGTAGTATCGATCGTAGCCTCTTGGGCTTGGCATCTCGTAGCAAGATCGGTTAGCAATTCTAAATTCAAATTATTTTATGTCTATAATTTATTATTGAAACATTTTATTTTTAGATTTATCTCTAAAAATGAAATTTATTTCCTCGTTACAACAGCATTCTTTTTTAAAATAAATTGGCTCCCTTAATGTTATTCTTTGCATTTCTATTTTTAATACCTATCTCTTATTTTTATTTTCCATTTTATTAAAATTTTGCTTTAATTCAATGCGAATTGAACTGTGTTTGAGCTCGGGGTGAATGACCTCGTGGGCGATACGATCTTGGAATTGTTTTATGGGACACGCCCGTTACTCTTTACTCTTTATCTCTTTAAAATTGTTATTTGGCTTAAACAGTAATATTTTTAATAATATTGTGTTATCGGCACCTTTGTACCGAGGACGATAAGGTCCCAGATTTTAGTCCCAGATTTTTGTAGTGTTGCAACCAATAATAGAAAGTATCGATAGTCTATCGATACTATTGAATGCTAATAGTATCGATAGTATTGATTAAAAACTATCAATAGTTTTAATCAATACTAATAATCGATACTATCGATAGTACTGTCGATATTCTTACTGTTTTCCAAGGTCAACTATCGGGGCGGGTATTTTGACTGATTTAATGTGACATAATTATGACATGGGGGCCTCTCATTGGCCCTTTGTTGCTTAATTTAGTTTTTAAAACAATTTCATGAGCTGTTGGTCTTCCTAAAATTAAATAAATAAATAAATAAAAATAAATATATTTTGTATTTCTTAGTTTAAATAAAAAGTTATTTATTTCTAATAAGAGGGGTGTAATAAGTTTAAAGTGTATGTATGTGCATCTGTGTGTCTGTCTGTGGTGTTGTAGCTTCTAAACGAATGGACCGCCAAATGGACTCTGACGTGTTTTTTTTAAAGCTTACTTGACTATATTTTATCAAAATTGGTTTAGCCGTTTAAAAGTTATAAGCAATCGAATGTCGGGGGTGGTAAGTATTTTCTTTAATGTTTTTATTTTATTTATATTAAATTAGAGTGAATAGATTTCTTCTGGGTGAGCTTACTATATCATGAATGAATGAATAAATTCTTTATTGCACACATAAACAAAAACAGACGACCGAATCTTTGCACAGGTTACATAATTTTCCTGAATTCCCACGGGAACGAAGTCCCGGGCGAAAAGTTAGTACTTAAAGGGTAACAAGGAAATAAAGGGTACGAAACGGAGTAACCTAAACGTAAACAAGACAATAATAAAAACTTTCTAATCTAATCCACACCGCACGTACAGGTACAAAAACAGAGTGAATAAAAAATAAAAAACCAAATATAAAAACTTTAAAAATAAAAGTAGGCACACGCGTGTTTGCACGCACGTTGCTGTGACGTCACGGGTCGTAACTCACAAAGTTTTTCCATATTTTTTGTTTGCATACGTTATTATTTCGCGTACTTTTTTTGTCTGTTTTAGCTGTTTGTAAAGTGTAACAACTAGCGTCGCCTCGCGGTTTCACCCATGTGTTTCATTTTTAATCCCCGACAAAAAAGGAGGGGTGTTATAATATAAGTTTGACGAGTATTCTGTGTGTCTGTCTGTGGCATCGTAGCTCCTTAACGAATGAACCGATTTCGATGCGGATTTTTTCTTTTGAAAGCTGCCATAATTGAGATTGTATTTAATCAAAATTAGTTCAGCCGTTTTTATCAGTATCGAGAGTGATACCTTATTTTTAACTTTAGGATTATCTTTAATTTTTTTCCATCTGAACGAAGTCATGAGTAAAAGTAGATAGTATTATCCCTACAACGTGACAAAGCAACGTCACGTCACGTAGTACGGATTGCCTCATTACGTATGCGTGACGTCATCCTTCCTACCCGACATGATTATTGACGGCGCGTGACGTTTACGCAGGCCGTTGAGATGATAAAATGGATAGGTGTTATATAATTATAATTATACTGGGTGAAAAAGACCCTCCTAGCTATATTCAAAATCCTGAACCAGTATCACTCAAAGAACACATTTATGAAAAAAAAAATCAATGGGAATAGTTCATTTTTTGCCTAAACGTAGACATTACTCCTACACCAGGCACGCGAGGGTGCGGGTAGCGCTCGGGGGGTGCGCCCGAGTGGTGTCTACGTTTAGGAAAAATAAATCCCACCCCCCAAAAAAAACAAAAAAAAATTAAAAGTGTTCAGTAAGTGATACTGGTTCAGGGTTTTTAATAAAGCTAGGAGGTTCTTTTTCAACCTGTATAATTGTATTTTGTGAAAGTTTACCTCTATTTTATTAATGCTCGACAAAAAAGAGGGGTGTTATAAGTTGTCTATGTATCTGTGTGTCTGTCTGTGGCATCGTAGTTAATAAACGAATGATTCAATTTAGTTTTTTTCTTTGAAATCTGACGGAATCGTGATGGTTCTTAGCTTAATCTGATCAAATTGATTTTGACGTTTAAGAGTTATAAATTATAACTGGTAAATGACGGGGGTGATACCATTTTTTTAATTTTAGAGATAAATTTGCATACATACATCATTATTTTTCGTCTGTGTAGCTTTATTTATTTTATTCCTTTTTTTATCTTTTTTAACCGACTTCAAAAAAGGAGGAGGTTTCTCAATTCGACCGTATGTATATATTTTTTTTATGTATGTCCGCGGATAACTTCGTCGTTTATGAACCGATTTTGATTATTCCTTTTTTTGTTGGAAGAGAAGTATCCCAAAGGTGGTCCCATGGTAAGGAAACCAGGATCTGATGGTGGAATCCTGAAGAAATTGAGGGAAACTCTCGAAAAAAATGTATTTTTGGGATTGAAGTCGGTGACTCTTACGTTTTTGACGTGGAAAATTATTACCTGTTTGTAAAGTGGAACAACTAGTGAACTCTTGCAGTTTTATCCATCTAGTTAATTTTCTTTTTGTCACGTCACGTAGTACGGATTGCCTCATGACGTATGCGTGACATCATCCCTCCCGACATGATTATTGACGGCGCGTGCCGTTTACACAGGCCGTTGAGATGATAAAATGGTTAGGTGTGTCTTACATTAATGTATTTTATGAAATTTCACCTCTATTTTGTTAACGCTTGACAAAAAAGAGCGGTGTTGTAAGTTTTATTGTATTTGGGTGTCTATGTAACTGTATATCTGTATAACCTTGCGTCTGTTTGTCTGTGGCATTGTAGCTAAATGAACAGACCGATGTCGATTTTTTGTATGAAAGCTTACGTAAACGAGTCAGTTCTTTGCTATTTTTGATCAAAATTGATTCAGACTTCTAAGAGTTATAATCGATAAATAACAGATATTGGTCCTAAGGTTAAGCTATACGTTGATGAGAGTGTATAAATGGTTACTTATCGAAATTATTCGAAATTTTCTTTAAAACAACGCCTCATCTTGAATAGCCACCTGTTGCCAAGCAAACCGTCAAAAAATATATGCTTTAGCGTTCCAAATACATGAAAATACAAAAATACCAATACATATTTTAAAATTCAACCCTACGCTTCAGAAATTTGAGTCTAAAATTGTTTGGACATATAACTTCCGATTCGTGAAATGTTTAGACACGTGCCAAGAGAGATCATCTATTACATTAAATGCTTTTATTCGATTTTCGAACATGTTTATACGCGTTTTCTGCCTCTCGTCCGTCGGTTATAATGGCCAGTTTATGAATGATATCCTGGCCATCAATCAAGGCGTAGGGGTGGCCTAATGCCTCGTCTCTCATGTTGAAAGTAATCGCGCTTTAGCTAGTTGGCATGTGTTGTAAAAACTTCTCAGAATAGTTACTGTCGCTTATCTATAGAGAAGTGTTTGGTATCGGGGTAGACGTAATTGTAATCTATTTTTTAAACCCTGATGAAAGAACAAGGGTTTACTACCAGTAAGAAGATTTAATGTGTATATCTGTGTGTCTGTCCATAGTATCCTAGCTCCTAAACGATCGGTCCATTTTTTGCGATTTTCTTGTTTGAAAGCCAATATAATAGAGATGGTCCTTAGCTATATAGATACATTTTTTTAGAGATATTATTTTACTGTTGTATCGGCCGCCTTTATATGCAATAGGGGGATGATTATACACTACGCACGGCCCGACACGCTCTTGGCCAGTTGCTAATAAAGTGAAAGTAAAATTGTCTTATAGTCAAAATGTCTATTTCTTACCACCCCTATTCGTAATATAACAGATCTGGCATACTAGATTGCGGTCGCGGAAAGGAATATGTTGTTTTCACATGTCAACCTGGACCAATGATATGATTTATCTGAATCCAGACAGGTTATATATCGGCCGGCAAATTGATGATGGATGATACTTTACTGGTTGCGGGTAGAGTTTACCCACAAACAGTATAGGTTTAGGTTTTTGGAAGGAATTTAGGTTGCTTACTGGGTTGGTTATTGATGGTAAGTAGTAATTGCTCAGCTTCAGAGTTAGTCAGGTACTAAGTCGATTAAAATTTAAAAAATAAGCTTTGCTAGATTGAGTTAAATACAGCACCCCTCGAAGTTTCTTGCCTTTTCTACTGCACATTTGTGAATAGGCGCAAAGTTGAAAATGCAAATGTGAATCACTCCTTTGACTTACTTTGAAGAACATCCTGAATGTTCTATGAAATATAGCTAATTTTGACTTTAAATGTAGAAGTCCCAAGTTATATGAGGTCTAAATTAACGTTGTCGCCCGTGGTGAAGGGACCACGGAGATTTTTTTCTCCGTGGAAGCGAAACAGCGCTCTTTTTAAAGAAAAACAATCTCATTTAAATTTTCCTTTTTTTCTAATTTTAACTAAATCTAAAATAACTCTAGAGCTGAGATCTGAAATAACTAGATCTGAGTTAATAACCTCACAATTATCAAAATAACAATGAAATTGAAAGACCAATGCGTATCTACATTTACTCGATACCTTTCTTAATATAATACTTGGATTATTAACCGAAATTGATTCGGAGGAGGACAGAGGGGCATGACGGAATGTGGTCTGTCCTCTGTCGCCCCCACCTCGCCCCTCTTCGTCCCTCCCTCGCCCTTTACAGAGGGAGGTCCAGAATAAATGAAATTCTATATTAATGCAATATCTCAGGTACATCGCCATTATGAAATACCTCGAATTCATCTGCGTTTCTTTTTATTTTTATTAAATTAGTTTTTTTCTTTGTTGATGGAATCCAATTTTGAATCAAACAAAGTTTTTTGTTACATTTTATTCGGTAAAAATAAATTTAATTATAATTTTATCAAAACAAATATTCGTTAACTTGTTTACATTCTGCCAGACTGGTTTATTATATTATCTTCAATATTTTAGCAAATATTTTTTGCCTAATGTTTGCTGAAATCAGACAAAAAATGAAACGATCGATATGAATGCCTCGGAGATTATATGTCCATCATTAGTGGATGTCTTTTACATATACTATGCATGATGGCGTCAATTTTCTGACAGAGAAATCTTTTTAATATTAGTACTAAGTGATTTTTAAAATTAACTGAGTAATTGAAACATTAAGGATGTAAATCATCCACTTATATTGTGATTTTTTTTTAAGGAAAACCGAAGTCCGACGCCAAACAGCTCCGTCGTGTTCCGTCGGTTCGTGGGAGTACTAGTGCCTTATATAGCATTTTCTGGATTAATTCGCTCCATCGTCGACCTCATCTATGACCTTGGTTAAGATTGGACCATGAGTTAACCCATTTCATAATAAAATAAAAAAGGAATATACGTCGATAACTATATCGAAAATGAGCAGTGATTGCCAAGTTGATAATGAGTTTATGTATTGCTGGTTCAAACCGTCGTGCAGGCCTATATATCTTTTCGGATATATGAATGGATTTTACATTAATTATCACTTGCTAAGTGGTGAAGGAAAGCATCGTAATGAAACCGGCACGTCTGAGAAAAAATCGTTTTCAAAACTTCCACCCGCATTGGGCCAGCATGGTGGTCTATGGCCTAAATTCCCCCTTTTAGTTTGGAAGGGAGGCCCGTGCCCCTTAGTGGGGTGGGGACGTATATCGGCTGATAAAAAAGCTGTTCCTTTTTATCGGAAAATTCAAGCTATCAAGTCACCACTGTACTATATTTCTCCCTAAGCCCACTTCAATTTCGCCAGCAAGCGACTGACGTAAAGTTAATATCCGGTTCTTTGTTTCAGGGTGAAAAAGACAACGGGAAAAACTGTATACTGTCGTGCGAGAAGAGGAAAGCGGATGACACTGACATCAATAAAGACCTGAAAAAGGTAAGACTTTTTTTTAAATTACGCATTTCTTATTTAGGTGGGTTTAAATTCAATGACAGATAGTTTTAAAGCTTCTATAGTGGGACGCAATTAGTGTAAATCCTTACTTATATATAAATATTACTTAATATAATCCCTACTTCCCTACTTCCCTACTAATATTATAAATGCGAAAGTAACTCTGTCTGTCTGTCTGTCTGTCTGTTACCTTTTCACGCCTAAACCGCTGAACCGATTTTGATGAATTTTGGTACAGAGATAGATTAGAGCCTGGGAAAGGACATAGGCTACATTTTATCCCACAGTTGGGCACGATATAACCTGTAGTCCACGCGGGCGGAGCCGCGGGCGGAAAGCTAGTAAATTATAAATGCGAAAGTAACTCTCGGTCTGTCTGTCTGTCTGTTCGTCTTTCACGCCTAAACTACTGAACCAATTTTGATGAAATTTGGTACAGAGATAGATTAGAGCCTAGGAAAGGACATAGGCTATATTTTATCCCACAGTTTGGCATGATGTAACCTATAGGCGGAAAGTTAGTAATAAATAAAACATAATAAACGAAACATACTCAAAGGCCCACAATAATGTTTCCCTTATGAACTCACAAAGACAGACACGAACACTGATGATATGAAAACAAACACCGGCTTTTTATAAATGTGTGCCCCGACCGGGAATAGAACCAAGAACCTGTCGATCAAGAGGCAGCACCACTACCACACACCAAATCGGCATTCAATTACATTAATGATATCAATAACATTACATTATTGATATTATAGCAGTGAATGGGTAGAAAATGACCTACTTTTTTGTAGTTCTGAGCATTGCGGACGCCATTTAAAAAAATGAATTTTCCGATCTTGACTTGAATTTACTAGTTAGTGATAGTAGGGTTAATTCGAGTTTGTAAGTCTGTATTCAAAGGGTCCATCTTGTAGTTAATTGGTCACAGATTTTGTTAAATAGGTTAGGAATAGGTTAAATAAAAATTATGCTGTAACCCAACCATTATCAAACGTTAAGGCGACTACAGCACCTAAATTACAATTTTATGATGCGTAGATAAGCATGACGCACTGCATTAAATCGAAGAAAAAAATACTACGGTAATATTCCTTACAGCAAAAAACTCGCGCCTCTATTTCCTGGCCCGTGACCTTTCAAAATCCAAACAATACAAATTCTGCTGGACAGCCTACGGGAAAGTATACGTCAGAAAATCAGAAACTTCGCCGACCATTCAAATTAAAAGTGAAGATCAGGTGCATCGCTTACTGGAAGACTGACTAGACCGCAGCAACCTCAAAAACGATAGTCTATCCCTTTTTGGTATTGTCATCATTATTTCGTTTTTATTGATTTATCTTTGTCACACTATAAGCATAAACACACACACAGAATCTTACACCACACTTTTATTTATTTGTACCACTATCATGAATCTGACAGAACTAGTCAGTTTTATTTACTATCTAAAAAACCAAACATACCATACTCGTATATACTCTAGAAGCAACCTATTCCTATCTAGACTCAAAAAGTTGTCTCATGAGCAACCATGTTCTAATTACACTATTATTTTAATCTTTAAGATTTATTATGGCTAGTCCCCTTTATGCTTTGCAAGACATAGACGCAACTGAAATTGCTCAATCAGTTTTATGTTCAATTGAACAGCTACCTAAACATCTTAATAAAAGAACCAATAGTCTTAACATTGTGTCTCAAAACATTCGAAGTATCTACTCTAACATAGATAACTTTCTTTTAACATTTTCTTGTCTTAAATTTGATGTTGATGTGATAATTTTAACAGAATGTAGATTAGATCATAATAAGCAAATTCCACGTATCCCAAATTATAGTCATTATTCTACACAAAAATTATTGAATCAGAATGATGGTGTTGTGGCTTACATTAGAGACTCTGTCAGAGTCCAGGTGAATGAAATAACATTGACTCACGCATCCTGCATACAAATTATCGTTTCTAATACTTATACAATCCTTGGTATATATAGATCACCATCAAATCACAATGCTGATAATTTTATCGCTTCTTTAAGTGATTATCTTGAATCTATTAAAACAAAGAGTCACATTGTCCTTACGGGAGATATTAACATAAATTTGATTCCTAATTGTACGGAGCAATCACAAGAGCGGAAAAATAGACACAATTACCTTACGATGTTGGCTTCGCATGGACTTCTCCCTGGACATCAGCTCCCAACTAGAGATAAAAACTGTCTGGACCATTTTAATTTAAAATTAAACAAACACAGAACCTCTGCTTTTATTGCAGTTTTACAAACAACCATTACTGACCACCAAATGATAATTTTAAGTCTGTCTGGAATTTTCAAACCAAGACCTGTCCCTAAGATAAAAACAATAGTAGATTATGAAAATTCGCTCAAGACTCTAAAAAATAAAAATATTGACGATCTCCTGACATTGTCGGATCCAAATATGGTCGCTTGCACTTTGATAAGAAATATATCTGATGCTCTCTCCGTAAACACAAAATACCTACCTATTCCTAATACAAAACGTATAATTAATTCGTAATAGAAACTCTATGCAACTTAAATTAAAACTAGAACCTAATAACGAAATATTAAAAATCACATATCGTAGGTACCGAAACTACTGTACAAACTTAATAAATAAACAAAAACGGAAACACGACCGAGAAAAACTAGCCTCATCCACTAAAAATAGTAAAACTCTTTGGAAAAATATAAATGATATCACTCAATTCAAAGCTAGGAAAACGACAAACACTGATCTCTTATTTATAAAATCATCCCCAATTGAAGCCGTAAATTTCATTAATGATTTCTTTGTCAATGTTGGTAGTACCCTAGCAGAAAATATAATTTTAAGACACGGTCCTAGCATTTCTCATTCTGAGCCCGTCCCATCTCAGCCTTCTTCGTTTGTGTTGCTGGAAACTGACCTTGCTGAGGTTGACAGCGTCCTTATGGGCTTGGATTCCAGCAGCTCCCCTGGATTAGATAGTATACCCACCGAGTTTTTAAAAACTGCAAGACATCTCATAGTCCCCATTATTAGTCACTTAGCCAATCTATGTTTCTCGTGTGGTATTTTCCCTCGTAGCCTCAAAAAATCCATTGTTACACCGGTGTACAAGGGTGGGACCAGAGAGGATGTTAACAATTACCGTCCTATTTCTGTTTTGCCGTCAATTTCTAAGATTCTGGAAAGATTGCTAAACAAAAGACTTATAAACTATCTTAATAAATATAATATTATTTCTAGTCACCAGTATGGTTTCAGAAAGGGATTATCTACTGAAGATGCAATCTTAACGTTAACTACTCAAATAACTGAGAACCTCGACAAAGGGAATAAGTGTTTGGCAGTCTTTCTAGATCTTAGAAAAGCATTTGACACCGTCTCCGTTCCTACCCTTGTGCAGAAACTTGAGCATGTAGGAGTTAGAGGGATACCACTTGAACTTTTTCGCAGTTATCTTTCAGAGAGAACTCAGTGTGTAAAAATTGATGGGCACGTCAGTTCTGAGAAAGAAATCGTATATGGCGTACCACAAGGTAGTGTTTTGGGTCCTACCTTGTTCTTAATATACATAAACAGTCTATGTAACATGCAGTTACAAAATTGCCACATATTGTCATATGCAGATGACACTGCCGTATTGTTCACCGGTAACTCCTGGGAGTCTGTAAAACAGGTTGCAGAGAGTGGTCTGACTAAAATTTCGTCATGGTTAAATACTAACCTTCTTACATTAAACACGCAGAAAACAAATTTCATCTGTTTTTCCATAAGCAACACCACTCAACCAGACATAACTTATAAAATCCAAATACATTCTTGTTCAAAGAATGTCAATGATAACTCAGTGTGTGATTGCCCTAAAATTGATAAGGTCAACCGTACTAAATATTTAGGAGTTCTAGTTGACCAGAGACTGTCCTGGCACAGCCACATTGACCTTATCAATAATCGAACCAGAAAGCTTATATGGATCTTTAAAACCTTAAAATATGTTGCCTCAAAAGATCTATTGAATAAGGTCTACATTGCTTTAGCTCAATCAGTTCTTACATATTGTATTCCAATATGGGGCGGGGCTACAAAAACAAAGTTCCTAGAATTAGAGCGTGCTCAAAGATCACTTTTAAAAGTTATGAGTTCTGAACCTTACCGATTTCCCACCGTCGAGCTGTACCGTGAATGTAACCTCCTATCAGTGAGGAAACTATACGTTCTTTGCACAGTCTTAAAATTACATAAAACCCTTCGATTTGACTTTAAAAGTATACAATTTAGGAGAAGAAAGAAAAAAGTGGCTCCAGACAAAACAGTAAAAACAAATTTTGCCTTTATTCAATACTCAAAACGATCCACTTTCTTATATAATAAAATAAATGATATGCTAGATATACACCCCTTGTTGCATTTTGAAGCTAAAAACAAAATCACAACTTGGTTAAAAACATTAGACTACGAGCAAACAGAGTTGCTGTTTCATGTAATGAAATAATAGAAATTAAATTAAATAGTAACATATTTTTGTTTATGGATGTAATGGTGGTTCTTATACGTGGTATAAATAACTCATAATATTTTATTATTATATAAACACCTCACATAAACACACATACACAGACACATACACATACACACAAAACACACACACACACGCACACACATAAACGTGCTCTTATATATTAATTTATACCTACCTATACTCTTAGTCACATCACTACTTCACAAATATTTTGAAATCTGTTTTTTTTTCTTTGTCTTAACTATTTTATTTTATTGTAAGAATTTCCTACTTATTTATGGAAGAGCAGAGCCTCCCAACACAAGTATTTAACATTACTTAAAGGGAGTGCTCTTGTAACATAATATAATAATGTAATGCTAAGTTAAGGAAATAAATTATTATTATTATTATTATTATTATTATTATTTTTTATATTCAGGACATAAACTAGATAAGTAGTTTGCTGAAAACATGGTTCAGCGCTTTTGGTTCGATAGAAAAAGCTCACAAAGTCACCTCTAAATACCAATATTGTGTATCTTTTAAGCTGTAAAAACGATAGTAATATGCACACAGGAACTTGAATTTGCTATCAAAATGTTCGTGATTGAACACTCTCAATAAGTAGTTAACGCATTTTTAGATTTAAGCTGTTACCTTTCCATAAATTTATTTTTTTTCTAACTTTCGAACGTGTTTTTACGCACGCAAGCTTTCATAGTCCGTAAACTTCGTGTATCGACACTGTTCGCACTGCCGGCCCAGGCCTGTTGAGAGACGGAGATGGCACTATTCCTATGTGTGCTGCCTTTATTGGGTGCTGTAGTCGCCTTAAGTTATAAGCTAACCACTCCGCACGACATTCAACACAACACTTATTCACACAATCACGCGCACACACACAGCCACACATTTACTCGCCAGCACAACACAACAATACACCACTGGTGCGAAGACAATTGTTTAACTCTCATATTGTATACCTACTAGATTACTTCTGTTTTTGATTAGTTTGCTGTTTTCATTTAATTTCACAATGTTACATTAAAAATGTACCCACTAAAATTCATGTATGTAAAGGTAACAAATTATAAGTCTGTAATTGGCAAATGTTAGGATAAATTCATTAGTATTATAAGTTTTGTTAATGCTGTAGACTTAAGAATAAAAATAAAATAAAAAAACTGACTAACATATAATCTCATTATAAATTATTATAAGTGTTGAAGTATAGATTTATGTAGCAAAGTAATTAATTACTAATAAGTATTAACAAACAAAGCGGTCCCCCAAAGTTTCCAGACCGCCGAAATCCGTCCGTGGCTTTGAAATTCATAAAATTTGAATTGTAAATGGGAACAGGTGCTAACATTTTTTTTGTTAATTACTTTAAAATGATTGATCGTGGATTCGTGACATATGTGTCATAATAGACTGTAAACTAACTTTTGTTAATCATATGGATCATTTAATCTCAAAGTCTTCTCGTATGCTTGGTTTTGTTCTAAGAGAATCTAAAAGTTTTAAACAACCTCAAACTAAGAAAATTTTATACAATGCATTAGTAAGGAGCCATTTGGAATACTGTAGTATAGTTTGGAGGCTAACTTATAAGAAACACATAGATAGAATAGAAAGGTTGCAGAAGCGTTTCACTAAACACCTTGCGTATAATTATAACATGTGCAAAAGATTAAATTCGTATAAAAAAAGACTTGAATTTTTTAAAATTTCATCTCTCGAATCCCGCCGACAAATGCTTGACATGGTATTTCTGCATAAATTAATCACAGGAAAAATTGACTGTCCAGAGTTATTATCAAAAATTAGTTTCTACATTCCAAGCAAAATACCGCGACAAAGCACTAAGAAAAAACTATTTGCGTCTGGTCCCTGCCGCACTAACTTAAAATTGCATTACTCTGTTGTTAGAATGTTTAAATTACATGAGTTGTATTCAGATATTTTAGATTTAAATGTAGATTCAGAGGCTAAGATTAAAAAGAATGTATTAGATAAAAATGCTGCTTTATAAATTACTTTAACGAATTTGTACTTTCTACTGTCGCTATGTATAACTTTAGTAAAACTTAACTTCATTGTTTTTAGATCTTATGTATTCATGTTTGTTTAAGTCGCTTAATATAAACTGTGCATGTTGTGCTGTCCTGTAAGTGGTAAGGCACTTAGTTCTAAATTAAGTTAGCATAAGTAATACATGTACCAGTGTTCTTGCTGTTGGTCAGCCAAATAAATAAATTAAATAAATAAAAAAAAAAAAATTCACTTACAACTTTTTTTATTAAAATGCCAACGGTAAAAAAATTTAAAACGTGAAAAAATATGTAATTAATAAATCTAACAAATCATCTCAAATGCCAGAGTTACTCTCTCGTGTGAAAACTACTATTACATGGATTTTGATCAAAAATCACGGGATATACTTCAAGAATATAAAAAAAGGCTTTGTATTCCACTGAAACAAGGTCGCAGGCGACCTGAAACTTAAAGAAATATCACATTTTTAAGGTCAACTAAGTCAAAGGTCATTTGGTGATTTGAAACCGAAACCTCTTTACACCAGGGTCAGTCAAATTCTGCACACATTTTAT
Organism: Aproaerema taeniolella; assembly: GCA_949987775.1. NCBI lineage: Eukaryota > Metazoa > Arthropoda > Insecta > Lepidoptera > Gelechiidae > Aproaerema > Aproaerema taeniolella. The sequence continues at coordinate 4,363,442 of OX465246.1, read as the reverse complement.
GATATGTAGATATCATAAAATGTGTAGACAATAAAGGAGAAAATAAGGGAATTGAAAATGTACTCAAGTAGAATAGACTATACTTACTTATAACTTCTAACCTAACATCCTTGCTAATATTATAAATGCGAAAGTAACTCTGTCTGTCCGTCTTTCGCGCCTAAACTACTGTACCGATTTTGATGAAATTTAGTACAGAGGTTGATTAGAGCCTGGGAAAGGACGTAGGTAACATTTTTTTCCACAACCTGTAGTCCACGCGGGCGGAGCCGCGAGCGTAAAGCTAGTTACTTCATAAAGCTTCTTACTTCTAACCTGACATTCCCAAACCTAATTCTACCGTCGAACGTATCAAAACCGTTCACAGAATCTCAAACCAATCTAGCAGCTTATAAACTTTATAAATAGGAGTTTAGCTCAGATTTTAGGTCGTATACGAGTAGTAGGGTAAACAAACCAACGTGTGTGCGATTCCAGATGATTTACTAGTTCCACCAGTTTGTGTATGAACGTTTCATGAATAGACTCCCAAATTGTATTATAGAGGTGGACTGTCTCCGCTAGTATTAAAATTTCGGGACCTATTACTGAATTATTCGATAAAATTTGCGGTCGTGTATGTGATAATTTGAGATAAGTGTAAGCCCTTTTTTGGCGCAAGATTATACAATTTACATTAATGTTAAAACGCAGAATACCTTAATAGTTCGGGGTACGTTAGCTTTTAAAAGCTCCACTTTTTTTATTTGGTGACTTTACATTAACTAGCGAAATAGGAATTGAATTGGCAAACTAAACTTTTCCCACGGAACATGGGTCGAAATAAAAAAATAAATAAATCGCATCTCAAAAAACAACTTTATTTGAATGTTTACTGTATTAAATTATGTGTTCAAAGTGCGATAGTTTAAGCGTTAAACTTTATTAGAAGATTTCATTTTTGTGAAATCAACACCCACACTTTACAACTTGTTTATTAATAATTCATTAATTACAATCTAACAATGTCGCAGTCTTGTCCCTTTTTAAAATTAATTTCATTTGCAAAAATTTAATATGTTTTTTTAAAAACTACTAAGTCCCGTTAAATTATTCAAAAATCCCGGAATTAGTCACAACCCTACTGTTCAACATTCGCAATCCCAGTTTCGCATTTTATTGCTAGATTATGACTTATTGACTGTTCCGTTATAGTAGAAGATCCGAACCTAAATCGACCTTCACCGAGCTGATAATAGAACGAAATATATTTTATCATGAATTTAGTATATTAGAAAACATATTAAAAATGGGTTCGCTAAAAAAATCCTGGGCAGACTATTTTTAATTATTTTTCGAAAAATGATTTTTAATTAAATGTTGCAACATCAGGATAATAAAAAATTTTTGTCCTGACTAAAAGTATAAAACGTATAGAATGTGCAGCCGTTGGGTTGTCTACTATTTACCTGGGCGAACTACTGGGTTGTCAGGTAAACACAGGTATATCGATGCCAGTTACTTTCACTGGATTGGATAATTAAAAAAATTTTATATCATCATAAGCGCTGTTTAATTGCGAACACGTTGATATAGGGTTGTCTGCGAAAATTCCGGTCCTATTAGGGGTTTGCGAATTTTAAAGATTTTAATTTCAACGCGCGTGGAAGTGTGTGGCAGAGAGATCTGAGGTAAGTATACTGTGTAATAATAAAGGACCTAACATCGCAGTCGCTTGTGATGGGACCCTGAATAGTAGAAAGTGCGCATGCTCGGTGTGTAAACTATGGAGGGTAGAGGTACCTCTACTACCCTTCATATAGTAAACAGTGCGTGTTATTTTGGAGCAACTGATATTTCAGTAGCAAAAAAAAAAATAATTAATTAATTACATAATAATTAAATATATTTAATATAATACTAATATATAAAAACAATATAATATCAATATATTGCGTTATAACCATAATACTTACTTTGAAAAAAAAAAAACAATTACTTACTTTGAAATTTTTTTGCTCTTTCTGGAAATAGAAACAAAGTGAACCGCCAAAAATTTAAATTAAGAAATAACAATAAAGATAGACTAGACATCTTGTATTACGATTTAAAATTTTATTAAAAACCAGTATAAATACAAAAATAATATTAATGAAAAATAAATTCTAATAAATATTTTCTATTCAATATCTGATTCATCAGAAGTATCATTTTGACTCTCGAATTCGTCTGATTCATTAGATTCTTCCTCATTTGCTTCCATTTCGACAATGTCCTGGATTTTCAAAGGAGTTTGATCTCCGATAAAACCTGTTAGTTTTAAGAAATCATCAAAATGCCAACCATAGTTTTCAGGATTTGACTTCGCACATGTAGAATCAGTTGCATTAAGCCACATAGAATTTACATATATTGTTCTTAAAATTTTTTGTAGTAGGGAAATCCAACATGGCGGTATAAAGTTGGAGTCAAAACTTTTAATCTTCTTTAAAAATTGTTCGCTGTCTTCTTTTGCGCCGTACTTCTTCATAAAAATACGAATTCTCGCATCATTAACTGACTGGCAGTGATTCATGCCATACATTTTTGCTGTAAACTCTTGAACAGCATTTATTTTTTAATTGATGAAAATATTAGGTACTTTGTGATAATGATGAGAAGAAGCGAAATCTCTTATTAAATAAAACTAAGTCTGGTTTGTTCAAACACTCGATTCGACTCGAATTTTTCTTTTTTTGGATCTATGTTCCTTGGGGACTTTTTCAGTTTAGTGTCCTTAATTTTCACTTTATAAATTTAATGATACCTAATAGTTTTAGTTATTTACTGTAATGTAAATACTTTTTACTTTGTCTTATTTTACAGTCATCATAATTATGCAATACAGAACGTAAAAGATATGGCAACATAGAAAATAAACATAAAACGTAATGTACCAATTTTAAATACAGAATGTTTAGGAGAGTTGGTGATATTTTTCAACTAGGGACTCTTAGAGTTGGTATTTAAAGTTGTCAGAGAACAGAATCATTGTAAGAATATTGATATTCCAACAATATACTCTCTGTCACACACTTCCACGCGCGTTGAAATTAAAATCTTTAAAATTCGCAAACCCCTAATAGGACCGGAATTTTCGCAGACAACCCTATATCAACGTGTTCGCAATTAAACAGCGCTTATGATGATATAATTTTTTTTTAATTATCCAATCCAGTGAAAGTAACTGGCATCGATATACCTGTGTTTACCTGACAACCCAGTAGTTCGCCCAGGTAAATAGTAGACAACCCAACGGCTGCACATTCTATACGTTTTATACTTTCAGTCAGGACAAAATTTTTTTATTATCCTGATGTTGCAACATTTATTTAAAAATCATTTTTCGAAAAATAATTAAAAATAGTCTGCCCAGGATTTTTTTAGCGAACCCATTTTTAATATGTTTTCTAATATACTAAATTCATGATAAAATATATTTCGTTCTATTATCAGCTCGGTGAAGGTCGATTTAGGTTCGGATCTTAGACTATTATTTAAGTCACAAATCCCGGAATTAGATGACAACTCTACCGTTGTTGTGTTACCCTGGTAGTGGTGCCAGCTTCACGTTTTATAGCTGAGTTATGACTGCTAGGCGAGTCTGTTCGTTTATATTTACCGAATAATTTAACTGCGAGTCAATGGCTTAAATATGCAACCAGATACTGCAGTTTATAGCTTTTTTTTTGATCTGACAGCTTATTATGAGCATTAGTTTTTGTCACAAAAATATAGTTATATCGTTGTTTTAAATAATTACACTATTGGAATAACATGCAGACGTTTATCTAATTCCTTATTTAAGTATCTACCCAAGTCTATTAGACGATGTTTTAAATTGAAACGACTTTACCAATAAATAAGGACTTTACCAATAAATAAGGGTGGAGTATATTTGCCGTTTTTTTATAAATAAAATATACAAATAAATCCCTCATCTTCGTAAAACCTATTTTGCTCAGAAGTGGAACAGGAAATACAAGTTTGAAATAAGTTTGTATTTTTTTAACAAGTAATTAAATTAAATGATGATACAGGTACTAGTCCTATTTTCTTATCGTGTCTTGGAAAACTTTCCGAAATTATAACAAAACAGCATGTTGTTAGAAATTTATGAAAATCGACATGAAAGACATGAACATTTTAGTGAAAAACAATAAAGTGCGTAGTTTTGAATTTAAGTTATTGTAGGCGTTAAACCCAATAATTTATAGATGATTCGTGTGCATTTGTAAAATCGATGATTGTTCAAACACACAAGAAGTTAGAAGCCCGCACTGTCAACTATTTTATTTCCAATGTCTCGACCTCGACCTGGAGCTCTCTCTTGGCGGGCAAGAAGTCAGGACCGAAATTCGCCGATTTCTGCGTCAGCGTAATGCAGTGGCGCACACAAATAAGGCAAACGCTCGGCCGCCCTAGCAGGGTGGGGAATTGAATAAATAAAGGTGCCATAAATCTGTTTATGTTAATAAATATGACAGTTGAATTAGTTTTAATATTGACTATAATTATAAGTATTTAATAATGTTTTAAAAAAAATTCTAATTTTAAATTGACTGATAATTTACTTGAAATTTATTTAATTTTAATTTATTTTTATTAATTGTATGTTTTATTTATTTAATTGACATGGAAATTATTAAATGATTTGACTTACATAAATAAAATAAAAAAAAATTAAAAAAAGAATTATATAAAATAATGAAGATAAAAAAAAAATGAGAATAATTTGAATTTAAAATGTATAGTGATTCAAAAACAAAAGATCTGACAAGGACCCCGAAAAATCACATCGGGGGGCTTCAAGAGCCAGAATTAATAAAATAAAAAAAACTATTTTATTTCTTCATACAAAGTTTAAGTGATATAATTTTTAATAGTTCCATGTAGAGAGAGTCACAGGCCAACAGTAATTACCTTTATTCTGCGAAAACTATAAAGAAATGAATGAATTCGAAGAACAAATAAACAAACATAAAAAATGATGGTGACCTTTACTTTAGAAACAAGTTTTATATTAAGGCGACTCCAGTACCCGATAAAGGCAGCAAACAAAGGAATAGTGCCATCTCCGTTTCTCAACAGGCCTGGGCCGGCAGTGCGAACAGTGTCGATAAACGAAGTTTACGGACTATGAAAGCGTGCGTGCGTAAAAACATGTTCGAAAGTTAGAAAAATGAGATTTATGGAAAGGTAACAGCTTAAATCGAAAAATGCGTTAACTACTTATCGAGAGTGTTCAATCACGAACATTTTGATAGCAAATTCAAGTTCCTGTGTGCATTTTACTATCGTTTTTACAGCTTAAAAGATACACAATATTGGTATTTAGAGGTGACTTTGTGAGCTTTTTCTATCGAACCAAAAGTGCTGAATCATGTTTTCAGGAAACTACTTATCTAGTTTATGTCCTGAATATTACCGTAGTATTTTGTTCTTCGATTTAATGAAGTGCGTCATGCTTATCTACGCATCATAAAATCGTAATTTAGGTGCTGTAGTCGCCTTAAAGCTTGCTTCCCCAAACAATACAGCATCAAGATAAGTTAGATGTACGTTTACAATAGCCAAAGCTTACTTTATACGTTGGCAACACTAAATATTTCAAAGCTTATTTACGTTTCGTTTTGTTTGCTTGATTTATGGCATGAATTTATAGCTGACTTCGCGATGTGCTACCATGGTGAAATACGCTTACTTGGAACACAGTATAGTACCAATGGGACTCACTAAAAACCAGCGTTGTGGCTCGCGGTCTCCTCTTCGGCCGCGCACGAAACCTTTAGTTCGTAACAGCAGGCCGAGTACGATAGTGACAGCGCCGCGACAACACCGCAGTCCTATGTCAAAATGTCAACATTGACAACGCCATAGGGCGAGCAAGCCTTTGCGCGGGATCCTCGCGCAATCAAAGTAAAGTTTCAGCATGAGCCGAGCGCGAGTTTGTCGTTATCGTGCTAGAGCTGCTGGTTACTATAGAGTAAAAATTCGACTTCGTACGATACTGGTTATTAAAGAATACTTTTTTCCCTTACACGAAACCTAGTTTCTAAAACGGAGTTTATAATGAATTACGAAACGGTACTTTCTTTTCTTCATTAGAAACTATTAAATAGAAGCGAAGTTTTCAGTACTATGATATCAAAACACTTTTGAAATACACTGGGCGTCAAAAATAAGTAGTACACTTTTCAAATTGCAATTACTCCTAAACTATAGTAGTTACACTTATGAAATAAAAAGCAGTTTATAGTAAACTTAACGAAGTTTATTAAAGTTATATTTTATTTGGCATGAATAAAGTTTCAAACTTAAAATTAAGATAAATACTAAAAAGTATCAATTTTTAACGATATGTCAACCACTTAATTTTCACGTTTTGGAACTTTTTCACAATTTAATAACTTGTGTTGCCGCCTCGGGCTCTAATTACAGCTTGGATCCGGTTTGGCATGCTGAACACTAAGTTTCGGAGGCGGTGTTGGGGAATATTTTCCCATTCTTCTATCAGCGCATGTTTTAGAGCCCTGAGTGTGGCAGGAGGTGGACTGCGCCTTCTGACTAGCCTCCCAAGCTCATCCCAGGCGTGTTCAATCGGGTTGAGATCTGGGCTTCTCGATGGCCAAGCCATCAAGTTGATGCCAACCTCCTGAATGTACTCTTGTACGTGGTGAGCAGTGTGTGGCCGGGCGTTATCATGCATTAGGATGGCTCCATCACCCATATTTATTAAATATGGCCCTGCATACTCGATGAGGATCTCCGAGGCATATCTTTCACCAGTCAAAGTCCCATTTTCTATTACCACAAGCTCTGTGCGACTCTCTGAAGAGATACCAGCCCATACGTGTACAGAGCCCCCGCCATATTGGACTCTTTCCGAGATACAAGCTTGAATGTATCGCTCACCGGGTCGTCTGTAGACTCTCCGCCGTCCATCTGAAGTGTATAAAGAGAATCGAGACTCATCTGTGAATAAAACTCTAGCCCATTCTTCTTCGCCCCATTGTACGTGTTGACGGGCGTAGCGTAGTCTTGCTACGCGATGCTCTGTCTCAAGTTTGGGGCCATTTGCTGGTCTTAGAGGCTTCAGGTTAGCTTCAGCAAGTCTTCTTCTCACTGTACTCTCACTGATGTAGTCTGTTCGGGTCCGAAGAAGCTGTTGCTGAACCTCAACTGCATTAAGGTGTCGATTTCTTAACACAGTGGAAACAATAAAGCGATCTTCTCGGGTACTTGTGCACCTGGGTCTGCCATTACCTCGTCTCCTTAGATGGTTTCCAGTCTCTTCGTACCTTTGCTTTACTCGCTGAACCGTTCTTAAAGTTACACCCACCCTCCTTGCAGTACGACGCATACTGATGCCCACTTCGAGAAAAGCTAAGATTCTTGCACATTCTTCTGGTGAAAGAGGCATGATTAGTCAAATTTACTCTCTGAAGATACCTATGCTTTTCAATTACAATTGCTTTATCAGCAGCGAATGTGTCAAACACAAAAATCCTAAGTAAGACAACACCTTTCAACAGTTTAAAAAAAGTGTTTTTATTTATTCGTTTTTTTTAAAGTCAAGCATTATAAGTTCTTATAATGCATGAAGTTTTTATTGAATAAGATTAAATTTTCTTTTTAACCTTTTTTGTTTCAAAGGTCTAAGTTTTATAGTTTGGGAGAAATCGCAATTTTAAAACTGTACTACTTATTTTTGACGCCCAGTGTAGATATCATATCCTGATTCCCGAGTCTGTCTTTTCTGTCTTTTCTAATCCTCATTGTAAATAACCAAGAAAAACAGAAACCTGCGGTATTTGACATACTGAAAATTCATTTTACCCCAAATTGAGGCATGAATTAAGAATCCTTGTTGTAGAGACCTTCAACGAATAGGTCCTTAAAACACTCACTAATTAGATTCAACACAACACAATGGGTACCATCGTTGTTCCAACATTTACATAATAGAACCCAGATAAAAGGCACCGCCGTGAGATTTTCACGAATATTCAAATACATCACTGCTTAAGTGTTGTTCAGTTCACGCTGTCGTCTTTCAAGACAAGTAATGTATTTAAATTACGGCAGAGTAGTCTGTTGTTGTCATTCAGCGCCCTCTAGAGCCGTTTTGCGGGATAATGAAAACGAAATGACCTACAGTGAGGGAATAGGTAGGGGCCATTGAAAGGGCCACCCTTAGAATTGAGGACACAATTTTTGGGAAGATATTTTCATGTCATTAGCATTCTTTATTTGAATGAAGTTTATTATCCTATGTAAATATTTTTTCCTAAGATAACAAGTTCTTACGCAGTCACGTTTTTCAAATAGGGCTCATAAACAGAGGGTTTTTTTTAAATAAAGGACGTTTTTAGCGAGCGGTGCGAGAGCCTCCGATGCCTGTGCTAGAGAAAGGTGCTAAGTATTTTATACTTATTTTTTCCGTGTGGTGATCGGTTGAGAATAACACCACCCCATCTCTTTCCGTGGGTGTCGTAAGAGGCGACTAAGGAAACACAAATGAGACCTGCCTCCTAGTAATCCATCCCAGGCAACGACACCTCATTTTTTTCTGAATCTGAGGTGTCGTCTTATGGTCTCATGCGGTGTGGTAGGCTCTGTAAAGGGCCGTCTGGTTCGTGACCACCCTCCTACCGAAGTCCGACGCCAAACAGCTTGCTGTGTTCCGTCGGTGCCTCTATAGGCATTTTCTGGGCTAACTTGCTTCATCGTCGACCTCATCTTAGACCTTATGGTCAAGATTGAGGTCAAGAGTTAACCCATATTATGATTTAAAAAAAGATTTCCCATACAGTATCTTAAAATACTTTTCGAAAACATACTTTGATGCATATTTTGTATCACAACAAAGGCAATTTTTCCATGCAATTAAACGCATTATTGAATCAATATAGGTAGCAAACCTAGAGCGGCCTTCTCTTCCTCCCGCCTCGCCCCGCATACCCAAGGCGTAGTACAGCGGTAATAGTCAAACCATTATCCAGTTTGCTGCTAACTATAGAAACCTGTAGTTGGCATCTTTAATTCTCTCAATCATATTTAAGTCCAGCCAAAATGAATAAATGAAAGATAATAATCTGTAATTTAATCAATAAATAGAGCCCATAAACTCAAGTACATCCCTGGTAAGGACCCGGAAGCTCCTAAAATTATGTACTTAAGGGTCGCAGAGAGTAACCTAAATAAGTCGCTGCAACATCGTTAAGGCGACTTTTGCGAGGATAAAATAATATAAAAAACGGTTTTTAAAAGGTATGAGCGAAATTATCCGAAGAGCTATTTTGTCATGTTGCTAATTTGATTCGAAATATTTTGCTTGGAAAGGATCTTGAGAATTTTAGGTAAGAATTGTTTCTCTGATCCCTAATTTTCTGATAAGTTATCGCATAGTAGGGTTAAGAACACTTTGAACTTATGCCGTGAATTATAAACAAAATACACGAAAGAGTAACACGACTTAGGGCCACTTTCACCAAAAGTGCTAAACGTATAAGGTAAAACAGAAAAGAGCAATCATTTTGTAATTTTAAATGTTGACTTTTTGAAAGCACACTTTAAGCTTACACTATCCAGTTTTTCAGAATGCTAGGTTTTTAATTTGCACACATAAAAAACACCACTACCGAAGGTGAATAACTCTAAAATTTAAAAAATTGTGTCACCCACGATATTCGATTGCTTATAACTTTTAAAAAACTGAACCAATTTTGATCAAAAATAGCTGAGAACCATCTCAATTATGTCAGCTTTTAAACGAAAACACCGGATTAAAATCGTCCATTCGTTTAGAAGTTACGATGCCACAGACAGACACACATATACACAGACATACAGATACACCTCTTTTTTAAGGGGGTTAAAAAATCATAAATCTCTGAATCCGAGCAAATAAAGACACGAGCTTGAAACGAAAATATATATAAATATATATATATATATATACATATATATATACATATATATATATATATTTATATATAAACAAGAGACGGATCCAAGTCCTGCCTTGAGTTATACAAAGCAATCGCATTTCCTAACTATATAATTCCACCCGACTTCGCTCGGAGCTTGAGATAGAACTTCGTAACCGAGTTTGAAGTTCCACTCAAAGCTAATATTGAATCTCCAGGTAAAATGAAAAGGGACGGACAAACTTCAGTTTGAAGTACAGATTGAAGTATGAAGATTGCTAGGTAGTTACACAAATATACTAGACTAGCTTTCCGACCGGGACTTCGTTCCCGAGGGAATTTGAGAAAATTATGTAGCCTATGTGCTGTTCATCCAGAGTGTCAGCTACCTCCATACCAAATTTTGCCAGCCATTTGAGCGTGAAAGAGTAAACTTACGCGTTTATAATATTGGTAAGGAGCTTTTTTCCGCGATAGTTTGCAATGAACAAAAATCATTCCAAAAGTCCACCAACCCGCATTGGGCCAGCGTGGAAGACTATGGCCTAAATCCCCTTTGTGTTTCGAATGTGGGCTGGGGCCGTATATGGGCTGGTAAAAAAAGTATACTTTTTAGGTAAAACACGAAAATGTAATCATTTGAAATGTAGATTTTGAAAGCATAATGTACATATATACAAAATCTCACGCCTTTCTCTCATTGGGGTAGTCGAAGACCACAGATTGCAACCAGCTACGATCCAAATACAACTTTTTCGCTTCCTCTACATTCATAATTCGTTTTATACACGCGCGTCGGATTCAGGAACTCTTAACACTTCTATCCCCTATATATTTCCTTCCACACTGATTCAAACCTGATCCTTTCCTTTTTCCGTTTTCCAAATTCCTTTTTTCATTTCATTACGTTTCCTCATTTTTGTACTGTCAGTGGCAAATAGACAAACCGTGTCACACCAATAAATAAAAAATCCGTAATCCTAAGCGAAGGGATTAAGGCTTTGCCTTTTCTAAGCACGTCACCAGTCTGGTCTAAGAACGTTCGCCTAGCGCGTCTTTTTCCGACTCTTCCAAATACAAAAAAGTGGTCTTTTTGAAAGCAAACATTTAAACAACAACTCAAAAACTTTCGCTATCTAGTATTTCAAAGACATTTCACCGAAAAGTGGGTTTCATTTGGTTTACATGGAATTCCGGAATCACAAGTTTGAACCTTGGAATTTTGCAGAAAGGTATAGCACCATATTACACAAGCTACTCTTATAACGAGTGCAAAAGAGATAGAAATACGAGTTTGTAGTTAGAAAACAAGTTAAGCTTCGAACTTTGGAAGTCACTTATCAGGAAATTGGGGATCAGAGAAACGTCAAAATATTTGGAGCAAACTGTATAGGTTAGAGGTCAGTTTAATCCGAACTACATGAAGTTTGTATTTACCAAGAAGCAGTTGAATTTACATACTAGCGGGGCAGACAAAACAAGACTTAGTTCAATCTCCAGTGCCGCCATGTATTAAATGACTCTTTTTCAGAGATAAGTACATTAGTTGCATGCTAACCGAAGCTCTTACAATGAGAGAAAACATCGAGACTTACACTAAGATGCAGAAACGTGCTAGTAAACAAGGACGGCATTACATTTAAAGGAGCTGTAATCTTAATGAACGGTTGTTCCTCTGTTAACACGGAACCTGACTTGACCTTTTTCAAAAAAAAAATTAAATACGAGTATGTATTTATCATCTTTTGTAACCAGCGGTATTGGATTTCACAAAACTGAAATCGCTCATTCACTTTTCCAATTACTTTATGAATACTCGTAATGATCAATTTCACATTTAATTTTACATAGAAAATGGCATACATGTCAATCCGAACGTAACCACAACCAAAATCGTTAAAATTGCATCGCTAACGATAAATAAGTTAATCTGCCAAAAATGGTTCGGTGAACATTAAGCTGCCCGGTAAAAGGCACTGCTGATTGAGTTGAGTTGCCATATTTTATTATTAAAAGCTGGGATATTTCGAGCAATCCCGATATATTGTGTGTTGTGTAATTGATAGTTTATTTAAACTTAGTAATTCGTTGTTATCATGCTTCTAGTGCAAAAAAATTAGTGATAGCAAAGTTGGTAAATGAGTCAGACATGTAAATTAGTTTTTTCCGATTTAAATATCGGGTTTTTAATTATAATAATTATTTTTTGCTCAACGAAAGGAAAACATTATAAAACCCGCTCACAAAATTTTACTAGACTCGGTAGAGAAATGCGACCTGTAGAGGAGAAAATCTGGACTGTCTTGCCCAAGTTGAAATAGAAACGCTTCGTTGAATGGTCAATTGTATCAAAGCTTTCCCTTTGTAATCCCCGACCATCCCCCAACAAAAAAACGGGGTGTTATAAGTGTATATGTATATCTGTGTGTCTGTCAATTGCATCGTAGCTCTTAAACGTCTGTTGCATCTGTGAATATGTGTGTCTGTCTGTGCCATCGTAACGAAGGAACCGATTTCGTTGCGGTATTTTTGTGTGAAAGCTGACCTAATCGAGATGGTTCTTAGCAATATTTGATAAAAATTGTTCAGCCGTTTAAAAGTTACAATCAATCAAATGTCGGGGGTGATAGGGGTGTCGGGTGCACCTTTGCCAATTGGCGTAGAGTCAGTAGAGTCAAAAGAACGAATATGTACGTTTGTATTTAAATCCTGTAATGTAACACCCTGAATGAACGAATATCTTTGTATGTATTTAATGTAACTTTTTACCGACTTCAAAAAAGGAGGAGGTTCTATGTTCGACTGTATGTATTTTTTTATGTATGTTCACTTATTTGTCTGCCACTTATGGACCGTTTTTTAGAATTATTTTTTTGTTCGAAAGAGTATACTCCAGAAATGGTCCCATATAAATTTTATCGAAAATGATTCAGCGTTTTTAAAAAAATCAACAAAAAAAAACACTACAGTGACATTTTCGTTTGTGGTTATCTGCTAATAGGCAATGTAGTCTCCAAAAAATACTACCTAGTTATCTACTTTTTGTGAACTGTTGTTGGGATTGAAATCGGTGACTCATACGTTTTTAACGTGGAAAATTGTTTATGTAACATTCTGAATGAAACAAACCAATTTTGAATTTGATAAAAAAAATGTGCTTTTTAATATTTAGACAGCCTGTGATAAAAATCAAAATGAAATGTATTTAAGTTCCAACATTCCCGACTCTGTAGAAAGTTATACTTATCAATAGGGATGGCATGATGCAAGAATAAACAAAAAGCTGTTGTAGATTGTTTCGCTTTTAAAAAACTTTTCTCATTTCGCAGCACGCCGTCCCCACAGATAAAACTTTTTGTGTTGCGTTCATATTGTAGACGAGAACGCTTCGATTTTTTGTTGGTTAATGAAAAAGACGAATTTAATAATGATAAGTGTATTTTTTTCCCTTCGAAAGAAGGGGCACGCCCTCGGTGGGGACGTATATGGGCTGGTAAAAAAAAGTGTATTTTTAACCCCCGATAAAAGCGTGACCTGTGTAATGTGTATCCGTATGTCGGTGTGTATGTGTGTCTATCTGTGTCATTGTAGCTCCTAAACGAATGGACTGACTTGGACACGTTTGTTTTGTTTGAAAACTGATGTAATCGTTTAAAAGTTAGTAAGCGATGAAAATCCGGGGTTATTTTGGTTATACAGCACAATGCCTTCAAATTTGATAGGATTAAACCGTTCGTATTACCTTGCTAAATGAAATGAAACCTAAGCAATAGTGAAATACTATACACGCGTAGTATACACTTATTTTGAAGCGTAATAACAACTTTCTAACTTGATAAAAATACAAAACGAATTGGTTACAATTAAGTCCACTTAACTGAAAAACTGGAAAAAAGCACTCCCGACCCGTGGTCCCACTGGAGACACCCACTAGTGGATCCACGGGGATTTTTTTTAGTAGAATTATGAAAAAATTATTAACCTCACCATACTACCTACTTGAGCGATCAGCTGATTACTTTAGTATGAGAAGTCGACGTTTTTTTGTTTATTTCGTATTGGTTTCTTTGGAAAACTTTTTCAGTTCCATGGGTAGAATCACTCACCAATTTAAAGTTACCACACTTTCGTAAAAAAAATCACACAACAAAGATAAAAAATAAATCGAAAATGTAAACACAGCACGAACTTCTCATGAATTTTCTATCAATTCAACCATTCTCTGCAATATTTCGAGAATTTCTTTCAACTTTTCACGAACAAGTTTCCACGAATTTTGTTGACAGTAACTTGATTTACAGTTTACAGCTGACTTTTGCTCTTTACAACCTTTGCTCAAGCGTAGGTCTATCTTAAAGTCTATAACTTAGTTTAAGTTTCTTTTCGGGCGTTGGCTTGTTTTTCGAAGAATTTTCTTTTAAAGGGTCTAAAAGTTAGCTGAGTCTGTGAAATCATCAATAAAGATAAATCAAATTACTATTGTTTTTTTTCTTCTTTCTTTTTTTTATTAATAAAATTGCATGTACTGACTCATCAACGCCCAGCCAAAACCCTTAGTCCTAAAAGGCTTTGACCTAAATATTTCTTTTAAAATATAGGCAAGGAATAGGAAAGTATTTTACGTAATTCCCCTATGGGAACGAAATCCCTGTCGTTCCCGTGGGAATCCCTGAAAGGCACATTAAAAATTCTTCGATCGAATCGATGAATGGTAATCTATACTTCTATACTAATATTATAAAGAGAAAAGATTTGTATTTTGGTATGTAACGATAAACTTAAAAACTACTGGATCGATTTCAAAAATTCTTTCACTATTAGAATGCTACATTATCTATGAGTAACATAGGTTACATAATTTTCCCGAATACCCACGGGAACGAAGTCCCGAGCGGCATGCTAATACAGAAATTTTATTTTGTTATCAGTATAACGCCGAAGTTCAAATAGTTTTGGGTACGCTCTAGAACAAAGTCTAGCTTGTTCGATTTGAACTTTGCAGAAGACACAGTCGAGGATGTGTCAAACCCTTTGGACCCGAAAAACTGAAATTTTGCGTAAATGTGCCATTTACTGATATCGTCATCAGCCCATAATGTCCCACTGAAGGGCAAGGGCCTCCATTCGAAATAATGAAAACCCCCTGGTTTAGGCCATAGTCCACCACTAGCCCAATGCGCCCTTAAAAAAATTAATTTTTTCAGACGTGTTGGTTTCATCCCGATGTAGATTTCTTCACCGCTAGTGATAATTAATGAAAAATCCGTTTATAAATCCGAAAAGATTAATTTAGTGGTAAAAGCCCGAACCAGGATTTGAATCCACAACCTTCCGGTTACAAGACTGGCTCTTTAACCAACTGGGCTAGCGCAGCCATGATGCAGACAAGGAATAAGAGAGAACGTTAAAACAATACATAATGTTACTGTTTACGGCCGGTTTGGTCGACTGGTAGTGACGCTGCCTCTGGATCGACGGGTCTTGGGTTCGATTCTCGGTCAGGGCAAATATTTGTGTAAAAAGCAAATGTTTGTTCTCGGGTCACAGGTGTTCGTGTCTGTCTTGGGGTACGTTCCGGGTCTCGTGGACGCCACACGGGAAAACCTTAGTGTGGGCCTTTGAGTGTAAAAAAAACAACGGGTTGCACTCCGGGAGTGCCGGCAGAAGTGAAAACTTGAACATTAACGTTGTGCATTAATATGTAAATAAAACAAAATACACAAAAAGAGTCTGTTATTCTCTCAGGATTCGAACCCTCGACCTATTACAATCTGGCAACTTTTCCACTCAACCAAACTGTCTACTTTCAATTCAGTAAAATAGTCTATCGGCATTTGCGCACTATGTGCGAATAATCGTTGGTCACAGAGATAATTTTACCATAGGGCTGCCATCCGTCCGGGTTTCCACCCATACTTCAAAGTACACAACGCTGCTAAAGAAGTTTTCACTTCAAAAAAGGTGGCAATCCTATTTTACGCATTTTCGATAAGGGTCACGTGACATCTGACGATCTGACGCGAGTTCATCTTCAACATTTTTTCCCCATAAAAGTGCTTAACGCCGCTAAAGAAGTTTTTACTTCAAAAACCTGTTAAAATTGTTTAAAAGACAAGAGCTTACTATTGTAGCTATTATTTGTCACCAAATAGAAGTTTATCGACGCTGACAATTCCAACCTCAATATTGATGTTATTACAAATTTTACTACCAAAGGGAACTCATTGAAAACAATACGTTTGATTGTTTAGTCCCCGAATTTTACGAAGCCCAGAAACTGTCCCAAACATTTTGTTGATTGCTCTGTAAAATAAAATGAAGGTGAAACCACTGACAAACAAATCGTACAGTAAGAAAATAAACACAATTTATGTTAAACGTGGCATCTAGAACCTGATGCTCTGCCTAAGCGTAAGCGTAGTAATGTAAGCAAATAAATTAAGAAAGTGGTATATAGAAGATAGCTCTAAAATTTTGTAATACACCCCCCCCCACCACTTTCATCGCTTATAACCCGATTTTGATCAAATGTAGCTTAGAAACATCTCGATCATGTCAGCTTTCAAATAAAAAAAACGCATCAAAGTCAGTCTATTCGTTACGGACCGTGCGGTGATCGGTTGAGAATAATACCACCCCATCTCTTTCCGTGGGTGTCGTAAGAGGCGACTAAGGAAACACAAATGAGACCTGCCTCCTAGTAATCCATCCCAGGCAATGACACTTCATTTTTTTCTGAATCTGAGGTGTCGTCCTATGGTCTCATGCGGTGTGGTAGGCTCTGTAAAGGGCCGTCTGGTTCGCGACCACCCTCCTACCGAAGTCCGACGCCAAACAGCTTGCTGTGTTCCGTCGGTGCGTGGGAGTACCAGTGCCTTTATAGGCATTTTCTGGGTGAACTCGCTCCATCGTCGACCTCATCTTTGACCTTATGGTCAAGATTGAGGTCAAGAGTTAACTCATCTTATAATGATAAAAAAAAAACGGAGCCACATACAGACACATAGACACATCGCTACTCACGTCAAACTTATGTTCAGCCGTTTTAGGCCCGATTACAAAAGGAGACTCAAGTCTTGATTGTCTCTTTCTCTCGTTATCAAAATGACAAAGACGACTGCTAGGTCAGAGTCTGAGTCGCGTTCTGTAATACTAGAAACAATGTACCACCTACTATCGTGCGCCCTATGCCCCGTCTCCTGCGCAATAGACGACCTAATTGAGACCAATCAAAGGGTCGTGGAACTGGCCAATTTCTGACACGAAAAGAAGAAGTTAGATAGAAGCGATGGACAAAACACAACAAAATTGCAACAAAACACAACAAAATTGCAACAAAATTTGTAATTTTAGAGCTATGACTGTGTTTTGAGATAATTTTTCACGTTAAAAACGTATGAGTCACCGACTTCAATCCCAACAACAGTTCGCACAAAGTAGATATCTAGTTTTTTGCGGACTACAATGCCTATTAGCAAATAACTACAAACAGAAATGTCATTCATTTATTTAGATGATGTTCTAGTTTGTAGTATATTTTGTTTTTGTTGATTTTTTTTAAAAGCGCTGAATCATTTTCGATAAAATTTATATGGGACCTCTTCAGGAGTATACTCTTTCGAACAAATAAAGAATTTTGAAAATCGGACAACAGTTGCCGGAGTAATCGCGTAACAAATATACAAAAAAAAAAAAAAAAAAATACCGTCGAATTGAGAACCTCCTCCTTTTTTGAAGTCTGTTGAAAATAGTCAATCAGTAATTAACTTATTTTTTAATGTAATGTAAGGAATACAGGTTAACCTACTGTATTTTCCTCGCTGAGTTATCGGTAATGGGAGACCTTTTGTCTGACGCGTTTGTTTAACTAACAACAATAAACTTTACCTTGGAACTCTACAGTCAATTGCCGATCGAACTTTACGCTCTTGAATTTGTACAACTGTTATTTTCACACATAGAAGGTTGAAAATTGAACTTCATCTGTCTTGTGTGGCAAGCTTTTGATTGTACGGAGAGCCGCAACTCAGGTTACAACACGCATGCCCCTGTGCTATTGTGATAAGAGCGGTTTTGCAATGAAAATGGAGTAACCTAATGCGCTGGGTGCCTACTCTAAAAGTGCGGAATTAAATTTAACTTTCTTTTGTTTGCCGAGTTTATGTTTACCTTGCGGTATAAAAAATCTGACGCACAAATCCTTTGAGAATTGATTTCGCACGCTATAATTTGACCTCTGTGACCCCACATACAGGGGAACCAGACGCTTGTATCACGTAATAAATGTTTATTTTCTTTTTTGCAGGCAAAATTAGAAACAAAGGCGCTAAAAGCGAAAAGGCCCGGATTCACAGACGACAGATACAACGAGACTTCTTATTATATTGAAAATGGTAAGTTTTACTTTTTTTTTTAAAGCTAAGAGCAAAAAAATAATGCCACTCACTCAGAGGACCACATTAAGGTGTTCCTTGTATTATGAGTATTCAGGAGTATCCTGGGAGAACACTCTAATAAACACAGACACAGTAATATACACACAAATACACAAAAATGTAAAAATAAAATAAATGTAAAATGTAAAAATTTGTATAATCCCCGACATTCGATTGCTTCAAACTTTTAAACGACTGAACTGATTTTGATCAAATTCAGCTAAAAACCATCTCGATAACGTCAGCTTTCAAAAGAAAAACCGCATCGAAATCGGTCTATTCGTTTAGGAGCCACGATGCCACAGACAGATACACGGTCACACAAATACACACGTCAAGCTTATAACACCCCTCTTTTCTTGTCGGGGGTTAAAAAACAAATAAATAAAGAAATAATCATAAAAGTATTTTTTCGATCAGAACTAGACAGACAGAAAATGAACGTATAATTGGCTCCGCAAATCATATTTATCGAAACTTCGAACACAAAAACGCGGGAATCTAATCGAATTTCCCGGCAAATTTGATTTCGAAGTTTCTTTAAGAAAAATAATGAATTCCATCAGGATTAAAGTCTTCGGTGGAATTTTCTTTTTCAATCACATTGGCTCCATAAATAATCCTTTTGATTTCCTTCTCGAGAACATTCCATGGTCGAACGAGCTTATTGGATTATACCAACTCCCATAACTTTGTATTGAATCAATTTCCTGAAAAATTTTTTTTTAATGTAATACATCGATCGTTTTTTGAAAGAACTTCTGTAGTTACCGAGTTTCGTGAGTGAAATGTATGAAGTTTGATAACTAGAACCGCCGTTATGAACTGAGCTTTTTTCTGAATTACCTTAACTCAGAAAATGCTCTGAAAACCTTTTTTAAAGGCACTGACAGAATATCAGCGTTGTGGCCCCAACCACAACACTATGCTGAGTCAGGACCTCTTCCTTGACCAGCGTTTCACATCACAATTCCCCTTGATGTTTTATGTTTTGTATTTGCGTATTGTGTGAAGTTGTTTGTCATTGAATGAACGTTTTATTTATCTATCTATCAACCCTTTCGCGCAAATACAAGTGAGACTACATAATTATGTGAAATTTATCACTAGTGTTAGGGGGCTAATAATTTTGTTCCACAAAGAATCTTAGTTTAGTATATTTTGTGACTTTAATTTAGTAAGTAAAAAGGATATGTATGAACAATGTAAGCAAAACATGAATAAATAGTGTTAGAATGTATATACAACTTGAGCGACCAGCTGATTTTAAATTTAATTTCACGTTTTTTTCCAGAAAGTTGTTCAGATTTATGAGTACACACACACGCTCACGTCTATAATCCCTAACAGGATAGGCAGAGCATCAGTGGTTCTAGAACCACTAGATGCCGTTATATGAGTAGAACTAGCTTTCCGCCCGCGGCTTCGCCCGCGTGAACTTCGGGAACCGCGTGAAGTTTTTTACCGCTAACTCCCGTTCCCGTGGGAATTTTGCAATATTCTGTTGCAACTAAGCTTTAAGTTTACTAAGGTACCTGCATGCTAAAATTCAAGCGTCTAACTTAAGCGGTTTAGATTTTTCATACAAAAGAATTTTCCCGCTAATTCCCGTTCCCGTGAGAATTTCGGGAATTCCTTTCTTAGTGCACCTCTACGGTACCTAAGCTACGTCCCTTCCAAATTTCAAGTGCCTATGTTTAGCCGTTTAGGCTGTGCGTTGATATGTCAGTTAGTCAGTCAGTTTCTCCTTTTATATATTTAGATTACCTCTAAAAGTTTCATGTCCCACAAATATCTTGGAGGTCTGGCGTGAAGCACACTCAAAACCAAGTACGAAATAAAGACGTTACAAAGGCATTAAGCTCCAATTGCTCTTGAGTACATGAGTTATATCTTCAGTAGAAGTAATAAAAGCTTTGAACCATTCATCTCAGAAAGCCATAAGTCAAAACGATATTTCTTTAAAGATCGTTCTGAATATAATTGTCCATGTTTAAGACGTAAGAATCCACTGAATTCAATCCCAACAATGCATATGCAGTTAACCATAAACCAAAACATCATCTAAATATAATGTGTATGTGTTTTTTGTTGTTTTTTTTTAAAGCGCTGAATCAATGTCGATTATTTTTTATGAGATTATCAGGAGTGTACTCTTTTGAACAAAAGAAGAATTTTGAAAATCAGCTGGCGATGTTAAGCAACTTATACAGAGGCAGGTAATCTGATGGGTGACCTAAGTGGCAATTTATAACGAGCGTTTCCGTGCTGCGGAGGGCAAGACGTCGGTCCCGGCTTTTGTCGATTAACTACAGCCGTTAAACCAAGTCGGTGGCCCTTTGGCGGTTTGAAAACTCTGACGCCAAGGTTTCTAGCCGTGTGGTGATCGGTTAAGAATAACACCACCCCATCTCTTTCCGTGGGTGTCGTAAGAGGCGACTAAGGAAACACAAATGAGACCTGCCTCCTAGTAATCCATCCCAGGCAACGACACTTCATTTTTTTCTGAATCTGAGATGTCGTTCTATGGTCTCATGCGGTGTGGTAGGCTCTGTAAAGGGCCGTCTGGTTCGCGACCACCCTCCTACCGAAGTCCGACGCCAAACAGCTTGCTGTGTTCCGTCGGTGCGTGGGAGTACCAGTGCCTTTATAGGCATTTTCTGGGTTAACTCGCTCCATCGTCGACCTCATCTTTGACCTTATGGTCAAGATTGAGGTCAAGAGTTAACCCATCTTATAATAAAAAATAAAAAAAAATTAAGTTCACACATACTTGGTTATAACTACACGATAAGGACCTTAAAGAACCTCGCTGCACCATAGATTAAGAACCATAATAAAAATCCATTCCACCCTACCCAACCAATGCAGTTAATGTGATACCATATCCACTTTCCATATTGCTCATGATGCATCGTTTCCAGAATGCATTAAGGCAATCAATATCTCGTTACTAAAGCATATTACACAGCCCTGGAACCCTATTCTAGGTAAATCATTTAATTTTTTTTCAATAGGTGACGGAAAATGTGACGATAAGTCATCCTGAAATAGAGAACATAAATTACTTCCACGTTGGACTGGAAGTGAAAGAAAAATTTAGGATGTGCCAGCTGCCAACTCTTCCCAGGCATATTGTAGAAGCTAGTTAGTAGAATGCGGGGGTTTTCCTGTATTGTGAGTGAAAGGCTGACAACAACAACAAGCAACGACACCTCAATTTGTTCTGAATCTGAGGTGTCGTCCTACGGTCTTATGCGGTGTGGTAGGCTCTGTAAAGGGCCGTCTGGTTCGCGACCACCCTCCTTCCGAAGTCCGACGCCAAACAGCTTGCTATGTTCCGTCGGTGCGTGGGAGTACCAGTGCCTTTATAGGTAGTTTCTGGGTTAACTCGCTCCATCGTCGACCTCATCTATGACCTTGGTCAAGATTGAGGTCAAGAGTTAACCCATCTTATAATAATAATAATAATAAAAAAACCTATCACCTCAATACTCATATTCCATCTAATAACCCTCAGAAAGAATGTCAAATGAGAAATCAAAAACGTGATGTTCTGTCTACCACGAAAGGGATGACAGGCGTGAATGTATGGATGGAAATCATCTAGTGAAAAAAATGCAACACTGCAAAGTAACGTGTTTCTCCTTCATAATGGCTGTTCTGTTATTAAGTTTTCTTAACATATCTCTAAATTTTTTTTAAAAAAACGAGTTGCACTCCGGGAGAGCCGGCAGAAGTGAAAACTTAAACATAAAATATTATTGCCTTGCGGTATAAAAAGTTTTCGCTTCACCCTCCGTCTTACGAATTTTAAGTCTTTTTTTATATTTTTATTATAAAATTGTATTTTAGTTGAAAGTACTCGAGAGCAATGGTCAGTGGATAGTGAAATCCTTAATATTTTTGTTTTTTATTTTTATTTAGTGGATAGTTATTTTTGTTTTATTTTATTACAGCTAAATAAAGGACGAAGCGTCTTCTAGTACCGGCTCTGTTGATGTTTTGTTTTTATAAATATACCAATATAATATTAGTGTAGTATAGCTTTCCACTTTAGTTTAAAGTTGCTGTTGTAATAAAAAAAAATTGTATACTGAGTTTTTATTTGATACACTGTTACACTTTTGCGTGTAACTGTACTAAGAACTAAAACAATTATACCTGTCGAACTGGATATGAAATCGCGTACCTGTCGAAACGACACCACCGGCCGAACCTTACCTGTCGAACGGGTCCCGACCCGAATTTTCTATTAGGGTCACGTGACCCTGACGCGAGTTTAACATTTTTTACCCATCCAAAAAGTGCACAACGCCGCTAAAGAAGTTTTAACTTTTAAATAATTATAACCTCCGATATTTTGAGCCTTACCACATAAAATAAAATGAAAAATTAGACAATTTTTATAAAAGGCTGTATTGACACAGATTCCTTTGCCTTTCCCGAAAGGAATAAATTAATCCATAATAACACAACCTTGGCTTAAGTCAGTTTTTGTATGGAAAAAATGCCATAAGTCAGTAGTCATTATCTAAGTGGTTTTTTAATATTTTGTGGTAAAGTTGCTTATAACTCTTATAACTCTTATTATAATAAAAAATTGCTTATAACTCTTAAATGGCTGAACCAATTTTGATCAAATATAGCTAAGAACCATCTCGATTAAGTCCTTTTTCAAACATAAAAAACCGCATCGAAATCGGAGTCATCAACATCTATTAAGTAGATATTGCGTGAAGTAACAAATATCCGTCCATCACAATCTTTTGCATTTATGATATTAGTAGAAATTAAATAGAGTTAAAATAGATACAGTTTTAAAAAGTCTAAACGAAGTAATGAAGTTCTCGCTCTTAATTTTAAAATGGATCAGAATAAGGAGTCTCCTATGGGTTGCTAACGTAGAGATGTTATACTTTATGCAGACTTAACGAGATTGGATAGAAATATATCCTCAAATTGGTATTTTATTACGTTTTTTACGAGTACAAAGACAATTTAGGACCTAGATTCTAGGCAGACTAGAACTAGGTCAGGATGAATTTTTGACTTGAATTTCCCGTTAAAATTTAAAAATAGAAATCCTAACAAGAGGAGTAAATTTGGTAATTATGAAGAAGGTTGAGAATAACACCTATATTCTAATAAGTTCACTCGAAATTTCCTCCACTCAACTTCAGCTGAGGAAATCCTCGAAACGACCTCGAAATTGGTATTCTTAGTTGTCACCTCAAGATTTCTTGAATGTGGCAATTCACTACTCGACGATAGATGGCACCAGCTAGCGTGCATCTTCCTTAGATATTAACCTTTAACGATATATTATTATAAAGATAATCCACGAAATCTTCAAAGTCATTCATTTTTCATATGAAAAAGTAGCATCACAACAAGCTCAAGCATTAAATAAAGCGTTAAGGAAATCTTTAGGTAGGTCGCGAGGTACCTTAACTTTGACAATTGATTACTCAATTCATCCTGGACTCCAGTGAGGTAAATTGTAAAGTCGAGGACGGAAGTGTCAAATAAAAACGCCAAAATCCTTGACAGAGGTTGAGTGGAGTGGAGGAAATCTCGAGTAAACTTCTTAGAATATGGGTGTGAGACTCATATAGCCTCGTTACAAACTCTTTGATCTTACGTTTCTGTAAAAAAAGGGGGAAAGGCAAATTTGCATGACCGCTGTCCCCAGGTGTGTATAAGGTCGTAACATATGTCATTCTGAAGGTTATAACGATAGCCGGTTATAACACCCGGGAAATAGTGTTAATTAGTTTTATTTTATTTTATTATATTTCAAATGTATGTTAGTCTGTAATGTATTTATCTATGGACCTAGATGCCTGATAATAAATGATTTTGTTATTATTATTATAGCTTTATTTTATGGTATGACACGATAACGGAACTTTTGTAGGTAGTGAATTTACTAATCATTTTGTGGTAGTTTTAATGGATTTTAATTCTTATATTTTGTTCCGTTCCAAGTGGTATATATGGTTGTGACGTATGTCATTTTAAGGTCATAGTCTCGTTATAGGTGTTATGTAATTAAATAAAGCCATTATTATGTCCTTTAAAATGACACATTTCATAACCTTATACACTACTGGCGCCAGCCCTTTCGCTTTTGTAGATTTAACTTTTTAAGTTTTCCCAAGCTAACCTTACACACTGTATTAAACCGAAGGCTCAGCAATGCGGTAAGATGACGAAGGCTGTCTATAATGGCCGCCATTATGACGGTGTTTATTGAAAAAAAATTGCTGATTGTGATGACTCGGCAAGTTTGGAGGTCTTAGCTGTCATTAAGGTAGGAATATGCGGAATTGCGGATCATAAAAGGGTTGGACTGCGGTATTTTGAACACTGAACCCTGAATTTACCAAAACACTGAATTTTACTATAACGACGGTTAAATTTTGAAGCGCTCATAGCCCAGTGGCTCTCGCTGATCTCAACTGATCAGTGAGGTTAAGCAACGTACACAGAGGCAGAGAACCTGATGGGTGACCAAAGTGGCAATTTATCACGAGCGTTTCTGTGCTTCGGAGGGCACGTTAAGCTGTCGGTTCCGGCTGTTTTCGATTGACAAGTCAGAGGCCATTGTGCGGTTTGAAAACTCTGACACCAAGGTTAGCTAAGTTCGCCACACACACACTTGACTATACCTACACGATAAGAAGAAGACGGTTAAGTTTGCAGAAAGTAGGTAGGGAAAAGAACCGCGTTTTCATTCGTTTTTTTGTACATGATCTTTATTTTATTTTATTTTTATTAATTGGAATACACAACAGTTTATCTAGAACATTAATTTCTGAGCTAGGCTATAACCCTAACAGTATATACACAGCATGACTAAGGTAATACAAGTAATGCTTCTCTTGCTGTGGAGTCATTTTACGTTATTAAATTACGAAATAAGTGTGAAATTTTATGTGCTTAGATGTTTGTTAAATTCAATCACGCCAGAACAGCTAAACGGATATGTATGCAATTTGACACAGAGATAGATTATAGTCTGGAATAGCACACTACATAATTTTCCCTTATTCCCACGGGAACCAAGTCCTGGGCGGAAAGCTATACGAAACTCTATTGAACAAGTATTTGAACGTGCCCGTCGTCGGTGGAGACTTTAAATCAGTTAACGATAAATACTACATTGCCTTAGTATAAGAAGTATTTTTTTAAAGTGAAAACTTCTTTTGCGGCGTTGAGCACTTTTAGTATGGGGGAAAAATGTTAAACTCGCGGTGAACTCGCGTCAGATGTCACGTGACCGTGATCGAAAATGCGTAGGATAGGGTTGCCACCTTATTTTAAGTGAAAACTTCTTTAGCAGCGTTGTGCACTTTTAAGTATGGGTGGAAACCCGGACGGATGGCAGCCCTATGGTAAAATTATCTCTGTGACAGATGTCAACGATATCAACGATTATTCGCACATATAGCGCAAATACCGATACATTATTTTACTTAATTGAAAGTAGACAGTTTGGTCGAGTGGAAAAGTTGCCAGATTGTAAGCAACAGGTAGAGGGTTAGAATCCTGAGAGAATAACGGACTCTTTTTGTGTATTTTTTTTATTTCCATATTAATGCACAACGTTA
This sequence comes from Aproaerema taeniolella, assembly GCA_949987775.1. Lineage (NCBI taxonomy): Eukaryota > Metazoa > Arthropoda > Insecta > Lepidoptera > Gelechiidae > Aproaerema > Aproaerema taeniolella. The sequence continues at coordinate 4,337,441 of OX465246.1, read as the reverse complement.
ATGTTCAAGTTTTCACTTCTGCCGGCACTCCCGGAGTGCAACCCGTTGTTTTTTTTCTGAGTTTCATATGGGTTCTTAAAGGAAAATTGTTCAGTTTAGTTTTTTTTTTAACACATCTTGGGTTAACTCTTGACCCCAATCTTGACCAAGGTCATAGATGAGGTCGATGATGGAGCGAGTTAACCCAGAAAATGCCAATCAAGGCACTGGTACTCCCACGCACCGACGGAACACTGCAAGCTGTGTGGCGTCGGACTTCGGTAGGAGGGTGGTCGCGAACCAGACGGCCCTTTACAAAACCTACCACACCGCATGAGACCATAGGACGCCACCTCAGATTGAAAATCAAACTGAGGTGTCGTTGCTTAAGATGGATTACTAGGAGGCGGGTCTCATTTTTGTTTCCTCAGTCGCCTCATACGACACCCACGGAAAGAGATGGGGTGGTGTTACTCTCAACCGATCACCACACAGCGTGCTGATTCGTATCCTTAATTTATGCTAAAACTAATTTAATGTCTCTAAATATACGTCCCCATCGGGGCACGTTCAATCTTATACTTAATATTATAAATATACGAGAGTAACTCTGTCTGTCTGTCTGTCCGTCTTTCACGCCTTAACTACTGAACCGATTTTGGTCAAACTTGGTACAGAGATAGACTAGAGCCTAGGAAAGGACATAGGCTAGATTTTATCCCACAGTTGGGCACGATATAACCTGTAGTCCACGCGGGCGGAAACTAGTTACTTATAATAAAATAAGGTAGATTTTTAGGAATTCCCACGGAAATTCCCTACCGCCTCTAGTTCAACTAAATACAGAATCACAATTTATTTCTACGTTTATTTCAAGTGTCATTGTGGATAAAATATCATCAACCTCATAGCCTCATTGGCTTGGTAACGAAAAAAAAGATTTTTATGCTAAAAAACGAAACTTGGCTGTGTTTCGCTACACGTTTCATTTCGTACATCATTTGTCACCACCAGGGGAGGGTGGCCAACACACAGTGTAGGCAGTATCCAGTATCGTCACTTCGAGTAAATAGTAATATCCTTCTTGTTAAAATCGATTATAAGGTCAAATCATTTTTTTAAATATAAACGCTATTCACTCAAAGGCGCTCGTAGGCCAGTGGCACTTGCTGATCTCAACTGGTCAGTGAGGTTAAGCAACGTACACAGAGGCAGGGATACTGATGGGTGACCAAAGTGGAAATTTATCACGAGCGTTTCCGTGCTTCGGAGGGCACGTTAAGCTGTGGGGCCGGGCTGTTGTCGATTGACTGTAGTCGGTAAAACCAAGTCAGATGCCATTGTGCGGTTTGAAAACTCTGTCACCAGAGTTAGCCAACTTCACCACACACTTGACTATACCTACACGATAAGAAGAAGGAGACTTAAAGGCCCACACTGGGGTTTCTTGTGTCGTGGGTCCCTCGCAACATACATAAAGACAGACACAAACACCCATAACCCGAGAACAAACAACTGCTTTTTACACAAATATGTGCCCCCACTGGCAATCGAACCCAGGACCCGTCGATCAAGAGGCAACTCCTCTACCAGTCGGCTAAACCAGCCGATCATTGATCACACTATCACGTTATTACACAGAACTTTGAAATAATCTGGAAATTATCAAAACAAAATCCTAGAATTAATTTCGGGATTTTGAAACGAGTTATTACGAAAATTTTTAGTTTTGGTAAATACCTAATCAATATTTCGGAGCTGTTTCATACACCATAAACAAACAGTAAACCATTTTTTACCAAACATGGTGAAAATAACTGGGAAACTCCATAAAAGTAATACAGGACTGGGGGTGAAAGAAAACATAATTTTCCAGCTGCCCACTCTTCCTAGGCACGCTAGGAAGCTAGTAAGTTGGACGTGACGGCAAGCAATAGACTGACAACTTATCACCACTTTACTCAATTACTCATGTTTCATAATAACACAAATAATTGTAGGGAAAGAAAAATGTTCGGCGCGAATGGGAGTTGAACCCACGACACCAGGTTAAGATCTCCTGGTGCTCTATCCAACTGAGCTATCGTGCCATTAAGGCAAGCGGCGAAATTATTTGGCCTATTCTTGCCCCAGACTATGTGCTGTTACACGGATGAGATTTAGGTTTAAAATCTTTTGATAATTAATTATTATTAGCACGATTAGTTAAATCACTGTTAAATCAGCGGAAATAAAGAGAACAAAAAAAAGGATATTGTATTAATTATCGTCGGGAAACTACTTGAAAATGGTGAGAACTAGTGACAACTACTTTGTACTATCTTTCACCATGGATGGTTTTCGCACTGTCATAAAATGTCCGTAGTGCGAGTGTTTACCTGGTCTATGAAGGTTAGATCGGTATATTTTTAGGTCATCTATTTAGATGGCCATACTTTATGTCGATTCTATGTCATTTTGTCTGTCTGACATTTTGACTTACTCGTATGCAGTCATTGTTATTGTTATGCTATTTCATTGGGCGTTCCCCACTTACAAGAATATAATATAATACAGTTACTTATTGAGAAGGTAAAAAAGTAGCGTTGCGTTCCCGTTTAGCGAGCCCTCGAGTACCTTGCATGAAATGGAACCAGCTCCAGGATTTATGTCGACTCACTTACGCATGAAAACTTGTAAGGATTGCGGATTTTGTGGTGATGTAAAAATTGCAAATTACTCTTAAACCTCTGCTTTATAAATTAAATAGGTTATACATGTTTAAAATACATACTGTCCCCTTTCGTATGTTGCATAAGTTATTGCTGTTACTGTTGGGGCACAGAACTACGGCAAAATTGGCCATCTTATTTCTCACGTTTTGAGAAATAAGATAAGTGAGGGAATGAGAAATAGCAACGCTTGACTTGAAATTTCAACTTTTACATATCTTAAATTTTCCAACCAGAACTAACAATAGGGATGTTGACATTTTTTTTTATTGTTTATCTTAAAAAGGAACTGAATCCAAAACCCAAAACCGAATTTTTTTTTTTAAAACTATGTGGAAATAAAAAAGTTACAAGCTATTCAATTTCAATAGAGGGGGAAACTGTCAAACAACGAAAAAGAGATGCACTTACTGGCACATGACGTCACCGCCATTTGTTTTCGTAGGTAAAAACGAGTTAGCTAGCTCTCCCCGCAAAACGAGATAGCTAGTCCTTACGTTAATATATAAATGCTAATAACTTGTTCATTTATTAACCAATTTTAATGCTGTTTTCGGATATTAATATATTTCTAGCATTCTTTTTTGTTTCACATACAATAACTCATAAAATCAAACACTGTCAACATCCCTATTGAAGTGGGTTTACTGTGCCTCTCTTGTACTATGGATAAATACAAATCACTGTCTGCATTATTTCGTATGGCCTTGTTTAGTTTGTTATTTTATTTTTTCTTTTACTGCAGTAGGTGAATGCTTATCTGCAATGCTGAATACCTAATTTGTTTCCGCTGTTTATTTTCATCAGTTTTTTAATTCATGCCAGTGAGATGATTCGATAAAATTAAAATGTTGATGGAGGGTCCCACATCTTGCCATAAACAATCTGAAGAACATTATAATCCAAAAAAAAAGAAATCCTATATTGGAATGGTAGCTACTCTAGTAATCAGTTGCGCAGTTATTATCTTTTAAAATTACAGATTCATATAATATTTTACTTAAGATACTTGGAATAGAGCTGTGCATAAATTTCAATTTTTAATTAAAATTTATTAAATTTCGATATAAATTTAATATAAAAGAAATTTAAAAGTGGGGACTGCGAAAGTAATGTCAGTAGACTGATTTTAGGACAGACTTAAAAAAAAGTCCCAATGTGTAAACAATTAATTACAATAATTATATTAACACTCAAATTCTGTTACAGGCCTCAGAAAAGTATACCCCTACTACTTCACATTCACGACCTTCACCAAAGGGAGATGGGTGGGTGAGAAGATTCTGGATGTCTTCGCGAGGGAGTTCAGAGCTCATCCAGCGGCAGAATACGAGAGGTGCATTAGAGCTGGTACCCTGACGGTCAACTACGAAAGAGTGGACCCTGACTATAGATTGAAACACAACGATTTGCTTGCCAACGTCGTTCATAGGTATTCCCTCCTTTTTTTTAAATCACACAGCAAATATGCTGTTGGAAAAGGTACTACTTTGTTCGGTCAATAAAGTCTTATATGGAGTGAATTTTTAACAAATTTGCCCATAAAGTTTCATTAAGGATCGCCTATAATTAAAAAAAAACATTTTCCATACTAAGGTAATCAGCTAACTGCCTATTTATTTTTCTGTAAATTGGATTTAATTTCCTTGAAAAAAGCTGCTCCGGGTGGCACGTGGCTGATTGGCAATTTATTTTAAGCCACCTAATATTCACTGAAATTTTCATTTAATAAGCCGACAAAGTACCTAGTATCTTTTTCACGTTCAAATTACAAAATGTAGATAGATATAGTTGAAACTTTATTGTAGCACTTTTAAGTTGTCACATTACACAGTCATATGCATTTCGATTTTAGGCCCATTACTTAAAGGGTATAATTATAGTACATAAGAAAGCACAGTACACATACAAAAACTCACAAAATACACACTCGCACAAATTCAAATTCAAAGTACTACTTTTTCATTTCACAGAAAAAAAAACATGAAGTTTCAGAGTGTCTAACACTTGATTACAATTATGATTTTTTAAACAAATATTAAATGAGCAACAAAAATACAGGATTAACCTGATAGCTAGGAGCCCGAATCCCGCTACGTCGAAATTGAAACGCGATCTGCCGTTAGTCTACGAAGAGACTCAATTTATACTGGTAATACGAATACTGTATCGCTAACACGGACGCGTGACATAATTTTGTCGTGTGTATCTCGTTTCGTCCTCTCGCTCTATCGCATAGTGTTAATACGGAAACGACAGACTGACAGCGACATGACAAAATTATGCCACGCGTCATTGCTGGATTCAGATTTTTGATGCTCATTTATTTTTATTTACATCCAACTTAGTACAGATCTACAGCTCAAGCACTATGGCGCTTTACGCGCGCTATCACCATCGTACTCGAGCTGTTATTCACATTATACTACCCACAGAAAACCTGTAAATAATATTAACAAATGTGTTATTCTGATATCTTACAAATTGAATAATTTGAATTTTATATTTTGTTGTGTTCCGACGGTGCGTGGGATTACCAGTGCCTTTATAGGCATTTTCTGGGTTAACTCGCTTTATCGTCGACCTCATCTTTGACCTTTATGGTCAAGATTGAGGTCAAGAGTTAACCCATCTTATAAAATAAAATAAAGAACTGCTGTTGCAATAATCACATACTTATCAGTTTTCTTTTTAAATTTCTTACAGAATGACATGTATAGAAGTCATATATAATGTAATGTTTACGTTCGCTTATGCTGAATTAAGATTAAAGCAGTTTTGTATGTTCTCAATATGGTTGAACTCCACCATGTTGAAAACACACAAAATTAAAACATAGACTGTTTTAAAAACCGACCAAAACATTAACTAAAACAATTATTATTAATGCCCGCATAAAATCAAAGTTTTTTTATCTACATACTCAATAAAAAAAATCTGTTCGATTAATAAGATATCAGAAATAACACTAGCGTTTTTTTTTTTCAACTTTCTTTTAATTAATTTATTACAAAAGGTGTGGTTGTACATAGTGAAATAAGTATTTTTAATTAATTTTATTAACCACAAACATTAACTCTAATATAGTAACATTTAGAATGAAATTGTCGTTTGCATAGTAGGACAAAATGCTTGCTGTAAATTACTTGTAAATATATAGATTAAAAGTAGGTATAACATGATACAATCTAAAATAAGTGAAAAGCACCGAATGGGCATGCGAACACACTTATTACTTGAAACTGATGATTTTTTACTGAGATTTAAGGATTTGATTTGTCTACTAAACATATTTTTTTGTAGCTTATACTGTGTCCCATGTTTTATTTTGATCAATTTTCCACTGAGCATATTTGCCAATAACCTACTGACAAGTCTGGAAAAATATTTTCACCTTGAGTTTCTTGAGTTCAGTTTCTAGCCAAGTCAAACTTTTTTACTTTTTTTTATTTATAATTATATTTTTGTATTATCTTGCAATACAGGTACTACTTGTACGAGTTAACTTGAGTCCTGGACCGACGATGGCACCATCAATGTACGGTGTGTAAAACGATAAAAATATCAAAAAAGATGTACAAAGATATAGATAGGCATCTTCGTTATGGATACGTGTCTCGACTCTCTTTCGATATTTTATCATTCCGCACACCGTACACCAAATATGACGTCGTCGGGCTAGGTCTCAAGTTAACTCGTACGGGTTATAAATGGTAGTAACTTTGAAATAAAATGAAGGATAGCTTTAACAAGTGTTAATCTTCCGAAAGTTATAAAAAATACCTTTAAAAAAATGATTTCTTGTTTTCATTTATTTGCTTATTAAGAGACTTATAGTTAGGTTAGATTACCCTACTTTACTTCTGCGTATGAGTTCCAAAATTTACTTTTATAATTCTAAAATTTTTAGACCTCTACAAAGTTATTTTTACTAGACTCTAGTACTTACAGAAAATATAAAATCCAGACTTGTTGCAACCAGAATTAATCCATAGATTTAGTACACTTTTAACTATCCTTAAGTCTCAGTCCAAAAGTCATGATCCATTAAATCTAGTTAATAACTATAATCTAATTAATTATTACTTCATGAATAAATTCTCTATTCGCTACACATTACATTTTCCAGATACTAGTAATGTAAGTACCTAATTTTCACGCATGTTCATTTGTTGTCTTGTTCTCGTGTTAATATGTAAAACATTCACGAGAAACTACCCTTCTTAAGTATGACGAATTCTGAGCAATCTCTGTCATTTATAATTAATACTAACGATAGCAATATTATTAAACTTAATAAGTGAAAAGACTTCACAAGAGTAGTGCAAGATTATGCCAGTAGGCACTTTTGGAAATTAATTAAATTAAAAAATTCTTGATCAAGTATTTAATTGACCCAGAAATTTATATGAATTAAAACGAAATACTCCAAATTAAAGGTTTATTTTCTCGCCAGAAACTAATAGAATAAAAGTAGAAATAAAATTACTATCTCCTTTCTTTCTTATTATTATATAATTTTCCACGTTATAAAAACGTATGAGTCACCGACTTCAATCCCAACAACAGTTCGTAAATGTTACTCATTTATTTAGATGATGTTCTGGTTTGTAGTATTTTTTGTTATTGTTAAATTTTTTTTAAAAGCGCTGAATCATTTTCGATAAAATTTATATAGTGGTGCTCTGGAGCATATTCTTTCAAACAAAAAAATAAATTTGAAAATCGGTCCATAATTGGCGGAGAAAAAACATACAGTCGAACATAGAACCTCCTATTTTTTTGAAGTCGGTAAAAATAGAGAATCCTAGTTACTGACTGACTCATCAAAGCCCAAACCAAAACCTAAGATGAAGAAAGCAAAAATATTTTTTGTGAACTTCCCATAAGAATGAAGTTTCGGATGTTTTCTACTAGTTTCTTAAGTAAGTGTGAAAGCTACAAAAAGCGTGCACCGTCATAATTTTTAATCTAATCATTTTATCAATAAAAAAAAACGTTAACCTAAATTCAAATTTCAAACACCAACAACCCCTTATACAGCCGGTTGAATATTCCTATTGCATATTTTTATGGAATGTTTTATTTTTTCTAAATTAACCTCTCTAACATTGCTCAGGGTTCCGTCAGTGGTAACCCCGTAAGCCTGACGTGTGTATCGTTGCAGGCACGAAGTACCGGTGACCAGCCATCCGATCACCCTCGTACATATCGACGAAGACATTGTGGTTGTCAACAAACCAGCCTCTATCCCCGTAAGTGGCCAATGAGACAGCCATGTTATGTGTCGCTTCTGTCATGCTCTCTACTTCTTTTATTCTTTGTTTAACATTTGTATTTTTGTCGCAGACATAATTGTTGCACACACGACAGCACATCAGGTTAAACAGTAGCACTACGAAAACGGTCACTATCACGAGCGCAGTAAGGGCGAGCTCAAGGTCAAAGTGGGGTAACCTGATGTGCTGTTATGTGAACCTATTAGTTTGCACTTTTGTTAATCGCGCTGTCAGTTTACAAAAAAATGCTCTTGCTTACGGCGGCTTGCAGCATTTTTTAAATATCGATTACCATAAACCCGATTTAACATCTTGCACGCCATCGATTTACCTTAAAACTGTCATAAAACGACGTGTCTTTGTAAAATGACAGCGGCATTATCAAGCGGACGAATAATTCAATTTGCCTGTTTCGGTAGTAACGATGTTTAACTTTATCGCCTGTAACATACCTTTGGCGTAACGCAGATGTTATTCTTTATCACGCTCTTATCAATAAGCTTTTGTTTAATTTTGATTTCACACCTCATCAATATTACAGGCTATTTTCGATCAAGCAAAATTGATCCCTATAATCTTGGAAATAGATTAAAATATCCTTCCTCTGAGCGGCGTCTTCCTATAACATTTAATTCCTACGCATGCTTATTACTCATAACTAAGATACTAGCGGGCGACTTTAAGTACTTAAGTTAGATAAACTTTAGGAGGTGATTCTTCCAGTGAAACTGAACAACTTTCACCAAAGAACCTCTAAAAAAAATGTTTGACTGAGGCAATTAGCTAATTGCTAAAGTTGTACGAAGAGTTTTTTTTTTTCATTTTTCCAATTCTTGGGGAAATTTGTTCAGTTTAGTGGGCAAATTTACCACCTTAATTTTCGCAAACTAATTTGAAATAATCGACTTTAAAAGTGTGCCTTGCTTTTTGGTCATCGAATTTCGTAACAGAGGTTTTAGCCTATCTAAAAAATCATCCAGCTGTACTAGCATATGCATGTTGATAAATTTCATTATGTACCTACTCGTATCCTAACCCAACTTCTCGTTTTAACGTTTAGCGTTAGTACGAAACACTTGTAATGACTGCGACTTGACAAAATTATTTCAAGCGTATCTGAACCCTATATAATATGAATACTTCTGGGAGCTAACATGAATGCGTGACATAATTTAGTCATATAACTGTGTGTCGCTCTACCTGTTTCGCACTGACACAAAGCGATAGAACAAGATGGCGGAACGAGAAACAAAAGACAAAAGTTGTGTGACGATGCATAAACTAACGTAGCAGGATGATAGTTTCTCACTTTCTCACATCAATCTAACTTGAAAGTCGACCAAATAAAATACTCGTAACATTTGGTCTATGATTTTATCATTAATATATTTATTTTCTGTCTAAAAAATTTCTGTACAGTAGGTTCTCTTAAGCAATAACCCAAACTTGCTAGTTTTACCCTAACGCCTACGCCTTTACCTTGCGACCCTGCACGGAATACGGCGTTCACCTTGTAAGAGTACCGTACCATTCATAGCAGAAATAGAGTACTAAAATAGAGTACGTAAGTTTTGCAGCCACCTAGTACGAAAATTCTTGCCAACAAAATACCTTTTTTTTGCAAATCCATCATGAAAACCAGCGGTAGGCTCCGACAATTTCTACGAGCGATGTATTATCAGCAATATAATTTACCTCTGTGACTTATTTTGTAATTCCTTTTCTTTGTAACTTATAATAACTACATGTCATATATCTCTATAAGCACCCAACCCATATTAATTTCTTCTACCTATAATAAGTAGCTATATTTTTTCCTTAACATGGGATGTAGGTGTTAGTTTATTTGGATGTGTATACTTTTTTTTATTATGAGATGGGTTAACTCTTGACCCCAATCTTGAACAAGGTCATAGATGAGTTCGACGATTGAGCGAGTTAACCCAGGAAATGCCAATTAAGGCACTAGTACTCCCACGCACCGACGGAACACAGCAAGCTGTTTGGCGTCGGACTGACCGCGCCAGTGGAAAAAAAAACAGGCTTGAAATTGCGTGCCTTTAACAAATTCAGAGTTTTTGTTACTAACAAATGGGTTCACTTTTCACACCCAATCTATCGCAGGAGCGTATGGTTGAGGATGTAGCAAGCCCACTCAAAACAGAGATTTTCTCTTGAACTTTTTAGATGTGGCAAAGTAAAATTGAGACGAGATCAGCCATCAAAGCGGTAGAAGAAGTTTGTTGAAGTTTGACAAAGGGGAAAGTTGAATTGGCTAGAGGGGTGAAGTGGGCTTCATTTCTTTAATATATTTATTATTCTGTCCTGTCTAAGAATGCAGTCATTTTAGGGGGGTGTTAAAGAAAATACGTATGTATGTAAACACTTTATTGCTGATAATCAGAGGTACAAAACAACACAGATGGATACAAAGAAAATTAAATGTAAACTAAATTGATTTCTTCCAGCTAACCCTTGAGAGAAACGTATGTGTCCACGTGAGATTTTGGTGTCACTACCTTACTGTATAACAGTTCATGAATTCCATCAGTGGTTCGGAACGACTTGATGCTACGTTTGATATGAATTCTGAGGGTTACTAGATGAAACGTCATGTACCTGTAATGGTGAGAGGTTGTCAGCCTTTCACCCACAATACAGCAAAAACCTCGCGTTCTTCTTACTGACTTTAACAGTATGTCTGGAGTTGGCAGCTGGTACATTCTAAGTTTTTCCTTCACTTCCAGTTCAGCGTGGAAGGAACTATACTTTGTAAACATTTACTGTATACATTTTTACAAATTAAATTGTGTACTGTATAACACTCCTGTGTATGCAGTCCTTTGCCGTTTACTCAAAGCAGCCTCTGATGGAAGACTTCTAATATTGCCAGCACCACTCTCATATCGGCTTTAAGCAAAAGGGACTGGAATAGTTTGAGGAGCGCCTTCAGTGGTTAAATTGCAGACGAATTTCTGCAACATTCTCAGCTCAAAGTTGGTAATTGTTGTACGCCCGCTTAAAGAAGGTGATTATAGTTTGTACCTCAATTATTGCTGGTGCTAACTACGCTACTACTGATAGTTTCTTTTAAAGTGAGCCATATTTTTAGTTGGATTTAAAAGTTACCTAATTTGATTACAGATTAGTTAAAGAGCAATTCTGTAGTGTAAAAAAAGGCGGTTAAACCTGCCCTTTTTGCAAATATCAGAATAATACATAGGCGACATAATATCTCAAAATTCCCACGCAAACGAAGTCCCGGGCATAAAGTTAGATACATACATTGTCATAGGTTAACTAGCACTTATACATCGTTGTTCCTTAAATTAGGGTTGATATGGGCTCCAATTTTGAAATATTTTTCCAGTTCCAGGTTTTCGTGGAATAAAATAGGAATCACTGGAATGTAGGCATCGGTGTCGGCATTTTGCATGTAAAGCAGGCTTAAAGCCTCAGGCAGAGTGGAAATTTTTCGCTCCCTATGTAATATTCAAACGATACCAGAATACTTTTTAGGAAATAAAAATGTTCGGCGCTGATGGGGCTTGAACCCACGACCCCAGGATTAGATCTCCTGGTGCTCTAACCAACTAAGCTATCGTGCCTTCAAGTCAAGGGTCGAAATTTCTCATTCCACATTACGTCATCGTCGTTTCTTTCCCAAAATTTATTTGTGGATTCCCCTTACGCGGATAGGCGTTTTAAAGATACCAGAATATTTACACATCGATAAATTTGCTTATTCCGAGCTGGACTAAATCTACTAACTTTTCTCAGACACTGTGCCAGCTACTAACTCTTCACAGTACATTATACAAATCACTAACGCCAACTTGAGGATTTTTCTGTTTTGTGGGTATAAGACTGACAACCACTAGCAACTATACCCATGTCTCCTCCAATAACCCTCGGAATTCTTGGCAATTGGAACGTTAAGTGGCTCTGTGCCCACACCGAAAGAGAGTGCTAATAACTAAATAACTCAAATGATATAGAGATACATTTTGTCTAATTATTCAAATCAGTTGTCCTCTTAATTTGGTTTAATTAGAATGTTAATAGGTATTGAATTGAAATTGCCGAGTGTTAACATGAAGAATATTTTAACGAAACCTATGTGGTTTTCATCTTAAGATTTTATTTCTCCCAATTCAAAAATATCGGAGCATTTATACAAAACCATGCTACCTTTTCTGTCTCACTGTGAATTCAAAATAAACTCGGTCCTTCACTTGTTGATAGCAGTCATTTGTTTCGTGTATCTCCAATCAATTTGTGCCGCATCGAAATATTTTATTATTATTTTTTAATTCAATCTCGTTCAACAAAGGGATTCCAGCGCCGATGTCTCCATTTTTATTTTCGTTTTGCATTTGTCTCAAAATGAAATATTTTCTGAGCTCATATCGTTGAGAGCGCCATAAGACTATGAGACATTTCTAAAGGAGTTACCTCGCTTAATCGGCGACCTTATCTGTGACCTTGTTCAAGATTGAAGTCAAGAGTTAACCTGTCTCATTAAAAAAAGTTTAGTCATTTTTGTCATAAATACAAAACAAAGCATACTTTTCTGATAAGTAGCTTATGTTTTACTACGAAATTTCCTGCTACAAGAAACCAATTTGACATTCTAAGTGTTATTATATGAAACATGAGTAAAGGCTGTCAGTTTTTCGCCTACAATACAGCAAAACCATCACGTCCCACTTACTGGCTTATACAAAATGCCTCGGAAGAATTTGTCTTTCACATCCAGTCCAGCGTGGAAGTAAATTAGAAAACTTTAGGGGTAAAAGGACACTTTGTTAGGTGAATTAGGATTTTCGAATAATAATCATCATCATGTCAGCCGTAAGACGTCCAGTGCTGGACATAGGCCTCCTCCAAGGATCTTTACATCGATCGTTACTATGCCACCCGCATCTAACGACTTTACCGCAATCTTTATCAGATTGTCGATCCACCTTGTGCGAGGCCTTCCTACGCTGCGCCTTCTGGTACACAGTTGCCTATATTGAGGACTTTTCTGCCTAAGTGGCCATGAGGCCATCAGCAATGATAATTTCGAAATATAAATGCACTAAATTGGGCTGTTTAATTATTATTATTTTTAACTCCTTAATTTGAGATCCTCCCAACTTGTCCACGAGTAATAAGGTTCAAATTAAAACAAACTTGCATACCTTTACGATACTGTCTGTACTTGATATTCGATTAGTCTCAAAACTGTAATAAAAATCAATCAATTACGTTTCTCGCAACGCCAATTTTTTCCTCATTTCGTTCAAAAGTCGAAGGCTTTGATTGACTGCGCCCAATTACTTTGATTGATGCAATACCCTTATGGGCCCCGAGAGCATGTAGGGCCCCGAGTGATATATCGCAGTCATTTATCTGCAAAAAATAATCTTTTCCATATTTGCTTGAGATTCTTTCTTTGCACTGTTAGGGAGCGTCTATTAATTGGGTATGTGAAGTGATTTTGGCGATTTTTTGAAACCCCCCTCTCCCCCTCGCGACACCCTTTCTCCTCCCTTAAAATTGGTTTATTTTTAATAGTGTTGGTTTTATTAAAAAAAAACACAACCGTACTCATTTTTAGTACCTATACAATTTTACACTTGAATGGCCATTACTAAAATTGTAAAATTAATACATTTTTACATAGGATTTATTTACTGACTAGTGTTCCACCCGGGTCTTCGTTCCCATGGGAATTCGGGAAAATTATATAGCCTATGTCCATCGGGGATAATGTAGCTTTCTAATGGTGAAATAATTTTCCAAATCGGTCCAGTAGTTTCGGAGCCTATTCAATGCAAATAAACAAACAATCAAATATTTCCTCTTTATAATATTAGTAAAGAAAGCGAAGCTTTAATACAACTCGTTTCATCTATTTCCTGTTTTAGTGCTTAATTTGCAAATGGAACGATACTTCTTATTTTTTAATAAGCGCTTTAGCTCACTTTGTTCTGCGTAATCATAATAAATGTATGTATGAATGTTAATCCTTTACTGTACAATAAATATTATTACAGGAGCAAACAATGGTAGGTGCTTACAGTTTAAATTAAATTTAAGGTACAAAGGTGGCCTTATCCCATTAAGGGATCTCTTCCAGTCTACCTAATATAAACCCCTATATTAGTTGTTATTTTTTCCCGTTTTGCGTAATTCTGTCTTCCCGTCTCGTACACTATTTCTCACCGGTTTAGGTTGGCTGGAAGAGATCTCTTTTAGAGATAAGCTCGCCTTTGTTAACTTTTTTTAATTTTAAGACAACAATTGAACAAAAACTTTGTAAAAAGGGCTATTATAGAATTTCTGATTATCTATTAGTCAAGCAACCATGGGAATAAATTGCTCAGCTCCAGAGTTATTCAGATACCAAGTCAATTAAAATTAGAAGTAAGAAAATTTATATGATTGACTTAAAAAGAGCGACCATCGGAGTTTCTTACCTATTCTACTCCTGAGGAAGACTGCACCTTTGCGAATAGGCGCAAAGTCGAAAGTGCTAATGTAATTCACTATATTGACGTGTTTAAGTAATATTGTACATGTTTAATGAAATAAACACACTTGGGTTTGAGTTTTACGTTAAATGTTTCTTACTTTGTTTGTGCAATAAAGAATATATAAACAGTGAGAAGAAATCCTGATAAGTAGGCGTAGTACCTATGATGTAGTTTATATGAAAAAAAAATAACAAAAAAAAATCCATCTCCATACAACTTGCGTAATCAGCGCTTTGATGAATTTAAAGTCCTTATATGTTGTAATTAATTCTTCGCCTTAACACCTTGTGGCATTATTTATTTGCATTTCTTATTATTATTATCTTCTTTTGCATTCATAAAGCATGTTCATAAAGCATGTGACATTAATAACAAACTGAACTTAAACAAAACCTAACATTTGTTAAAATTTTTAACTTAATATTTAAATAACAAATTTAATATTTTGAATGCATTAATAAATACTATTTAAGAAAAACTTTATCACTTATAATAATTAAAAACTAAAATTTTACTCAATAAAATAACAAATTTTTATTTTATTTAATAATCTTTACTAAAATTTCACCACTTGTCTAAGTTGGTTCCTTAGGTTGGAACGATTTTTCAGGAGTATATTTTTTTCAGAAAACTTGTTGTTATTTCAGAAATATTTTCAAATTGTTATTTTTAGAAGGTGCTTTTTTATTACTTTTTGTAGTTATCTTTTTCAGTCTTGTTGTTCAGTCAGTCTATTGCTAATTTGCAACTTTTATCAGCCAGAAAAAACAATTTTGCTACGCTTCGCATCACCACCTCAACCACTCAACCACTCAACCACTTGGTTGAACCCAAAATTAAACACAGCACACAAAATACACACAAATTGGCATTGTGAATAATTCCACACTTAGAGGTAGTACTTGTACTGTAACCCCACCAAGATTTCACTGTTCTGAAATCTGCGCAGACGCTCATACGATAATGACTGTCAATAATTGGTTCCGAGCGGCGGTAGAGTGGCGCTAAGCTTCATTAATTTTTCTGTTGCGGGCTAATCGGATTATCTGTTCTCATTATCTTTATTATTAAGACAAAAACATATACGAAAAACAATATTAATATCATTCAAATCTTGCTTTGATCACCATATTAGTTCTTGTAAGCTACTTATGTGCGCTTCAAACACATATTCATATAACGTACAGAAACAAGAGAATTTTACAAAAACCAGGTCTTATTAAGAACCCATTATTACATTCAAGAGTCCTAAAGGCATATAACTTTGCAATATAATCTCCAAAAACGACAGTATACACACTACACACAGACGTATCCTTCATCAAACACAGCCGACAAGCCCGCGAACACGCTCGCGCCGCTCTTTCGCCAATCTGTGCCTTTGGGTCTTTCGCAGAAAATGTCTAATTTCTTTGGCTTGCATTAGTCCAATTCCATCGTTTTAAATAGCAATATAAAACGAAAAATATAAACCAAAAACAAAAGTAGAGTATTATGGTGAACTAATGGGGTAGATAACTTTTTTATTGTTTAATTTAAGCTTCTTGACCTTATAAATAGCCTGGCATAAATCGTTTTTTAATATCTTTGAAAATCTCTCAATTAAACAGAGAGGGTTTACTAAACGATGACGTCACAGTTGAGTGACGCCATATAACTTTAATACAAAATTTCGTATTGTAAGAAAGAGATAGACAAAAAATTTTGATAGGGCAAAAGTTTTTTTATTATCATATAGTGTTTGTTAATATATTATCTTAATAAATATATGATATTCAACATATCTGAAAGTATTTTTTACTGTTGGTTCTGTAACGAGAGAAAAATGCCAAAGAAATTAAAAAAGCCTGCGTAAGACCCTTTTCAACGTTCTGTCCGTGGGCCAGGCACGAGACGCCAGTGCTCGCTTGTCCCTTGCGCATCATACACGTGGATGAAGAGCTTCTCGTGCTAGACAAGCCTTGCTCGCTGCCGGTGAGTCCAAGCGTGGGGACCGTGTGTAGCGTCGGACGCTGGTTGGTTTGGTCACATTGTGTGTAGAAATCCTTAAGTTTTTAAAGATTAAAAATTATAATTAGCTTTTGAAATTAACCGGGTACCTTGGTTAAAAATGATATAACTAAAATATATTCTTCAAATCAGAGTTTTAGGCATATTTTTACATCATAAAGGTATATGCTTATATGTTACATTCCCGCGTTGATTATGTAGGCTAATTAGGAGATAGTGAAACGGGTGTGTAATTGCATTTTTTTTTAAATTGGAGTAGATATTAGTTGATTTGAAAACAAATGCATCCTGCAGAAATAATTAATGATGATGCAGCGCTGCCTAGTGGAATATTTGAGTACCTTTTTGTTTTATTGGCTGCCTGAATGTCTCTAATTTGGAGTGATAAACATCACCAACTTGGTACTCGTAGTTAGGAGACGTTTACCTACTTTTTTACATTGTTTAGTTAGCTTTTCAAAAGGTTATGTTGTTTACGCTCACATAAATCCAAGTAATACAAAAATACCTCGCGGAAGGTGCGGAAATGGACCTAATTCCTTATCCGGATCGCAAATAGAAGAAAATAAACACAACCCACGCTGTAGGCTGCTCGTTAACTGTATTAATGATCCCCCATCCCCTTAACGATCGAGGTGAAGCGAATGTATTCTTGGATTGAGAAAAAATGCGCAAATGCTTGTGGTATTTAAGTAAAGGCTATTCGCGGTCTCAAGATATGTAAATAATGCCTTTTGGCTATATCTCTGCAGCGAATTATTGTTATTTGCAGCTATTGATTTTTGTTACAGTATCTAATATACATACTTCAGCGATAAATTTACGATGGTAATATCGCCGAAACACAAAAAAAATAAAGTAGACGAGATTTAAAATGAAAGAAAGAATTTAATTAAACATAAATGATTACAAAAATTCGACATAGACCAAAAATTAATGAATATAAGATTTGCACAATTAAATTTTTAGGTGTAAACAAAAACTTAAACATTCAAAACAGTTTTTAACGTACGAATATTATTTGTTTGGAAATGAAGTGTTGGATAATTTTGAACGGTTACAATACCATACATAAAATTTAAACACGAGGCCTAACTATAATAAATTATTATCTATAGCAAATAGGAAGATAAATAATTCGATATCAAATAAAATACCCCACCTACTTGTTAGATAAACCTACTAGACCTACTGCTAGATAGCTGACACAATTGGCTTTTTGTCAAAAATTAATTAGGTAAATTTTGGGTAATGGAACTAGAACTTAGCTACAGATCTCCTTGAGGGCGCTGGTAAATCCGCTATGGAATGTGGCTGGAACAAGTAGTTTGGGTTGCTCGCAAACTGGGTATTCGTCTGCCAGTACACTCAGCGAAATACTGCTGCCCAGCCTTTCTTTATGTCATATTTTAAAATCACTGAAACTACAAAAATTCCAGATTGGACTAGGATACCTAAAAGGCCACAATACCTGAAAGAGCACCAAAAGGAAGAAAAAATTAAAATATATGAGTTCTTTTAGAATAGTAAGGATGTCAAGCTAGTGTAACCTATACAAGAAGGATATTCTCCCCTTGCAGGTCGTGAAGTAATCCCCCCAGGTCAAATGATAACCAGATTTGATTTAAACCATAAGACCCAGGATTCTCGTAACTGTTGCAAGAACAGCCTGATAGAGTATTTGTCTGAGCGTGAAGAAGATGTTGTAAAAGTGTACTGTATAGCGTAGGTAAGGTAGAGTAGGCGTGTGAGAACAAAAAAAGAAAAGGTGAAAAACTTACATTTTGATTAACACAATTAGAAATAAATTTTTAATCTTTAAATATATATCTCCAAATCTCTCTGTTGACCGACGTTAGTTATGATGAATTTAATATCAAAAATAAATCAATTAAAGCATTCACTTTCATAGAAAATCAGTCGTTTCACTGAAAATTTTTTGTCGAATGGCCTGACAACTTCAATCCCAAACAAAACATAAACATAAAAAAGATCGCAAGCAGAAATGCTGCAATACCTACTACACCTCATGGTTTTAATTTTTTTCTTTTGAATCACTTGACGCCTTTGGAATCCATTATGAGAGTTATTAGATGGAATATTAGTATAGTGGTTATAGGTGGTCAGTCGTTCGCCCACAATACAGCAAAACCCTCGCATCCTTACAGGCCTCTACAGTATGCCTAGGAATAACTGGCAGCGGGCACATTCTAAGTTTTCCTTTTACTCCCAGTCCATTAGGACACTTTTTTGGATAATTTATATCAAAATAATGTGGTTTACGCAAAGTAAGCTTTCAATTCAACTATAATACTGAAAAACGACTTTATAAAAAGCACACATTCACTATAAACTAATAATAAATTTCTATGTTTATGTACGGACGGCCACTACTCAGGTTAGAATAGAATAGAATAGAATAGAATATTTTTTATTTGCATTAAATGTGGTAGTGCACACAGGCGAGGTGTTATTGAATACAAGGTCAACACATTTAACCAAATTTTGGCATGCAAAGTTACAACTTAATACAACATTTATGTCATAATTTTATACAACTAATCTAATAAGTCCGAAATTGAATAAAAATTATTAACAATGAGCCATTTTTTTAAAGTCATAACAAATCTATTATAGGTCAAGGTTTTTACATCATCTGGCAACGCATTATAAATTTTTACGCACATGGCATAACAGTGCTTCAGGTAGAGAGTAGTTTTAGGATTCCTGTCATAGACCAATTTGTCTGGACAGGAATCCTATCAGGATTCCTGCGTGCACTCTTTGCTGTTGTGATAAGAGCGGTTTTGCAATGAAAATGAAGATCGTTGGCCTCTGTAAAAGAATAAAGCCACAGAAAGCAACAACCAAAATCGGTTCTCAATACAAAAGAAAAAACTTTTTCACTACTCATACTCAGAAAGTAGGTCTGAAGTTGCCTACGGAGCGGCTTGAAAGGAATACTTTTCAAGCCTAGGGAGAATTGCTTTCAACTGACAGCTGTCAAATTAAGTATTAAAAAAATATGTTCCAACTTCCTATACAGCTACTCTATTGCAGCGCGATGTAAAATTGAAATAACAAAAGTTAAGTATTCAAAAGTTAGAATACTTTTTTTAATGACTTTATAATAATTTTCTTTTAGCTATTTCTTTAAAATAACATAGATTTTGGCAAAATATTTGCCATTTTTTTAAATGATGAAAATGAAAAATAATGGCTGAATAGCTGGCCCGTCTCGGGACTTAAATAAGTTGCTAAAGTAACAATGTACTATATCCGGAAACCTAGAACTTCATAAGTAAGCTTAAGTAACCTGACAAATAAAACAAGAAACTTGACCATTCTACCACCAGTGTCCGACTTAAGATTGTGATCGAAAAGTTCGAAACCCCGGGAAAGACAGGGTATCTTGTAACCCCACTTAGAAGTGGAAAATGAACCTTTGCGATGAGGTTTGGAACCCCTAATTCTTGTGTAATTGCGTCATTTCTTACGGTGTTTATTCTCGCTCCAAAATTTTTTTGTTAGTTTGAAGACTAAAACTAACAAAAAGAGAAATTTGATGCATTTAGGGAATTTGTGTTTTTGTTATTAGAAACTTTGATTAATTTAATGAGACTTTAATCCTTTTATTTTAGTTTCAGACTGACTTTTGTTTTAAATGCAATTTTGTATTGATAAAGAGTTTTTTTTATTTTTACTAGAAAAATAAAAAAGGTAAAATGTATATGGGGTGACTTTTAATTAGTAATTCTCCTTATGAAACTGAACAACTTTCCTCAAGAAACCCATATACATTTCTTTACATTTTATTTCTGGGGAAGTAAAACAATATATTTGTATTTCGACCTCCTTGGAAAAAGTAGTTCAGTTCAGTGGGCTGATTCATATCCTACATTTCCGTTAACTAATTTTTAATTGCCCAATATATTTGTTTTCTTTCGATTTTCTTAATCGCAAAAAAAATTAAGTTTCGCAAATTAATTTAAAATTACCTACTATGCCTGATCGTATATTTTATCCCTCGCATGCTTATGCTTTTTTTATGAAATCTCTGTGTTTGTGATTCATTAAGATTGTAAACATAAATTAAATCACATGCAAAAAAGTCATGCTTGCTGCATCATTCGACGCCTTGAATTCCAGTTTTTAGCATTATTTTTAGCATCCTATGTGATATTTATAGAACTGTATATGTATATTGTATGTACTCGCGTATTGTTAAAATTAATTATGAATTTTTTTAAGTAAGTATTTAATTGTATTGAGGTTCTGTTTTTGCTCTTGTCTTGTCTTGAATAGCTAGTGTCTTATGATTTTTTTATCAAAAAGGGATTTTGTTAATTCAACATTATAGACACTTTCGTTCATAACGATTGTTTAAATTTCAAACCTTTGATATTGAAAAACAATTCAAGAAGCTTTTTGTAAGTTATCTCAATTGAATGACATTTAAAAAGGGTCAACAAAAGAGGCTACTGAGTATAACTGACGTTACTAACATATCTTCAATTTCAAGATTTTCTCTCTTTAGCCATTTTCGTTAAAAATAAAGCTTTTTACTTGAATGTTATTTGTTTAGGTTCACCCGTGCGGAAGATACAGACACAATACAGTCGTTTTTATACTGGCCAAGGAGTACAACCTGAAGAATTTGAGGACCATTCACAGACTCGACAGGCTTACGTCAGGTAAGCATTTAATCTTCTTCTTATCGTGTCGGTATAGTCAAGTTTGTCACGAACTTGATTAACCCTGGTGTCAAAGTTTTTAAACCGTCAAAGGGCCTTTGAAGTCAATCGATAACAGCCAGGACCGATGTCTTAACATACCCTCCGACGCACGGAAACACTCGTGATAAATTGCCACTTTGGTAACCCATCAGGTTTTTTGTCCCTGTGTACGTTGTTTAACCTCTTTGATCGGTTAAGATCAGCGAGAGCCATTGGGTTACAAGCATGTAGTTCAGTACCTACATTACTCTTAGTAAATTAAAGTCATTTAAAAATACAGGGTGTATTACAGCTTAGCAAAAACTGAAATCCTGAATTCAGACCGCCATTCTGAATGTTTTTTCAGTGGAATTTTCCTCTGGAAAATTTTCAGTTTTATTGTTAATTTTTTGATGAAATCTTTTCTATTCGAATGTATTCCCCATTTAATAAAAACACAGGATAAAACACGAAAACCAGTTCGCATTCTGACATCGACGCGGCGCGGCAAGGACGCGCGCGGGGTGCAGTTTCGCGGTACATTGCGTAGCGCTAAAATCTCTATTTCCGGAAGAAAAAAAATAGGTGTAGCTGATATTAGTTATGGACAGATTACACCATTTAGGTATTTGCTAAGCTGTCCATTACACTGTGTGTATATATTTTATTATTATTATTATTTTTATTCACTAGGTCTTCTGCTATTCGGGCGGAGTCCAAAGAAGGCGCGGCAGATGGAACATCAGATCAGGAACCGACAGGTGCAGAAAGAATATGTCTGCCGAGTAGATGGAGAATTCCCAGAGTAAGTGTAGATTTATATTATGCCGTGAGGTGGTCGGTTGAAAATAACACCACCCCATTTCTCTCCGTGGATGTCGTAAGAGATGGCTGAGGAAACACAAATTAATGAGAACTGCCTCCTATCAATCCATGCTAAGCAATCCACGCCTCAATTTGTTCCGAATCTGAGATGGTATCCTATGGTTTTATGCGGTGTGGTAGGTAGGCTCTGTAAAAGGACATCCGTTTCATGGCGTGTTTTCGCTCAAACTATTTTTGATTGGAACTTTCAGTAAACTAAGTCCTGTGTTAATTAGCTGAATATTGTCTCAATATTTCCAAAAAAGTTTGTTACATTTGGATTTTAGATCTCCGAAAAATATTCAAAAATGTTTGTTCAGTTTTCCAAAAATGTGTTATGTCGTTATGTCTCAAATACTTCGATTGTAATGTATACTTTTATTGACTGTGTATGATTATTACTTAATAAATATGAATATGAATAATATAGTACCTATCGACAGTAGTGATTCAAAATGTCAAACGTATTGTTATATAAACGCCTGACCACTTGATCAAATCAACGTGCGTTCAATAGATGTTTATGTTATGAAATCCTATACTGCGATATCCTTTGCCATTTAGATTTGTAAACATAATAGTGCTATTCAATCAGTCTAAGTAAATATCAAGCCTACTGGCTATAATTCTACTGTGTGAGTAGATGCCAGTAAATCAAACATACAAACATACATACCTCTGCTCACGTCTACAATCCCCATCGGGGTAGGCAGCGAAAAGTTGTTCAGTTTCTTGGAAGATTAACCCGGTAAAGTTTCGCAAACTAATTTAAGGTCACCCCATATATATGACACAATATGACAGGTTAAGTCACAAGACTGATGCTTCGATGCCCGGTAGGCGGGGTTAGCATACGCGCGGCAGATAATTTTGTCACGTCGAATTCATGCTTACTGTTCCGTACTAACGCTATGCGGTAGAACGAGAGGTTAGATCGAGACAATCTGTCACGCACGTATGCTAGATAGCATGTTACTCCGCTTCTTATTGTAACAGTATTAAATACACTGTTATAATAAGAATCGTTAACATCATTAAAAATCTTTTTTCATTTTTTTTAATTGCCCATATACGTCCCAATCGAAGGGCACGGGCGTCCCTTCGAAACACGAAGGGGATTTAGGCCAAAGATATTAATTTTTGGGAAAGGAAAATTTTCGGCGCGAATGGGACTTGACCCACGAACCCTGCTAATGCGCTCCAACCAACTAAGCTATTGTGCCTCCGATTAATCTTGGGGTCGTGGGCTCAAGTCCCATTCGCGCCGAAAATTTTTCTTTCCCTATAATTATTTGTGAAGTTACGTCACGCGGGTAAGCGTCTCATAAAAAAAGATGTTAGTTTTCGAATTAGGCACAAGGATGGAGAAATTACTTATGAGCCTTAAAACTGTTGCGATTCAAGGACTCTGAAATATAATATCAGGGGGTCGAGGCTAACATAAAAAAGCGTCTCAAAAATACTGCAATGTGGGAACTGGGTGGTGTCACAATGAGAGATGTGTAGTCATACTCATACTCATTTATTGTAACTTAATAAAAATTACATGTCATAATTTATAAAAATTGAAATAGTACATATTGTGTACTAAATTTACATTTTTCATTATAAAATTTAAATTACATTAAGTATAATAATTTTAAAAGTTTAACAAGTTTGCTTCTATTTCTTTAAAAATTCTTCAACGTCATAAAATGCCTGGTCTATAAGCCATTTTTTATTGTAGTCATAAAATATTCGGAGACCTTAATTTTGTCTGGTAACTTATTATAAAGTTAAGAACCGTTTATTGACTGCCAACTACAGACTAGCTTACATACAGGGCTTTAGGTACGACTTCCCCAAGGAACATAGTTCAAAAATGAAAAAAAAACTGTTGATCTCCCATACAAAATGCGCTATATGCTGATGAAGTTTGTATGGCAACTCAACATTTTTTTTTCGTATTTTGACCTATGTTTCTTGGGAAAGTTGTTCAGTTTCATGGACTGATTAACCATCCGAAAGGTTGAAAGAGAGATACCTAAAGCCCTGTATACTTATACTACCTACAACTAAGTGTGAGGCGAGTTGCGTGGTATTCTACAATACTGAAATAAAAATTATACTCAACAGCGAAGAGATAGAATGCCAAGAGCCAATCGAAGTGGTCAGCTACAAGATCGGAGTCTGCAAAGTGTCTCCAAAGGGGAAGGACTGCTCCACCGTGTTCAAGAGGCTGGGGTACAACCCTCGCACCAACACCAGCGTCGTGCTCTGCAAGCCCAAGACTGGAAGGATGCATCAGATCAGAGTTCATCTGCAGTACCTTGGTGAGTAGATATTTTTTTCTATTAATTTTGAAACAATAGGGCAGATGACTGACATTGGATACTATGTATATTAATAAACTAAATATAATAACAGAATTAGAAATGAAATTTGAAATTGGTCGATAACTAAAATAAACTTATAACATTTTTGTCTTTCTAACAAAACAAAATTTTGAATGGAATTTTTATGGCGGTACTCAACTGTGACGTTTTGTATTTCCCTCTATGTCTAATTGAGAAATTTGAAAGTTCATATCTTTTTTATTTTGAAAAATATTAAAAAACTATTTATACCAGGCTATTTATGAGGAAAAGAAGCTTCAATATATATAATAATGAAGAAATAGTCATCTAAACTATTAAACCTTTTGCGTGGTATTACGTAGCCGTTATTATTCCATCTCAAAAGTAAAGGTTTTCCAAATCAAAAAATAAGACAATACAAATTATAAAAATTAACTTTAATAGGCTGTTTTCGTACTCTTTTCTCTCCTTTTTTGTCCCTTTTCAAATTGGAGACAAAAATTAATCAGCAGGTAATTTCAGTGATAATTGTTGAAACTGTCTTTCGTTTGTGTTGTCGCTTCTTGATGGATCTCCATATTATTATCAATGACAGACATAGTTTACACTACGACACGCTAGAAGATGATGCAATCGAAACCGGTCACATAAAAATAAAAAAAATAAAAATTAAAAATTGCTTTACTTAGACATATCCTTACATGTAATAATCGGGGCTTCTCAGTAAGTAGTCATAGACACTTGTGATGGGAATGCCTCGCTCTTCCAGGTATTCAATATATTCTAGGATATTCAGAGTGAGTTTACATTACTATTAACTTATAATTATAATAAAAAGTAGATACCTAATTAAGTAACAAGGTGTGGGTGTGTGTTGAAGTATGTGTGTGTATTTGTAATAGTATAGTATGCGTGTATTTATGTGTGCTTGGGGTATATTATGTGTATGTTTGTACCTTTAGTCAATTAGTAAAACTGTATTTAAGGGGGGTAATTAGTGTGGATACCAAAATGTTAAAGTGTGCATTATGCTCAGCAAGGAGTGCTTGTGCTCAACATGATGTGCTTATGCTCAACGTTAAATGACTGAACTCAACGTTAGGGCATACAGCCTACGGATATCTTTGGGATCGGCAATATAAATAAATAAAATATAAATAAAACAAGTGGAACTAGCGCAAAAATCATGTATTTTATTGGTAATAATGTTGAAAGTGTTGTTTATACTGTCTTAGAATTCTAGTGATAGTACAAACGATTCTCTACATACTATTCCTGAATTCCTAATTCCTTCACAGGTTACCCAGTAGTAAACGACCCCCTATACAACCACCCCGTATTTGGCCCTCTCCGGGGCAAGGGCGGCGACACGGGGGGTAAGTCTGACGAGCAATTGGTCCGGGACCTGATCGCCATACACAACGCTGAGAACTGGCTCGGAGTTGACGCTGCTGACGATGACTTGCTGTTCTCTAAGCCGGCATCAGATGATAAAGGTGAGCCTTGAATCTTTTCATCTTAATACAATTATTTGTGAAATTCTACGGTTCCTGTGTCTTTTGTGTTACGCTGATCTGAACCAATCAGTGATGTTAAACAACGTACACAGGCAGGGAACCTGATGGGTGACCGTAATGGCAATTTATTACGAGCTTTTCCGTGCTTCGGAAACACTTAAGGTGTCGTTCCCGGTTCTTGTCGATTGACTACAGTAGTTAAGCCAAGTCGGAGGCCATTTGACGGTTTGAAAACTCTGACACCAGGTTTAGTCAAGTTCACCATATACACACATCAACACTGTCTAAGGATATTGCACGATTTTTCATACAAAAGAGGTCTGTTTGAGAAGCTATAATAGCATACTCGAAATACATGGAAGGCTATAATTTTCAGACGAGCAAGTACTAAACCTGAATTTTCAATTCTAGTCAATAAATTTTGTTTCACTTGAAATTTGTGAAAACGTGACGGAAACATCACGTTTTCACAATGTATCTTGAGTATGCTTTTATAGCTTCTCAAACAGGCCTCTTTTGTATAAAAAAAATCGTGCAATATCCCTAGACCGTGTTGATGTGTATACTTGAATGCACCTACACGATAAAGGAAAGCTTACAAATACGTGGTTTTTTGGGTCCGTCTTTCTATCCCACCATGGAAACCATAGAAAACAGAAACCATGGTCCTTTGAGTGTATAGCGTTATTGATTGTTTATGTTTGTCCAACAGTGGGAGAAGACGACTGCGACACAGGGCCAGCGTCGAGAGAGTCCTCCCCAAGACTGGAGTCCCCTGCGCCTGGAATGACCCCATCTACTGTTATTACTCGTAAGTTGAATATTTTATTTAGCCATACGACTAAATTGAATTCTTTTAGTCTCCATTGAATTCTTATAGTTCTTATAGTAATATATATAAAAAAAACAAAGTCAGGTTTGTTTGAACACTTATAACTCGAGAACTGCTGGACCGATTTTCGTGGTTTTTGATTTGTTGTATTTGTAATATACTGACGCTAACATGTATCTATATATTAGAATTATGTAAATTTGTCCGTAAATATCCAGAACTATATACCAAACGAGAAGACATTAAAACTAATTACTCACGGAGACCCTTCCGCAAAAAGCAGCTAATACTACCTTCTTCTAGGCTAAAATTACATTCATCTGGATCGTTAGCTATGTCAACTAAAATATATAAGAAATTACCAGAGAATATAAAAAACGAAATATCAGATAAGAAATTTTTAATATAACTTAAAGAACTTTTAAATAAAAAATGCTACTACACTATTAATGAATACATGATTGATAAATTCCTACAGTGACATTTTGTACAAGTGATTAAATAACAGCCCCATACCCATCCCATTTACTTTATTTTAGTAATAAAAAAGTTTAGTTTAGTAATAATGTAAATAATAATAGTAGATAGATATGTTTAAGTCAAATTGTATTAAAATTTGAAAAATATTTGCTGTGCCCTCACAGGGTTTTATATTTGAAACTTGTATTATATTAGTAAGACCTTGTACACAATATGGAAATGCAAATAAATGATTGAGTATTGAATATCCGTCCCAAATAGCAGAATAACTGTTAAAAACATTGGAAAATTGACATAATTTATGATGATCATTTATAATTAATATAAACAATAAAAATACTATGCCAAAATGAAAAATAATGTTCATAAAAATTCATAAATAATGAAAAATAAATAACTTTCAAGGCAGGATTGCTTTAATTGAACAATGAATCAGGACTAGCGTTTCGGTAATTCTTATTCTACATAAAATCACCTTTTTAACGATGTATCATTTATTTCGATTGGTGCCAGTACCAAGTTCCATACCAATGTGCCCATCATCTTTTCTCTTTCCACCAGCGACGCTACCCAGCCCGTCGAGTGGGGCGGAGGCTCCAGCCGAGGTGTCATCCCCGGCGCCCTGCACTATGGCGCTCTCGCCGGCTGTCTCACCCTCACTTAATGATGACTCCAATGATGCCAAGGTAAGCACCTGCCCTAGCATAATCAATGATTGCTGTGTTCCATCGGTGCGTGGGAGTACCAGTGCCTTAAAGGCATTTTCTGGGTTAACTTACTCCACCGTCAACCTGATCTATGACCTTAGTCAAGATTGAGGTCAAGAGTTAACTCATAATAAATAAAAAAATAAGACATCCCGTACCCTGTCTCTCATCACTTATTAATGTTATCCCAGCCGGATCTACCTTTTATTTAATTTCTTTTCTTTTACCACAATTGTTTAAAACGGCATACTTACAGTCGAATTGAGAACCACCTCTTTATTTGAAATTAGTTAATTAAAAATCATGTCCCATTCGCGCGGAATATTTTTTTTCCCTAAAAAGTATTTGTGAATATCCCCATGCGGGTGAGCATTTTTTTTAAAATTTACACTTTTGGTTGTAAGTTTGTATTGTACGTTTCTACCTTTTCAACTATGCAATAAAGTATTTATGAGTATCTATCTTCTAAATTAAGAATAATTGACGGCCGGTTTAGCCGTGTGGTAGTGGCGCTGGCTCTTGATCGACGGGTCCATGGTTCGAATACCAGTCGGGGAAATATTTGTGTAAAAAGCAGATATTTGCTCTCGGGTCATGGGTGTTTATGTCTGTCTTTTGATGTGTTACGAGGGACCCACGACACAAGGGAAAACCTTATTGTGGGCCTTGGAGTGTAGGGCGATTTATTTTTTTATCCTTTTTCTTTTGTAAGTAATTTTATAGAATAGTTAATAAGTCCTCTTTCGCCTGAGATACAGGATTAACTTATATCCTTGTTCAGTCATTTGTGTTATTATTTTGAATTTTAGTTTCTGTATTTTTTTTTCCTTTTTAAGATACCTTCATTTACAAGGGAGTCTTACTATTATTACGATCTAGCCTAAAAGACTAATAAGTAATTTTAATATAACCTAAACTTCTAAAATTGCATGAACTGCTTAACTTTAATTGACGTCTCTGAGTACGGCAGTTACAGAATGAGTCCACTAACCCTATCTTAGAGTCTGTTAAGGGAAAGTCACTTTGTTCATGTGCACTTATTACGAATTATCACTATCATTTTTTATTCACTACACTAACTCGCACGGTTTAGTTCTTTTAAGTCTTCTTAATATGTCTGTATAATGTAGTCTCCAATTTTAATATTGTTTTATGAGTTTTAAATTAAAATGTTTATTTATTTATGTATTTATTATATGTTGTCAAACAGTCGGACAAGGTGACAGTGGCAACGCAGACAGGCTGCGGGGCGTCCGCCACAAGCAGTGCGGGCGCGGGCGGGGCGGGTGGCGCGGGGGGCGCGGGGGAGGGGGCGCTGCCGGCCGACCCGCACTGCTACGAGTGCCGCGTGCGCTACCGGGACCCGCGGCCCAGGGACCTCGTCATGTATCTACACGCGTGGAAGTACAAGGTATGTATTTATATTGCGTTACTAGCATCCCGCTCGGGACTTCGTTTTCGTGGAAATTCAGGAAAACTGTATAGCCTATGTTACTCAGGGATAATGTAGCATCCTAATGGTGAAAGAATTTTTGAAATCGGTCCAGTAGTTTTTAAGTTTATTCGTTACATACAAAAATACAAAACTTTCCTCTTTTTTATAATACTAGCATCCCGCCTGGGACTTCGTTCCCGTGGGAATTCGGAAAAATAGTAGCCCATATTATTCAGGGATAATGTAGCATCATAATGGTGAAAGAATTTTTGAAATCGGTTCAGTAGTTTCGGCGAACATTCGTTACATACAAAAATACAAACACAAAAATACAAATCTTTCCTCTTTATAATAATAGGTCTTTGCCTATGAGATTGCCGATTTTTTCTCAAGCTTTATTTTATTCATAATTTATTTGATTGAACAGCTATTACTCAAATTGTTTTTTATTTTAAACCTTGGCCATATGACAAAGATATTGAGTCAAATTAATACATACTTACTTTAGATTTATATGCTAAAAAAGAAGCTAAAATATAGCTCGTTTCATCCGTTGCCCGTTTCATTGCTTATTTTTGCTGTACCGTTGTTACAGTTACAACTATTAATAAAGTAAGTATGATGAAAATTAACTTAATGTTGTCCAAACCTTCCCACAAAATTTTGCTAAATTTGGATTTCGCATTCCCGAGAAAAATCCAAAAACGTTAATATGGAAAATTCAGTTTTCCAAAAATATTGTATGAAAAACGGCAATTTCATAGGTTACCTATTATTAGTATAGATTACTGTATTTCACCCCCTAAAGTATCGTTAACTAATTTAAAATCACCCATTTAACGGACTCCTCGCAAATATATGAAAATATTTCAGATATTTGTGTTATTCGGGAATCGAACCTGCAACCTTCAGATAGGTAAGTAGGCATGGTCATTAATTGTTTTAAAAACGCGGGACAAAAGTGAATATTTTTATAAGTAATTTTTAGGTACCTATGAAAAAACAACTCAAAATAAAAATAACTACATTAAACTACATTTATAATATTTATAATATCAATTGGAGAGAATTTCTAATGATAAATGTGGAAAAGTTTACCTTTATAACAGAACCTGTCGCCCATTAATATTTACGAGAGACATTAAATTAAAAATCACACAATAAAACGTGCAATAAATGTGAGTCCCAATAAAAGTATTTTACTGTTTTGTCATAAAAATACGGCGTTATAAGTTTTATGTGTCAAAATACTTGAAGAGGTGATTGAAGATAATATAATTCTTACTATAATAATATTGTTCATTAATTTAGTGTTTTTAATACGGTTAGTAAGGAAATGTGCATAATAAGGAAATGAGAAATGTCGTCGCTTGACTTGAAGGCACGATAGCTCAGTTGGTTAGAGCAGAAGGAGATCTAATCCTGGGATTGTGGGTTCAAGTCCCATTCGCGACGTAGTGCTACGACACGGTGATTAAAACAATGTAAAATAAATCTTAATAGCTACGAAGCAAGGGTTTTTTCTTAAAATAGATGCAGGAAGAGTCATCCGTCGCCTGAAGATGGAGAGATGGACGAAAAAAACCTTTGCTGCGTAGCTATTAAGATTCATTTTACGTTGCTCTACAGCGCCTTAGGTGGCAAAATTATTACTGCTAAAATAAACCAATCGTTTTGAACCATCATATCAGCTTATTGCAGTCCACTGCTGAACATAGGCCTCCCCCAAGGTGCGCCACTTTGCACGATCCTCCGCTGTTTTCATCCAGCCACTACCCACTGTCTTCTTTAGGTCATCTGACCATCTGGCTGGGGGGCGTCCTACACTACGTTTGCCAAGACGAGGTCTCCATCGTTTTGAATAAGTAAATAAATTTATAATTTTGTTAACAGGGCCCAGGCTGGGAGTACGAGACGGAGCTTCCACAATGGGCAGGCGTGGACTGGGAAGAGCCAGACAGTTCATAGTCGCAAGAATTGACACCACTGAGGAGGCGCCTCGCCACTATACATGTCATTTAAAGAAATATTACAGCCCCTTTTATTTGGCATGCCTTTAGAGTTTAAAATTGAGTTTGACGAGAGTTCTTGTAGCTGGAAATCAAGAACATAGTATAATGCGTACTTGCAGTACGCAATTTGTGATCTATGGATCTTATTGACCGTTTGTCTTTTATGTATACTCAAGATCACTATGGTTGATACTTTAGTCTTTGTACCGGGTTTATTTCGTATGCGTAAGATATAAAGTTACACTACAATGGTCCAGCGTAAACTGTTCTTGAGTGTACGTTATGCGGACGTACAATAATGAAATGTGCTGTCTCTTAGAAAGTTTAAATGTAAAAGTGCACGTGCGTATATAGCACGCATCTAATACCGTATATGCATGAAGTACCGTGTACGCATGAAGTACCGTGTACGCATTTAGTACTGTGTACGCATCTAGTGTGTATTAATTGACGTTTTGATTAGGGGCTAACAAGTTAAGGACTGACATTGCTGTAAGTGATTTAAGACGAATTTCATATTGACGTAGAGGCGCCTCCGGTGACGATTGTACACTTTTGGCTGTTAACCTACAGTGCTCTGAGCTATTTTATAATTAAATTAAGTGAGATGTAGTTTAAGAATTACGTTCTGCTGTTTTTCTGCTGATTTGTCCTATCCGTTGCCGAATTTTAGTGACTTTAGAGCACTTTTCTATTCGTTTTTGCATGTTTACGTTTTAATTTCTTATCTTTTAGAATTACGTCGTTATTTCAGTTCCTATCGGCCTAGAATGTTTCAAGCTTGTTGTAGTGTAGGTTAAGGAAATGTAACTTTTTGTAATACTTACATATTGGTATCGTAAAATAGTTATATCGCTTTAACGAGGCAGGGTCAGACCACAATCATAAATGAATAAATAATAAAAAGAAGATCATTTTTAAAAACATTATAACGGGATAGCTCTTCTAACGAATTGTCGAAACTGAATTTAGAAGGATTTTAAACGAAACTCTGCCAATATTTACTTTGTATGTGGCCCCAAATATACTTTTAATTTAGCCCATCAATGCTGCTTAGGAAAACTTTCTTCTGCAAATATATGAATAAGCCTTTCAATTATATTAATTTGTTTAAAAAAGTATTTATTGGTAGAATTTCAAAGACTTACTTTCGAATCTCGGACCACTTCTATATTTTCTTAACGACTTGAAAAAAAATTGATAATAGGACCATTTGAAAACTGTTTTATAAAGAAAAGCTATCTCTGTAATTTAGGTGCATTTTTAAAGAAATTCATAGATAAAGTAAAAGGTAATGGGATGTCAAAAAAAATAAATTTTTGTCGCGTTTTTGTAGACTGTGTGTTAGCAAATTTTTCACATACTGGCTTCCATAGTTTGTGTAGTAAAGAAGTAAATTAAACTAAAATTTCTCGAAGTTTTGTACTTTACATACATAGTTGTAACCTTTGCTATTATAAAAACCTTTTGTTAATATTGTTTTCTGTATATTATATGACTTATTTTTTCTTCTTAGAGGCCAGTTCTAGAAATGCATTTAATTTTACATTCTGTTATAGGTCGGGCTATGTAAAAAGAACGCTGGTGGTCAACCTGCACATTAGGCGGTTTATATTATATCTAATTAATATATAATTCAATGTACCTATCAATAATCAATATACGAAGCTTCGAGCAAAAGGCTAGTTCAAAAATAAAACAATAGGCCAAGTACCGAACGCAGCACGTCAGATTATCAATACGTAAGGGTGACGTCAAGGTTAACAGGATTAACCTTATATGCTGCCGTGTGTACTTTTGTGCGCGAGTGTACACCCCCTCCACTTTCTTCCAGCGTTCTTTTTTCATGACGTGACCTATATCCTTGTCTAAAAACTACTTCAGGTTCGATATATGTTTATTAAGTACAGAGGCCAGCGCACCAGGTTACTCCATTTTCATTGCAAAACCGTTCTTATCGTAACAGCAAAGAGTTCTCGCATGTAACCATGCGACCTAATGTGCGGCCCTCTGTACCAAAATATAGGAGAGTTCTCCTAGTCACTATTTAACTTAAATGCGATTTAAATTAAAGTGATGTGTTTTTTATCAGTATGAAGCAGCAGGTTTAAAGACATGAAAAAAGATAATTATTACTTTATTCGATTCTAATAGTACGGCCAACAAGATAACATAAACTTGAAAATCAAAAACTATCTTGTCCTCATGAGATATTGCTTTCTGTACCAAATAGTTTTGCGGTTTTATCACTAAATGCCAATAACAACAACAAAATACCTACGCTCATACCTGCAATCCCGTGCGGGGTAGGTAGAGCATCATAAAACCACTTGATGCCGCATTGAAACATGATGTAAGTGGTGAGAGGTTGTCAGCCTTTCGCCCATAATACAGCAAGACCCTCGCGTCCCTACTACCGACTAGAAAATGCAATTTTACTCATGATGCGAGTCTATACAGAAACAAACGCTATTCTGTGTTTTGTTCCGCATATCCGTGTATAAACATACTCGTACGGCCTAAGAAAATTTACAGACAATCGCATACGTTTTGTAAGAAAATCTTACGGTATAACGGGATATTTTTCGTTCCCTAAGGATGTTGACAGTGTTTGATTTTATGAATTATTGTATGTGAAACAAAAAAATAATGCTAGAAATATATTAAAATCCGAAAACAGCATTAAAATTGGTTTATAAATGAACAAGTTATTGGCATTTATATTAACGTAAGGACTAGCTATCTCGTTTTGTGGGGAGAGCTAGCTATCTCGTTTTTACCTACGCAAACTAATGGCGATGTCGTCACATGCCTGTAAGTGCATCTCTTTTTTCGTTGTTCGACAGTTTC
This sequence comes from Aproaerema taeniolella, assembly GCA_949987775.1. Taxonomy (NCBI): domain Eukaryota; kingdom Metazoa; phylum Arthropoda; class Insecta; order Lepidoptera; family Gelechiidae; genus Aproaerema; species Aproaerema taeniolella. The sequence continues at coordinate 4,303,190 of OX465246.1, read as the reverse complement.
CCCTCTATTGAAATTTAACAGCTTGTAACTTTTTTATTTCTCAATAGTTTTAAAGATTATTTCTGGTTTGGGTTTTGGATTCTGTTCCTTTTTAAGATAAACAATAAAAAAAATTAGTCAACATCCCTATTTTTTGGGAATGCCGATAGTGTTACAAATAGTTAGTTATCATTAATCACCCTATAAATACCATAACTGGTTACAAATTCTTGTTGACCGTACTTCACATAATAATTTTTGCGTGTTCTAGCATAAGTTTCAACATATTTTCATTTTTGAAGGATTGTTTTTGATTTTAAACCGTTAAAACGCTGGTTCGTTTATTTGATAATATACACGTTATATTTATTAGTATATACCTAGTATATGTATATTGTAGTATTAATAATGACAATGTAAAAGACAATTTCTTGTGACTCTAAAATATTTTCACGAGCTTTCATAAAAATTAGTTTAAATTAATGGAAATTATATATTTTTCTTACTACTAGCGTAGTGGTAGTGGGCTATGTTTTTGTTATCTTTAGAGCTTGCTTAATTTTGCATAAGTTTTGTGCCTATACTTAAAAAAAAAATACCTAGGCTTCCGTGTTGGACAAGTATAATCTCAAGTTCACTGTAAAAGATGCGTTTGCCACTCATGTGTTCGCCATTCGTGACACGTGCCCACACCATAGTATAAAAACGGCATCTTCATACAAACGCACCACGCGCGGCTTGTATGTGTGCGCCATAATATCTATGCGTCGCCACACGCACATTCAACATTTAATCTCGACACATTTCTCAGTGCGCCAGTACCGCACAAAGTTCGAGTGTGCGTGCGGCGACGCATAGATACTATGGCGCACATATACAAGCCGCGCGCGGTGCGTTTGTATGAAGATAACCTATTTCCTCTTTTTATACTATGCTCACACCACCGAAGTTGTATTGCCATAAGATAAGCTTCAATACCACCTACATTGGCTCTTCGCAAAATTTCGGTATTCCGCACGCGATCGGTCCATCTGATGTTCAGGATCTTGCGTAGGCTTTTGAGGTGAAAGCGGTCGCGCGGATTTGGTGACGATATGGCGTCCAGGTTAAAATGTAACCTGGACGCCATATCGTCACCAAATCCGCGCGTTACAAGTATACAACTATAGTATATAGTATATAGTATATGGATTGGGGGACAAGTATAGTATAATACTCGTATATAACCCCTATTTGATTTAAATACCTTGAAAACAGACACACCGATTGAAAATGCGTATCTCATTACAAGACATATTTGCCGAACTTGGCTAAGTGCAGAGTGGTATCTAATATCATTTTTTTTCTACAAAAAACTGGATTTATTTGTCTTGGCCTACAAATATAAGCCACTAACGTTTTATCTGAATATACAAAAAGTTCTGACTCATCAACGTCTAGTAAAAAGCCAAGAAAGCTAAAATTTTGCATAGTTGCATAGCTCCTTTTATGACGTTAACAACCATAATAGAGCTGGGGTTCTCGATAACATGGCATATAGTTGCAAAGGTAAAGGAGTCTAAAAAAACCGGCCAAGTTCGAGTCGGACTCGCGCACGAAGGGTTCCCTATATGATCTATGAAAACGAGCAAAAAAATAAGTTTTGTTGTATGGGAGCCCCCTTAAATATTTTTTTTTGTATTTGTTGTTATAGCATCTGTGAAAATTTCAGCTAACTATCACGGTTCATAAGATACAGCCTGGCGACAGACGGACCCTTCCTATACCCTTCGGGTGCGGAACCCTAAAAAGAATCCAAACTTGCCGTTGCCTTTATGATTTTGATTTGATTTATGTTTGCCTGTATGATTGTTGATACTGTGTTGTGCTATTTTATGTCAATTGAATAAAGTGTCAATCTATCTATCTATAAAAGCATCAAGTGTTATTCAAGAAGCACTTTGCATGTTATATGAAAATAAAGCAATTTGACTATTCAAATACCGGTATCAGTATTACTTCGCCTTCTCCGGAATATAATTTAAGTCACCAATTTACAGAAACGTAAATAGACCAGTTCCAATTATCTGTTATCCGCTTTCCGTTTTAATTCATATTCATCCGAAACCAATTCCGGGGTTAAATTTGAATTACTGGTCAATAGGGTGGGTCACGAATGTATGGAGAAAAATAAAATGTCTTATATTAAAACGTAATAGTGATAAAAAGGTGTATTAACGCGTTATTCTTAGATATGCCAAAAATGGTTACGATCAGATATCATCTTCAACCTCCGGATTGACCTTGAAATTAAGAAAAAGATACAAAAAAAGGTTTTTAGGAAATTTTCTTAAGAAGTATTAAAATTGGTTTTTAATATGATATTTTGTAATAAAACACTAGCCTATAGAACATACTTGTTTAATTTTGAAAATTAAATACCGTACCTTATCTAATTATATCTAATTTATTGCCTTTAATTCACCAAAAAATCCTTCTTGCTGTCAAATTTTGGCATATCTTTGCAAGACGCTATCTGGTTTTTAATGTAGCTTTCTTTTGCAAATTTGCTGCAGAAAGCACTTGAAGCTTCTATGACAGTCTTAACTGCCCTTTCCACTGCTTGGGTATGACAGGGAAGACGTAGCAGAGGCTATTCACCCTCACCTTTTTGATCAACTATCAAATGTAAATTTTCGTCACTAATTTCTTTTAGAATCGGTGGTTCGGTGATATTTTGATGCCAATCCATCAGATCTATGTAGGAAGATGCATCTAGGTTTATCTACAGAACTTCAAATAGACGGATTTTGTTCTATGTAATGGGGCGAGCTTTCAGTAATTATCGCGCAGCTAAGTCACGAATGTGTTTTAGCGGATCAGTCAGCATTACCAATAATAAATTCACGGGATGGGCGAAATAACCATTTCTTTGAATTACAGGATCGACTTTGGTTTTAAGTTCGGCTGTCAGGTACCTAGATGAAGAGATCAGCTTCCACAGGTGTCGTGCTCCATCTTTGTAAGTATGATGAGTCTTGATAGCGAACCAAGTCGGAGCGTGAACTTTAACAACATAGGTTGCTAATATTATTAAACTTTCAGATGGAGTTTTGCGTTAAAAAACGTATGCACGAAGAACACGATTCGCTCGAGTCAGCCATCTAGCATGAGACATTTTACCTGGGGATTTGTTGGCTAAATCTTCAGGTAGCTTTCCTTTTGTAACAGCTCTTTTTCGTTCGTTCTCTGCGTAGCTTATTGGGATCAATTACTGGTACAGTCGAGTTAGTGGCTTGCAGAACTGCTGATGCGATAGCTGCCCCTGCTCTGTTTGATACTCCATATCTGTCACAAGTACAATAATCCATGGAAACGGTGGCAGTCCAGTCCCCGGAGCTGGATCAGTTTTTGCATGCAGTGCGAGCTCTCTGTTGCTGTGATTAGACTCACCGGAATAAAAAGAAGTAGAAAGTGCATCAAGTGGCACAGAAGATGCCTTGTTTTACGTACTTCCTGATATTTGCGCAAAGATTCTTGCAGTTGGAATTTCCTTTTCAAAGATTTCCTAGCTTGACTTGTAGTGGCGATATGTAGTGGCATAAAACTTCATTATATCCTCATAAGAAGGTAATATATTATCTTTCAAGTCACAAATTTCACCAAACAGGGGACATTTCGTCAAGTTTTGAGTGCGTTCCATAGTTACAACGAGCAAAAAACAACCTACGACTAAATTAGCTTCCGTGTTACTGACGCAAGAAATGTGTCGCGCTAAGTGCAATCGGTGACCCCCCTCACGCCTCAAATAGCTAACGACAAGAGGTTTATTGACCTTATTTAGCAAAATGACAATACTTTCGGTCAAACGACGTTATAAAATATTTAAAATCCGGAGTATAATTAATACCTAAAGCTCTAGAAGTTACCTCCTATAACCATAATTTCAAAAACTTTGAAGAAAATCCGGAGGCAGTTAATCATATGCGAAAGTTATAATATTTAAAACATGTCATTTCTAGTCCATTTTGCACCCTTCTGTCGCTATTAGAATATAGGAATCAAGAAAAAAAATTTTTGACCCACCCTACTGGTCAATATCTAGCCCAAATTGAAGGTTTAATAGATATTATTACAAACTGTTGCGCAATGAAATTTAAGTAAAGCAAGTTTAGGACGCCCGTGACTTAGTTTAATAGTTAACTTTATTTTCTGAAACTGTACGTACAGTATTCTTAGCTATAACTTAAAGTTATGCGTTTCTGTACACACCCGAATAGGGCGTTGCAAACAGGAAGACGCTACATAAGACTTCTGTTATGAAAATATTAAAATCACAAAGTTTAAGCTACTTAGTTCTAATATTTTTTGTCAAATTACAACATTCTGTGTTAAGTAGTCTTGTGGTAATTATTACGAGTTTGCGTGGCAGTTACGGAAAATTTGGGTTTAAAAAATCTTTGAACTTTTCCCACGACATAGGTTTTTGACCCTATGTAACGTGTATTTTGCTCAGTGCTGAAATATCTTTTTTACGTTAATACTTGTCTTTGGTATATGTATAGAAAACCGTCGTGCGAAATTGTAGCTTTCTAGGTGCAATAGTTTGGGCTTTACTTATCAATAAGTGTTACGGTCAAAACTTTTTTTACATTGGTAGTAATAATACCCCGTAATAGATATCGAACAGGTACAATATTTACGCAAAATTTAAGCAAGTTCACCCTCTTGTTGCTATTGGCTATATAGTTGTATATACGCGCTAAATGTTACTCCTATTTTTAATCTTATTTACCTAAAATTAGAGCTGGCTATCGTATTTATCCGTTTTGGGATCAAAAGTAATGTTAAAATATCAATTTAATAAGTAAACGAAATGAATTAGTAGGAAATGTTTGTTTCAAACTGGCAACACTATATTTAGGCTGGTAATTACTGAACGGTAATGCCAACCTAAGCAAACAAGCTTAACAGAAAACGTGTTTAAATAAGTGATGTAATGATAGCGTGTACATGTACAAAGTTAGTTCATTGTGGCATATCACATAGGTACCCACTTAAGACCTTTTTGAACGTTCGATTCGTACTACAAACTAAACACTACAACAGTATTCGAGATGTCTTCTCTTTAAAAATGGACTCAATTCTTGATGTGAAAGAAAAAAAAAATCCAAACGAATCGTTGTTTCAAATGGGTTTTTTCGACGAATATTGTTGTATTTTTATAGTATGTAAGAGCTGTTTATATATTATATCTCTGTTATATATGTATAGAAGGCCCAAGATATCGTTTGATGACTGAATGGAAAGGGCTGGTGGTACTTATTAAAAAAAAAGAAGCAAACGCTGCACGCGTTTTCCAGCCTTGTGTTTCTTGACTGTATTTATATATTATATTAATAAAACAAAAATTGACATTTTTTTTCATTTAAATTGCTTTTTGACGAAACCTAAAGACATGTTTTTAATTTAAAAGAATTTTTCATGTGCCTTCTCAATATGATGATGATGAAAAGTGAAGTAAAATTTTAAGTGTTTTGATTACAGTTATCTGTAATTGTTATAACATAAGTAGTGTTATTGGCACTTTGAGCTTATTTATTGTAAAATGTGGATAGAGGAGATATTTTCACGTTTCTATACCTTCTTCGTCATCGGCCTACGTTGTCGTAGCAACTGCTACGTCGTAGCTGATAGCTACGAAAAGAAAACGAGTAAGTTATGATTATGACTTGCGATTTTAAGATCTCATATTATTTAATTCTGCATGAATATAATATGATCTCTTCATACAAAAACTCCTTTATTCACATTAAGAAAAGCTTGTTTTAGGCACATTTTCGAGACTTTCTTACTTTACTTTGCATAATTTAGGACTTATTTTATTTTTAAATGTTTTTTAAGTACTAATTGAGTGTATCCACGTTGTGAATATGAAAGTTGTGCCATTGGTGGCTTTATTTCTGTGTATCTTTTTTTTTTTGGAGGACGACAACATGAAAGACATTGTTAATTTAGTATGTATTTCGTGATTAAGAATATAATAACGTTTCCTTCTTTAGATTCATGTTATAAGAATTCATGTTTCCACTTAAATTTAATTAGAAATAAATTCATCATTGAATCTGATTCGTTTTATTTTTAACCATTCCAAAAAATATGTATTTAAATAATTACAGTCTCTTTATCTCACGTTCTTTGACTTACAGAGAAACAATTACAATGCCTCTTATTTCTTGTCATGTCTTGGCTAAAAATAATTTTTAGGGAAAAAAATCTACGTGAATGAGACTTGAACCCACGACCTCAGGATTTGACTGCCTGGTAGATCACCATCTGAGCTATCGTGCTTTTTTTCATCTTTATCTACATTTTTATCTTACTACTTTTTTTACATAGTACATTATGTACGTAATAGACAGTATTGTGTAAAATAAACATGTGAGTGCACTCCAACACAAATGTGCTCCATTTAAATAAATACTGAGCCACATTAGGTTAGGTTATGGTGACATACTATTAGTTATAGAATATGGTCAGGGAACAGAAGGCGGGCCCATTGCAAAAAGCGATATCTTATCGGCAACCCAAGCACATAACAACCAACCCTACTCAAAGGTAACCGAATAGATTGGAAATGGGAATTCTTTTCCGACAAATATCTGGTTACGCGTAATCCGAACCTAACCTAGTTAAGCCTCTGCTACGTTAACACGTGAATATAACGACATTTACGTAAAAATCTACGTGGTACACAACACAAGCCTATATTACATTAAGTTACACAATAAATAACAACCAAACTAGATAACGTCTCGCTGACCGATTAGTGAAGTTAAGCAACGTACACAGAGGCAGGGAACCTGATGGGTGACAAAAGTGGTAATTTATCACAAGCGTTTCCGTGCTTCGGAGGGCACGTTAAACTGTCGGTCCCATTTGGCGGTTTGAAAACTCTGACACCAGGGTAAGCCACACACTTGACTATACATATATACACTGAGAAAACTGGATTTTTAATAATACTGTTATTTTAGCGTCTGCAAAGTGTACTGCTAAAAACAAATAAGCGAATTTGGCTACAGCACTTGCCGTTATTAACCTAATAGTTTTGTTAAAATTTTTTGTATAAATAAATTTTTTGTTTTGTGTAAATTTTTTGTTTTTTGTAACCCTTTCTGCTTGTTTACTATAATCAACACCACTCTTGTTGTAGTATCTAAACTAGTAAATTAGTTCAGATTACGTTAGCTAGACGAGGTCGAGGTCGACGATGGAGCGAGTTAACCCAGAAAACGTCTATAAGGTACTGGTACTCCCACGCACCGACGGAACACAGCAAGCTGTTTGGCGTCGGACTTCGGTAGGAGGGTGGTCGCGAACCAGACGGTCCTTTACAGAGCCGCATGAGACCATAGGACAACACCTCAGATTCATAAAAAAATGAGGTGTTGTTGCCCGAGATGGATTAATAGGAGGCAGGTCTCATTTGTGTTCCCTAAGTCGCCTCTTACGACACCCACGGAAAGAAATGGGGTGGTGTTATTCTAAGCCGATCACCACACGGCAACCTTCAGTAGTAGTCTTTGCTTATCAATGTCGATACTTTTTTCAATCACTTGAACGCATCACTATTAATCTACGTTGACGTTTACTTATGACTAATCATTTATTAGTGGCGTCATCGGATAAGCGGCCGCCATTACCACTTAGGTTATGTGCTCTATATCTAACTAATTTACTCATTTTTTACGGCCATCATACATGGCTGACTACAGCAAAGCTCTTGGTAGGCCTTGCTGTTCTAGTTGGTTATTTTTTACAGTACTTACTTCTCTGCTACTAGCTAATCTATTAAGTATATTTGTTTTTTTAACAGATTTTCTTGTGTAGCGACTGCAACACTGTTTATTCTTAGCTTATCAACTCGGTTGATTTTAATTTATTTTTACTGGGTAACCGTAGCAATAGGTGCAGAATGTCCATTTCCCAAAATGTCCCCAAATGGGCTACAGGAAGAGAGACGGTTTTCTCTACGCTAATGAAGAGATAAAGCGTAGAGAAAACCATCTCTCATCCCGTATGCTAGCCCAGCTGGGGATATTTTGGAAAAAGGACATTCTGCACCTATTGCTACGGTTACCCAGTAAAAATAAATTAAAATCAACCGAGTTGATTAGCTAAGAATAAACAAGTATAGAATAAAGAGATAAAGCGTAGAGAAAACCATCTCTCATCCCGTGTGCTAGCCCAGCTGGTTCCAAAACATCCCTTTCCCAAAAGTCCCTTCCTTAAAAAGTGTTCTATATTAAAATACATTTAAGGCAACAGAAAATTATATGATATTTTATATACCCATATTATAAAAGTATAGTTATGTAAAACATCATAAAATTTTGTGTTGTAACGTTGTTTTTTTTACAGAAAATTTTTAAGAAGGAACATTATGTATTTCTCCAGATTCCAGGCAAAAGCTTTGTCACTTCTTCATCCATATTTGTTTGCGAGACGTTAATTAATAAAGATAGAATAAGAGCAATAACGAATTGAGAATTTCGTCGGGACGAGCGCGCGCAACCCGATGATATCAATGAGGTTACCATGAGCGTTGCAGTAGACAGGTTCTCGAATGGAGACCACGTCTTGGCAAACGTAGTGTAGGCCTATGTTCAGAAGTGGACTGCAATAGACTGATATGGATGGAATTTATCTTTTACACCACAGGTTAACCCAAAACCAGAGCCTTATTTAAAGGCAGTAAATAATTCCATCCTTTTCATACCTCAGGCCCGAAATCGATCACTAATAACAAACCTTTTCCCTAAATAACATTACTTCGGACAGGGGCGTATTGAGAATTTGGGGCCCTGGGCCTATATACTTAAGTACTGTTAAGAGAAAACCGATCGACGACACAAGTGGTACAACGTCTACACGGTGTGGAACAGCACTATGTGGCCCCGTTTGACAGATCGTTTTCGCGCGTAGATCGGGAATAAGTGTTTTTGCATTGTTATTATTAAATACCGAACTAAAAGGACTATACAACGAGTGAAAGGTGTTAATTTTACAGTACCTAAATCCCCAACTACCTAATTAATTGGCATTAAGTCAAAAAACTGTTTTCTGTAGTGACATAGGTACACGATATTAGCAAAAAATAGTGCAGTAAAATGTTTTACATAAAATATAATCAGTATTTATACGTGCATAGAGCACATAACCTATAGAGTGGTAATGGCCGCTCATCCGATGACGCCACTAATAAATGATTAGTCATAAGTAAACACCAACGTATATTATTAGTGATGCGTTCAAGTGATTGAAAAAAGTATCGACATTGATAAGCAAAGAATACTACTGTAGGTACTGCATTGCATATTTTTCTTTCATAAATTTGGAATTTTGTATTGACAAACAAAACATTAATTTTACAATTAATAAACTCATTTAAATTCCAAAATATAACACGGTTACGCACTTGTACCGATGCATTGATCATTGATATCGGCAGAGGCCCACTTTTGCAATCTCAATTGACCTTGAGTCAGCCAATCAGAGCGCCATATGAGTATTAAAGAATTGGCATCATTCGTTTTCACACAAAATAGGCAACATTTTTACTCTATAGGTTATGTGCTCTGTATACGTGTATTGGGTGACTTTAAACTAGAGAAAATAAAGGATTCATTAGCGCATGAAACTGAAGAACTTTTTTCAAGGAACTTTGGTTGAAATATGAAGAAAAAATGGTACGATCAGCTGATTTGCCTTTCTAAGCATAGTCGAAATGGTTCCTCAGGAAACCACCCTCTTAAATTTCGATAAATAATTTAAAGTCACTAATAGCAACTGTTCGACATTATTTCAAAACTAGCATTCCGTCTGGGACTTCGTTCCCGTAGGAATTCGGGAAAATTATGTAGCCTATATCCATCGGAAATAATGTAGCTTTCTTATGGTGAAAGAATTTTTCAAATCGGTCCAGTAGCTTCGGAGCCTATTCAATGCAAACAAACAAAAAAACAATCAAATCTTTCCTCTTTATAATATTACTAGCATTCCGCTCGGGACTTCGTTCCCGTGGGAATTCGGGAAAATCATGTACCCTATGTCCATCCCGGATAGTAATGTAGGATTCTAATGGTGAAAGAATTTTTCAAGTCGGTCCAGTAGTTTCGGAGCCTATTCAATACGAACAAACAAACAATGAAATCTTTCCTCTGTATAATATGTATAGATAGATAGTATAGATAAATTGACAGGTTTTGTGTGATTTTGTTTTATAAATTACTAGCTTCCCGCCCGCAGCTCCGCCCGCGTAGACTACAGGTTATATCGTGCCCAGTTATGGGATAAAATGTTGCCATTGTCCTTTCTCCAGGTCTAATCGGTTTAGTAGTTTAGGCATGAAAACGTAACAGACAGATAGACAGAGTTACTTTCGCGTTTATAATATTAGTAGGGATAAAGAAACTTTTCTACAATTTTGTGCTGCAAATTCCTATATAAATTTTAAGTCTTTTGCTAATACACAGTTTATTGAAAGAATTGCTAAGGGCCTTTCGCATCCACGGGGCCCAAAAAGTAGATCCGCCCCTGACTCCGGAAATACTCTATTCGCTTGCAAATGTCGGGTTCCTTAGGATATAAACATATTTGGGGAAATCGAACACGTACAGCGAAAAAATGTTTCCAGAAACATCGATGAATGCCTAATACATAATGTGGTTAAACCAACTTATATTTACCGAAGAAAATGTTTATTTTCTACTCTAGTTTTATTGACATAAGGTGCAGAAGAGTGTTTAGGGAGTTAAAGGTGAATTTAAAGGTGAGAAATGGATTTGAAACGATGTGTGAGTTTTGCAAATATTGAATAAAATTGCGTTATTTTGTTGATTTGATGGGATGAAGTATTGGTAGGCACTTACCAAATTGGTAAAAATCATTGAATGTAGGTTTGTCTCTCCACACACCCACACACACACACACACACATACACTTTGCATGCCTAAATTGCTCTAGCATAAGAATTGTATCTAAGAGAAGAGCGGGGCCCCCTGGCACAGGCATTCTCATGCCTAAAAGGAGACCCCTGCCTATTTATACGAAGAATTTGTGAGACATAAATAATTTTTTTTTTTTTTTTTTTTTTTTTTTTTTCTCACTAATGTTCATTCAACTCATAAGATTATATCTTCCATTTTACACAAAATCAGTTAAACTGACAGGCAATTCAACTGTATAAATAATCCTTTCTAATATACACATCAACACGGTCTAGGGATATTGCACGATTTTTCATACAAAAGAGGTCTGTTTGAGAAGCTACAAAAGCATACTCGAGATACATGGAGGGCTATAATTTTCAATTTTGATGTGTGTATTATAAATGCGAAAGTAACTCTGTCTGTCAGTCTTTCACGCCTACACTACTGAACCGATTTTGATGAAATTTGGTACAGAAATAGATTAGAGCCTGGGAAAGGACATAGGCTACATTTTATCCCACAGTTGGGCACGATATAACCTAAAGTACGCGCGGGCCGAGCCGCGGGCGGAAAGCTAGTTTATTATAAAACCCACCACAAAACGTTAATATAATAATCTAGAGATCCTTACGGTCAATGAGCCTAAAAATAGATCTCAAACTTCCAAAACGGTATTAATAAACGCTTACTTCAGAACCCTACATTAATAAAATAAACCCCTCTATAATTTTAAGACGACGCAATATTCCGGAACTACCCTCTTCTGTTAGAACGCAAAATTAACTTAACTACTACGTATTAGAGTTTGAAATCGCTTGATGTAACAGTTTTGGCGACTGTTCAGCGATGAACGGCTTACAAAGTTCTTTAACCGTGGATAACTTGTTCTTTAACTCTTAAGTCGCTATCATAAGGTTGAAAATATAAAAACATGTTGGTAGTTAAATCGTGGTGTTTCCTTCTGGCACGGATCTGCTAATAACTCTGTAAAATAACACAACAGCACTTAGCAGACGCCTTGAGGAGTTAAATGTTCTCGACTAAAGATATCCATCAGCCTGTAGTCTCGATAATGGATATCTTAGATGATATTATCTTCGTTACGATGTTTAGAGGGATTTTATATATTTCATAACTGACTTGTTCGCAAAATTTTACTGTTTTTAAAGATTTTTATTCATATCTCTAAAATAATAACAAAAGTTATCACCTCCGACATTCGATTGCTTATAAATTATTAAATGGCTGAACTTATGATCAAAAATAGCTACGAACCATTTCGATTACGTCATAGCTTTCTAACCAAAAAAACCGCATTGAAATCAGCCCATTCACTTAGGAACTACGATCCCACAGACACACACATTCACAGACACATATATACAGGTCAAACTCATTTCACCCCTCTTGTTTTGTAGGGGGTCAATTAAAAAAACTAACTTCAACATTACTTGTAGAGCGTTGTCCCTTTTTCTTATAAAGTAAGGTTATATATACATATAGTTTCAAGACATAGTTGCGACGAAGTTGTAAAAAGTTGTGACGTCGATTCCCGGTCGGGACAAACATTTGGTCGGGGGTCGGATTATGAGAATTTGTTTAAGTAATTTGTGTGATTTTTGTTTTATTTTATTTTTAATAATAATGGATCTTTGTTATCTCTGACATTAATAAATTAAAATAGTGGTAACCCCCAAATAATAACAAACACAGAAATGGGAGCCGCACGATGGCCGCACGTGGTTCTTTCATCGCTCTAAACTCCGTAAGCATATTATAAAAAGCTGCAAAACTCGATACATGTATCAGTTTGTAAACATGCAAGACATATCGTTCAATATAAAAAAGGATCTCTCATCAATCACCTCTTCAACTGAAATTGTTTTGGAGTCACGCACCCTCATTACAAGAGCCATTTCTCCGACATTTTTATGGAAGAGAGGACCGCCAATCATTAATCTTGAGGGTTCTGGCGCTATTATTTTAGAGCATTGTTTGTAAGCTTGTATGGTTATGCAAAACAAGGTTCCGTCCGTGAATTAAAAAGTTTAAAATGCCACTCACACTTTGTCTTTTTAAAATCATCAATTCGTTGCTGTTATAATTATACATGCTGGACTGGGAGTGAAAGAAAAACTTAGAATGTGCCAGCTACCTACTCTTCCCAGGCATACAGTAAAAGTCTGTAAGAGAATGCGAAGGTTTTGCTGTATAATGGGCGAAAGGCTGACCACCTCTCACCAATAAACAACTTGTTCCATGTGTTAACTCTCACAATTTGTGTCAAACGTGGCATCAAGCACTGACGCTCTGCTTACCCCGTTAGGGATTATAGGCGTAAGCGTATGCATGTATGTTTTAATTATTATTATGACAACAAAATAATGTAGCTTCTTAGATCTTTGACTTTGTATATGTCATTAAGGTGACCGTGAGATACGAAAAAGTTAAATTAATAGGTTTGGTTGGTCGTTTGGTAGTCGCGCTGCTTCTTGATCGACGGGTCCTGGGTTCGATTCTCAGTCGAGGCAAATATTTGTGTAAAAAGCAGATGTTTGTTCTCGGGTCGAGACCCACGACACAAGGGAAAACCTTAGGTAGACCTTTGAGAGTGTAGCGTTTGTTTGTTTAATTTTTTCTCGTTTTCATCTCTATATAGGGTATAAAAGACAGCTTAGCAAAAACTAAAACCCAGACATCATTCTGATAGATATTCCGTGCACTAGAAAAATTAATTACTTTCCAAAAGTGAAGTCAATGCAAATAAAGTTACGTAAAATTTTGCTCTCATTAAAAACATTAATTCCAATTTCATAATTGAGTGACACAACTTCGTTAACGCCTTTGAATTTCTAAATTAAGATGCGACCTGCGACCTTTGCTTTCATACCTTTGGCCCATGTTAAATGTAATTCAGTCCACTGCCTCTAATTAATTAATATTCTGCCCTTATCAGTGTTATCAGTTGACGCAGTTTGGTGGTAGTTCGGTGATTAATGATTTCATGATTACACTGCACTGCCTTATATGATGTCGTCTATATACGTACCAGCACAGATACTGTCAGATACGTATATACATACAACTGACTGTGGGGTATGTTGTTATAAGTTTGACGCGTATATCTTTGTCTCTGCGTAACCGTATGTCTTTGTATCTGTGTGTCTGTCTGTGGCATCATAACTCCTAAACGAATGGACTGATTTCGATGCGGTTTTTTTTTGTTTGAAAGATGACGTAATTGAGATGGTTCTTAGCTATATTTAATCAAAATTGATTCAATCGTTTAAAAGTTACAAACAATTTTTTGAATATTAGGGGTGGTATAACATTTCAAAGTTATGTTCTTTCCGTGTGGTGATCGGTTGAGAATAACACCACCCCATCTCTTTCCGTGGGTGTCGTAGGAGGCGACTAAGGAAACACAAATGAGACCTGCCTCCTAGTAATCCATCCCAGGCAACGACACTTCATTTTTTTCTGAATCTGAGGTGTCGTCCTATGGTCTCATGCGATGTGGCAGGCTCTGTAAAGGGCCGTCTGGTTCGCAACCACCCTCCTACCGAAGTCCGACGCCAAACAGCTTGCTGTGTTCCGTCGGTGCGTGGGAGTACTAGTGCCTTTATAGGCATTTTATGGGTTAACTCGCTCCATCGTCGACCTCATCTTTGACCTTTATGGTCAAGATTGAGGTCAAGAGTTAACCCATCTTATAATAAAAAAAAATGTTATATACCTTTGTGAAGATTATTATTGTTATAATGCTGTGTTTCCAAATCCTACCAAAGTTTTGACATACAGTGAGGAATAATAAGGATTGCGTAACGGACGGACAAACCCTTCCGCCATGATGAATGGGGAAACTTTGCGGAACCAAAGGTCAGTGGGCTGGCAACCCTTGGCGATACATAATGATGGTAAATTTTAGGGATTTACGCCATTTTCTTGAAATATGGCGATGGTTTGAAACAAACATTTTGGTAAAATTTTAGTTTGAAACAAAAATGATCTTAACCGATCAATGAGGTTAAGCAACGTACACAGAAGCCTGATGGGTGACCAAAGTGGAAATTTTTCCGTGCTTTGGAGGTCGGTCCCGGCTATTGTCAATTAATTACAGTCGTTAAAACCAAGTCAGAGGCCATTGTGCGGTTTAAAAACTCAGACACCAAGGGTTAGCCAAGTTGCCTACACGATGAGAAGAACTATCGCGCACTGCCAAGGAGTAGAATTCTCTGCCAGTGTCGGTATTTCCAAGCTCATACAACCCGAATATCTTTAATATATGTAAAATTAGGATTGCTTTAATGAACAATTTTTCTTTCTTTCTTTAAAGTAAGAGAGAATACTTCTGGGTTTGCTCGCTACATCCTCAACCGCATCTTTGCCCTGAGCTACAGCTCAGGGTTAAATCTAAAGCTTGAGCATGATGGCGACAAACTTACGCGGCACGCCACTCGGCTGACGCTGAAACTTCACTTTGATTGCGCGAAGGCCCCGCGCAAAGGCTCGCTCGCCCTCTGACGTTGTCAATGTTGACATTTTCGCTCACGCACATCGTGTTCGAGCTAAAATACTTCATTTTTTTTAGGCATTAGAATCTTGTAAAATTTGAGTCCTTCATTTGTAATGTTAATGTGTGGCGAACGAAAAAAATAGGAATAATTGTATTTAAATTAAATCTTATTTCGTTTTCAGAGCAATAATTATCAGTCATTGTTGTATAATAAAACAAAGATATTGTTTTGGTGGCACACTGTCAATAATTATATTTCAACTCTTGTATTTAAATCATAGTTTTTGTGTTTGTAAAAAAATGTTTACTGCCACTGTTTCTTTGTTTACATAATTTCTAATGCTAAACAAACAAAGTATAGATTGTAGTCACGAGCGAACCCATTCTTAATAAAAAAAATACTTAACAAAACGCAAACAAATGCGGTAAGTTTTTTTTTGTGTAAAAAAATTGAATTCGAATAAAATGGAGAGAAATCAGTAGTAAAAAGTGACCGAGATCCGGATAAAAAACGAGTTTCCCGCGTTAACGACTGCCAGGATCAAAATAAAGCTGCCTGTAAATGACTCGACTGCGTCATACGAAGCGACAAGGGACCACCTAAACTACATTTTAAAAAAAAGCAGAAATATCTTGTGTATTCCGGTTTTTTTTAAAATTTAGTTTAGGTAGTCCCTTGTCGTAGGTCTATACCAGGAGGTTTACCATGATCGCTTAGCGCGATCCAATTTAGGACCTAAACAAGTCTGCAACGTTTATTCGTACCATGATGGCTTATAAGCGATTCAATTTTGGCGCTGTTGCGATTCAAAGGCAGACCAGCGACAATTTATGTAGGCATTTAAAATGGACCATAGACAATCGAGCGTCCAAAAGCAGTGCCATCATGGTACAATTTTAAAAAAACATTCCAATTGCGAAGCAGTTCAAAGTTGGATCCTAAACAGAAATGCTTTTAAACGATCGTGGTAGGTACCCTGTACACAAGATATTTCTGTTTTCAGTTGGTTTTTTTTGTAATTCGTTTCGTTAGACCCAATGGTCACTCAGCATTCCAATTTCTCTGGTTAATGTATGCATTTTTAGAAATACTCCTAGATATCCAGGGCTTTTTTATTTTTATCGAAGTCCACTATCAGGCTGAGATGAACGTAAATAGACGCCTGAAGCCTCGTGATATAAAAAGTAAACATATTTTGTGATTTTAAAAAAATCCATAGGCTTCGCTAACAATGGGAGGTTTTCTTTTTGGGTATTAAAAAAAAAGTGTTTCCCCAGAGCTCTCTAGATGGCGCTGAACTGACTCCGTTACTAGGTGCCAAAGCCAAAAGGCTTGGAGAAAAACATTGCATCAAATATTCTGAGTTTGTTTTGGCTATCCAATCATCCTAGTTTTCTCGCGCTTTGTTCAGTTTTGTTTTGTTTTTTCGTTGTTTTCGTAAAATCGCCTAACTACGTATGGTAGACGTGAAATTGATGTGATAAGACTGTAACGTTTCGTTTTATGATCTCAAAATTACGTTCAAGTGAATTAATCAAAAATAATTTAACGTTCCGTTCCTTGCAGTAACGTACATAGTTTAGCGCCATCTATCCGGCGACTGGGGAAAAAATAAAAAAAAATAAAAAGAAAATCCCTCATTTTTTTTTAATACAACATCCTTTTTTTTATCAGCCCATATCCATCCTTATTACTAGATATAAAATTTTTAGATAAAAATATTATTAATCTATGCACAAACTTAAAAAGTAGAACCCAAATTATTTATTTAAGAGATCCAATAACGCAAAAAGTAGTTTGTCTGTCCTTTTATAGCCCACCTTTTCCTCCCGTAAAAACTTACGGAGGTTGAAAGTGAAATCGAATGTTCTCAATCGACCACAGACGACATGACGTCACATTAAACAAAAAAGAGGTTTTCTTATTATAACATTTTTTCAAGATCTTTTTTTTCTATTATAGACAAAGGGCACTATTTTTTAATCGTTTGCACAAACAAACGTTTTTTAATCGTTTGTTGTTATTGTCTAGGTATAGTCAAGTTTGTGGCGAACTTAACCAACCCTGGAGTCAGAGTTTTCAAACCGCTCTCTGACTTGGTTTTTACGACTGTGGTCAACCGACAAGAACCGGGGCCAACAACTTAACGTGCCCTCCGAAGCACGGAAACGGAAGTGATAAATTGCCACTTTGTTCACCCATCAGGTTCCCTGCCTCTGTGCACGTTGCTTAACCTCACTGATCGCTTGAGATCAGCGAGCACCACTGGGCTATGAGCGCTTCGCATCGTGTGAAGCGATTTATTTTATTCATTTGCGTGGATTTTGTTTACTTGAGTATTATCTAAATACTGGAATCGAATAGTTTTTAATACTGTCTCATTGAACTGGTAGCCATTAAGATCCATTTTGCTTCTTTGGGGGCGTCCATTAATTACGTGAGGTGTTTTAGGCTATTTTTCAACCCCCCCCACCCTCTCTGGTGAGATTTGGCTCGACACCCCCCCTCCCCCCTTTATCTCTCGTGAGTTTTATGAAAATGCTTAGTTTGAGTGTAAACAAGTACTAAGTCCATGGTGTAAACACGTTGATTACATAGACAACTTACATAGTTTGCCTAATTTTTTTAAACTTTTAATAATCGAACAATAAAAACAGCTATTATTTACCAACTTAAATTTGAAAATAAAGATTTTTCTAATTCAGTCCACGGGAACTCATGAGTAGTCTTAAGAGTGGCTACCGGAACAACATGGTTTAGTTGGTTTAACTTAGCTTTCCCGCAATTTAACACTATTTCTTTTGGGGGAAAATATTACGTGATATTTGTAGAGACCCGCCCTCTCCCCCACGTGAGATTGAGATCCGGCCCGACCCCCTCCCCCCCCCCCCCCCAAAACGCCTCACGTAATTAAGGCGACTACAGCACCTAAATTACGATTTTATGATGCGTAGATAAGCATGGCGCACTGCATTAAATCGAAGAAAAAAAATACTACGGTAATATTCAGGACATAAACTAGATAAGTAGTTTGCTGAAAACATGATTCAGCACTTTTGGTTCGATAGAAAAAGCTCACACAGTCACCTCTAAATACCCAATATTGTGTATCTTTTAAGCTGTACAAACGATAGTAAAATGCACACAGGAACTTGAATTTGCTATCAAAATGTTCGTGATTGATAAGTAATTAACGCATTTTTCAATTTAAGCTGTTACCTTTCCATAAATCTCATTTTTCTAACTTTCGAACATGTTTTTACGCACGCACGCTTTCATAGTCCGTAAACTTCGTGTATCGACACTGTTCGCACTGCCGGCCCAGGCCTGTTGAGAGACGGAGATGGCACTATTCCTATGTGTGCTGCCTTTATCGGGTGCTGTAGTCGCCTTAATGGATGCCCCCTCAGCCATTCTGCAGCTCTAGCATGTTAACGTCAAACTCGCGCTCGGCTCACTCAGAAACTTCACTTTGATTGCGCGAGGGTCCCGCGCAAAGGCTTGCTCATATGGCGTTGTCAATGTTGACATTTTGACATAGGACCGCGGTGTTGTCGCGGCGCTGTCACTATCGTACTCGGCCTGCTGATTCATTTTACGTTGCTTTGAGCACCGCGTGGCCGCGCAAAAAAAAAAAAGTGCCTAAGATCATCAACAATTTTGCATGAATTCTCAAAGTGATATATGAGATACCCGGATTTTCCAAGTTTTTTCTTTGAAATACAGTTTCACAAGTATTACCATGTTAGCAAGAAATTAATGGCTTTCAGTTAAGTCGACCAGCGGTTAATCCGTGACACGTGAGTTAATCCGGACGTCCGGCTAGATAAGACCGGACTTTACAACCGGGTATAATAATAATACCTTGCAACCCTTGATGTGTTATTTTGAGAATAATTGACATTATATCATAATATGTATGTAGGGTGAATGGGGACGTTGGGGACATAAGATGAGAAAAAGGAGTAAGTTAAATAATCATCCTTAATTTTCGAAGTAAACTAACTATTTTTGGATTTGGTTACATAGATAAGTCCTCCATTTCGTCAGTATCTAAATTTAAATTAAATAAATTTACGAATAAGAAAAAAAAATTATGCGGACTTCAAAAAGCGAAAAGTAAAGACAATGTCATTTAATGTGTTACGTACCTAGTAATGTTTTTATTTTATTTATTATAAGATGGGTTAACTCTTGACCTCAACCTCGACTAAGGTCGTAGATGAGGTCGACGATGGAGCGAGTTAACCCAGAAAATGCCTATTAGGCACTGGTACTCCTACGGACCGACGGAACACAGCAAGCTGTTTGGCGTCGGACTTCGGTAGTAGGGGGGGGTCGCGAACCAGACGGCCCGTTACATAGCCTACCACACCGCATGAGACCATAGAACGACACCTCAGATTCAAAACAAATTGAGATGTTGCCTGGGGTGGATTAATAGGAGGCAGGTCGCATTTGTGTTTCCTTAGTCGCCTCTTACGACACCCACGGAAAGAAATGGGGTGGTGTTATTCTAAACCGATCACCACACGGCACGAAATGTGTTTGAAGTCGGTGCAAAGGCGGATGCACGTATAGCCTAATGAGTATCCAATATTTCGGCGCTGTTACAAGTACCATGATCAGGATTATTATTTATTTATTTTATTTTATTTTATTTTATTTTATTTGGGATTACAAACAGTTATACAATGAAGCTTATGTACTAAACTTATATAGAAACAACGGGTTTGGTAATCGTATAACCAGCTACGTAATCCTCGTGGTAATTATATAAAAAAAGAGGTAGAACAGATCATGTGCAGATGAACTGGCGAACTGCGGATAAATCTGCAGCTCGAGGATGATGGCGACAAACTTACGCGACGCGCCACTCGGCTGACGCTGAAACTTCACTTTGATTGCGCGAGGCGCGAAGCGAAGGCCCCTCGCAAAGGCTTGCTCGCCCTCTGGCGTTGTTAATGTTGACATTTTGACATAGGACCGCGGCGCATTACGCGCCCTATCACCATCGTACTCAAGCTGCTGTATTTCTATACTAGTATTTGCTTCGCATTAATTATGATTGCGTGTACATAAGCTACAAAAAGATTTTCGTTTTAAATTACATATATTAATGTTACACATACCTTTTAATTTTGAGATCAAAGCGTGAGATCGTGTGTTTGATTACAGAAAATGCGTGTATTAATGAAACGGAATTTCCTTTAGCTTTATGGCTAAAAAATTGCGTTTTTTATAGTCATTTTACGTGCGTGGTCAAATTGGGCGTGGTAAAAATGCTTTTAAGATCTGTATCGGTATTGGTATGGTGTAATGGAATTGGATATCGGTTTTTAAACACTTTTTTACCGACTACCAAAAAAGGAGAAGGTTCTTAATTAGACTGTATATTTTTTTTGTTTCATAAAGAACAAACCAGCCTGCCAACATGAAACCATGTTGCAGCAAAACAATCCAAAAAGGAACTTTTGAAACTGTCAACAGAATGTTGCAGTGTTCACAGTGGCCGTGTTTAAAATGTTAAACACTAACAAACATGTTGTTGTTTAACTTTTATACCGCTATGACGGTTTTGTCTGGCAAACTTCAGGGCGTAAATGTACCTAGGTGTATACCTACATACTCATAGGTATTTAGGTATATGCACATGCAAAAATTTTGCAGGATTCAGTAAGCGAGCGTAAGATAAGTACTTTTGAAGTTGTTAGAATAACCTTAATTACCTACTGGTTTATTGTGCTATATTTCCCAAATTTACGCTAGTGTTTAAATAAAATAATAAAATTCTTCCACGCTGGACTGGGAGTAGAAGAAAAACTTAGAATGTGCCAGCTACCTACTCTTCCTAGGCATACTATAAAAGTCAGTAAGTGGGACGCGAGGGTTTTGCTGTTGTGGGCGAAATGCTGACAACCTCTCATCACTTATACAGAGCTTTAGGTAAATTCACTTTCAACCTCTCGGGTGGTAAATAAGTCCATGAAACCGATCAACTTTTCCAAGGAACAAAGGTCGGAATACAAAAATTTTTTTTTAGTTCCCATACAAACTGCGTCAGCTAATAGCGCATTTTGTAAGTCAAAATTTTTTTTCATACTTCGACCTTTGTTCCTTGGGAAAGTTGTTTCATGGACTGATTTACCACCCGAGAGGTTGAAAGTGATTTACCTAAAGCCCTTGTATATGTATTTCATATTTCATCTGATAACCCTTACAATTTATGTCAAGCGTGGCTTCAAGTGGTTCTAAAACCATTGATGCTCTGCCTACCCCGATAGGGATTATAGGCGTGAACTTATTATATATATATATATATATATTAAATAAAAACTGATTTTATTTTGAGTAGAAAGTTTACTAAGTAATTTTGAGTAGTTCCCATTTGTTCTATAGAACTGGCGTCACTGGGACAAAATTGGACAATTTTGTCTTATTTTTTTCCATAGAACTACATACAAGCGTTTTCATCCTGATTCATTCAATAGTATAAATTGGGAATTAAATTTTCCAAAAATGTTCTATGTAATGTTTTTTACCAATTTCTGTCATTCTTTTAAACGTCATTTCTGTGTAGAAAGCTGAAACAGCTTTTTATTTAAAAACGCATAAATGGACTATAATTGCAAATCGAAACTGCTAAAAAGACAATATTTAAGTGATGTTATCGGATTTTGAGGAATCACAGAGTATCTTACCATCGATTTATAAAAAAAGCAAGCAAGAACCAACACCAACTTATGAACAATTAGAAAGTGTACCTCAAAAGCAGGAAGCACAGTGCCCTGGACAAGTTGACAATGAACCACCTAAAATTATAACAGAGGATTGTCCAGATAACGACAAAGGAAATGAATATTTTGGATGTCTGATT
Source organism: Aproaerema taeniolella (assembly GCA_949987775.1). Taxonomy (NCBI): domain Eukaryota; kingdom Metazoa; phylum Arthropoda; class Insecta; order Lepidoptera; family Gelechiidae; genus Aproaerema; species Aproaerema taeniolella. The sequence continues at coordinate 4,280,844 of OX465246.1, read as the reverse complement.
ACCGAAGACTTAAAGAGTGTGCCGCCTTGTATGAGAACTACCGTATATCGTCACATCTTAAAGCTGAAGCATTTAAAAAGAAACATGTAAGCCAATATGATGTTAAAATTACATTTCCAGCTCCTGTTAAAGGTTTGGAATGAAAATACAAATGACGATTACATACGTTTAATGTTTTTAAGTAGATTATTTTAATATCCTCAAACGAAGACATTTTGTGCTCGTTATTTTCAAAGAGGTTATTTTATAATTTGTTAATAAGTCATTAAGACGTATAAGTAATAGGTAAATCATTTCAAGTGGCCAGTTGAAAATCAAATCATCAAAGAGTCTTGTTATCTAGTTCTATAGAACAATTTGGGAAAGAGAGGTATTAATAGTTCTATGGAACAGTTGGGAATCAATTTTTCCTATTTGTTCCAATGACGTCAGTTCTATAGAACAGATGGGACCTACTCGTAATTTTCGCAACCTCGGGATCCCCTTAGGCTGATCGAAAGTAACGTCCAAGTAAGTATGTATGTACTTGTAATCGAAGTATTTTTTTTACCCTCGACATAAAAGTCGGGTGTTATAAGTTTGACGTGTGTATCAGTATGTCTGTGTATCTAAGTGTCTGTCTGTGGCTTCGTAGCTCCTAAATGAATAGAACGATTTCGATGCGATTTTTTTGTTTTAAAGCTGACGTAATCGAGATGGTTCTTAGCTATATCAAAATTGGTTCAGCCGTTTAAAAGTTATACCTAATCAATCAAATGTCGGGGGTTATATATAATATTTAATTTTAGTGTTATTTATTTATTTAATATATCTTCTTGGGAAAAAAATACTTTAAAATTGTTCCCACAAAAATTTAATACACGCATTTGCAAATGTGTTTTTCACTTCAAAGGGCGGTTACATCAAAGCAAAGACCACAAAACTTTTCAGCACCAGAAATATAAACCGCAATGTAAAAAAAGTCAAAATAAATTCCGCTTGTTTGTCTTTTGCCTTTTAAAAGGTAAAACAGGCTTTTCATGCTGACACAAGCGGAAACCTGCATATGTGGTTAAATAGTTAACCCCATTATATGCACAAAAAATGTGTGATTTGAACACACAAAGAGATGAGCTTTGTATCTGCATACAAAACTTATGAGGGTTAAACTGAACAGCTTTCTCCAAAGAACCTACTCGAAATTATAAAAAAAAGAGTCGATGTACACGCTTACTACACACACCGGCACAATTAGCGGAACAACTAATTTTTTTCATACAATTTAGTAATGGAGATTTTTATTTGATGCTGTTATTAAAATTTTACGCTTAGTTTTGGTCAAAATGTTTGTCTGTTAAAACCAAATATAAAACATACAAAAAGTTTTGCAGAACCTTATCATACAACTTCGTATGAAAAGTTAAAAGAGTTTTTTTTCTATTCACTACATAAGAGATTGACTAGGCTTTTCGTTAGTTTTTGTAAAAAAAAGACACGATCAATTATAAAATTTATTTGCATAAAGAACAGTGTAGTTATGCACGTAAAACGTATATTTTTACCCGACTGCCAAAGAAGGAGGGTAATGTTTTTCGAGTGTATGTAAGTATGTATGTATGTCTTTTCCTTTGTGACCTCCTGTAGCCTAAACGGCTTGATGGATTTTGATGTATGAGGTATCGTTAGATTTGTCTTGATTACGGGAGTGTCATAGGATACATTTTATCCTAAAAGTCCCACGGGATAAAGACATAATAATATTTTTTAGTGTGCAGTCGGGTATTTTGTTTTTTTAATAATTAATCTTTTTAGAACTTCCAATCTAAGTCGATTGCATGAAAAAAAGAAGTTGTTCCGCTTAATGTGCCGATGTGTGTAATTTGAAATCACCGAATCGATAGCTATATCTAAAAGAGGATACTGGTTTTCAGTTTTGTTAGGATTCACTATAAAATAGTGAAGAATTCAAATATGAATCAGTTGAATTCCATTAAACTTGGACTAATTGTATTGTTGTTCTTAATTTATTTCGAAAAAATTCTCAGTCAAATCGTTGAAGACAGCAACAATCGATCAAATCGGGACGGCAATCCTGCTGATCATTGGTTTTTCGTTCAAATCAAAACAAATATTGATTTATTTCTGTCGCAAAATTAATTTGTTTGTAGGAATATATACGTAAATCCGCCCATATACGTCCCCACCGAGGGGCAAGGGCCCCAAGTTGAATACTTAATGTCTTTTTACCTTAAATGATCTACCTCAACTGACCCTATATTTAAACTCAGCATTTAATATGTCTTGCTAATCTAGGGCTCTCTCCTTACCACATGTAAGCGAAATAAGAAAAGTTTTAAGCAAAAACATAAAACAACGAAATCCCCCATTTGTCTAAGACCTAAATATGTTGTAATCTAGGGTTTATGCTATTAGTCTGGGCATTAATCGTCCGGACATGACAACGCGACCACCTTAATGCTACCTTCATTAATTCTCAACTTAGTATGACTTGCCGTAAGCCCATTTCCAGGGTGGGATCTGGAAAAGAGATCCGAAAAGTTATTTTTTTATCCCGGGGTATTTATTTTGTTTCGCTTTTTTCCAAACTGGACTGGAAGTGGAGCAAAAACTTATAATTTATAACGACGAGTTGGAAGCTGGCACATAAAAACTTATATTATGTGCCAGCTTCCAACTCATCCCAGCCCAGCATAGCTGACACAGTCATCCTTCTAATAAACGTGAACGTTTTTGGATGTGTAAATGTTTGTTACCCTTCACGCTCTAACGCCTAGACCAATTATGACAAAATTTGGTATGGAGGTAGCTGACACCCTGGATTAACATATAGGCTACATAATTTTTCAAAATTCCTACGGGAACGAAGTCCCGGGTGGAAAGCTAGTGTGAGAAAATGTTGTCGTCTGTATCTCGTTTCGCGTATTCTATCGCATAGCGTCAGTACGGATCAGGCAGAACGACATCGACATGACAAAAGCGTCTATCTTAGCTGTGCCTGCCTACTTTAAGAGTCAGTTTCTGAAACGCGAGGGTTTTTGGTATACAAATAGAAATATATAAAAATATGTCCCCATAATAAATAAAAAAAACCCTTTCAAAACCCCTTTCACGTTAAATGTAGTTATTGTTTTTGAATAAAAAATCAAACCTAGAATCATGAAATCACAAGCCAGGCTTACTACCCACTAAGCCAACGCGCGCCAACCCTGACTTGATTGCCATTTCAACTTGTCGACTTCCAGTAACGAATTAAACCACAACGCTAACTAAGGCCAGTTGCACCGCACCGCAGTTAACTAAAGTTGAGTTAATTACCGGTTGTCCCTCGCTCAATAATTCACAGGCAGAGCCGCGGCGTACAACCTAGCTGGGCAATTTTTCTTGTACCGTTTTGTTAGAATGATTTTTACACCGTTTTCATTCGCTCTTGACTATAATCTAGCCCAGATGTAGTCTAGGATATAGTAAGGTCGCCCAGAAAAAGCCTTTTCTTATTGTATGGGTTTGTTTTTGACGTCGCCCAGGTGCGAAGATATGGTCGAGGTACTATAGTATTATATTATCTGTGGTCGAGGGTGTAGCAAGCTCACCTAGAAGATGCCTATTCACTCAAACTTTAAAGAAATTTGGGTTGTATGAGCCCGGAAATACAGACGCAGGCAGAGAATTCCATTTCTTAGCAGTGCGCAATATAAAAGATGATGAAAAGGGCTCTTGCGGATCTTGGACCCTTCAGGGCATTTTAGAAGTCCGATAGTATATCACGCACAATTGTCTATTAGTCATATTATTTTTTTGAGACTGACAAACATTTTTTTATTTTTAACATAAAAGACTTTTCCATCATATATATAATTCAGTTCCTTTTTCTCGTGAAATTCAACAAAGTATCGAAATGAAAACTGTGTCCGTTGTACGTGAAGAGAATCTATGAGAAATCTAGCGTCAAAGAATACTCTTTCAAGTATATTACTTCCTTTCCTAGAATTCAAGAATTTAATTTCATAGTAGCATTGTTCAAACCCTAGTCTAGTAAATAAGAGTTTATTATGTTTGCTTTTGTTACAACACACAGGTACCTACTGAGTCGATTGAAGTCTGTTGCTTTTGAACGATTCTAACGTGTAGTTCAGTGGCTTTTTGATTGTTTGCAGCTTTTTATATATTTACTTTTGAATCGAATGTTTTCTGACTTTACCCTGTGCAGACGTCGAGTTACCCATCTTGATGCAAAATTTCAAGTTTCTAAGTCAACTACACCTAGCATATCGGTAAATCTTACTTTGATTGTGCGATGGCTTAGTCACCTCTTTTTTAAGGTGACTTCAAATTAAATAGTGAAAATTAAGCAAGTGAATCAGCTCCCTTTTACTAAACTGAACAACCATACAACTATGTTCGATGGGCCCTGATTCTGTGTCGATGGAGTGGAGGCCATTTCATCTGTTCAGGTGGCAAAATTGAGAACTATTTAATTTTCATATACTTGCTGACAACCACATCGATCAGCAGCGCAACCGCCAACCGAACGTAAAAAATTCAGTTGGCGGTGGCGCCACGGTCAAAGCAGCCGTCATTAATGTATGAAATTTCGCCACATGAACGGATAAAATGGCAACCATTCCATTGACACACAACTTAAGTTACAAAAGTTTCATAGGGTGAATCAACCCTTAAGTTTCGTGACTCAAAAGTCACGCCGAATATCAAGATCAGCTTTCCACCTGGGACTTCGTTCCCGTGGGAATTTGAGAAAATTATGTAGCCTATGTATTAATCCAGGGTATCAGCTACGTCCATACCAAATTTTAATAAAAATAGTCCAGCCGTTTGAGCGTAAAAGAGTAACAAACCTCCATACATCCTTTCATACAACATTTCATAGGACTATAGGATAGGATAAGTAAGGATGTTGTTATGCCGCGGTGTAATATCCAGCCGTTCTTAATTCCACCCGAAAATCCACTAAGTAATTCAACAGTTGGCGAACTGGCCAAGCAATACCGCCATTGTTTTTAATACAATACACAAAAATTATTCGCTGCACGTGTGTTGCTGCATAGCCATGTTTATGGGGTGCCTGTGACTGCAGTAAGCCGCATTTTGGGTATTCTGCTGCATTTGGGTAAAAGATGAAGTTACTGTTTATACGGCTGGGGAATGACTGTATATGGGGTATAATACCAATCAGGGACGGTCCTCAATTTGACGAGTGATAAAACCATTAGATTGTGAACCCGCTCGTTCCTTCATTCGTTCAACATAATTTCACGGTTTCTGGCTGTGAGATTATAAGCTAACGGAAAATTAAGTTAAATTGAGAACTGTTGTTACAGTTCACAATTTTTCGGTAGTATATAATCTCGCGAGTAAGATTATATTAGTAACGAAGTTCATGATCTTACGGTGACATATATACTTACCTCTAGCAAAAAAGGACACATCACACATAACAACAAAAATTTTTGATTTTTTTATTCGCCCTCTGGATCACACAAAAATTACCTATTAATTTAGTGTTTTTAAAACCTGCGTGTTCGGCGCGAATGGGACTTCAGCCAACGACTCCAGGATTAGATCTCCTAGTGCTCTTACCAATTCAATTCAATTCAATCATTTATTGCTATTCATGTGTACAGTGTATAAAAGGTCTTTATCTACAATATGTTCTTCTATATACAATATGAACCCTGTCGGGCATTGCAAAAGTGGAACGGCAGGCAGACTGGCATTTTTAGAGTTCCGTAGTAATCTACGAACCCTTATAGTTTCGCCATGTCCGTCTGTCCGTCTGTCCGCGGGTTTCCTAAGAAACCCTTGATACTACAGAGTTGAAACTTGGCATGATTATACATATGAATCACGCCGACAGAACTGTAGAGTAAAATCTTAGAAAAAAAATTTTTTTCGGGTGTCTCCCATACACGTGAAAGGGCGATGAATTTTTTTTTTCTCGCCAATATTTTTGAGTGGGGTGTCATAGGATAGCATATTAAAAGATAGAAGGGGTTTACTAAGAACGTTTTTCGATTCAGCACTCCGTTTGCGAAATATAAATTTTTAAAGTGAAAATTTTTGTCAAACACAAGTGTCCCCCCCCCCTCTACCTGCTAAACGGTTGTTTCTAAAAATGTGGAAAAATTCACGTTGGTAGAATATATAACGAAATTAAAAGGAAAACTATCACACATAACTTGGTCCTTCAAGTTTGCGAGTAATAGTCGACCAAGTGCCAAACACTGTTGGGATTAATAAGAATATATTTACTAATATAAGATCCTTGGTACTACAGAGCTAAAATTTGGCATGGTCATAGATATTGATTGCGCCGACAGATCTAAAATATAAAATGTTGGAAAAAACATTTTTTCGGGTGTTTCCCATACACGTGAAAGGGCGATGGATTTTTTTTTCTCGCCGATACCATCGAATTGAATGTCGTAGGATAGATTTTTAAAAAAACTTTTAAAAAACTAAAAAAAATTCGCGCTCGCTTCGCTCGCGAATTTTATACTTGCATTCGGTTGTATTTAGACCAAAACAAAAATTATTTCCAAAACTACAAACTCTTTAATAATACATTTGTTTTTAGGGATCCGTAGTAATCTACGAACCCTTATAGTTTCGCCATGTCCGTCTGTCCGCAGGTTTCCTAAGAAACCCTTGGTAGCACAGAGCTGAAATTTGGCATGGTCATACATATAAATTACGCCGACAGAACTGTAGATTTTTTTTTCGGGTGTCTCCCATAGATGTGAAAGGGTGATGAATTTTTTTTTCTCGCCAAAATGGGGTGTCATAGGACAGCTTTTTAAAAGACAGAAGGAGTTTTTTCTAACAACGTTTTTCGATTCAGCACTCCGTTTGCGAAACATACATTTTTAAAGTAAAAATTTTTGTCAAACACAAGTGTCTACCTCTCTACCAGCTAAACGGTTGTTTCTAAAAATGTAAAACAATTCACGGTGGTAGTATATACAACGAAATTAAAAGAAAAACTATCACACATAAGATGGCCCTTCAAGTTTGCGAGTAATAGTCGACCAAGTGCCAAACTTAGTTGGGATTAATAAGAATATATTTACTAATATTAGATCCTTAATAGTACAGAGCTAAAATTTGGCATGGTCATACATACCTATTGATTGTGGTGACAAATCCTAAAAAGAAAATGGTGAAAATAAATTTTTTCGTGTGTTTCCCATTAACGTGAATGGGCGATGGTTTTTTTTCTAGCCGATATCATCGAGTGCGTTATCATAGGATAGCTTTTTAAAAGATAGAAGGGTAGAAAAGACTACTCAAGACTACGTTTTCATACACAGGTAGAAAAGACTACTCTACAAAACCAGGGATACGGATCGGGCACCGGGTCACGCATCCTCACCATACACAAGGCTCAAGGGTTGACGTACGAAAAGGTGGTGATCGTGCGTACTACAACGACCAGGCAGGAGCTACACGACAGTATCCCACATGCTGTAGTTGCCATATCGCGTCATACCGCCAGTTGCAAATATTATGCGGATGATGGTAACGATGCGATAGGCAGATTCATCAAAGAAGCAGAGGCGGCAGGCAGGGAAAAAGTGGTCAATTACAACCTCAAAATGGCGATCAAAAGTCGAGACAAAGCCGTCATGGATGCCTTGAGGTCTGAATGCAACAGCGAAGAACCGTCACTCGCTTAAATATATATTATATACATTATATACATATTATATACATTATGTATTCATATATTTATTATACTTATTTATAAATTGTAAACCTCTATGGAAAGTAATGTATTATAGTTAAAATCAAGTATTAACAAGAAAACTTAATCTAGACAAAGGCACGGACATAAAGTCTGTGGATGCTAATAATAACACTTAAAAAAAAAAAAAAAAAAAAAAAAAGATAGAAGGGGTTTACTACAAACATTTTTCGATTCAGTAATCCGTTTAGGAAACATTAATTTTTATAACGAAAAAAAATTTGGAATAATTCACGAGGGTAGCATTTACGACGAAGTGTACCCTAATCCAAAATGGTTGACATACAAGGTTCCACGCTAAAAGTGAGGCGAGCCGAAAGCAAAGCTGTAACATATTGACATTTTAGGTGTCGTTTAATAGGTTTTTGTGGGTGCTAATTACGAAAACGACATTAAAAATATACACCTGCTTAGCTTAATATTATTATATTATTCCTTACAATAAAATTGTCGCAAAAAAAAATAATTCGCGCTCGCTTCGCTCGCGCATTAAACACTTCCATTATGTTATATTTAGGCCAAACTTTTTAATACATTTGTTTATGATACTAAGTATAGTATTTGGGGATTTTAACATCAACTATGACAATATGCTTGTAGAATTAAGAAGCCAGCTGCATATTTGAACCATGCTGCTACGGAACCCTACAATGCGCGTGGCCCGACACGCTCTTGGCCGGTTTTTGTTAAGATGAAGTTACTGTTTATACGGCTGGGGAATGACTGTATATGGGGTATAATACCAATCAGGGACGGTCCTCAATTTGACGAGTGATAAAAACCATTAGATTGTGAACCCGCTCGTTCCTTCATTCGTTCAACATAATTTCACGGTTTCTGGCCGTGAGATTATAAGCTAACGGAAAATAGTAAGTTAAATTGAGAACTGTTGTTACAGTTCACAATTTTTCGGTAGTTTATAATCTCGCGAGTAAGATTATATTACTAACGAAGTTCATGATCTTACGGTGACATACTTACCTCTAGCAAAAAAAGGGCACATCACACATAACAAAAAAAAAATATTTTTTTATTCGCCCTCTGGATCACACAAAAATTACCTATTAATTTCGTGTTTTTAAAACCTGCGTGTTCGGCGCGAATGGGACAAAAATATGTCATTAGTAAAGAATTGGTTTATGTCAGAATTAATATCAAGTACAAATTAGATGTCAAACCAACCAACTTAGACCAACTTGACTTGAAGGCACGATAGCTCAGTTAGTTAGAGCACTAGGAGATCTAATCCTGGAGTCGTTGGCTGAAGTCTCATTCGCGCCGATCATATTTCTTTCCCTAATATTATTTGTGAATATCCCTCATGCGGGTAAGCGTTTTAAAAACACTACATTAATAGGTAATTTTTGTGGGATCCAAAGGGCGAGTAAAAAAATCTAAAAATTGGCTAAAGTCACATTTGCGCCAAATATTTTTCTTTCCCTAAAATTATTTATTATTAACCTTTTAGATAGATAGATAGATAGATAGATTGACACTTTATTCAATTGTCATAAAACAGCACAACACAGTAATAGACAAACAACAAACATACAAGTAAACATAAATCAGCAAGCAAACAATGAAGTAAACAGACTTATAAACAGAAACAAATAATTTCATAAAACTATTTTACACCGTGTTATCTGTATCATGCCAATCAAATTGGCGCTGACTCAGCATATTGCTGCAGTACCAGACTGCAGCGCTGGTATTCTGCCAGTACCAGTTTGTTCAACGTCCGACACGCTATCGAGGCAGTTAACAAATAAAATAAAACCTAAGGTTTTATTAAACCTTCGCGTGCTTTTTGAACGAACACATGGTGTACGAGATTTGTATCGCACGCGGCGTAAACAAGCACGCGACGGGTTAACTTGCAATGTATGTAAGTATGTTTGTGTGGGACAAATCTCGCCACTCAATTTTTAATGCAATTACCCACTAATTTGAACTGAAACTTTGCCTATACGTTTAGTTTGGATGACAAATGCGATGTTAGCTAAGTGAAGTCATTGGGCCTTTTTATAATTGGAAAATGGCACGGCAAATTTTTATTTCCATTGCCTCCTATGTAATAGTGATACTGAAAGCTGAGAACATAAGGGGCAATGGTAATACTAATATGCCGTGCCGTTCGAATTATAAAAAGGCCCATTCCGAAATCCAATATGCCGCACCGGTCAAGATTATTTATGGGAGTCATGATATGGGTGTTACATGAAAGGGTTTGTTGAGAAAAATAAGAAATTTGTCGTTTTTCCATCCATCTATACTCTCTCGTCTATAAGTCCTGACGGGGTAGGCAGAAAGAGTATAATTTGGTTCAGATTCTAACGGTATGGGTATTAGATGAAATATATAGGCTGGTAATAGGCTGACAGCCTCCGTTTGTCTATTTTAGTAACTTTTGGTGACCCGATATGAATTTCTGGACGTAAGCTTTTTGCCCACGATATCTCAACTAATAAGAAATTATTTAGAATCATTTCTCGTTTCATAGCACCTATTCAACGATACCACACTGGCAATAGCGCCAAAAGTTTTACTATAAAGTCGATAAATTGATAGATACAAGAGTTTCATTCAATCTAAAATGGAATAAGTTGCTTGCACCTTTCTTAGTTTAATTGAATTGATTTCCAATACTTGTACAAACAGACAAAGCAAGTCAATTGTTTATTGTTTTTGATGCTCTACCAAACAAGATTTGAGAACTAAAGTGTAGATGAGGCCCAGAGGAATAAGGTCGTTCCGTAATCGCTAACAGAGTATAACTTTGTCTAGGTCTGCTAATATCATTGTGAGGTCTCTACTATAATATCACTCCTTATAGGAATCGTGACTTTTTTTTTATAATGAGATGGGTTAACTCTTGACCCCAATCTTGACCAAGGTCATAGATGAGGTCGACGATGCAGCGAGTTAACCCAGAAAATGCCAACTAAGGCCTGGTACTCCCACGCACCGACGGAACACAGCAAGCTGTTTGGCATCGGACTTCAGTAGGAGGGTGGTCGTGAACCAGACGGCCCTTTACAGAGCCTACTACACCGCACGAGACCATTGAAAACAAACTGAGCTGTCGTTGCCTAAGATGGATTACTAGGAGGCAGGTCTCATTTTTGTTTCCTTAGTCGCCTCTTACGACACCCACGGAAAGAGATGGTGTGGTTTTATTCTCAACCGATCACCACACGGCGGACGTATTTCCAGTAACCCTGTATATTAGTTAAGCTGCTGAACCTGAAATATTGCTACTGGCATTTGGGTTCCAAGCATCATCAAATGCAACTTCATACAAAATCCAGCGTCAATTTTTTTTCTCTAACCCAAGCGCAGGACGTCATCCCAGAAGTTAAATTGGTGATATCACTAATTCAAACCCCCAGGGCCGGACTCCAAGCGGAAAATTTAAAACCATTGCGACGGGTTATGCAACCTTTTCAACGGACGTATGGAGAATACTAAATCCGGACCTTTGGGAAGCGTGCTGCGACGTTTTAGTGAAAAAAGTTGAAAAGAGAGCCGTATGAAAAATGTACGGGATGGTCCGTGAATGTGGGATAGGTGCTCGGTATTTCACTTTGAATTACAGTTGTTACACGAAGTTAATGCTAACTTTTTTTTTAATTTAAATATATGTCACAAAACAAAATCAATATTAAAAATAGCTTTATTTCATTCAAAATGTTCCTTAAAATAAGTCAAAAGTGGTGAATATTAAATGTAATTCACCATTCATTTTTAACTTTGTGCCTATTCGCAAAGGTGCAGTCTTCCTCAGGAGAAGAATAGGCAAGAAACTCCGAGGGTCGCTCTATTTAACTCAATCATATAAATTTCTTTATTTCAAATTTTAACTGTCTTAATATCTGAATAACTCTGGAGCTGAGAAATTTATTCCCATGGTTGCTTCAGCTGCTTGTCTAACAGGTAATCAGAAATTCTATAAATTATGTAATTAGTAAATAAGTCATCAATCTAGTGCAAAACTTATTTGGTTTGGAGTTAGATGGCGCCGCTGCGCTGTGTGAGTTGTCCTAGGCAAAAAAACATACTTTTTAAATTAGGTACTTATTTCCACCAAATATATTTTTTGATACACAGACATACAGACAGATAAACACGTCAAACTTATAACACCCCTCTTTTTGTCGGGATTAAAAAGATTGTAAAAAAGAAGGTCTCTGATTTTTTAGGGAAAACTATGTACTTAGTTTACAAAAAACTTTATACTCTTTAATCGCTGTGGACCAAACGTAGAAGCGACGTAGGTAAACAAGACGCTCGTAAATCGAAACTCGCGGAAAAGAACAAATAAGGAGAAAGTTTAAATATATTTACTTTCTTAGAATTTCTTTCTAGGTAACAAGACGTTATTACAGTAGCGTAGCTAGGTAACCAAAGGCCCTGGGGCAAAAAACAAACTAAAACCTCTATGGAAAGTATTGTATTATAGTTTAAAATCAAGTATTAACAAGAAAACTTAATCTAGACAAAGGCACGGACATAAAGTCTGTGGATGCTAATAATAACACTTAAAAAATAAAATAAAAACTAGGGCCCCAACTAAACTATTTAAAATCGTATGTTGCGTATTCGTCGAGTTCCGAATTCGACGTACTCCAGATTTGTCGTAATACAGTCGACTCCATAGTAAATTTAAAAACCAAATACTATAATAATTAATTGTAATTAATTGTAACTTATTTTAATGAACAAATTAAAGATGCTCAAGACTTGTTGGGAATTCTCCTGTATTTTTTCAAATAAGTTTCCATTATTAAAGTCGCGTTCCTGGAATCTGGTTTATTTATATTCCGAATGTGGGAAAAATTTTCTCTAATGAAATTATAGTTTGTAAGTCAAAGTCCGAGGGGCCCCCTGAGCTTAGGGGCCCCCTGAGCTTAGGGGCCCTGGGGCACTTCACCGTCTAGCTCTCCGGTACCTACGCCACTGCGTTAGGACAAACAACGCTGATTAAAAACAAGGAAAGTTTTACAGTCAATAACACGTCTAAAAATAAATTTAAAGAAGGCAGCTTCGACAAAACCGCTTTCAAATGTAATCAAAGTGGTGATATTTTCTATTAGCTTATCTTTCAGTTTAAATAGACAGATAAATAACAGCTTTATTCACTCCAAAAACACGATATAATTAACACACATCAAAATACATAACAAACACAAATTGACACAATTAAACAAACATTAACAAACAGTGAACAGGAGAGTGAGTGCCACCGGAGTGAATAGACGCTGACTCAGCATTATTCTGTAAACAGGGTTTACAGCGCTGATCTTCCGTATTTTTTTATTATAGGAGGTTAACTCTTGACCTCATTTAATGTGCTTCGTAGTACAGACAGCAGCACATCTGTTATATTGATAACATATTGATATTGATCTGTTAGGTGTCAAGCCAAATAAGAGGCTAAACGTAAGTCCGCCTTCTCACTGACTTTAAACAGATCAGTGGGTACAGAAGCCGGCGCATCAGGTTACTCCATTTTTGTTGCAAAACCGCTCTTATCACAACAGCACAGAGTGCACGCGTGTGGCAACCTGATGTGCGGCCCTCCGTACTACGTAGCACATTAAATGATGTCTTTTTTTCGCTTTTTTTGAAGTGGTTCATTGTCGGGTAGTATAATGCCCTACGCCGCACAAAAGCGGGGTGTAAGTATAACAAAGCAGATATCTAGTCCATTTGCGGCTTGGAACCGGCCGTTTACTGCGATTGTGGCGCCATCTTCCTACAAAGCAACATAACTTTCATTTCCTACGGCGTGTCACCCTTGTAACCTTAGCGGGCTGAGGGACAAGAAATCAGCGACTAAATTCAAAGAGCGAATTCATGGGCGTTTTTCCACTTGACGGCACGGCAACGGCACGGTACCGGCGCCGAAACAAAAATGTATGAAAAGGAGTCAACGCAGTGCCGGTGCCGGTGCCGGCGCCGCTCAGTGGAAAAACCTGTTAAATGTTTTCATACATTTTTGCTTCCCGCCGCTGCCGGCGCCGGTGCCGTGCCGTTGCCGTGCCGTCAAGTGAAAAACCGCCCAATGGGCCTTTTCATAATTCGAACGGCACGGCACGGCACTTCGACATTTTAATTACCATTGCCCCTATGTTCTCAGCTTCTAGTATTACTATTACATAGGAGGCAATGATAATACAGTTTTGCCGTGCCGTTTTCGAATTATAAAAAGGCCTAATGTTTCAGTTATTAAGAAAATTATCTAACACACTCAAATACATACCTTTGCGTAGGGCCTTCGCGCAAACAAAAGAGAAGTTTCACCGTCAGCCGAGTGGCGTGCCGCACGAGTTAGTCGCGATCATGCTCAAGCTGCTGGAACTAGTAAACTTACATTAAGACTGGTAATGGTAATTCGATCTATTGTTTGAAAGGATTTACACTAAAGGTTATTTACTAAAGGCCCGTGCCCCTCGGTCGGAATGTAAATGGGGTGGTAAAAAAAATGATTATTTGCAATACATTTAACCCGTCAACTGGGGGTCGGAAATGAGCGGTGTATAGGGATTTAAATTATTATTAAAATGAGTTGAACAAATGGGACTATTAAATACGTTTTATGGGTAGAACATTGAAAAAAAAACATTAGTGCCAGTGCTTGTTGGGAACTCCTCCCATTTTAACTTATCGTGTCCTCTTCTCGCTTAACCCCTAAACCCAGTAATCGACTCCTGATAACTAACTTGATTTCCTTCACGGATATGACTTTTTTTCGGACAGTTTTTGATTGATGACAACTTGATTAGGCCCATTTATATTTGGGGCCTAATGGAGTCTCTTTGATTAGTTGTACAACTTCTGACATTACCGTTTGACAGGCTTTAGGAATCGAGGAAGTTAATTCTGCCGATGATCTGACGTCAATCATTCTTTGTTCTTTGATTGGTTATTCGATTGAAGATATTTCTTTCAACAACTCACACATCCTTTTATGTCAATGTACAATGTTTTTATATCTGGTTCCGTATTAAGCGACATCTTTTAATGAAATGCTTAGTTTCCATTAATAATTTTCGATTAATAACGCAAAAATTAAAATTTTTGAAAAACTTCCCACATTCATCGATGTAAATCTTATAAACATTTCTTTAGTTGCTTTTGCCTAATGCAATTTTTCTCGAATTTAGCTTCAATCCATCTTGATTACGTCAACTTTCAAACAAAAAACCAAATCAAAATCTGTCCATTCGTTTATGAGCTAAGATGCAACAGACAGACACACAGATAACACAGACACGTCAAATTCTTTTTTTGTCAGGGGTTAAATATTTCAAAAAACAATATAGTCACACTGGTTTATACAGAAACATGGATTCTATTTAAGCAAAAATCTCACCAAACCGATTAGCCGTTTATTTTTCTATAGCTGAAAATTTTTCGATTTAAAAAAGAAAAATAACAGCGTTTTTAAAAACCGCTACACCGAATCAGTGAAGGTGTCACCCAAAAACCGTTCTGATTGCTCATTGGTTGGCGCCATTAGCTAATTGCTATTGGTCTCCGTGACCCGCTGACTGGCCAGTTCGAATGCGGTTCGAATTTTTAAATTTGGAACCAGTAAATTGAAACGATATCGGCTGCGGTTGCAGAATTCCTTTGCCAATATTTGTTTGATTTTTAAATTGAACGATAATTTACTAGATTCATTTTTTAAAAGTTTCTATTGAATGAGAAAATAAACATTACTATCAGAGTTCGTAGTTAGTTGTTTGCAGTACACTGACGTTGTTTGTTCAATAAAATTGAAATGCAATTCAATAAATTATACATTTTAAGTGCATTTCATTGCTTTTTACTTGAATATTAAAAGACTGTGAAGTTTTTATTTTTCGTTAGATGTGAAATTGATTTGGAAATACTGAAAGTGTGCCAAGGCAGCCTTATCAGTAAACTGGGATCTCTTCTAGGCAACCATAACAAATATGTAGCAAAGAAAAAGTTGAAAATTCAGCAATGGTCTTTTTTTAACCCCCGACGCAAAACGAAGGGTTTTGTACGTTTGACTGCTATGTGTCTTAGTCAAAATACAATAAGATTCAAATACAATAATATGGATTGAACGAGATAGATCCGACAAAATAATTATATCACGGTGCTTACGCTATATAGCTGGGCCCCGATTCTGTAACTTCAGTTGTGTGTCGATGGAATGGTCGCCATTTTATCCGTTCAGGTGGTGAAACTGAGAACTATTTAACATATACATACTTACTTATAACCACCCCGACCAGCAGCTCCACCGCCAACCAAACGCGAAGTTGCAAACTACCTAGCAACTGAACATTCAGTTGACGGTAGCGCCACTAGTCGAAGCAGCCTTCATTAGATGTATGAAATTTGGATAGTTCTCAATTTCGCCCCTGAACAGATAGCCTCCATTCCATCGACACACGACTGAAGTTACAGAATCGGGGCCCTGGTTAGGTACTGTAGTTTCTCGTACTTCTGTCAGTTAAGTGTTCCTACTTTCCTCAAAACTAAGTACAATCAAAGCAGCATAAACTACCAGATATCAGTCTTCCTGTCCCGGAGCGGAGCGCTATCGTCGAGTAAAACTGGGCCTTCCTACAAACTTTGTATTTTCACGATGAATCCCACCTTGTTCACAGCACTTTTCATTTGTTTTTACCTCACTCAAATCTTCACCACTCTTATACCTATAAGCCTAAGGCATAAATTAAAGATGTTGAGGAGAATTCCAAACGCAAATAAAAAGTTTTACCGTGGTAAAGCACAGATGGTCGGACATTCGCATTCAAATGTGTAGAGCCGGCGAAAATTGTATGTTTTGAGACTTGAGCTGCGCTTGTGCGATAAAGTATCAAGTAATATTGTGTGAAACAGTTGTTATTTTAATTACCCGACTGCCAAAGAAGGAGGGTAATGTTTTTCGAGTGTATGTAAGTATGTATGTATGTCTTTTCCTTTGTGACCTCCTGTAGCCTAAACGGCTTGATGGATTTTGATGTATGAGGTATCGTTAGATTTGTCTTGATTACGGGAGTGTCATAGGATACATTTTATCCTAAAAGTCCCACGGGATAAAGACATAATAATATTTTTTAGTGTGCAGTCGGGTATTTTGTTTTTTTAATAATTAATAGTTATATATAAATGCAGTGGTAAGTTTCTGAAGTTTCAGTGTATACGATGTGGATATGTTTTAAGTATGATGCTGTTGAGAAATTGCGTTTCAAAAGAAAGTACTTATTTCAACATTTTAACCCTCGACAAAATAATAGAGGTGTTTTTAAGTTTAACGTGTGTATCTGTGTGGCATCGTCTGATTTAGAGGCGGTCTTTTTTTGTTTGAAATCTGACGTATTCTAGATGGTACTTAACATTTAAAAGTAAAAATAATCGAATGAATAAAAGTGATACTTTGTTAATTATGAAAACTCTAACAAGAACCTTTCCTGCAGCTCTAGCACGATAACGACAAACTCGCGCTCTGCTCACGCTGAAACTTCACTTTGATTGCGCGAGGGTCCCGCGCAAAGGCATGCTCAATGTTGACATTTTGACATAGGACCGTGGTGTTGTCGCGGAGCTGTCACTATCGTACTCGGCCTGTTGATAAACCAATAAAATTGTATTATTTAATTAAATTATATTTAACATTTTACTAAACATGTAAAAGATACTGCAAACAGTACATGTCGCCCTTAGTATTATGGGCTCCCATTTCCGCATTTAGGCTCTTATGTGGCCTATTATGCGTTAGGGTCAGTGGCTACTCCAGCCACCTCAGAAGCTCAGAATCCTGGGAAAATTCTGGGGATTTCACAGGCTTCGCGGAGCGATCTTATATTTGCGAGGATTTTTGCCCGGTCTTCTACCACTCCCGTGCAGTCCAGGATTACATGAGCGACTATTTCATCAGCCTCTAGGCCGCCCCCGCAGAGGGGACTGTCTGTGGCATATAGTACGAATAGGTGCGCTAATTCAAAGTACAGTGGCCTGTTAGGGTACCTGTCGTCGTTCGTAGGTTATCTATGGATAAATTTTTCAGCAGTTTATGCTTCAAGCGCAGGGAAGGTCCAATAAGGGCTTTTCGTCTGTCGACGGGTATACCTATGCTAAAGTCAAAAATACAGGAGTCATTGCTCGCTGATGATCCTCGCAAAGCAGTGTAATCGGCGGGAAATGAGTCCACGGTCAAGTATGTGTTCGAATTCATTGCTATTTTTTATTTTTATTGTATAACTAGCTTTCCGCCCGCGGCTCCGCCCGCGTCCTAATTTTTTTTTTAATAAAAAGTATCCTATAAACCTCACGGAGCCCGAGACCTTTCCAACGAATGCAAAACCGTGGAAATCGGTTCGTGCGTTCTGGAGTTATAGCGTCAGGAAGGAAAACCCGACTTATTTTTATATAGTAGAATAATACGCACTGCGTGTTTCTGAAATATAGAAGAGTGAAAATGTGAATTGTAAACGACCACGTCTCGTCTTCACAGTTTGGCGAGTAGACTCTATGAGTAACCCATGTACTCACTTATCTCCCGTCGCGTGCTTGTTTACGCCGCGTGCGATACAAATCTCGTACACCATATCATCAAAAAGCACGCGAAGGTGTATTAAAATATATTTGTTTTAAAGGCTGTTTTCCGTTTTCCCACATGTCTCGGATCTAGGTCTGAACTTGGCTTAATGATATCGGGATAATTAGCACAGGGCCTGCCAAGACGGTATCTGATCCTTTCCTAGCCAATTCATATCGCCCTTGAATAGCTTATAACATAACACAGCTATCGTAGTACAAACACAGGGACAATTGAATAACCAGGCAACCCTAATAGACAATCAGAGTTTAATCTAGCAACCCCGACGCACCCGGAAGCGGAAGCACTGCCATCTGCACACAGTTGACATCGCGCCAAAAGCCGAATGCATTCCGAATGCAATCGCCACTGCACTCTAATGCACTGCCGAGTGGTAATGAAATTCAGGTATGGTATGTAATAACAGGGAACAAGGTAAGTGCCTGTCGTCTTTTCAATTCTGTTTCCCTGGGCTACTGTTCCACCTTTAGTACATAAACCGTGTGGTGATCGGTTGAGAATAACACCACCCCATCTCTTTCCGTGGGTGTTGTAAGAGGCGACTAAGGAAAAACAAATGAGACCTGCCTCCTAGTAATCCATCCCAGGCAACGGCACTTCATTTTTTTCTGAATCTGAGGTGTCGTCCTATGGTCTCATGCGGTGTGGTAGGCTCTGTAAAGGGCCGTCTAGTTCGCGACCACCCTCCTACCGAAGTCCGACGCCAAACATCTTGCTGTGTTCCGTCAGAGTGTGGGAGTACCAGTGTCTTTATAGGCATTTTCTGGGTTAACTCGCTCCATCGTCGACCTCATCTTTGACCTTATGGTCAAGATTGAGGTCTAGAGTTAACCCATCTTATAATACAAAAATAAAATAAAAATAAAGGTTGTATTTGTCAGCCGGTTTGGTCGAGTGGTAGTGCCGTTGCCTCTGATAGACGGGTCCTGGGTTGGGTTCTATTTGTGATCGGGGAAAATGTTTATATAAAAAAGCAGAAATTTGTTCTAGGATCATGGGTGTTCTTGTCTGTCTTTGTGAATGTTCCAAGGGACGAAGAGACGTCCGTCATCAAAGACGGAGCGACGGACGAAAAAAAAACCTACGATACGATTTTACGTTGCTTTGATTGCCACGTCCCTTGTGTATCAACAGCACCTAAGGCTTGAGAGTAACCTAGGTTAAAAGTTGGTTTTAAATAAAAACTCACAGATTTCGTGCTTAACACGACTAATCGAGCACATTGGAAATGAATCTAATTCTAAAAAATGTCGTTCTGACTTTTTGACTTTTTCAAAAAGTTAGGCTACAGGGAGAACCCTTAACCCGATCGTCTTTGTTTTAAACTCAAATTGTAGCTGACAAAATTTTCCAGATTTTTTCTCAAATTTTTGATATCATTCTTCTTTTACAAAATATCGAGCGCCAAAATCAAAAATTCTGAAAAAATTGAATTTATTTCAATTTTTTCGCCCATAACTTTTTTCCTTTTTTAACTTTCTCTAATAATGCTTTTTGCATCTTACAACTCTCGTGAATACGCGTCTTTTTTTAAATATCATATCTTCACAACTCTTCGGGATATAAGCGGATCACACTTTTTCGTGAATTCGGAGCCTATACAGCAGGGGTGGCCAACCGGTCGATCGCGATCGACCGGTCGATCGCGACTGTTAGTCCAGTCGATCGTGGCAAGGCAAAAAAATAAAAAAACATGTCACATTTAAGTTTTTTCTCTTAATATAATTAAAAAAAAATACTTCATGATTGTGTACTGAACTATGCTGTTTCATTAAAGATTTCAAAAAGTATGTAATTGGTAGATCGCACAGGGTTTCGTTAGTAAACAGGAAATCTTGAGTATAATCAAGTTGGCCACCCCTGCTATATAGGAGCGAACGAAAAGACATTTCCAATGTCAATACAGAATATGTAAGCAAAGTCCCAAACAGATGGCGAAAGTTGTAGTGCCTGCAAAACGAACAGGCGAGGCTCTTAGTACCGTACATTAATCAACTGATGTGGACCAACATCAATTTCTGCGAAATTCTCGCTTCATTTAAACAGACCGCGGTCGACGTTTCGGCAGTTTCCACTTGACCTGTGACTTCACTTGCTTCCCGCTCGAAACTTCGTTCCCATGGTAATTCTGGAATGAATACACACGTAAACCTTCCTCTTGAATCACTACATCGATTGGTGAAACCAGTATGAATTCAAATTCAAATTGTTGTTTAATTGTAGATATGGGTATACAAAGAGCTTAATTCTAAACATATACCTACCTCACCATACCTCGCCCGCATGCTGTGGCTTACAAATATATGTGTGAGTTGCACAGAACATAATAAATCGCAATGTCTAATATAATCTATATAATACTATATCTATATAATACAGTAGTATTCATTATTTACATTATTATCATTTTGGTATTCAGTTAATGAGTAATAAGTTTTGCATACTAAAAAGTTATACAGTTTTCTTTTAAAAGTTGTCATTTCTGTGCACTGGCGCAGACTGATTGGCAATTTATTGTAAATCCTGGGTGCCATAACAAATAAACTGTTTTGGTAAAGAACCGTCTTGAACACCCTGTGAGTTACTTTAAATGCTGTTGACTGGAAAGGCGAACTTTTTTCATATTTATAGACCTATGTTCCTTTGGGAAAGTTGTTCAGTTAAGTGAGCTGAAACATATCCTTAAATTTCAATAATAATAAAATTTAATTCAATATTAGTAATTTAAAGTCATCCAATATAAGGAGACATGTCATTCGTGTCAATGACATATCCCTGTAATTTTTTTGTATATGCAAGACCATTGGGCCAAGGCCATATCTTTTGGATGATATTTAGATAGAATAAAAGCACATAGAATAAAAGCACTAAACACTTTTAAGTAAAACAATCAAGCGGCGGCAGGAATTAATTAAATGATTTACTTCCACTGGTAATTCACTGCAAAGTAAAAATCTGTCCAAAGGATATTTCAATCGTATGTTCATTTTAGTATTTTTAAAACGCTTACCCGCGTGAGGGATATTCACAATAATTTTGGGAAAAGACAAATTTCGGCGCGAATGGGACTTGAACCCACGACCCCATAGGCCTTCAAGTCAAGCGACATTTCAGCAACATTTCTCATTTCCTTACTCAGCACATTACGTAAATTTTGCCATTCGACTTGAAAGCACGATAGCTCAGTTGGTTAGAGCACCAGCAATCTAATCCTGGTGTCGTGGGTTCAAGTCCCATTCGCGCCGAACATTTTTCTTTCCCTAAAATTATTTACGTACTAGCTTTCCGCCTGGGACTTCGTTCCCGTGGGAATTAGGGAAAATTATGCAGCTCGTATATAATCCAAGATGTCAGCTACCTCCATACCAAATTTTATTAAAATTGGTCCAGCCGTTTGAGCGTGAAAGAGTTACAAACATTTATACATCCGTACATACAAACTTTCGCGTTTGTAATTCTTACTAATATTATAAATGCGAAAGTAACTCTGTCCGTCTGTCTGTCTGTCTGTCTATCCGTCTTTCACTCCTAAACTACTGAACCGATTTTGATGAAATTTGGTACAGAGATAGATTATATCCTGAGAAAGGACATGGGCTACATTTAATCCCACAGTTGGGCACAATATAGCCTGTAGTCCACGCGGGCGGAAAGCTAGTATTAGTATAAGGAGGTAAAGTATTGTATTTATAGTTAAAAAGCAAGTATTAACAAGAAAACTTAATCTAGACAAGGGTACGGACATAAAGTCTGTGGATGCTAATAATAACACAACTAAAAAAAATTACTAAGGAAGTAAGGATGTTCACTGTCATCAATTCGTCCACATATAGAGCGCAAACATGTCAGGGTTCAAGGTAAGCTGGTGTGGCCACACTAGTGCCATTCAGCGGCCGTCCATTTGTCCGAGCTACGTGTAACTGATGGCGGCAGTTTAGCCCGCCATTCGACCACCAGCCGGAATTAACTCCCGCCACATGAAAATTTAAAATGGGAATGGAAATAGATGTCGCGGGTAAAAGATGTTGAAGATCTATGGTATTTTAAGGCGCGGACCCACCGCGGCGCACGGAGAGGCTACGCACGTAGGATAAGCTTCGCTTTGCAAGAAAATGTATGTGATTGTGTCCACTGCGACCCACGACCACGCTACGCATGAAATGACGTCATCTATACACGCGTGGCTTGCTGGAATATGTTGCCCACGTAGCTCAACGCCATGCACGCTGTGCATGCGGCACACGGTTGGGACGCGGCGCGTTTTAGCTGCGGTGAATATCTACTCCAGTGAGTTTAACATTAAGGCTCAAATTAGATTTTGATCTAATCCACGTAGCTAAACAAATGAATCCACGCAGCTAAAATGCGCCGCGTGGCCGTGCACATCCTGCGCCGCGGTGGGTCTTACTCTCGAAGGTTGAGGTCCGATTTTCGCCCTTAAGCGTACGGCATAAAAATCCTAAAGTATCTAATATGTATGTGAATACTTCTCTTAATTCATTACATTCCCAACGAATTTTTTGTTTTATTGGGTGATTTTAAATTAGTTTGCGATTTTATTGTTTTCTGCTTTGTTTTAACAAAATGTGAATCAGCCCACGAAACTAAACAATATATAAAAAATATAAAAATATAAAAAAATACCTATATAACAAAATATTAAAAAATATATAGTTTTTCTCTACAACTTGTACGATCATTTGATTTGCCTTTGTATGGGTCTCGAAAAAAATATTTGTGAAATTCATTTAGGATCCGGGTTGCAAGGGACAGCTTAGCAAAGACTGAAACTCTGAATTCAGACCATCATTCTAAATAATTTTCCAGTGGAATTTTCTACTTTAAAATTGTTTATCGAAAACACTCTATTTTCTAAAAAAAATAAGAATGTAAAACACAAAAACCAGCATTTTTCACCGCATCACGACAGCGGCGTGGTGCAGGGGAAGTCCTTAACCTGAAGTTCCCCGGAAAAAATATCAAATTACTTGTAGCGGATCATAGCTGTGGGTAAAATCCATCATGTAAGTATTTGCTAAACTATCCTTATACCCTGTATTTATATAAAACAGCCACAAATCCTGACAAGGCTGTTGAATGGCATGCTTGCGACGCAGTAGGGTAAAGTGTCAGGTTGTGGAGATGGGTCGCGTCGCTCGGTGGAGATTATTGGGGATTTGTCATCGGTATGCGACTGTTACCCTATTATGTAAGGACGGGGAAATATATTTACTAACTACCTATCCATTGTGGGGTAGGTAGAGATCACTCTCATCACTCTTAGCCCTGTGGCGCTCGCTGTTCTAAACCGATATCAGTGAGGTTAATCAACGTACACATTGGCAGGAAACCTGATGGGCCTGAGTGGCAGTTTATCACTAGCAATTTGGTCCAAGGCCATTTGGCCTCTGACCGAAACGCTGGTGAAAAAATTTGTTCAGTTTCGTGGCTTGATTATTTTTGTTGATTAATGTAAAGTTACCCAAAATAGAGACAAGACAGGGTTCCTTATTTTGACTAGTGACTAGACATTGTTCAATCATTACAATGCTTTTTAACAGATAACCACAAACGCCATCAAATAATGTATATAAGTAATATTCATTTTTGTTGATTTTTTCCTAATGTTGATCACATTTATAAAAAAATGAAAATCGACAAACTATATGTCAATTTGGTATGGTATTTAAAAATCATTTATAAGTAGGTTTCTCATATCGTTTTTCAATCAGAATTACCGTTTAGGATCTATAACGATTTAAAGTTGGTTAGTAAACTTCAGAGGTATATACTCTTTCGAACAAAAACTAAATTTTGGAAATCGGCCGATAATTGGCAGTATTACCACGTAACAAACATACAGTCATATTGAGAAACTTCTTCTTTTGTTGAAGTCTGTAAAAATAGTAAATTAACAGTAGCAGTGGTTTCACTAGTTTCAGAGAATACGGTTTGACAACCATCCGTCACTGCGGATCAAGCCGAGCCGCGAACACGGGACGGCTTAAAGCCGGGGACAAACATATTGTACAGGATTTCATGTCGATGGGTAAATTAAACAGGCTGTCAATGGAGACTGGCTGGTCTGATAACACATTCAGTAACGCAACTGCTGATCTGAAGGTTGCGTGTTCAATTCACGACCAATACGAATATTTGTGAATTGTATTTTCAAGTATTTGTGAGGAGACTGGGTATTTATGTTTATCTACACTAATATTATAAAGAGGAAAGATTTGCTTGTTTGTTTGTTTGCATTGAATAGGCTCCGAAACTACTGGACCGATTTGAAAAACTCTTTCATTATTAGAATGCTACATTATCCCTGAACTATATAGGCTACATAATCTACACTCATAAAGAGGAAAGAAATGTATTTTTGTATGTAACAAATAAACTTAAAAACTACTGGACCGATTTCAAAAATTCTTCCACCATTAGGATGCTACCATTATCCCTGAGTAATATAGGTCACATAATTTTCCCGAATTCCCACGGGAACGAAGTCCCGAGGGGAATGCTAGTACGCATATAAAATGCAGTGTTTGTTTAAAAATGCTGTCCCTGACTCACTGATTCATTGATCAACACTTACACAAACACGCGCACACACACAGCCACACATTTACTCGCTAGCACAACACAACAATACACTACACTGGTGCGAAGACAATTGTTTGGCTTTCATATTGTATATGTTAGGTTATGGATTACTTCTGGTTTTGATTAGTTTGCTGTTTTAATTTAATTTCACAATATTTCATTAAAAATGTACCCACTAAAATTCATGTATGTAAAGATAACAAATTATAAGTCTGTAATTGCCAAATGTTCAGATAAATTAATTAGTATTATAACTTTCGATAATGATGTAGACTTAAGAATTAAAAAAAAAAAAAACTTAACCCTAACCTACCCAACCCAAACCCTTGGATACAGAAAACTAGAATTTGGCACAAAGGTTCCTTTTATACAGGGTAATTTTTTTATCACTATCCAATTTTTTTGTACGTAAACTTTATGAAAATTTAACAGACCCGTTTTTTTTGTTTCAACATTTTATATAAATATTTTAAGCTAGATCGTCTGAAGCATGAAAATAAATCAACATTTTTGTATGGAAAAAAAATTAACATCCTTCATTTGTATTGAAACTTTGTAACAGTACTTAACTTATTTTTTCTATGTCTATGGGCCTTTTTATAATTCGAACGGCACGGCACGGCACTTCGAAATTTAAATTACCATTGCCCTATTATGTTCTCAGCTTCTAGTATTACTATTACATAGGAGGCAATGGTAATACAATTTTGCCGTGCCGTTTTCGAATTACAAAAAAGGCCTATGAATAGTACTCTTCAACAGAATTTGTGACACCCATGTTTCTGCGTTTTACAAAATTCATCCTCTAAGACGTTAAAAAGGGGTATCAAAAACTGTCAATTTTGGAAAAAAAAAATTCCTCCTTATTTACGTTCTATCAACGTTACTGACACCGTAAGAAAAATTTGGATAGTGATAAAGAATTTACCCTGTATAAGGAAGGATTTTAGGGAATATACTCACGGGAATGAAAACCGGGCATCCTCTAATGGTAATATTTATTTGTCCTAGGCCCTGTTTAATAAAACTTACAATTTGTAAAATACAATTACAATTCGATATACATTGCTAAGTTACAACAATCATAACTAATACTATATTATTTTAACTCATAATTACTACGCAATATATACCAAATTGTAATTGTATTTTACAAATTGTAAGTTTTATTAAATAGGGCCCTGCTTGAAGGAAGATAAAGCATCAGAAAATGTATATTCCACGTTTTTTTACGAGGACAAAGTCACATAAAACAACTAGTTACCGATATTTTTGGGCTACCTTTAACCAGTGGCCTTCTTTGAAATGCAAATGGGAAGGTAAGAGTCACTTTTGATTTCAATATGCAAAACAAACAAAATCCTACAATATGCACTCGACCTAAAATGTCCATGCATGGGCGTACTTAGGGGGGGCAGCCGCTTCTCCCTGGATTTTGTTTACGTCCCTACTAACTAGCTACTTTTGTCGAAAAAAGTTAAGAAAAAGAAGGTTTTGACATTTGCAATACAATACAGGGCTTTAGGTATCTCTCTTTCAACCTCTCGGGTGGTTAATCAGTCCATGAAACTGAACAACTTCCACATGGAACATAGGTCAAAATACGAAAAAAAAAATTTGATCTCCCATACAAAATGCGCTATATGCTGATGAAGTTTGTATGAGAACTCAACATTTTTTTACGTATTTTGACCTATGTTCCTTGGGAAAGTTGTTCAGTTTAATGGACTGATTAACCACCCGAGAGGTTGAAAGAGAGATACCTAAAGCCCTGTATACAACTTGTAGTCGCTATCAGCAGCGCTGCAAGCAAAAAATGTCGAGCTTGGCTATTTTACGCTATGGGCGATTCTTTCACGGAAGACGTCATAAACCGTTTTGCTGAAGACCCTCTAAAGTTACTTTTAAAATAGCTATAGCATAATTAAAGAATTTATATTAAAAAATACTATTTTTTGATTTGCCCCCCCTGGTCCAGAACCTGGGTACGGCCATGTCTCCATGCATATTCACGCGGGTCTCCCTTTGTGGTCATTTTACCCTATTGTCATAGGAAAATTGAGTTTCATTCTCTATACAGCTCCTGTGATGGTTCTACAGGTTCCTGTGAGGTTATTTCCATACCAATTTGGGGGCTTTTGTTGTTTTAAAGGTGACATTTCGTGACATCGGCTTCTGGAATCCATCATTGGAGGAAATTGCTGTCAGGTGATACAAAAGAATCGTTTGTATATGAAAGTAACAGGTTGGAAAGCCTTTTTAGTGACAAGACTCAACTTTTCTATAAGAAAAAATGTTAATTCTATTTTGTTAAACAAAATATACTACGATAATTTTTTTTTTATTCACAGGAAATCGGTGGAAAAGAGGGGGAGACCTCCCAGCTGTGGGACGGAATCGGTTGGAAAAATAATATTTATTTAAATTTGTACGTATGCGAGGACGTCAAAAATCGAGCAATTGTGTAATAAGAAAAATCCCTAAAAAATATTATAAATGCTTAAGTTACTCTGTCTGTCTTTTACGCTTTCACGCCTGAACTACTACACTGATTTTGATGAAATTTGTTACAGAGATAGACTAGAGTTTGGCAAAGGAGAAAGGCTACCTTTTGTTGCGGAAAAAAGGCCTGAAGGGGTTGATATGGGAGATAAAAGTTTGTACGGAAGTTGGTCATTGTCGAAGATAAAACCATGAAACTTTGTATTTAGGCATTCGATAAGAAATAAGTAAATATTTGTTACAGCTTTTTTGAAATTTCGTCTAGACGAATTAGTATCATAAAAAAATGTTTCCCAAAGTAACTTTTAAGATACCTCCTAGATCGAACTTGGTTACTCTAGAAGTATTTGAAAGATTTTAATTTTAAATTAATTTTGCTACATGGAACATGTCCCGATTTAATATCACAGTATGAATGAGCCGAGTGGGTGTGAGAATCCACCGCAAACGACGACAATGACGTCAGAGTTAAGATATTACGTCACTCTGGCTTTGAATTGAGAGAATTTGCAAGAATATTTCATGAAGTTAAGTCTCTCAAATTGGCGGGTTGATCTCATTAGAATTGCGTTGTTTTAAAAATAGTGGAGATATTTTAGAAGCTCTGAGACAACCTCTTGTAAATATAGCAAAATGTTTATATCTTTATGTTAGAAATTAAGAATTTTCCTTGAATTCCAGGATTTTTTAAGGTTTTTTTTTAGGCTGTTATGAGCTATATTAGATGCCTTGTCAAAATTAAGATTTTAAAAAAAGTAGGTCAATGGAATGAGCTGTAGTTCAACTAATTAATTCGTATAAGATTCAAGCCTGTGACTGTAAGATAGGCTAAGAAATAATTATAAAAGTTTTTAAAATTATTAAATTAAAAAAAACAAGTTTTTCAGTCTGCGGCTATATAGGAAACTTGTAAACGATGGCATTTTATAAACTGCTTAAACAGTGTATTCACACTACTTCGTAAAATGCCGGTAGCATTAAAATGGGCGATCTATGGAAAGATATAGACAAGAAGAAAGAAAATTCATATTTCGTAACCGTTACCAAACAGCGAAAAAAATATTCTTTCGTAGCTGTTTACCAAACTTTGGTTACGAAAATAAAGGGAAAATAAGATAGAAGGAAATTATCAGGAGTATAAAATAAAATGTAAAAGGTTTTCACATTGTAAGACGATATCGAGTCACAGTGAGCCATCTCGAGATTTCATTACGCGACGCCCCGCAGACCCGTTAGTGGGACGTGACGTGAGCACAACTTTGTTCCAAGAAATTATAGTGGGAGAGACGAATAACGAGAGTAAAGAGTGGGGCCGGTCTCGTTCAATAATAAAATACAATTATTTTGTAAGATTTTATTAATTTTTTTATTATTATGAGATGGGTTAACTCTTAACCCCAATCTTGGTCATAGATGAGGTCGACGATGGAGCGAATTAACCCACAAAATGCCTATAAAGGCACTGGTACTCCCACGCACCGACGGAACACAACTAGCTGTTTGGCGTCGGACTTCGGTAGGAGGGTGGTCACTAACTAGACGGCCTTTTACAGAACCTATAACACCGATGAGACCATAGGACGCTACCTCAGATTGAAAGCAAACTGAGATGTCGCTGCCTAAGATGGATTACTAGGAGGCAGGTCTCATTTATGTTTCCTTAGTTGCCTATTACGATACCCACGGAAAGAGATGGGGTGGTATTATTCTCAACCAATTACAACATGGCATCATTTACTAGCATTCCGACCGGACTTCGTTCCCGTTGGAACTCGGGAAAATTATGTAGCGTATTTTACTCAGGGATAATGTAGCATTCTGATAGTAATAGTACATTATGCTACAAGTGTGCTAAGTTGGATATTACATTAGAGGTGAGTTTAGAGCCCGAGCTGAAGGCGAGGGCTCAATGGAGCCGAGAATGTAATATCCAATGCACACGCGTGTCATACGACGTTTTTCAACACATTTGCGAGGAAAGAAAGAAATAAAAACTTTCCTTTGATATTGACGGCAACAAGCTATCACTTGCATGTTGCGCCTCGGAAAGTATTTTCGGCGGTGTACCCACGTAGGTTTCCTGTTCTGCACTTGAAGAAGACATTTTCTGTGTTGTATTTTTGACAATAATAACAATCTGATGAAAACAAATGCCGTTTGTGAAAACCAAGTGAAAACATCTGAAAATTCTGAAAAGAGGCGCGATTATTTTTTTCTTTTTTCGCTCGCAAAATGAGATTCACATTGACAAGTATGCCATACAGCCAAATAAAAAAAAACTTAACTATATATTTTCACGTTTTAGCATAAATAAATGATAATTTTCTGTTAAATTTAAATGATTTAGTGGAATTATATTTCTATTTACAAATAGTTTAACATTTACACTTAATTTTAAATATAAAATAAGATCTGATCTCTTTGCTGAAATTTAGAAAAAAAAAACATTACGTACTAGTGCTTTATTTTTATTACTCACGGGCTGGGTAATACATATCATTATGAACCTTAAAACAATGACATAAGACCCACTTTATGAGCAAATGTGTTGAAAAAGATTTTTTCAAGTTGGTCCAGTAGTTTCGGAGTATATTCAATATAAACAATCAAATCTTTCCTTTTTATAATATAATAATTATAGATCTACAATATATTTATGTACACCAATATTATAAAGAGGAAAGATTTGTATTTGTGTATGTAACGAATAAACTTTACAACTACTGGACCGATTTCAAAAATTCTTTCACCATTAGGATGCTAAATTATCTCTGAGTAACGTAGACTATACAAGCTGTTAATCTAGAAGTGCGTCATATTTTCTGAGGTAATACTGCTGATTCTAAACCCAAACAATATAACAATAAACTTTTTTTATTGAAAATTTGATTTATTACTTTTTCATCGATAAACATAGCGCTCAACCCTTAATCATACCGGCCGTTCGTTCGGTTAGGGACCATCCATAAATTAAGTCACACGTTAAGGGGGAGGGAGGTGGTCGACAAAGTGTGACATTGTGTGACAAGTGGGTGGGAGTGGTCCTTCATTTCGTGACGTCACATTTTAAAATCTATTTTAATCTAAGTGTTAAAACACGAACTTTGAACTATTAACGAAAAACTCAAATACATTTGCAACTCTATATGTATAAACATAAGATTCAAATTGTTAATTTCTTGAAATGTTACTTTTGATGTTTATTAAAAAATAATTTAAATGGAAACATAACTTATTTAGGAACTGCTTTTTTATTCAATAATTACCTACTAGATGTAAAATTGCAAAATGTGTGACGTCACACTAGGACTCCCCCCAGTCTCACAAATGTGACCAGCTGTGACAAGGACGGGGGGGGGGTCAAAAAATCATGAAATTCGTGTGATGTAATTTATGGATGGCTCCTTATGCGCCGGTACCCGCCGCCAGCGCCAGCCAGTGCACGCGAGACCTCTGTAGCGAAGACACTATGCGCGCGCGCTTTCTGTCGCTTGCTACACCACCTGCACCGCCGCGCACCGCCGGACGCCATCATATGACTAACTGTAAGGACTTATGTACAGTCTTCATTAGTTGATAGCATGATTTACTGTTGAATCTATGAATATGATGCACTTCTAGATTAACTGCTTGTATAACTTTCTCGAGTTCCCATGGGAACGAAGTCCCGGGCGGCAAGCTATTATCTTAGACAATATTGCTT
This sequence comes from Aproaerema taeniolella, assembly GCA_949987775.1. Classification (NCBI taxonomy): domain Eukaryota; kingdom Metazoa; phylum Arthropoda; class Insecta; order Lepidoptera; family Gelechiidae; genus Aproaerema; species Aproaerema taeniolella. Next base: position 4,249,674 of record OX465246.1, on the reverse strand, counting down.
AGAAACGATTGTATTTTATTTAAATTAATAGTATTCCATAATAATGTAGAGTCTTAAAATATGAAAACTTCGATGTCTTGAGAGATGTTTAATTAAATGAATTAAAACTTTTTTCTGAGACTATAAAGTAAATAAGAAAACGATTGTGCAATATTTATCTTGCTTCCATCAAAACCAAGATTAATTTTCCAACCAATAAAAACCACAGTGAATGAAATTCATCTGAACTTCCAAATTTATTAGCCATAACTCGTGGAAAATAAAAAAAATATATTAAATAAAACATCAAAATCGTGTAACGCAATATAAAAGCGAAATTAAGCTTGTTAATAGTGATGGCAAATGGAAGTGTTTTAGATGTGAGCTAATGAGTTGACTCCTCTGTTTTAAAGCATATGTTTTTGTAACGGAACAGAACATCAATATTGCTTGAAGCCAAATTTGAATCTGTTCGTTAGTTCTCAAACATATGAAACTTAAACCTTAATGAAAGGAAAATAATTAAATAAGTATTTCATTCCTATCAGTTAAGATTAAATTATTCGTTAGTAAATCTAAAACAATAATAACCTTCATTATAAAAAAATAAAATACTGAATAAAATCTCATTGGTGCTGCCATGTAACAGAGTAAGGATGCAAATAGGACCGTATTACGTTGATTTATAGTTCATATTGATGTATTGGAGGGGAAGGTGGGCTGTACGGAGAACAGTGAAAAGAGATGCATAACTATAGTATATTACTTCAGCGGCCCGCAAGAAGAGCATTGAAACACGAACGTGAGATGTGGGCCGAGGCGCAGCCGAGGCACACATACACGTACGTGAGTCCTTCAATGCTTAATTGCGGCCGAGGATTGTATAGGGCTTTTCTCAAAAAATGCAAGGAAATTCAAACTAACTATTTTATGATAAACAATTAAATTTTATTTGAAAACACGTTTTTACATTTGATGCCGTAAATACTTTTGATTTTACACATTTGTATCCTTCTGATTTTCTTTTCAGCATTAATTGAAGCCTTTGCATACTGTTTTAAATTCACGTTATGCTTCATCAAAACCGTGCATTTCAACATACAATAAATGACCCAAAGTGTCGGTGGTTTAAATCTCTTTGAAAGTTCGCTAAAGTAAGCTAAAAACACGTTTTCGGATAAGGATTTGGATTTTATTTCCTTTTTACACTGAACCAAAATTACGTAAGTTTTCAAGCATTTTTCTTTAGACTTTGGCGGCAACAAATTCTCTATAGCGGCTTTCACCGCCTCTTGAATATCCGGTGGTGTCAAAATAACTTCCTCACACTCACTTTCATCAGTTGAACTCATTTTAATTTAATTCAATGAGTAAAGAAATTAAATAATATGCACTCGAAAGCAATATTAACACAATATGGCGATATTCTTTCGAATTTTTCAAAGTTCGAATTTTAAATTATGCAAGCCAGTTCGAATTTTAAATAAAACTTTATGGTAAGTTATCTCCTTGGTTGTATTATTGCATCATGTAAGGTTGTTCTATTTTTAAGTAACACGACAGAAATGAGTTTTCGTAGTACTTTTTATGTCCGCTGCCAGCGCCCCGCAAGAGATTTACATACAATTTTATCTGTCCGGCTTTTTCCTATACAGCAACATCGATTTATCTCGAAGGAGGTTGTCAAAATAATGTTCGAATTTCCGAGCATGTTTGAGATTTTTTTTTAAAAGCATCTAGTTACTCCATTCACTTGAAACTGAATAGATTTACAACACTTTTTAAATTAAGTTTATACCTACTTACTATGTAATTAGAGACTCTTGCCCTCGCAGACAAACTGCCCAAGCAGTTTTATGGGGCTTTATTTTTAAGAAACAGTGTAATTTTTATGTCTAATAATTTAAATAAATAAATAATAATTCTCACTTACTCTTAAAGAACCCAGGGTTACTCATAAATCACAACGTAGGTCTTTTAACACTAGAATGATCACTTGGCCAAATCTAGATCAAATGGAATTTTAGTAACTTCTTAGTTAGTTTTAGATAGGTAGAATCAGGGATAAGGGATTTTTATTTATAACAGGGGGGTTACATTTTTTTTATATGGATGCTCAATCTGAAATAAGTATGAATTTTAAATGAGGTCATTCCTAGCCTAATAGGCAGATACTGTTAGTCTATGTCTATGTATGTTATCTATGATTACTGTGTAATATGGCGACTATTGTAATGTGAATAGTATTGCAAAAAATTCCAATTAAATACCAGGCTATTACCTGACTTCTCGTTTATTTGCTACAGGTTATGGGCCCAGTACAAAGTCTGTTGCAGGGTATAGTAAAGTATTTTTCGTCGAGATTGGATTGAGTAATACGAGTTCGTCGTGCTATGGAGATGGAGCAGCAGCCTTCGAATTCGAATTTCGCGGGCTTAAAGCTGACTGGTGGAGAAAACTGGGCGGTGTGGAAGTTCCAGTTCGAAACTATTCTCAGGGGAAGAGGATTATTTGAGATAGTCAGTGGAGTTGACAGCTGTCCATCAGAAGAAAAAGCACAGAAAGAATGGGCGAAGAAAGATGCCAAAGCTCAAGAGCTTATAGTGACACGTATGGATTCTGGTTCGCTCACACATTTGTTATCATGTACGACGTCTGCATCTATGTGGACTAAGTTGAAGTCGGTGTATGAAAAAGAGTCCGTTGTGAGCATCCATCTTTTACAACAGAAGTTCTTCACTATGGAGTTTAAGGATAATGTGTCAACATTTATGTCTAAGTTAGAAGAAATACGAATGAAATTAAAGCAAGCTGGAGAACCAATTTCTGAAAAAATTGTCATAACCAAAGTTTTAATGGCATTGCCAGAGAGATATAAGCATTTTCGCTCAGCTTGGGAATCAGTTCCTATTGAAAAGCAAAACTTGGATGAACTGAATTCAAGACTATTAGTTGAAGAAGAATTTGATGTGAGGAAGATACAGTTGCGTTGGCCAGTGTACACAAGACGAATATGAAGTGTTATACTTGTGGGAAACAAGGCCATATGTCTAATGAATGTTTTAGAAATCAAAAGAAGAAGACATTCGGACCTTGCTTCTACTGTAAGAAAAAAGGCCATGTTGTTGCGGACTGCAAGGCGCTTAAAGCAAAGGAAATGCGCGAAACAAAGCCTAGCTCACGTCGTGATGTGAATGCGTTTATGTGTTTTAGTAACAGAAGCACTCCGAGCCTTGAAAAACCTTGGTACATGGATTCAGGAGCTACTGAACATATGTGCGGTGACAAGTTATTGTTTAAATCATTATGTGAAGAGAACGGTTTCTGCAAAGTAACGGTTGGTGATGGAAAGTTACTAAGTATTATGGGCAGAGGCAAAGTTGAAATGTTTGCCTGGAACGGCGAAAAGTTTATAAAAACCATTTTGTCAGAAGTGCTGTATGTACCTGAATTAAAGTTCAATTTGTTTTCAGTGGGATCTGTCTTAGACAAAGGCATTTCGTTAATTTCGGACAAAGAATATTTTAAGTTTGTTAACGAAAGTGGGGAAGTTGGAAAAAAGAACTGAAAAGCTATCTCAAATGATGTTTACGTTGTATGATACGAAATCAAAGAGTTTGTTAATGAAACAAAAAAGTTCAAATGAGTGTGACATGCACACTGACATGAGTGACAATATGTCACAATATTTTGATAATTCAGTCAATACTGAAAAACTTTGCCATCAAAGAAGTGTGTTTGTGAATTTACAGTTCTTGAGAGAGAATAAAGGAAAAAATAATTATATGTTGAATTGTTCAGGAACTAGTCGTGTAAAGGAAAAGACGCCGGTCAAAGTTTTCCAGAAGAAGCCGTTAGTTAATAAACTGCAAGTTTTCGGTATGTGTGATTCAGTATCCAGTGCGAAGAGAAATGACACGGAAGTAGAAGGTTTCTATGATAAAAAGTGTGTTCATGTAGTCAAAGGGAATAAAAAATATGTGAACAGTGTCAAACAGGTATTTGAAGAAAATGAGAAAGAAGAGAGTGAAGAAGGTGTTTTCGAAGAAACTTTAGAGAGTTTTGAAGATAGTTTAGAAGGAACTGTTGACGAAGAAAGTCAAGTATGTCGAAACTCGGTACGTTCAGGAGAAAATTTGAGACCTCCAAAGTTCTTAAAAAGTTACGAAACGAGCCTTATAGGTAAATCTACGGAGACAATTTTGGAGATTGTAAAAGGTGTCTCGAGTTACCTATTTGAAAGGGTCAATGGGTAAAGTCTTATCATATTTAGATCACTTTCAGATTATTCGTTATTGTAGTAAGGTAATCTTTATCGTGGTCATCAGAAATAGCAGACAGTTTCGTTGTCATTAGCGGTAGCTTAATACATTTCTGCATTTTTCTATGTATGTGCGAAGTTTTGTTTGTCAGATAGTAAACAAGTTAGTTTGGAGAATTAGTCGACAACCAGAGTGCAATAAAAATGTTAAACAACAGTGAGAATACTAAAAGAAGTAAGCATATTGACATCAAGTATAATTTCGTAAAGGACTTTGTTATTAAAAAACTTGTGACAGTTGAGTATGTACAGACTGAAGAAAATTTAGCGGATATGTTAACGAAACCAGTCAATAATGTAAAGTTTAATTGTTTGTGTGAATGTTTATTTAAGTAGTAGAAATGTCAATTTTATGTTTGCTTTAGTTATTTAATTTCTAGTTAAGTGTTATTTGGTTATTTTTTGTTTAGCAAACTAGAAATTGAGGGGGGGTGTTAGTCTACGTCTATGTATGTTATCTATGATTACTGTGTAATATGGCGACTATTGTAATGTGAATAGTATTGCAAAAAATTCCAATTAAATACCAGGCTATTATCTGACTTCTCGTTTATTTGCTACAGATACATACTTTTTTAAAGATGCTACACAATCAAAGGCCCGCACTAAGGTTTTCCCTTGTGTCGTGGATCCTTTGGGACAAATTCAAATTCAAACTTTTATTGCTTCGTGAGTTTTACAGTTCTTGTATGGTATAATAAGTACATCACGAACCCCGTTGGGGCACTGCAAATAATGATTTATATTTTTATAACCTTAACGAACTTATACTTATGTTTTACATATTTTATAATTCTTATATTTTAAAATTTAAAGAAATCTTTAGTAATTAATTAATTTTATGCTTACACATGACCCGAGAATAATTCGTTTATAAAATAATAAACATTAAACATAAGTCCTTACAGTTAGTCCGTATTACAGTTAGGGCGCGTTCACATTTAACGTCCGTTTTACATGTCCGTTAAAAAGTATATGTTATTAGCGTATGTAGTTGTATGAGCGAGTTCACACATAATATAGTATTCCGGATCCAGTAGAAAAACCGATCCGACAAAATAAGCAGCAATCCGTTTTACAGATCCGTTTAAACGTATGTGTTATTATATAGAATACCTACTATCTCCAGCAGCGACGGATCCGTTAAAAAGGATCCTGTAAAACGGACGTCAAATGTGAACGCGCCCTAGTCAGTATTATAGCGTCTACACTGAAAAAAAGAAATAGCTGAACCGGTTTTGCTGATTCCAAATTTCTTTAGTAGATACCAAACTTTTGTTCTAATTAGCAGAACTAATGTAACTGCATGCCCCAAACTAGGTGAGCTAATCAGTTCTTATTTATCAGTAGTCAAAATTTTAGCTAATAATTATTAAAACAAACTAACCAAACTCGTTTTGCAAGAACAAATTGTTCTATAGCTGGTAACTAAACACATGGGCTTGTATTCCATACAATGTTTATTAAAACATTGTCAAGTATTTATTTATAAATACCGCAGTGAAATTTATCAATTTCAAATTAATCAATTTATTTATTTGTAGCATTCTTTTCTTACCAAATATTAAATTAATACTTAACTAATACTTGCTAAATGGATTGGATGAAGTGTATAATCAAAATTTGAGTCGTATCACAAAACAGTTTAGTAATTTGTTGTTAAAATATTGTTAGTTAAAACAAAACGAATTTGTTTATTGCTAGGACCAAGTATCTCTCTCTAGTTTATTGATAATCAACCGTCTCCCCGCGCTAATGTCATGTTGAAACTTGTCTGTTTCCTCGTGGCTGGTAGCGCATCATTTCATTTGTGAATTTCACTTGTGCATCATTGTTTACTAAAGGAGAAAAACCAGATTTTACATGTGTAAAAAAACTTTGTGAACTAGGGATATAGTGGAAATATTGCAATGGAGAACAACGAGACTCCTGTTGATCCTATGAGTGACTAGCTACATGCGCTCGTAGGGTCTTGAAATGTATATCAATTTATTCAAAGGTATGTGAATGTTTCATTTTTCTTTAGATAACAAGGTTGGTGTTAGTTTAATCTTTGGGTAGAGCACTTATCAAACGTTTACGCGGTGAGAGTAGGTAGGTATCGCAGAGGGCTGCTGATTCGGGTGTCGCGAAGGCGGCAGGGTATAGCCCCGTCGCTCCGCCGGGCTGCCTATGGAACTTAATTGTTTTTAAGTCATTTTAAATTAAAATATATAAATATACAAGGTATTCAGGTCTTATAATAAGCGGGGGGCCAGAAAAACTTAAAACATTTCGAAGGGTTGTGGTGTTAAGATGACCCCCGCTTTCTCGCCGGAATAGGATAGAGGACCGTTCTAGGAACAATGTTCGGATGGGCTTCTTTTTGATTGGGCTCCAACAGGGCCCCCTCTATTGGAGACTCGGTTTTTTTGCGCGAATCGACGCAGTTTGCCATGTTGATCATCCGCCCCATACTTCACTTTGCGCTCCTGGGCCTCCTGAGGGCCCCATGAGGCCTATGGCGCCTTAGAGAAATAAGTGTCGTTCGGCGGGACTTTGAAAAATTTCGAAGTATTGAGGTGTCAAGATTACACTTTCTCGCCGAAAATGGATAGAGAACCCTCCTAGGAACAACGTTTGTATGGGTCACTTTTTGATTGGGCCCCAACAGCCCCCCTGTTGGGTTGGGGCCCAATCAAAGAGTCACCCATACACGAAGGCCCGGGAGCACGAAGTGATGTATGGGATGGTAGATCAGCATTGCAAACTGTGTCGTTGCGTACCTGTTGGGGCCCAATCAAAAAGTGGTCCATATAAACGTTGTGCCTTGAGGAGTCCTCTATCCATTTCCGGCGAGAAAATGGGGGATCATTATGACCAATACCTCCCTGTTGGGGCCCAATTATAAGGAGCCCATTTTTTTTCTTTTTGCTTGGGGATTTAGTTTTGGGATAGCCTCTTTTTGATACATCGACCCTGTCTGTCTCAGGCTAATTATCTGTAATCATATAAAGCAGCTCTAAATGTTCTAATTGATTTTTCTTTAGTATCTATATTTACTGTTTTATTTTTCAGTTATTGAAAGACTTCAACATTTTGTATCTGGATACTGACAACAAATCTATACTAATATTATAAAGCTGAAGAGTTTGTTTGTTTGTTTGTTTGAACGCGCTAATCTCCGAAACTACTGATTCGAATTGAATAATTCTTTTTGTGTTGGATAGTCCAGTTATCGAGGAAGGCTATAGGCTATATAACATCACGCTACGACCAATAGGAGCAAAGATATAGTGGTAAATGTTTAAAAAACGGGAGAAATCGAGATTGTTTGTTTGCATCGAATAGGCTCCGAAACTACTGGACCGATTTAAAAAATTCTTTCACCATTAGAATCCTACATTATCCGGGATGGACATAGGGTACATGATTTTCCCGAATTCCCACGGGAACGAAGTCCCGCGCGGAAAGCTAGTTAAAAAATAAAATCAGAATAATAAGAATGCAAAGGACAAAGCTGATGGAGTATTCAATGACATATTATGAATCTGCAATGGTAAAATGTCTTAGATAATACCCTACTTTTTATTTTTGTATAAGTGTTATAAATTGCGCATGATTGTTGATTGTCAGATGATTGTTGAATCAATTATGATATTATGTTTAATGTTTGTAATAATTAATATACATACTATTTTATTCATTATTGCATGTGACCTGCCTTCCTGTGTTATGGCAACTATGAAATATGTAATTCTATATCCACGAGTCAGGATGCCATTATTCAATAATAAATACTTATAATAATCCATTTTTTTACAGGTGGCGGTTCTAGCCTGTGGTTCTAGGTCCAATAGCCAATCTAGCGCCAACTACTAGAACCACTAAACTACTAAACCAACAATAGTACTAGATAAACAAACAGTGCTGTAACAACCACAAAAAGCGTTTATTTACTAGCAATGAAATAAATTAGCAAGAGATAACAACACTGTAACATTAATATATAAACAAATAATTTGTGTATTTCTAATTAAACCATTTGATGTACTGGTTGTTTAACACTTTAGTTTTTTTTTTTTTTTTTTTAAATCATGGCAACCGGTCGTGTATAATGTGCGACCATTACTGCCAGTGTCAAGTCCGAGGAAAACAAACTGAAAAAATTTGACAAGTTACGGCAACGTTATATCCTTCCATTGAGCTGCATCATCACCTGTGGCAGGACAACACAAGACATCACAAAAGCATTCCATACATGTATTACAGTTTTATGTCATATTTACAAATGTATTAAGATATTAGTTTGATAAGCGGGGAGTTAGTGTATAACAAAAGGGACTTCACATTTATAGGTTTAGGGACTTTAGCGGGGAGTATATCATAAAGAGAGACTGGGCGTAAAGCGCAGTTGAACAAGACATGATCAGTGGTACCATCCTCAACACCACAATCACAGACTGGAGAAGCTCGGATCTGTAGTTTATGGAGGTGGAGGGGAGTACAAGTATGACCTAGGCGTAGTCTACAGATGACTGAGGTGGTCCGTTTGTCTGCCTCGCGGAATCGGTAGAACCAAGGTCGTGTTGGTATAACAGGCTGAATGTCTCCATAATACCTGCCTTTGACCTCTTTAGTACGTGACCAAAAAGCCATCCAATCCCTGTTAAGATCCACACTAGCAGATGCACAAAGATCATGCGAAAAAATAAGGTAATGGTCATTGGAACCCAGATGGATCGCTTCTTTTGCCATCATATCCGCAGTTTCGTTCCCTTGAATCCCAGCATGACCCGGGATCCATATGAGAACTACTTCAAACCCCAGGGAGTGGCAATCATGCAAGGCCTCTCTAATGTTAAAAATCACGGGGAAGTTACGCGAGGAAAAAGAGTTAGATACAATAGCCTGAAGGCAGCTGCGGGAGTCCGAAAATATTGTCGATTTGGGGATTTAATAATATTTTATATTTGGGAATCCACACCGCAACACCAACTTCTTAGTTTTATTTGACCAAAATAGTTTGGTTACAACGACCCTACCTGTGTACCTATTAACAGCCAAACAGTTTTGTCAGAATAATAAAACTAAGTTGTCAACGGTTAGCTTTAAGAATTTAGTAAACAATTATTAAACTCCATTTACAAAACACATTTTAGTTACTAGTAACCCTCAGTTTAGTAGTCACTCGATTTTGGTGATGTGCAGCAAAAATTTTTGCTACTAGCAACCATTCTTTTTTTTCAGTGTACTTTAGAAATATTATGTTTAGCACTCACTTGTCCTTTAGTATTAAAGTCAAACTCAGAAATAGCTTTATTTCACAGGACATACAGAATGTTACTTAAAATAAGTCAAAATAGTGAATTACATTAGCATTTTTAACTTTAGGATTGCTTTAAGATTGTTTATAAAAGTATGTTCAAACAAAATCATATAAGTAATGCTTTGTAAGGGACCCCACGATACAGGCTTGCCTAGTGTGGGGGACCGGAGTAATACTGTTTTTGCTACAAATGTTACTGGTAAAAAGTAAGTACATGCATGTGCTCAGCATTTTGTCTGGAGCATACAAAAAAAGGTGTCATTAAGTTTTGACATTGGAAAAAAATATGAGCAAGAAATTAAATTACATTCATTCATCAATTAAATTGAAAAAAAAATCGTTATCAATCATAAGAAATAAAAAGTTGCACTTAAAACGCCGCTAGATGGCGCAGCGTGTATTCTACAACGCGGTATCGTTGTTCTCCCGCGTTTCTCTCAGGTAGGTAGACTGGACCTAACTTTGTGTAAATGTAGAAATATCGAAAGATAATTTTTGACACTCGCTGCTTCAATATAAGAACATCACTTTATAATGGTGTTCGGTTAGGTGGTGAGTAGACAGCGACAGCAAACAATTATAGATAGACTTCAATTTTCAATAGTGAACTTAATCAAATTATAATAAGTAATTAGTTTTGAATTTGAGGATTTTGAGGTGGCGTTGTGTAGTAGGCTCTGTAAATGTAAAGGGACTTTGTTCCCGTGGGAATTCGGGAAAATTATGTTATGTAACCTATGTTACTCTGGGATAATGTAGAATCCTAATGGTGAAAGAATTTGTGAAATCAGTCCAGTAGTTTTTAAGTTTATTCGTTATTTACAAAAATACAAAGCTTTCATCTTTATAATATTATTGTAGATTTTATTATATGTATAGATGTAGATAAAGAGGAAAGATTTGTATTTTCGTATTTTTGTATGTTTGTAACGAATAGAATCAAAAACTACTGGGCCGATTAAAAAAAATCTTTCACCATTAGATCACAAAAATCTCAAAAAATCAAAGATCTTTACATTATCCCTGAGTAACATAGACTATATAACTTTCTCGAATTTCCATGGGAATGAAGTCCCGGGCGGCAAACTATTGTCTTAGACAATATTGCCTGGAAACGATGGTATTTTATTTTTATTAATAGTATTCCATAATATTTATTCCATAGAAAATGTAGAGTCTTGAAATATGAAAACTTCGATGTCTTGAGAGTTGTTTAATTAAATGTTTTAATTTTTTTTTGCTTTCATCAAAACCAAGGCTAATTTTCCAACCAATAAAAACCACAGTGAATGAAATTCATCTGAACTTCCAAATTTATTAGTCATAACTCGTAGAAAATAAAAAATATATATTAAATAAAACATAAAAACCGCGTAACGCAATATAAAAGCGAAATTAAGCTTGTTAATAGTGATGGCAATGAAAGTGTTTTAAATGTGAGCTAATGAGTTGACTCCTTTGTTTTAAAATAAATAAAATAAACGCTACACACCCAAAGGCCCACACTAAGGTTTTCCCTTGTGTCGTGGATCCTTTGGAACATACACGAAGACAGACATGAACATTGAACACCCATGGCCCGAGAACAAAATTCTGCTTTTTACACAAATATTTGCCCCGACTGGAAATCGAACCCAGGACCCGTCGATCAAGAGGTAGCGTCACTGCCACTCTACCAAACAGACCGTCAAACATAGTTATGCACCTCTGTACAAGATTAAATTGTCGCCGTCAAAATTTGCGAACTTGTCATAAGTTCCGAGGTCAGAGCATCAGGTTACCCCGTTTCCATTGCAAAACCGCTCTAATTTCAACATCACAGAGTGCACGCATATGGTAACCTGACGTGCGGCCCTCGTCATAAGTAGATCAGTTTAATGGGGTAACTCACATAGATCAAAATACAAAAAACCATCCTCTCCATAGTTACAACTTGAGCGATCAGCTGATTGCCTTTTTATGAGAGTTCGTTTTTAGGGTTCTGTACCCAAAGGGAAAAAACGGGACCCTATTACTAAGGCTCCGCTGTACGTCCATCTGTCACCAGGCTGTATCTCATGAACCGTGATAGTTAGACAGTTGAAATTTTCGCAGATGATGTATTTTTATCATCTGTATCATGATAAAAATACATCATCTGCGAAATACATCATCTCATCATGTCATGATGTATTTTTAACAACAAATACTAAAAAGTAGAATAAAATAAATAATTAAGGGGGTCCCATACAAAAAACGTGATTTTTTTGCTCGTTTTTATAGAAAGTCTGTCCGAGGCTGTATCTCATGAACCGTGATAGTTAGACAGTTGAAATTTTCACAAATGATTGATTTCTATTTGTCCTACAATAACAAATACTTTAAACCAGAATAAAATAAATATATAAGGGGGCTTCCATACAAAAACCGTGACTTTTTTTGCTCATTTTTATAGAAAGTCTGTCCGAGGCTGTTTCTCATGATGTATTTCGGTTGCTGCTATAACAACAAATACTAAAAAGTCATACAACAAATGTGAGTTTTTTGCCGTTTTATAGAGATAATGGTTTTTATAGAGTCCGACTCGCACTTGGCCGGATTTATAGGTAATGGTACGGAGCCTTTCGTGCGCGATAAATTTATATAGATTTATCGGAGAAAGTTGTTCAGTTTCATAAAAAGAATCAACCCCAAATCGATAGCTACTTTAGTTTAATATACAAGTTCTCATCATCTGAATCATGTCACGACTGAGCCACATGTTCCCCTCCCTACCCTATTCCCGCGGGGTTGTCTGGGGTTTGGAGCCACGCACAATCGGATTTTCCACCATGTTTTATTATAGAATATAGAGTATTTACGGCTTAACAAATGGAATGGATTTACTGACAATGATGATGATATTTTTAAAGTTAAGTCATGGACAGACAACAACACGTCAGGTTGGCTATCTCATTGAATTTATTTCGACAGTTGAATTGAATTTGAACTGCCAACTGAAAGAAAAGTTGTAAAATAAAATAAAAAATCCGATATTCATCGCTTAGGGACCATCCATAAATTACGTCACACGAATTTCATGATTTTTTGACCCCCTCCCCCTCCTTGTCACAGCTGGTCACATTTGTAAGACTCCCCCCTCCCTAGCGTGACGTCACATTTTTAGCATTTTTTGTAATTTTCTAATAAAAGAATAATTTGGGAACTCAAAACTCATTGTCTTAACCAAAGTAAAAACGTAAGGAGGTTAAGTTTGTCGTTAATTGTTTATACTCATAACATATTTTGAAATGTGACGTCACGAAACTTATGACCCCTCCCACCCCCTTGTCACACAATGTCACACTTTGTCGACCCCCTCCCCTCCCCTTAACGTGTGACGTAATTTATGGATGGTCCCTTATAACTCTTAAACGGCTGAATCAATTTTGACCAAATATAGCTAAGAACCATATCGATTACGTCAGCTTTCGAGATAAAATGCCACAGACAGAAACACAAATACACAGACCCACGATACACAGATTGACACGTCAAACTTATAACACCCCTCAAGATAGCAAAAATCAGAAATTTAAAAAAAATAACGAACTAAGCATGATCCAAAATTAAATGTTTTCACTGTTATTTTGCTTAGTCCCGTTTCGGACTGTCCAGAATAAAATAATACATAAATTTAAGGGAAAGAAAAATCGGTACGAATGGGACTTGAACCCACGACTCCAGGATTAGATCTGCTGGTGCTCAAACCGCCTGAGCTATCCAACTTTTCTGAATATCCATCTACGCGAGTAAGCGTTTAAAAAATACTAAAATAAATATATGATTGAAAAAAATCGTTTTATTTAATTCCAAACATGTGTGAAACCTCAATTTTCACATCTGAGAGACTTCACTTATCATCCGGAACCTTTCCCTTACTTTACATACTCAATTTTCATTAAAAACCCGCAATGACTTTGCAAAGCACACACACCCTCATTTGGGGAAAACAAATGAAACACGATAAAACAAAAGACGGTGGGGTAGGGATATCACGAGTAATTTTTCCCCGGCCTCTCCGTAATTGGGCTTTGCTAAACATGGATGGCTTCGCCGAGGAATAGAGCCCCAGTCCCGTCCTATTAGGATAGGTACTGTGTTATATACCGAATCATGTTACTTTCCGTAAAAATGGAAAGAGATAGAGGTATCATAACTGCATCCTTGCAAATGAATAAAGCATGAATAGTTTTGAGTTATTTCAGCCTTGTAGAGCAGAATTTACGACTTCCTTATTCTTTCTGAAGTGTCAAGCATAAGGGCCAACACACGTTTTAACACAGCAGCATAGCTAGCACGACCCGCGTCAGACTAGCACGTCACGCCACTGCTCCGATGACGGTAAAAACTTCACTTTGACTGCGCGACGGCACCGCATAAAAGCATGCTCACCCTTTTTTGTTGTCATTTCCATACTTTTCTGACATTTGACCGCGTTGTTTTCATGTTGTGCTTGAGCTGCAGTCGTAGGCCTCTCGTGTGTGTTGGGTGTGTCTGGAAAGCCTAACCGGATTGTTAATCTATACTAATATTATAAAGAGGAAAGGTTTGTTTGTTTGCTTGTTTGCATTAAATATTTGATAATTTGAAAATTTATTTCACTATTAGAATGCTAAATTATCCCTGAATAACATAGGCTACATAATTTTCCCGAATTCCTACGGAAACGAAGTTCCGAGCAGAATGCCAGTTCGTTAAATAATTCCAAGCTTCTCTTCTCTCTTTTCAATTCTAATCTGCCACATAATGCCGCTCTGTCCTACCCCATTGTCTCTCATCCTACATGAGCCGCAGATGTACCGCGCAATGTATTACGGGAATCTTTTTAGCCAATCAATTTGAAAAACGGTCCGATGACTGATTACATTTCAATAACATTAAGGCAACGAAAAATTTGAAACGTTTGAACTTTTTTGCTTTGTTCTTTGTTTACAATTGTGTTGATCTATGAGATACTAAATCATACTTATATTTTTTTTTATGCAAAGGACCATGGGCAAAAATGTATGAATTCCCCCCCCCTCCCCCCGCTCCAACAGACCTTTTGTGTATGTCGACAGTTTCATACGTATCTTTAAAGAGATTAATAGCTACGTCAAAATCCTTGGGGTTTAGAAATAACACATAATTAAAGATTGCCAAAATACCTATCGTTTTCTATTTTTATATGTGTTCTTCTAAATGTATACCTGAGATGATAAATATGAATATAACAATAAAAATATTATAAATATGGCAATGATCAAAGAATTTTTAAATAACATACTTTTACTTTTGTTATCAATATTAACATTAAAATAATATTTTCCCAGAATATCCCACACACTTGAGGGATGTCGCCATAGTAAAAAGTCATCACTACATTGATATCTTTCATTTGAGATACATTTCAAATTTGTTGGTCCGAGGGGGGACGTTTTGTCGCATTGTCCTTTTGTCAAGCCTTTCGTATGTCCTACTGTTAGGTTAGCTGGAAGATAACTCAATGCGGGTTGGTGGACCACTCGTCTTTCGAAAAATTTTCTTGGACAGGCGGGTTTCATCACGATGTTTTCCTTCACCGTTGAGCAAGTGATAATTAGAAATCCGTACATAAATCCGAAAATACGAATTTAGTGGTACATGCCCGCACCAGGTTTTGAACCCACGACCTTCGGATTACAAGTCTGGCTCATTACCAACTGGACTATCACCGCCATTGTCTATTAATGTGTTCCAAATAAAAAAAATCATTTTTTAAGGACGGAATAATCAAAATACTGTTAGGAGTACATATAACAAAATTTTAGGATTTCGAACAATAAGAATTAGTGGCATGGCTTCCTATTATTAGGCTGGAAAAAATACTACAATGAACAGTAGAAGTTACAAAATTATGGAAGAGAATCTTAAGGACAATCGATATTTAGGACGAAAATGCTAAGGACTTTAAAAAATAAGATCAAAGCTTTTAAGGAATACAACAGAGAACCGAGGGAGGTTTTTGTCTGTCTATTTGTATGTTAAGGGACTCAACACAAGGGAAAATCTTAGTGTGAGACTTTAAGTGGGTATTATTATAATTAAATTCTAAAACGGGTCTAAATTCGCGTATATATATGTATTTACCTATTCCCGACGTTTCAACGCAGTTGACGTTTCATCGCGTGCAACTGCACGCGCCGTGGTCACAGGTAGACTGTTGTTGTCTCGGCAAGTTTTCATCGAAGTAGTGAATCTACCCTCAGCGTTAATTCACTGCGGGTCAAACCACAAAAACTGTCTGTCTGTATAAAATATATATATATATATATATATACGCGAATTTAGACCCATTTTAGATTTTATTTATGTGTTCAAATCGCAAAAGTAATAATATAGCACACTTTAAGTGTTATATATTATTATGATATTTCATATTAACTCTGTTTGTCCATCTGCCTACCCCGTTAGGGTTACAGGCGCAAGCGTATGTATGTATGTATATCTGTCTGTCTCAGAGCAATTCCAGTTTGCACGCCTAAAATGTCCAAAAAAATGATTACTTGCATTTTTTATGGATGTATTTTTAGGTACGAGGATAGACATAGGCATTTTATCCCAAAATTTTGGGGAACTCCTTCGGGAGCGCAATATAACTGAATTCCCCCGTGGTCTAAACCGCAAGCGGAAAGCTAGTAGGTATAACGACTCGATATTGTAAGTACACTTCCATTACGAACAAACAAACTAAATCTAATTTTTGTAGAGGTACTGATGTGGGAGTAAGATTATTTTGTCTACTTTTAGGGATCAGTAATGATACATCAGGACTCTATGTTGAGCAAGTGATAATTAGAAATCCATACATATCTTATAAGTACTTTTTTTTTATTATAAGTTGGGTTAACTCTTGACCTCAATCTTTACCATAAAGGTCAAAGATAAGGTCGACGATGGAGCGAGTTAACCCAGAAAAATGCCTATAAAGGCACTGGTCCCACGCACCGACGGAACACAGCTAGCTGTTTGGCGTCGGACTTCGGTAGGAGGGTGGTCGCGAACCAGACGGCCCTTTACAGAGCCTACCACACCGCATGAGACCATAGGACGACACCTCAGATTCAGAAAAAAATGAAGTGTCGAAGGAAAAGAACAGAGGCTAACAGTGGGACGACAGAGGCTAGATAAGATAAGATACCGTTACTTAAAAAAACTATCTAGCAACTATTATCTAAAAGCTAAATAATGTAAAAATACAAATACCAGTTTCAAGTTGAGATAATTTCTATAAAACTCTCAGTGTCTATCTACTCTAAGACATAGAGTCCTGATGTATCATCACGTTAAAAGTAAAAAATTGATTCAGTAATCACCGAGCACGGTGGTGGTAGGGGGGACACGTAGCATGGAACTAGTGGCGTGACCGCGCGGCGCCTTACAAATATATCACAGAGGTGTGGTGAGAATCTGATCGGCCTAGATTACACTTCTTCTGGTTAAGTGCTCGGTGCCAAATCCTGCATGATGGGCAAGCGTAACCCGAACGAGAAATACTTAGCATAGCCAAAAAGGGCTACATTTTACGCCCCTAAACTTGCACAGAACCCTCACGAGACCCTAATAGTCATCAAACGTAACTTTTTTCCATTCAGAACAGGAAATTGAAGACGAGAGTGTATCGAAGCTCACAGGCTGATCTTGTTATGGGCGTACCTACCTTTATATTTTGCCTATTTCCAACTAACAGACTTATGGTGTTGATGGTGATAGATGATAAAATAACATTGTGATTTCGTGAGAGTAATGTACAAGTTCATTTTAAGGTTTTAACACTCTCTACTTATGCGAAGATAGCTTGTTTCAAGCTTTTGCCATAGAAACATTGGACACGCCCGGAAGCTTCATCCTTTTTGGCCGACTTCAAAAAAAGAGGTTCTATTTTCGACTGTGTGTATTTTTTAAGTATATTAACCGATTTCTCCGCCCTATTTATTGACCGATTTTCAAAATTCATTAAGTTTGACGTGTGTATCTGTGTGTCTGTCTATGACATCGTAGCTCTTAAACGAATGGGTCGATTTCGATGCGATTTTTTTTGTTTGAAAGGTGACGCGCCTAGTCGAATTGATTCTTTTAGCTAATTTTGATCAAAATTGGTTAAGCCATTTAAAAGTAATAAGCAATCGAATGTTCGGGGTGATACCAAATTGAATTTAAGAATTACGAATATGAATATCGTATTAAGACCACTAAATGCCAACCGTGACAACTACACACCACGAACATATTGAACAATATTAACTACGAGACATAGTCCCGGAGTTAACACTAGCAGTTCTACGGGCCTCGATTCTGTAACTTCAGTTGTGTCTCGATGGAATGGCCGCCATTTATCCGTTCAGGAGGTTTACCTAATTGCTTAGCGCGATCCAATTTAGGACCTAAACAAGTCTGCAACGCTTATTCGTACCATGATGGCTTATAAGCGATTAAATTTTGGCGCTGTTGCGATTCAAAGGCAGACCAGCGACAATTTATGTAGACATTTAAAATGGACCATAGACAACCGAGCAGCGCCATAATGTTACCATTTTAAAAAACATTCCAATTGCGAAGCAGTTCAAAGTTGGATCCTAAACAGAAATGCTTTTAAACGATCGTGGTAGGTACCCAGGTGAAGTAAATGAGAACTATCCAAATTTCATACATCTAATGACGGCTCCTTTGACTGGTGGCGCCACTGCTGACTGAATTTTTAATTGCTAGGTAGTTTGCAACTTTACGTTCGGTTCGCGGTGGCGCTGCTGGTCGGGCTAGTTGTCAGCAAGTATATAAAAATTAAATGGTACTCGATTTCGTCACTTGAACAGATAAAATGGCCTCCTTTCCATCGATACACAACTTAAGTTACAGAATCGGGGCCCTGTAGTTCTACTCGAAGTTAGATCGTGTCCAATTAAGGCTGTCTAGGACACAACTCGGTGTAAGTTGGGTAGGAACATTCGAAGGGGCTTATAGTGTGAACTACCCTTAGGAAGTTTTGATGTCTGGATTGGCTTTTAAAGTTTTGCAATTTTGCTAGCATTATAAAAATAGGGGAAAAAAATGATAAGATATCTGATCCGAGACGACCGTTTCATAAAATAATATTATAGAAGGAGAGATTGAGGAAAAGTGACGAAGAGAATAGAGGATGCCCGTGGGAATTATGTAAAATCTTTCCTTATCCCTTGCCTATGTTATAAAAGGAACCTTTGTACCAATTCTCAGTTCTATAAAGTCCAGGGTTTGGGCCTCGATGAATTAGTGAGTCACAGTTGTGCCCCTCGGTGGGGAAGTATATGGGGTAAGCAGTTTTTTTGCTTACCCCATATACTTCCCCACCGAGGGGTACAACACTCCCTTTGAAACACGAAGGGGAGTTAAGCTATATAGTCCACCACGCTGGCCTAAAGCAGATTGCTGGACCGCTTTTCGAAAAGTGCTGAAAAGTTCGTACATAAATACGAAAAGAGGAATTTAGTAGTAAAGGCATAAAAGGCCGCACCAGGATTTGAACCCGTAACCTTCCAGTTACAACTCTGGCTCATTACCAACTGGGTTTCAACTATTATATTTTTTTAAAAAGTTTAGTTTTTAACCCAGCCCTAAACTAAACGAATTTCTGCATGTGATAGTATAGTTCTGAACCGGAATGCTGTTTGTTCAGCCGCTGCCGTTGTTTACATAATTTTCCCGAATTCCAACGGGAACGAAATCCCGAGGGGAATGCTAGTACGTATGTAAAATGCAGTGTTTGTTTGAAAATGCTGTCCCTGACTCACTGATTCATTGATAAATAACTTAACCCTAACCCTTGGATACAGAAAGCCTATATTAAACGCTACATAATTTTCCCGAATTCCCATGGGAATGAAGTCCCGAGCGGGATGCTAGTTATATATATATATATATATATTAACACAATCAGTGCAAATTCCTAGCTCCCGAAAGCATATCCCATTTTACGGTAAGTCTGATATAAAATTTGACTAGCTACATTCAGGAGTTACGGTTTAAGTCTTCGTTAAACTTTTTACAGCGTTTTCCTTTTAATACGAATTTTTGTTATTGAATGAATCAAAATAAAACGAAATAAAGTAACTTTGTCCTACATTCTGCCATAAAATAATTGCAAGGAGTTTTCAGAAGAGCTTTATAACGAACGATAACGCCACGTGATATCGACGACCTTAGCGACAGTTGAATCCTTACTATCCTTATAAATGCGAAAGTAACTCCGTCTGTCTGTCTTTCATGCCTAAATTACTAAACCGATTTTGATGAAATTTGATATAGGGATAGATTAGAGCCTGAGAAAGGACATAGGCTACATTTAATCCCAAAGTTGGGCACGATATAACCTGTAGTCCACGCGGGCGGAACCGCGGGCGGAAAGCTAGTTGCTTAATCAATCAATTCTCGATTAAATGGTATCAATAATCGTGATTTCGCCAATGTCAGAGTACTTCAATAAATATTATAGCTCTAAAATTACTTCTAAACTATCAAACGTTAACACTAATAAAATAGAGTTAAGAACCATATTATGGATCATGTCAGTTTTCAAAAAAAACCGTATCAAAATCAGTCCATTCATTTAGGAGCTACGATGCCACGAAGGATACACAGATACACACGTTAAACTTTTTATTTCGGGGTCAAATATTTTAACTAAGAGCAGTTTTGACAGACAATTCTGGTAAATGTACATATCTGTTTAACTAAAATAAGTCGTATATTTGAAACAAAGCTGGACCGATGGATTAACACCTAACTAAGACATATGCTACAATATTTTCCTAACTTCCCACGGGAACGAAGTCCCGGGCGAAAAGCTAGTTTATTTTAAGTAAAAACATTACATATCTCCCCTATGTAAGTGTTTTTTTTTTTCGTCTTGTTTTGTCGTTGCGTATAAAGGTACCTAAGGAGGATTAAAAAGTTTCAATAATTTTATTTCCTTTCATATTCATTTCTTGAATTTAATGCCAAACAAAAATTGAAGATTTTTTGGTAGAATTAAAAAAGTTGAATTTGGTATAAGAATTCATAAGTATTGTTTGTTTTCCTTCCCTAAGAAATCGCTATGTAAAAATATCAGAGGATTTAAAAAGTTCGTAAAAAAATCAAATTATGACGATTTTTGTCCAAGTGAGAAGCAAGCGTGAGACCGAGAGTATGTAACCACTTTTGATAATACATAAGTAGATTATTTTTGTAATAAGTATTTTTATTATGCTTTGCGTTCTCAGCTCCACATTTCAGAACAAAATACTGCCATATTTTTCAACAACTAAATGCAATGAAAATAACGTGTTTCATATACAAAAACAGTTACATTAAATGCAATACTAAGTATATTGTGCAGTTGTCCGTTTGTTTGTAAGTGTGTTTGTTTGTTTGTCTATGTTGTTTTTACTACCCGTTTGCTTTATTTTCTGTCTCCAGCAAGTTACGTAGCTATTCTTCGTAGCTACTTTTCGCTGCTACGAAAGTAGTTACGAAACTTGTAGCACAAATTGCACAACACAAAATTCGTCTTAAGGGGGCTAAATTAAAGATAAGGGGTAGACAGGGTTTCAAATAGCGAATTATTCAACTGTTTAACTATCACGGTTCATGAAATACAGACGGACAGACAGACGGACGGACGGACAGCGGAGTCTTAGTAATAGGGTCCCGTTTCCTACTAATTTTACTACTAGGAAAATTTTCTCTAATCTACAGTTAGTATCTAGACTGCAATCCCAAACACTAGTGCACTAGTGTCAAACTAGTGTACAAGATTAGCCAATATTCAAACTTTGAATGCAGCTCGTTACGTTTCACGGGCAACAACTGTCTTAAACTCAGAGGTAACGTGACTAGATACGGCAATTTCAACAGAATTAATGATTTTAAAAAAAATGTTATTAAGATACATATAATACTAGCTTTCCGCCCGCGGCTTCGCCCACGTGGACTACAGGTTATATTGTGAGATTTTTACATACAAAAGTTTTTCCCGCTAACTCCCGTTCCCGTGGGAATTTTGCAATATCCTGTTGCAACTAAGCTTTAAGTTTACTAAGGTACCTGCATGCCAAATTTCAAGCGTCTAACTTAAGCAGTTTAGATTTTTCATACAAAAGGATTTTCCCGCTAATTCCCGTTCCCGTAGGAATTTCGGGAATTCCTTTGTTAGTGCACCTCTACGGCACCTAAGCTACGTCCTTTCCAAATTTCAAGTGCCTACGTCTAGGCTGTGCGTTGATATGTCAGTCAGTCAGTCAGTTTCTCCTTTTTTAGATGACGTTCTGCCTACTCCGAAATGGATTATAGGCGTGAGAGTATAGACAGATAGGTACAACCAAACCGACTTCAAAGTAAGAAGGAAGACCGAAAACTACGTGGACTTTCATATTTTTTTAAATTATCCTTTTGAATATTTTTAAATTTATATGCATCTCACATAGAAAGACTTTGATAAATATTTTTAAAACAGATAAAAGTACAATAATAACCCATCAACAGATACTTCTGTAGTTCGAAAAGACTTTAAAATAATATAATTTTCCACGTCAAAAACGTAAGAGTCACCGACTTCAATCCCAAATAATGTTGTTACAGAGATCCCATTCTCCTAAACCATTCATCATCAGCTTCATCATCAGCTTCATCATCAGCTCAGCAACATCAGATGGTGATTAAGATAATTTCTGATAAATAGTGTATATGCCTACAAAATTTGAGGGTTTCCCTCGATTTCCCCAGGATCCCAACATCAGATCCTGACCTGGTGACAATGGGACCACCTCTGACGTATGACCTACCAAATAAAAAAAGAATTATTCAAATCGGTTTATAATTGCCGGAGTAATCGCGTAACAAATATACAAAAAAAACAGTCGAATTGAGAACCTCCTCCTTTTTTGAAGTCGGTTAAAAACTGAAAACGTAGCTTTTCATGCACTACAGAGTTCAAGTCGTGAGTTTGCCAAAATTAAAATATAGAATAGCGAAGCTGTCCATATCAAGTAACCCTTTACACCCGTAAACGTGACTGTATTACGTCATCGCCTCGTGCGTTGATCAGCAGGACGCACCGCTAGTAGGTGAGGATGATGATTTTGGAGCACTAAGATGTTATGAGCCCACACCCTCCCACCACAGAGTAGCACAGATCCTTAGAAACAATAAAATTGGTCTTAAGGCGACTACAGCACCCGATAAAGGCAGCACACATAGGAATAGTGCCATCTCCGTCTCTCAACAGGCCTGGGCCGGCAGTGCGAACAGTGTCGATACACGAAGTTTACGGACTATGAAAGCGTGCGTGCGTAAAAACATGTTCGAAAGTTAGAAAAATGAGATTTATAGAAAGGTAACAGCTTAAATCGAAAAATGCATTAGCTACTTATCGAGAGTGTTCAATCACGAACATTTTGACAGCAAATTCAAGTTTCTGTGTGCATTTTACTATCGTTTTTACAACATAAAAGATACACAATATTGGGTATTTAGAGGTGACTTTGTGAGCTTTTTCTATCACCAAAAGTGCTGAATCATGTTTTCAGCAAGAATCTTATCTAGTTTATATCCTGAATATTACCGTAGTATTTTTTTCTTCGATTTAATGCAGTGCGTCATGCTTATCTACGCATCATAAAATCGTAATTTAGGTGCTGTAGTCGCCTTAAACAACTGGTATCCCAAGCATAACCAGCAAGTCGCGCCACTCAAGATGTTGGTAAATTGAACCTACGACCCCAGGATTAGATATCCTGGTGCTCTAACCAACTGAGCTATCGTGCCTTCAAATCAAGCGGCGAAATTTCTCATTCCCTTACCAAGAATTGAAACCGTGTGGTGATCGGTTGAGAATAACACCACCCCATCTCTTTCCGTGGGTGTCGTAAGAGGCGACTAAGGAAACACAAATGAGACCTGCCTCCTAGTAATCCATCCCAGGCAACGACACTTCATTTTTTTCTGAATCTGAGGTGTCGTCCTATGGTCTCATGCGGTGTGGTAGGCTCTGTAAAGGGCCGTCTGGTTCGCGACCACCCTCCTACCGAAGTCCGACACCAAACAGCTTGCTGTGTTCCGTCGGTACGTGGGAGTACCAGTGCCTTTATAGGCATTTTTTGGGTGAACTCGCTCCATCGTCGACCTCATCTTTGACCTTATGGTCAAGATTGAGGTCAAGAGTTAACCCATCTTATAATAAAAAATATAAAAAAATAACCAGCAAGTCGCGCTACTCAAGATGTTGGTAAACTTCACTTTAACTGCGATCCACGTTAGATACCATCACAAATTGTAATTGTATGGAACTTTAACAATATCCCTGTGACACAAATAATTTTTAGGGATATAAAAATATTCGGCGCGAGTGGGCTTGAACCCACGACCCCAGGATTAGATCTCCTGGTGCTCTAACCAACTGAGCTATCGTGCCTTCAAATCAAGCGGCGAAATTTCTCATTCCCTTACCAAGAATTGAAACCGTGTGGTGATCGGTTGAGAATAACACCACCCCATCTCTTTCCGTGGGTGTCGTAAGAGGCGACTAAGGAAACACAAATGAGACCTGCCTCCTAGTAATCCATCCCAGGCAATGACACTTCATTTTTTTCTGAATCTGAGGTGTCGTCTTATGGTCTCATGCGGTGTGGTAGGCTCTGTAAAGGGCCCTCTGGTTCGCGACCACCCTCCTACCGTTTTGTTTACGATGCTAATCCCAGGAGCGCTCGGTTCCTTAAAAGTGTTTCATGCTTAACAAAAACTATTTATAATCATATTCCGGAAGAAGTGAAGGAATTGCCCCTATCTAGGTTCAAGACATCGTTGTACAAATGGCTTCTAGAACACCGTTTTTATTCTGTTAAAGAATTTCTAGAATACAAGGGGTAGTTTTTGACATTGTACTTTTATTCATTTGGATTTTGACATTTAAAATTAAAAACATGACATGTAATTAATTAATCAATTTCTATTGTAATATTTGATGGGATATTGACATAAGTAATTAATTTTTGACATGCGTAAATTGTTTTGACATCCTGTATTTGACTTATTTTGCTTTGACTAATTTTAGTGTTCAATTGTGCTATAATTAATATGTTTTAATTTATTTTGTAATATTTGCATGCTGAATATTTATCGGCTAAGCATGTTGGCCTCAGTTTATATGAATTGTTACATCTTTATACCATGTTTATCCCTACTAATATCCCTACTAATATTATAAATGCGAAAGTAACTCTGTCTGTCTGTCTGTCTGTCTGTTACCTTTTCACGCCTAAACCGCTGAACCGATTTTGATGAATTTTGGTACAGAGATAGATTAGAGCCTGGGAAAGGACATAGGCTACATTTTATCCCACAGTTGGGCACGATATAACCTGTAGTCCACGCGGGCGGAGCCGCGGGCGGAAAGCTAGTTGCAAATAAATAACTATGAACTATGAACCGAAGTCCGACGCCAAACAGCTTGCTGTGTTCCGTCGGTGCGTGGGAGTACCAGAGCCTTTATAGGCATTTTCTGGGTTAACTCGCTCCATCGTCGACCTCATCTTTGACCTTATGGTCAAGATTGAGGTCAAGAGTTAAACCATTTTATAAAAAAAAAAGCACATTCGTGCCGAACATTTTTCATTCCTAAGCACATTCGTGCCGAATATTTGTGGATATCCCTCACACGGGTAAGTGTTTTAAAAATACTAAATCCCTGTGACATATCCATACAATTATATTTACGTGTTTTAAAGCCAGCAAGCAGCCTTCATTACCACCCTTCCCTTACCATACAAAGACGTGTGACTTGAATACATTTGCCGCCTCATCTTTGAAATCTTGTTAAGTCGTCACTTCTTTACATAATACACATATATTCATGTATTATAAGCATGATAGGCATAAAGAAATTGTCACTATTATATTGGAAGACTGTAAATTAGCTAAAGACAATCAAGGATGTGACTTAGCCTACGTAACTGAACAACTTCCTCCCATTGAGGTTATATTACTAGTGTATAGAGTAGACAATGCGAACAAAATATGTAACCAGTGCTTACATATTTTGTTCGCATTGTCTACTATTTTGTTCGCATTGAGTGTCTTATCATAGTTTAGCGCCCGCCGCCGCCGGCAGAATGAAGGACTTCTGGTCCATGGACCACAACGCATGCTACAAATTAGCAATTCGCTGCAGCCACTCTAGTACGAAGTACTTATATCTCAATGCTTTCCCCAAGGAATATAGGTCGAAATGTGAAATTTTCCCAGTTGTATCAGTAGTCCGATAATTTAGTCCGATGATCGGACTGATAAGACATTTTTGTCTCAGTTTTCGCTTCGCCATACATATATTTTGCACGATATATGGGGTTGACTTGAAATTATTTAGAGAAACTTTAGTGTGTGATCCTACCCATAAAACGGAATAGTGAACAACTTTTTCCGAAAGACAATCTTACGGGATGTGTTAACTATGCAGACGCTCTAAATGTTAACCTTTTTAGCGCCAAGAGTTTTCGTCAAAAACGTTCACCACACGACACGACATTAAAAAATAATTATTGATGTCGTGGCGTTCACCACGCGCCACGACAGAAAAAAATACAAATTATAAAAAAAGAAAAAAATACAGTTAAATATGTAATTTTATTTATCTGATATATCAGACTTTGGTGGCGAGGGCACGAAACTTAAACGTCTGATATATCAAACTTTGGCGGTGAAAAGGTTAAAAACCAAGAAATCTCAGTAATAATAATAACGTTTTATTTATTTATCAGTTCACAGACTTAGTGAAAACACTTATAAACTAATAGGTTTGAACTGAGCTCTAATTTATTTGCAACTGCACTCTGGGTAAGTGCATTACAGCCACATTCGCAATATTCGCAATCGAATCATAAAAATATCTAATTGAGGTGCGTGAGAAAGCAAATCATTCAGCAATTTAATGATATTTAGTGTCGCTGAATGATCCTTCATAATTCATGTCGCCTTTAAAACATAATATACAACAAGGCATATAATTTCAGCTTACCATGAAAGATACCTCAGTTCTCGTAGAATGCACGGCTCACAAAATGGCGTCCCAAGCTACTACGTTCTAATTTCGAGCTGCACTATATGCATATTCATGTCTGTCCATCAGGCTGTACATAAATGTAGGGTGATCAGGATTCCACTGGCAACACCGTAAGGTAAATGTCCCAATATTTGACCAATAGAGACGCTCCGGAATTCTAATTTAGTCTGTTGTAATATTCATGAGGTCTGTTTTATCCTTAATCTGATTTCAAGCGGTAACAGCTTCGTAAAGAAGGAACGTTTTACAAAACTAGTTTTTTTTTTAAGGATAAATCTTATCCTGGCTATAATTGGATTGGCTGACCATAGATTGTACAGACAGCAGCACGCCAGGTTATCCATTTGCACTACGAAAGTCGGCGTTATTACGAGCGAGATAAGGGCGACGTCAAGGTCAACATGTATAGCCTAATGTGCTGCCGTGTGTACCTACTTTCCAAATGCTACTTCTGCTGTTAACGGGTATAATCCATCCGCCAAAATTGAAGCCTTTCAAAAGCCGAAACATTTTTAAAGTACTAATTTATCCATTTTTGTAAAAAACTTCATTCGCAAACAAATTCAAATAAATGTAAACTATAACTTAGATGGCTCTGCATAAATAAGCTTTTCGTAATAAGATGTGTTTTTCTATGTTTCGTTCAAAACAGTGTTAAAGTACAGAGGCCAGCCCATCAGGTTACTCCATTTTCATTGCAAAATCGCTCTTATCACAATAGTACAGAGTGCACGCGTGTGGTAACCTGAGTTGCGGCTTTCCGTACCTATTGCGTTAGGAAAATATTTAAATATATGAAATTTTAAAAAGTCGAGTTACACCACTTACTGATTTTGATTTAATTTGGTATGAAGGTAGCTTGATACCCTTGATTAACACATAGGCTACATAATTTTCCGAAATTACCACGGGAACGAAGTCCCGGCGTAAAGCTAGTTTAGAATAAATCTGAGGACCCTTGTTTCATTATTTAGTAGGCTTAATTACTTTAACAACAGCTGCCCACTCCTTCTCCTTCAGAGGCTATAGATGAGGTCGACGATAAAGCTAGTTAACCAAGATAATGCCTATCAAAGATTCATAGGTATCGTCAACCTAAATCAAAACTTTCAGAATTCAACAAATACTCGTAACATTGCGAAATTGTGTCCAAAAGTTGTGAATAATTGAGGCAACCGACTCACAATAGTTGGAATTTCCCTAGATTAGTCGCATATCCGGCATGTCCCAAGTTTGGGTCTTTTACCCTAATACAATTGTTGGCCAAGTGTGGTTGGATAATTTTAGTTTCAGTTATTTAAGTCAGGCTAAGTAATTACGGAGGTATTTCCCGTTATTTGCTAAGTTAAAATTAGTTTTATTAAATAAATTGTTGTATAGTTAACGTATTTAGAGAAAAGTGCAAGAATTTTGTTTGAATAAGAATGTTTCTCCGTTATCTGAAAGGAATTGATCTTTAGCAATAAGGATACCGATTAATTGGTGTTTTTGTCATTTTTTGTGTGATAAAGAGTACTAATATAAGCAGACTAATAAGAATCATAAAAACCAAACAAACTCGACAGAAATTAAACAACGATGAAACAGAAATTCATAAATAATCAAGGTTAATGCGGGCAATTAATTTCGTAGTAATTATTCCTTTGACGTTGGATTAAGGGTTTAAATGGTTCGTAAAGGGATTTTAGGGGCAGAATTGGTGGTAAATTTGTAGGGGGTCATTTGGAGTTCAATTAGTGGGGATTAGCGCGCTAAATCGTGGTCGATCAGTGGGTGGGTAAAGTGATCGTTACCCTAAATTGCGTATTGTTGACTAGTCGTTATGGAAAAATATGAAAAATACTAGACAACGGCTGTATAGACATAGATTCCTTAGCCTTTAACGAAAGGGATAAACTCTTTGAGTATGTACTCAGATTAATAAAATCATAGACATAGAAAAAATAAGTTAAATACAACTAGACTGGCTGTTGTCAAATCAAAAACGAGACCATTTGATTTTCGCCATTTTGGCGCTGTAGGCGGCAGCGGCAGAAAACCGAACTCGACGTAGTGAGGCTAAAAGTCGATTAGTCGACAAACTATATGTATTTCCCAGCGGGGTAGGCAGTTAACTACAATCATGAAAAATAAAACAAATAAATGCGTTAGTTTCAAAAACAATAATATTTAAAGCTGTGTTACCTTATAAAAAGTTAAAGTATGTAATTTTTCAAAACTGGTACTCTTTTTTTTTCAGTTTTGAAATATTATTCAATAGTTCATAAAGCCTACTACCATCCCTTAGCGGGGATCGTGACATGTTTCTAGTAACCCTTATGTATAACATTTTCTTAAAATATTGTAGGAACACTACCAAATTTTAACGATTTCCTACTTCCTATTAAAACATTTATAGTTTTAAGTTGTTTTTACTAACAAATAGGCCACAGATGCTCGAGTTGTAAATTTAAGATAAAATAACAATAAACATGTATTAGGGAGTAAGTTAACTACCATCATGAAAAATAAAACAAATAAATGCGTTAGTTTCAAAAACAATAATATTTATAGCTGTGGTACTTTATAAAAAGTTAAAGTATGTAATTTTTCAAAACTGGTACATGTTTCTATCATGACATGTTTCTAGTAACCCTTATGTATAACCTTTACCTTGAACATTTTCTTCAAATATTGTAGGAACACTACCAAATTTTACCAATTTCCTACTTCCTATAAAACATTTAGGGTCAAAATATTTCGAACATATTTCGTGGCTTTTCTTTGATGTCCAATTCTTCGAAACATTCATATTTTGAAGCCATTA
Source organism: Aproaerema taeniolella (assembly GCA_949987775.1). Classification (NCBI taxonomy): domain Eukaryota; kingdom Metazoa; phylum Arthropoda; class Insecta; order Lepidoptera; family Gelechiidae; genus Aproaerema; species Aproaerema taeniolella. Next base: position 4,220,153 of record OX465246.1, on the reverse strand, counting down.
TTTTTAAAAAACTTCGTCGGTTGGAAATCTGTTGTAAGAAATTTGGTTGGTTAGGTATTCTGTCTTACTGTTCTTATGAAGATTAGTAAACTCTTAAATATTTATCTAAAATCATTCAAGAGCGTGTCGAGCGACACGCAATTTAATCAAACATTACTTGTTATCTTGAAAAGCTTAGGTACTAAGGTATGATTACAGTTTTGTAGTATCAAGGGTCTCTTAGAAAATTGCGAGTAGACGGATATGGCGAAACTATAACTTTGTAGTCTACTACATAACCCTAAAAAAGTAATCATGGGTACTCAACAAAATAAAAACGGTTTTGTTTGCCATTATACGTAACATTAAGTAATATTTTAAACTAATATACCTATAACATGTTTCTATCGACATTGTTATTATCGACTGTCTTTGGAAGCACTAGCGAAATAAAGCAGGCGAATCAAGCGAAATTGAAAATGCGAAAATTTTATCTTTTATGGTCATTTTAACATTACTATATAATATACTTAGAAAAAGAGGAATGTCTTCCCGACAATTTCTAATCATTTAAAGTAGAATCAAGACGTTTTAAAACAACATTTTTTAATAAAACAGTTGGTAAAAAAACATACTTGTACATTGACCGATTATCTCCTTTTTTCTGTTTATATTTACAAACCAAGCATATTCTCATGGTCACAAAATTGAATATTAATAAAACTTTATACAAAAATTCACTAAGTCTTTAAAATTTTAACAAAATTTTCAAATATTTCAAATTGTTTACAATTCACTGCGTCAAGTTCCGTTCAATTTGTCAAAATTCCTGCGAATTTGTCACTTTCAATGCATCCTAGAGACAAATGCTGTAATTTATAGAGGACTGCCAGGAATACACTTTATGTCAGTGAATAAAATCCATGAATGGATTTCATTAATCTGAGAGTATGTAGTATTGATAAACTAAACATAGACATTTGTTTGTTAATAATTTATCCCTTTCGGGAAAGGCAAGGGAAACTATGTCCATACAGACATGTCTTCAGTAAAAAAATCTTCTTTCTTCAACTTAACCGAAGCCCTAAGCTCCTCACGTTCTACGTAAAACCGGATAGCGTCTGTTTTACGAAAACTGGCGGCGAGAAGCACAACCGCGAGAATCTTTGTCGGTACCAAACGGAGCAGAAACACTGTTATCACTTGAATTTTTCATCACTACACGAATTTTAGTCAATTTACTGCATAATAGACTATCACTATTACACATTAAACAACTTTTTCACGCAGAAAATGAAAATTCAATTGACAAAGCAACCGCTCACGCCGAGTTGCCGCCAAAGACCCCTACATAGACAGTAGTAGTAATTTTTTTTTCATCCATCCGGATAGGTAAAGGTCGGAGCCATACAGACAAATCTTTCTTAAGTAATTTCTTCCACTCATGAAGACTTCATTTAAATGAAGGCAAAAGAAAGCCAAATAGCTCACGCCTATGTTCCAATGGGCCTTTTTATAATTCGAACGGCACGGCACGGCACTTCAAAATTTGAATTACTTACCTGAGTAGGTATTAATAAAGAAAATGGCGAAGTCGCCAATATCACGTAAAAAAACCCTTTACGGGTTGTATTACGTCAGAGTCTCGATCATAAATTATTCACTTATATTGGTCTCGATTTTGGGTATTTTTAACCGACTTCAAAAAAGGAGGAGGTTTCTCAATTCGACCGTATATTTTTTTTTATGTATGTCCGTGGATAACTTCGTCGTTCATGAACCGATTTTGATTATTCTTTTTTTGTTGGAAAGGGAGTATCCCAAAGGTGGTCTCATGCTAAGGAAACCAGGATCTGATGGTGGAATCCTGAAGAAATTGAGGGAAACTCTCGAAAAAATTTTTTTTTTGGGATTGAAGTCGGTGACTCTTACGTTTTTGACGTGAAATTATTGGAGACTAGCTGACCCGACAGACGTTTGTCCTGTTTTCTTTTTTTTTTTTCAACTTTCTTAATTTTTTCTGTCATTAGATCCTTCTCCTGATAATAACGAACAGAACAAAAAAAGAATTAGCGAAATCGGTCCAGCCGTTCAGGCGTGATGCCGTGACCAAGGGAAATAGGGATTCATTTTTATATATATAGATTATAACCCCACTCACCTCAGCAATGGAATGGATGTTACAAGGATGTTACCTACCTATTTATTATTCTACGTAGACGACACCGTGGCGCGGTGGGAGAAAGATTTGATCCAACTGGGTGCACACAAGCTGACCCACTTTTCCCCTCATTAAAAACACCGAGCTCCAATTTACAAATGGCACGTCGTTTAATGGCTGTAACTTGCAAATAAAAATAGGAAAGTCTGCTTTTTGATCTTGAGGCAACTTTAGCCCCAGGGAGCCTTTGAGATGTATTTTAAAACTCATTTACACAAGTTGAATGCAAGTTGAATGTACTGAGAGAGGGGTCTTTGGCGGGAACTCGGCGTGAGTGGTTGCTGTCGATTGAATTTTGTTTTTCTACTTGAAAAGGTTGTTTAATATAAAATAAAAAATGATAGTGTAAATGCAGTCAACCAACGTCAAACAGAATAGTAATAGAAAGTGATACACTATGTATCTGCTCCGTTTAGATTTACCAAAAGCCGTCACGGCAGTGAAGCAAATAAAGCAGAAATATACATAAGACATGGCTGTGTCTTTCTCGAAATGGATACATAAAAAAAATTCTCAGAGCTTGATTAAAATTCAACCAATAGAAAGCTAGAAGAGTAAATTACGTAATTAAAGTTGCATTTGCGATTGGAAGAGATAGCGTCGTTTTGAATTTCGAAACAATCTAAAAAAAATTAGAATTAAAATTAGAGCCGCGGTAACTTTAATAAAACTGCTTAATGTTTTTTTAGAATTAGAAATGAGTTGAATTTTAAATGTCTGTTTGAAAATATTATTTGAATTTTCGTAATTCAAACTACGAATCCCAGAGTGCCAGCTACACTGATGAAATAAAGACTCCTTTCCCCAGAAACGTATAGTGGTTGTCTGTGATGAGTGCCTCTTACGGAGACGGTAAAAGTTGTACCTTTTTGCACGAGAAGCACACTTGGTCGCTACGAAATTCCTCTAAAACTTGTCCCCGGAGGAAATAGAAGACTTTTTTTATTTTTACACGTCTCTTTATTTTAAGGTTACAAATGATAATGAATTGCGATATTTACGAGTAGCATTTTTGATAGAAGACTGGCAAGTTACTATAAACTAGCATTCCGCTCGGGACTTCGTTCCCGTGGGAATTCGGGAAATTAATGTAGCCTTTCAGTTTTTAACATCAGTTTCATAAGAGTTTTTCAGTTTCAGTAGACATTCTGAAATTTCCGATGTTTCTATTGTTCTAGAAAAGAATAGAATAGTCTTCTGATGTCCTTGAAGTTGAAGTTATGCTGTTTTACCACAAAAAAATTACACCACTTAGACAGTGTCTAAAACTAGTGGCAGATTTCATTTTTGTATGGAAGGCCCATGGTTTTTAACCGACGTCAAAAAAGTTGGAAGTTCTATATTCGATTGTATGTATATTTTTTTAATGTGTTTTCACCGATTTCTCCGTCATTTGTGGACCGGTTTTCAAAAATTCTTTTTTTGTTCGAACGATTATTCCAGACCACATTGTCCCCAAGTAAAGACCTGATGATGGAATCCCGGGTTAATCAACACATTAAATGTTATTCTGTCTTATTTTTCGCTTTTTTGAAGTCGTTTAATTTTTTAATTTTTTTATAACCAACTCACATTTACAGACTAAATCTAGACATGAAAAAATTTCCTTCCATTCTGGACTGGGAGTAAAAGAAAATCATAGAATGTGCCAGCTGCCTACTCTTCCCAGGCATACTGTAAATGTCAGTAAGTGGGACGCGTTGCTGTATTGTGGGCGAAAGGCTGACAACCTCTTACCAATTACATCATATTTCATCTTATAACCCTTTGAATTTACATTTGTAACCCTCTGGTTTTAAAGCCACTGATGCTCTGCCTACCCCAATACGGATTTTAGACGTGAGCGCATGTATATATCTAAAAGTTAATATCATAAATGCTATGTGTTCAATGTTCATACAATTTAACATCTTCCCTCTTATCTGACAAGGGAGATAACTCGCATCACATTGTCTTGCGTTCTAAGCTCGGACCACGTTGTAGAAAGAAAGGCTTTATTAGCTAACAGAAGGGGCTCTCGTCAAGACTAGTTAAGTGGGTAGGGGCTACTTCACTCAAGGGGGAGAATTAAGTCACGTTAATCGCACTGCTTCAAGAGTTTTCTATTTAATTAGCTACTTTCCGAACTTTTAAACTTACACTAAAAATAGACAAAGAGTGAGTTGACGGCGAAACAAAAAAAAAGGTGTATCTCTTTGTGGAACTCAGGCGGAAGAAACTTTACATTAAAGAGTTGACATCTTACCTCTTGGTCGAGGGGTAGTGGCGCTGTGTCCGGGTCCTGGGTTCGATTCTTAGTAGTTTCGTTTACCATATTCAAGCATTAAACTATGAGTTAAATTAGTTATGTATGGAGTGACATTTTCGATATTGAAAAAGCTCCTTAACCAAAAAATAAATAAACAGATGTTTGTTATCGGGTCATGGGTGTTTGTGTCTGTCTTTGTGTGTGTTCCGAGGCACCCACGATACAAGGGAATCCCTTAGTGTGGGCCTTTGAGTTTGTTGTTGAAATTCAGTAACACGATAAATAAATTAGATGGAATACGCTAGCAAAGACAGATTCTATTTTTTTTAATAAGATGGGTTAACTCGTGACCTCAATCTTGACCATAAAGGTCAAAGATGAGGTCGACGATGAAGCGAGTCAACCCAGAAAACGCCTATGAAAGCACTGGCACTCCTACGCACCGACGGAACACAGCAAGCTGTTTGGCGTCGGACTTCGGTAGGAGGGTGGTCGCGAACCAGACGGCCCTTCACAGAGCCTATGACACCGCATGAGACCATAGGTCTCAGATTCAGAACAAATTGAGGTGTCGCTGCCTGGAGTGGATTAATAGGAGGCAAATCTCATCTGTGTTTGCTCGTCGCCTCCCACGACACCCACGGAAAGAAATGGGGTGGTGTTATTCTCAACCGATCACCACACGGCATAAAACTTACTTAAAGTCCATATATCGCCACAAAAATAGTTACAATGTAAACATTTTTTATTTTATTCTTGTAACAATTTTATTATAACACTGGGAGTATGGCAAAGAATAGATAAAAGCACTTCTTTTACAATAGGTAGAAGTACACAGGACAACACATCAGACAATACATGCTAACCCAGCATATAGTCCTAAACTCGTTTGTAATAGCGATGGTTTTCGTACTGCACACTGTATACTCCGTCGTGTTGTGGTCTGTGCGTTGTGATGGCAGGTATCTACTTAAATCGAGTTTTCCGACTGTCTAGAGTAACATCGAAAGTGTTTTACATGCGTTTGTTTATTCAGAAGGCGAGATCGAATAGGGGCATAATCGATGGATAGGTTGACAACCCTTTTGCCTGTGGCTTCGTTCGCGTGGAAAGTTATCCTATGTCACTCCCTTACCCCCAACTCTATCTCTGTGCACATACATTTTTTTAACATTTAGGGCCTTATTAAAAAACTTAAACTAAAACTTAGACAATCGGAATTGGTAAGGAAATTAGGTCGCCTAAACGTATGATACAGCTTAGCATCGAGTTATTTAGATTAAATCGACCCTGCTGAACACGAATCTGCCCAGTCCCTCGGCTATTTCCCCCTTTCCACCCACTTCTTTCCAAAAACATGTCTCAAATAGCAGTTTTCCTTTTTTTTAAAGATAATATAAGAGTTATGGAAAAACTGTCAAGGGTTGAAAAAATCTGCATTAAATTATTATCACATCAAGGACATTCGTTTTAATTTATTTTAAAAAACCCGTTGACGAACTGTTTCACGATTTGCGTAAAGCAAACAAACACACTTTCACATTTATAATATTATAAGAAAGTAAGATAATAAAAAACCAAGTACCATTACAAAATGCCCCGAATAAGACATCAAGAAAAAAAACGAAAGAAATAAAAAGGAATTTTTGCTGACGTCAGACTCGAGTAATAAAGCTTAATCAGTGAAATTGAGGGCGATAGAGCCTTTGAGAAAAAATCAACGTCATTCAATCAAATTACGGCCCATTCACGGGACAATTTGCTAACGTAGTTTTGTAAGGATTCCTACGTATCTTTAGAATACTGTGTCATATTTTACGTCAATGATAAAAAAGTTTATTAAAAAGAGTACTACTTATAGAAATTGCACCGTAACTAGCGCATAACACACGTGTGCGGTAAGTAATTTTAAAAAACATACACAGAACAAAGACCTTATACTTTTACACACTTACATTGTAAATAAATAATAACTATATTCATATTATTTTTTAACTAATGTCATGAAGAGAATATGATTATGGTAACTTGTAAATTACAAAAATTATAATAGAACTACACAATAGTCATAACATGGACATGCTTTTTCTTCCTAAATTTTAAATGACTGCATATATAAATTATATAATAGGGATTTAGGAAAAAACTTGTGTTCCATATTAATTTTCTAGTACAGAGTGCAATAACTTAAAGGCCAGACCGTTGGTCGTAAAAGAAACGAGAAACATATGAAGAGCATTACTGGTTTATTGTGTTAGCCCGCTATAAAGCGCGGCGCCTTTAACCAATATGGCGGCCGGAAAATTCACCATTTCCCTTCCCGAAAAAAAATAACGAGCAAAAATAAACTCGTAAAGAGAGAAGTTTTATAGAAAATCTATCGGATGTTTCAGTTTATTGGTTTTCCATCGCTCAAAATAAAAAATAAAAATAAGTGAAATCTCAGTAATTCATGACAAAAACGTAGTTTCTTTTATGTTTCTAAATTTCAATTAAGGTTCCTGATGCGATTTCCATAAACTTCTTGTTAGAACCGTTTATTGGACAAGTCCTATTAAACCTCCTTTGCTAAATGTCTATTAACTCTTCTAGAGTTACTGTAAACGAAGTCGAACTAATTAAAAACAGGCTTAAGTATTTCTTAATATTTATTTTTTAGGCTCGTACCGCCTGCTTACAGTTAATTTATTACTGGGGCTTGGCCTGAAACTGTCTCATAACTTCATTTGGTCTAGAAATTTTACTTATTGTCAGTTTTATCCTAGCTTTTTATGTGTTCTCAGAATTTGCGTTTAAGTAAGGTTTTAGGTAAACATCAAAATTAATAGTAGAATAATATTAAAAACTAAAATAATATTCAGCAGAGCTGTTATATTCCTTTTCTTTCAAGTAAAAAACTCATCAAACGGAGAGTAGTAGAAATACATTAAGAATGCAGACAACTTTAGTCATTTTACAAGCTCCTGTGTTTAATATAACAAGCACATCTGCTCTTTCAAATAAATACCCAAAATATTGTCAAGATTTCTTGCTTTGTATCCAATATAGGTAGATATTTAAGATTATTTGACGGACAGGCAATCATAGGTATAAACTGCTCAACTCTACAACTATTTCAGATTTAAACCTGTTAAAAATAGAAAATAGTTAAATTTGTAATCATATTGAAAAGAGCACCCCTCAGTCATCCATCTCCCTATTTTTCTGGGGGAAATGCACCTTTGCGAATACGGATAGAGTCAAAAGAACTTATGTAATTCACTGCTCGGACTTATTTTATGTGATATCCTATATTTGTTCTATAAAATAAAGCTGTAGAAAAACTTGTTTAGCTCAAAATTACAAGCGAATCTTACAAAATAAATTCGATAACTAGGGTAAGATCCGGATACTTGCCGCTGTGGGATACGTGCCGCAGTTTTAAAAACTCGATGTTGAGATGATCTAGGTAAAAGTGCTCTTTTTTCATACACACTACTTCCCCCTCTGGTCTCATTGCCACGCCAGTCGTTGTACAGGACGCGCGTGTTTCGTCAGTGTGAGCGAAAATCTTCCGCGGCGAGACCCCGGCGAGCGTCGAATATATTTTCGTGAGTTTTTTCTTTTGAATAATTTTTGATAAGCTTGGATTTTGAGGATTTTTTTTATTGATCATTATGCATTTGGTTTCCAACTACAAGGCCTTGTGAATTATATTGTTAATAAGTGTTTAGTTTATTTTATATTTTAAAAGGCAACTATCCGTACTGAAAAGGATAGTTGCCTAACGAAATTTAACGGATACTTGCCCTAGGGCAACTATCCGTCACCGTTTCAAATTATTATATTTTTATGTACGACATGCAAAACGACAGTTAATATTGCCTACCTACATTGCACAGTACATGGTCTACTAGCTTTATTCACGAAGTGTCAAAAACGTACCTAATATTACACACAGGTTATTTTTAAAGTAGGTATAAAAACAAATAAGATGCAGCGGGGCAATCCCAACTACGGGAAATTCCAACTAACCGAAATAATTTCCATGTTTTACACAATAGGTGATAACGCCATCTATGTACAGATAGCGTAAAAGATGTTTCATAAGTTTTAAAGATGGCGTTATCACCTAAAACGGTTTAGTTAGAATTTCCCGTAGTTGGGATTGCCCCGCTGCACATAATTCTTTTTTGTACACATCAGGTTACATTTAAATAATTTGTTACAAAAAATTAACTAGAAACTTCATGACTAACATACTGATAAAATATAACACGTTAGGACTTGTTCCTGACTTCGGTTCTATAAATTTCAGGTGGGCAAAATGCCGCGCAAATATAAGCGCAAGCCAGGCGTGGTACCACGTCTGAGAAGCTGGAAGAAAGAAGATTTAGCGTTGGCGTTTGTAGATCGATAATTATGTTGATGATAATTATTGTGAAGTTCATAAGTATTGTTTTCGTTATTTTTATTTAAACACGTTAATTAGAATATGAAACGTTTAAAACGTTTACCTTTTGAAGTTTTTATTTTTACCTTTTTATGTAGGAAATACCTACTTGAGTACGTTTATTTATTTATTTATTTCATGCTTTCATGTGTTACAATAGTTCTTACAGTCTAAAAGTAGTTCCAACATGAAACCCTGTTAGGGCACTGCACTCAACGGTTAGGGCACTGTTTCACGGCACAGTTCCTTTTCTGTTATGATGGCAGGTAATGCGCAGGTAATTGTACAATTCTATTTTAATAATTCACCATGCGGTCAATGGAACATAATGGAAAAGGAAGACCACTAAAAAAAGAAACGCACTAATTAATAAAGTAAGGTGCATCGGGGCAATTCCAACTACGAGAAATTCCAACTTAACCGAAATAATTTCCGTGTTTCACACGATAGGTTATTTATGTACAGTTTTATAGATGGCGTTATCACACAAATTATTCCGATTAGTAGGAATTTTCCGTAGTTGGGATTACCCCGCTGCACCTTAGTATTTTGTAAGGTTTTAATGAACAATATCTCAATAATTATGAAAGACTGATTAATAATATTTAGTTATTAAAAATAATAACTACCTAATAAAGACTGATCACATTAAAAAATATTTCGTTTTATTTACCTATATTAAAAACCAATTTCACAGCGCTGCGAATCGACTATCCCCCACTAAGGCAACTATCCCCCAAAACATTTTTACAAAATAAAGTAAAAAAATGTGGCCTTTTATGTAGTAACTAATAAATAGTTACCTAATACAGACCGATTAACGTTCTGTATGTAATATTTTTTTTTAAACATACCTACTAATTTTAAAGCGAGTCAACTATCCCACACTAAATCAAGTATCCCCCGAAGCATTTTTACAAAAAAGCGACTATCCTTACCAGTAGGCAAGTATCCCAATTTTGAGAGGTCTAGTAAAACGATATTTACTAAAAAACTGAATTATTTTTGTTTTAAAAAATATGATATAATTAAAGATAAAAGACCACTCTTTTAATACACGTTAAGTATAACTGAATAAATTGTTTGGATTTTAATTAACACAAGTTTTTCGAAAAGTGTGGCGACTATCCGGGTTTTACCCTATATATATATGTAACTTATGGCACCAAAAAGATTTTTCAGCTCAGTGTAATGCAGAGATGACTTAAGTCGTATAGAGGGGAATCTGACCCGATTAGATCATGTCTCCTATAATTCAGTCTCACATTCAGTCTCCTAAAAGCATAACATAATTCGATATATGTATGTATTTCAGTGTAAATTCCAGTAGACTCCATGACAAAGGGACGTCCCAACAGGTGTTTTATTGAAAAATACCAATAACGTAAATAAAACTCTATCCTCCTGAAAATAGAGACTATTCTTTTGTAAAACTGGGGTGTAAGAGTAGTGAGACCGTATGTTGTTTAGTGCGGGTAGTTTGATATATTGCGTACGTTCAATAAAGAGAGATTAAAGCATAATGTAGTGCGGACCATTTCGGAGCGCTTTTAAATTATGTTTTTCCACTGAATTATAATAAAATAGGCAAATCACAAAATCTAACTCTAGTTAATGCAACTAATTGATAGTTAAAACTAGAAAATAACGAAAAAAACCTTCAGGATGGACGTACGCTACTTTTATTCCAAAATTCCTTTAATTACAAATTCCAAAATTCTTATTATTTAACGTATTACCAATATTATTAACAAGAAAATTTCTGAGGATGGAGTAACAGATATGTTACATAAACTACTTAATGGATTCTGATAAAACTTTGAGGTACCTAGTATGACTCATATAAAATATAATATAAATATAATATAATATAAAACGCCATACACTCAAAGGCCCACATTAAGGTTTCTCCTTGTGTCGTGGGTCCCTCGGAACACACATAAAGACAGACACAAACACCCATGACCCGAGAACAAATATCTGCTTTTTACACAAATATTTGCCCCGACTGGGATTCGAACCCAGGACCCGTCGATCAAGAGGCAGCGCCACTACCACTCGACCAAACCGGCCGTCAAACTCATACATCAGAATAACACAGAAGCTTTATAATACAAGTAATTTCCTCAAAACAACAGATTAAATTCGACCAAAACTTCTAACACCTAAACACTTCAAATCATGCATATCAAAAATTTTAATTAACTCCCTAACCTGTCGCAAACTTTTCAAATTAGTCGTCAACTCAGTTAGGGGGGCTCAAAGGGTTAATATTTAACCTTTTCACGCGTGATCCTACGCAAAATCGACTATTCTGTTAATCCTTAAGGTGCATTTAGGATTTTCATAGATTAAAATATCTTATGTAAGCTGCAGAAGACTCGTTTACACTTCTATACTAATATTATAAAGAGAAAAGATTCGTATTATTCATAATGTCTAGCTCTATCGGGCAAAGTGATTAATTACTATCTAAACTTCATTATTTATCATATTGCCCGGTCATTATTATATTGCTACGTGACAATTGGGCAATTTGATAATAAAGCTAAGTTTGATGCGGTGCGGGGAGGGAAGTAAGGGGAGGGAAGCGGTAAGGGGAGGGAAGCGGTGCGGGGAGGGAAGTGCCCTCGTTGCAATTTATAAAAGTTTTCGTTATTTTTTCACGACCGCCATTTTAGATTTCAAAATCTAAAACGACATCCATGACGGATTTTTACAAAAAATGCATGTCCGCCATCTTGTATTTCGAAATGGTTGTCGTTTACGGAATTAGCACCCCCGAAAACCTATTAAACGACACACATATCAGTTTTTTCAAAAATGTAAACGTCCGCCATCTTGGATATCAAAATAAACGACATTTTCGGAATCAGCATCCCCAACAATCTATTAAACGATAGCCATGTCGGCATGCCCAAAAATTTAATATCCGCCTTCTTGGAATTTTTGTGCGGGGAATCGCGACGCTCCGGGGTTTGCCCTTCTCGTCACGATTCCCCCAACTAAAATCAAAGTTGGCGGATATGAAATTTTCGGAAGGCAGTCGGCGGGTAAGACGCTTGCTTGGTGACGCTTCGGGCTTCGCCCTACGCAGAGCTCGGCCTTCGGCCTCGCCCTATACGCAGCTTTCCTCGGCATACGGCCTCACCCCAGCTTTAGTATCTAAACTTGTATGGCGGCCATCTTGAATTTGGGTCGTCTCTGGTCGTCGTCCTACGCGGAATTTGGACTTCGGCCTCACCCTAAACGCAGCTCGCCTCGGCCTACGGCCTCGCCTCACCTACAGAATCTGAACTTGTATGGCCGCCATCTTGAATTGAGGGGGTTGACGCTCCGGGCTTCGCCCTCCGCGGAGCTGGGCTCAGTCTGCGACCTCGCCTCACCGTTAAAATCTTAACTCGCATGGCAGCCATCTTGGATTGGGGGAGGGAGAAGCTCCGGGCTTCGCCCTACGTGGAGCTGGGCTCAGTCTGCGACCTCGCCTCACCGTTAAAATCTTAACTCGTATGGCAGCCATCTTGGATTGGGGGAGGAAGACGCTCCGGGCTTCGCCCTATGCGGAGCTCGGCCTTCGGCCTCGTCTTTTACCTTGCTACTTAATCCAAATAATGAGTCTGATTATTTAAATTGTTTAACATTTAGTTTATTTGAAGTTAAATGACTATAATAATAATAAAATAGCAATTAAATATGTTTGTATTACTCTGCCCAAAAGGTGATGGGCATTATGTATAATGCCCGGTCAATTTGATTATTTGATTAATTATTATCAAATTGCCCTCTCATGTTGGGCATTTTTCATAATGCCCGGTCATTATGAATAATGCCCAATTTATCACTTGGTCCATAACATATACAAAAAGAAAAGAGAGGAGGAACAGTTTGTAAATAGTGCTCAATTTGAACCAGAAAAATGTGTGCCTATAGGAAGCAATAATAGTCTCTCAGATGCCAATGAGTTATAGGCACAAACACACCAAGTTTTGCTCTTCTGATCGCACAATCTTTATCTACATGGGAAGGGTTCTAACACATGATGTTCATGAATAATTCACTCGTTTAAAGTTCTGTTTATCTTATCGACCGGCAACTTTAGTTCGTAGAACGGACGTCTTGATGTCGGAAGGGGAAGGGAACTACCTATTTTATAATGAACTAGCTACCTATGTAGCCTACCTATGTTCATCAGGGATAATGTAGGATTCTAATGCTTTCACCATTTTTTAAAACTGTCCAGTGGTTTCGGAGCCTATTCAATGCAAACAAATAAACAATCAAATCTTTCCTCTTCATAATATTAGTGTAAACTAGAGGATGTCCGGGACTTTGCTCCCGTTAGAATTTCGTAAAATCCTTCCTTATTCCTTGCCTATGTCATAAAAGTAATCTTTGGGCCAAATTTCAGCTGTCTAGGTTCAAGGTTTTGGGCTGGGTGTTGATGAGTCAGGACCTGCAATATCCATACTAATAGTATAAATGCGAAAGTAACTCTGTCTGTCTGTCCGTCTTTCACGCCTAAACTACTGATCCGATTTTGATGAAATTTTGCACAGAGATATATCAGAGCCTGGGAAAGGACATAGGCTACATTTTATCCCACAGTTGGGCACGATATAACCTGTAGTTCACGCGGGCGGAGCCGCGGGCGGCAAGCTAGTTATATATATATTGAAAAAAATAAGAAAGCAATTCACACAAGAGTGGTATTCAAGATCTTCAGTCAGCTGGTAACACTTGTGACAGACACACAGCGTTTAAATACAAGGTGTTTCAAAAAAACAAAAAAAAAAAGAAATTACAAAAATTTTAAAAGTGAAATAGTCGCAACTCTAGTAATCAGTTGCACGGTTTGACATCTTTTAAAATGAAAGTTTCATATAATTAATATGACATACTTGTCACATTTGTAATAGAGCTGCGCAATAAACTAAATTTTAATTAATTTTGAATTAACTTTTTTTTGGGTTTTTTTGAAACACGTTGTATAGCTTGATAGCTTAGTTGTTATTACCCTGCTTACTGATCTGAAGGTTGCGGGTTCGATTACCTACCAATATGCTTTGCTGTGCGCTGTGAATTGTTTAGGAATATTTATTTATTTACATTATTTATTATTAACCAAGATCTTGGCTGACCTTTCTTTATAACGCTAGATTTACTCACTTGATTTTTGAAATTTTACAAATTAAAAAATAATAATAATAGGTTAACACGTTAGTGAATCATCAGATCAAAACTATCAAATAAATTTGTAGTAAAGTAATTATTGGATCTACATTCGTAAGCCCAAATTGTAATGTTTTAAAAGTCTTCATTTTAAATATACAAAATCATTTCAATCTAAAAATAAATATTTATATTTAAATCAGCGAATTGCGTTCTTTGAATTAGGTAAGCTTGAAATATTTCCAACGACAAGAAACCAGCTGAATCCAAAAACTGAAATAAAATAAAACTACCCTCATTAACAGTTAATGGCCGCGCGTTAGCCAAAGAAATGCGTAAGCGTTTGCTTACAAAGAAACGGTAAATCGCAAGCTTAGGGGTGAATATTTTCGCCCTTAGAACTGTTTACTTGCTCGTTTAATCGAGCCGTCATGTTGGAAAAATATTTTGAATTAAATTCACTCACATTTTTTTACTTACTTAATCCTATTCCTCTTTTAAAGCGATTTTACACAATTACAGCTTTTTACCATTTTTCAAATTTAATTAATGTCTGTTTCTGAAAATACACATTGAGGTAGGTAATCGATAATGTAATAATAATTACTATCCTGTTCGTTATTAAGTGGTTATTTACGACTTGCGTACGATAAATCATTTATTACGAGAGGGTATTTTATTTAATGTTAGCAGCGAGGATTCTTCCAATATGACTAGTTGACGACATAAAACTTTCTCCATTACTGCATAAGTATGTTTCAAAGTCAAAGTCAAAGTTAAAAATATTTATTTCAAAGAACATACAAAGTGCTGCTTGAAAACGTCATAAAAATACATTAGCAAAATCAATATAAATCATTGAGCAAAATAGTGAATTACATTCGCATTTTTGACTTTGCGCCTATTCGCAAAGGTGCAGTCTTCCTCAGGAGAAGAATAGGCAAGAAATTTCGAGGGTCGCTCTTTTTAAGTCAATCATATACATTTTCATACTTCTAATCTTAGGGTATCATGTTACCCTTAACATACAAAGGTAGCACATTATAAAGGTATTAATTACGAGCATTGTATTTTTACAAAAGTTTCTGATTGATCATTTGATTTTTATAAATCATTTTCTATTTATCATAAACTAGCATTCCGCTCGGGACTTCGTTCCCGTGGGAATTTGGAAAAATGATGTAGCCTATGTCCATCGGGGATAATGTAGCTCTCTAATGGTGAAAGAATTTTTCAAATCAGTCCAGTAGTTTCGGAGCCTATTCAATGCAAACAAACAAACAAACAAACAATCCAATCTTTCCTCTTTATTATATGTATAGATAGATAGATTACCGAAGCATTCCTTAATATGATGAAGATATCTGAATATGAATATATTAATGTAAAATCTACATTTATAAATACGTACCTACTATGAAGAGATTTAAAAACTTATCCCTGTGAATATTCATAAAATCTGTCCTAATTTGGTATTCTTTGCTAAGGACAAAGTAATGTATGAATATGTATGAGTGGGTGCTTAAACCGTATAATGATGACAATTTTCATTTTAAAAATATGAATGAATGGTTTAATTTAAACGAATGTGCTACCAGAGCGAAGTAGACAAACCCACGAACTTTGAAAGAATTTTGAAAAATATGAATTGACCGAATTTGACTTGATTGTGCTTGATTGTAATCCCATTTTTTGTGATATTTTTTGTCTGACGTCCATGACATGTGTTTTGAACCCATTGAGTGTAAATACGCAATACTGCGTAAGGTTAGAAATAATGGCAGAATCCAACTACGTAATAATATTACGTAGAACACTATAGAGCGTAAATGGTAAGCACCCTTTTGGTGCTTATTTGGCACCCTATATTGAATATTCATACGTACTTTCTTTGGCCTCTTCAATAAATAATAAAACAAGAGAAAAAAAAACTTTATTATTTTTTAATTTTCGTATTTTTTTGCGTAGAATACCATTTGTACGGTGGCCACCGATTTCGATATGGTGCTTACCTTTGGCACCAAATGGGTGAAGCATGCGACTTTCATATGTTAATCGGTTTGATTCCCAGCACACTGCGCTCTGACGCGATGGTAAACCTTGAGTTTGAACTCTTAAGCTTCCGTCAAAGACTTGAGCAAGTCTACGATCCACATGCGACCGATATTTGTCACTATCTGTCACTGTCATGTATATAGCGCAAGAGAGAGATGAACTGACATCCGACGCTCCGAAACATCGGTATTACGACTACGACACAGTAAAAGATCCTTGGACTGGTTCTGAACCATCCTAACAGGTAAACACGCTTTGTGTGCAACTCACACACAATACAATTCTTGTAATTTTATACGTATCCTGTCTTAGGCAAAATTTTCAGTTGATGAATTCACATTCTCAGTTTTGTATGAGGTGATATATATTGAGTAAAATATCATTGTAATTACCTGTATTCACACTGTTTGATTCTCTTGTTTGATTTTTAACCCGTCTAGCCTCGAAATTTTTTGTCAATACGCCCCGCGCGCGCGTTTAGGTGGCCACTTGACAGTTTTTTTTTCCTATTCCTTTGTTTGGCTACCGATTCTCATCCGGTTTTTTGTATTAGAATCTACAACAAGTGGTCCTTTAGAGAAAAACAAAAAATACTGCCGCGCGCTCACTTGAGAATACGAACTATCGCATTAAAAAGTCAAGTAGAACGCCCAGGTGTTGATCCGTAAAAAAAATCAGATTAAAAAAACAAAAGGTTCCATAAAGAAAACAAATCGTACTATAGAATGATGGATGAATAGAGAACACACTTACAGTCTATGTTTATGTCGTTCCCGCATTAAAAAAAAACAATAGTACTCGATTACATTGTATGACAGCCGCTCTTTGTTTAAATTGTATTATTTTATATTCTTATGTTTAACCTTCATTTTTGTCAGTGTATTACTGTGAAGAATCTGTACCCACTCATGTCTGGGGTTAGCCTTGGTATACTAAGGCCCGTATTACAGAAGGAGACTCAAGTCTCGATCTATACTTAAGTATTGATAGCCTCTTCTTCGATCTATATTTAAGTATTGATATGGACCTAAGACACAGGGGATCCTAGTTTAGGGAACAACCTTTGACATTACATCTACGTGTACATTGAAAGAGATTTATTTTAACGTGTAGTACATTGATAGAAATTTCTTTTATTTATTATTTATTTGTTTACTTGCGTAAATTTATGATAAGCTAAATAAAATATTTAAATATCATGACTTAAAAGACATCCTTAAGAAAATTCGTTCTGGTTTTATATGAAGGAAAATTTATGAGTATTCGCCGTGGTTATTATTAATATTAAATCCATCTCAGTGGCTGCAGGATTAAAGAGCTGCGTCTCAGACGAACAGGGATGAACGAAGCAGCCATCTTGGATGTGACGTCACGTTTTTTTGGAAGTACATATATGAATAGATACTCTTATTGGAGCTTATCACCTTTATATCAAAGCTCAAACCTAAGATATACTTAACTCTAAACGTTTCTAAAAAACGTAAGTAAGTATATGGAGTGTTCGCAAGAATAAAATCGACTTTCCTTACATGGATTATGAAAAGCGGATTTTTTCCCAAAACTGAATTTTCTAAAATATTTTTAAAAATTGAAAATCGACTAATTTTGAAGTATCTATATCATTCGTCGTCATTCGCCTGTCCAGGAAATCGTGAACAATCCCTACTCCCTACTATATTAATATTATAAATGCGAAAGTAACTCTGTCTGTCTGTCTGTCTGTCTGTTACCTTTTCACGCCTAAACCGCTGAACCGATTTTGATGAATTTTGGTACAGAGATAGATTAGAGCCTGGGAAAGGACATAGGCTACATTTTATCCCACAGTTGGGCACGATATAACCTGTAGTCCACGCGGGCGGAGCCGCGGGCGGAAAGCTAGTAAATAAATAAAGTAAAAAACATAAAGTTTTTATTTTAAATACAATATTTTTAACGCCTTGGGTGAGACAAAATACTAAATAATACTTGAACATAACAACTCTCATCTTTAAAATTATGTTAAGATTATGAGGGACAAAGATTCTACCTATTTCAATTCAATGCTCCAATTTTTTTTTGTTTGGCACATGACATGACATAAAAATCGGTGGGCCTGACTAATGGTGTCTTGCCAATGACGTAAGAAATATGCTCAGTGTCTGGCGCTCTGCTAGCATTAGTTCCGAAAAAATCCGCTAGATGCCACTGTGCAGTCCGACTACATTTTCTACATCGCGGTATTGAGATGTTCCAAGTTTTGGTTGGGTCGGGGCGAACATTCCGTTTAGTTACTCTGGTTTCCCTTCAAAACGCATAAATCTTTCGCCTTTTACTAAAGATTTCCGTGGAGGGGAACACTCAAATGAGTCTATACTCAATTTTTTGTAGCTCTACTTGGTAGAGCTTTATAACACACTAGCTTTCCGCCCGCGGCTCCGCCCGCGTGGACTACAGGTTATATCGTGCCCAACTGTGGGATAAAATGTAGCCTATGTCCTTTCCCAGGCTCTAATCTATCTCTGTACCAAAATTCATCAAAATCGGTTCAGCGGTTTAGGCGTGAAAAGGTAACAGACAGACAGACAGAGTTACTTTCATATTTATAATATTAGTAGGGATGAAAATAATAAAAGTATGTTAAATACTTTTAGATTACCGTCAAATATGCCAACTTTGCCCTCCAGGGAAACTTTGCCCGAATCATCATTTTTAAGTTTATCCGTTGATGTGTAAAAATATATGAGTTATATGGCAACACTAACTACGAAAGTGGAAAGTAGACTTTATGTGTGACAACACCAAGTACCGTGTTTGTTGCTAAGCTCACTTAGTAGCCTGTTGGAACGTGTCGAGTAAGGACCTTTATTTTGCGGGCAAAAAATTTCAAAAATTTCATAGTGAATTGTGCGCCATGGTGAAACCACAGGTATGTTTATTTGATTTTATGTTATAGAAGACGATGTGTTTAGTGTTTTGATTGTAGTTTCATTGTCGAATATTGTTTAAATAAAAAGTTATTAAGATGGGCAATGTTATCCAGACATGCTCCGACCTATGAGTTCCAACATTGCCCAGAGTGTAAAAAGGCTTAGGGTTGACACATCAAAGTTTAAGTTTTATTTTAATTTAAAATAATCTTGCCTCAAAATATAAACTTACTAATGTTATAAATGTGAATACTTACTACGATGTTTACCCATATACTTACTATTTTTTGAATTATCCTGGTTTCTTTTTTTTGCTAGCCCACAGGTTCCACTGCTGAGCAACAGCCTACTCCCATAATATCTTATGTTAAATGTATCTACTATTTTTTTATTTCAGAAAAAAAAAAACCGCGAATTCGTCAAAGAAAACTCAGAAGAAAGATAGGATCAAGGACGTATAAAAATTATACAGACGAAATGTTGGGAATCGCATGCCATGCAGTTCAATCCCAACAAATTTCCTCAAGAGATGCAGAAAAACAATTTGGTATCCCAAGACGCACAATATTAAATAAAATAAAAAGTAAACATACAAATCCTGTCGGCCGCCCTACCGCTTTAACACCTACAGAAGAAAAGAACATTTTAAAAGTCTTGCAAGCAGCTGGTGATTTTGGCTCCCCGCTTACAAAGTTAGACCTAAAACTAGTGGTTCATGAATATCTGAAAAAAAATTCTCGGGATCATATTTTCAAGCATGAAATTCCTGGTGATGCATGGGTTGATGGTTTTTTAGCAAGGCACGCTAATGAACTAACTGTTAGAACTACTCAAAATATTACAAAAGCCAGGGCAGCAAAAGGACCTCAAGAGATAGCTGAATATTTTGAGAATTTAGGCACAACATTGAAAGACATACCCCCTCAAAATATAATCAACTTTGATGAAACCAACCTTTCCGATGACCCAGGTTCTACTAGAGGCATTTTTCGAAGGGGAATAAAGTATCCCGAAAGGATTGTAAATTTCACGAAAGGAAATATATCTCTCATGTTTACAGCAACTGCCAGTGGTGAGTGTTTGCCTTTATATGTAGTCTATAAAGCAACGAACTTGTATTCGGAGTGGATTAGTGGAGGTCCACCAGAAACCAGATACAATTGCACAAAATCCGGATGGTTCGACAGCGCCATGTTCGAAGACTACTTTGAAAAGATAATTGTTCCATGGGCTGTTATTACTCCAGGCACAAAAGTCGCAATTTGTGACAATTTGTCAAGTCACTTGAGCATTAAAGTAATCGAACTGTGCGATCAAAATAACATCCATTTTGTTTTCATCCCTCCAAGATCGACTCACCTAACTCAACCCCTTGATGTCGCATTTTTTGCACCTCTGAAGAAAGCCTGGCGTAAAATTTTGTACCAGTACAAACTCAAGAATCCTGATCAAAATTCATTAAATAAGAAGCATTTTCCCAAATTGCTGACTGCATTACTTGACGAAATCCAACTGAAACAATCACGTATCATACAAAGTGGATTTAGAGCATCAGGAATATATCCATTTAACCCGCAAGAAGTTCTAAAGAAGATGCCAGAAATGCAAGAAGAAGTATTGGCATATGGAATCGATCAAACACTATTGGATTACTTAAAGGAAACGAGATCGCCCAAACCGATGCAGGTAAAGAGAAATAAAAAAATCACTTGTGATCCAGGACAATCAGTGACCGTTTCAGATTTCATTGAAGCAAATTCTGCAGATGACGGTAACAAGAAAAGTAAGAAGGGAAAAGTGAAAAGCAAGAAAGAAAAAGCTCAACATTTAGACGAAAGAACTGGTTATTTTATTGATCCGCCTTCAAATAGCGAGAGAAATGACCATGGAAAAGCAAAATTAAAGAGCAAGAAAGAGAAAGTTCAATATTTAGATGAGCAAACTGGTAATTTTATTGACCCTGTTGATAATGAGACAAATTACCACGAAAACTTCTATTTGGAAACCGATTTGGAGACTTATGATATGGCTGAGTATGATAAACGTTCTTCACCCGAGAGTCTTAAAAAGTTATGCACTGATATGATCAATGTCAATTTAAGCCTGTCGTTGGTGCATAATTCGAGAGCTTCAACTGCTGCAGATCATTTTTATCTCGTGAAAACTTCTGCTCCTACCAACTCTAAGAAAAGAGATAAACCCAAAATAAAAATTCTCTCCGATGTCATCGTTAAAGCAGGAAATCAAAGGTCAGATGTTATGATTTTGAAAGAAGTTTCTAATAAGATTGAAAATAAACCATTTGTCGCCATAAACACAAATAAACTACCAGAATGCTTGCAAAAGAAAAAAAAAGTGTCGAAAAATATTAAACCGGAATGTTCAAATAAAGGAAAGAAACAGAGTAAAGCAAAGAATGATTTGAGAAGGAAGAAGGGCAAAAGAAGGAGGAAAATTGGTTATGACTCAAGCTCAATTTCTACAGATACGGAAGTAGTAACAGTGGACACCGACGAGTCAAATTACGAAACAATAGAAGATTATTATATTACTGAATGTTTGAGGGAACAAGGGGAAGAAAAAGAAAATCTTGATTTGGCAGACATTCCTTTTGGACTACATGACATTGAATTTTTTACAGAAAACCAGGAGAAATTAAATGAAAATGACTGGATTGTTGCTCAATTTAATACTAAAAAGAGTGTGAAGCATTTTGTTGGTAAAGTAACCTCGATAAAAAATAAACAGCCTACTGTTAAATTTTTACGTAAAGTTAAGGAATCTAAATATGACAAAGGAACCGCTTTTACGTACCCAACAGTGGATGACATTTGCATCATGGAACACATTGAAGATGTTATTACAGTATTGCCCCAACCATACATAACTCGACGTGGACAACTTATTTTTGATGTTGACTTTAGTTCCTTTAATATACAGTAAAAGCTTAACAAGCAAAAAGTCCTACCTATGTAGGCAATTAGTGATGAGACTTAAAAGGAAGCAATTTTTATTATTATTTTGAACTGAAAACTATAAGACTAAGTCTGTAGGTAGAATAGGTAGTAAAGAAAAATGTGATAATCGGTTAATACGCCTTACGTATATTTATAAAGGAGACTCAAAATTAGTTTTAATTATGAAGATTACTTATGATTGTTACATAGGTGTGTCCATACTGAAATCAGTGAACAATATTTTTTAATGGTAACCTTTGTGATCTTATTTTGTAATGCCTTTAGTAATATTATATAATATCATGTGATCCTGAAGTACGTACAAATAATGTTAGTTCCCCTTTTATAGATTTATTTTTGAGACACCTTTTTTGAAACTCACTTAATGTTAGAATATATGGAGCAAAGAACTTTCGCGGTGCTAGTTGGCTGTAGAAAGAACCAAAAGTTTCCTAAAATGATGAGTACCTATGAAAAAAGTTTTGTTTAGTAGTTATGTTTTTTCTGTTGATATACCTACAATACAATTGATTTTGATCTCAACTTAAAATAATTGATAATTAAGAGAAAAAGATTTTATTTTTGAAAATAATTATGTACATAAGAGAATAACATTGATTTTGATCTCAAATAATTAATGGTTAAGAGAAAATATTATGTTTTTTTTCCAAATAAATGAAGAGAAGAAAGTACTTACTTGTTTACATTATTTCATCTGAAGTGTCAAAATTTAAATTGTTTAATTTTATTACTTAATCATATCTTAAAAAAAAACACATTTTGCTACCTAAAGGAGAAATAAATAAAAAAAATCATTTTAAATCTGTGACAACCCTAGCATTTTGAAATCGTACAATGTGCTTTGTATGAAAAAGTGAGAAAATCCCAGGGTAACATTGCCCACCTATACTGGCTTGAGAGTATCGATGGTATCGGTTCGATCTCTACACCAAACGCAATAATGGCCCAAATACTTGTGTTGGTCTTTTTTACATTCTGGATAATGTCGATATTTGCGTCAAAAATCAACGTGGGCAATGTTGGCTAGAAGTCCAGATAACTTTGCCCGCCATCAAAATTTATTATAAATGGGATAAAATCTTAAAATATTAGAAAGAATTCTTAAAAAATGCTTTCCTACCATTTAAAAGTTGCAGTAGATACTAAATTTCACACAGGCACTCATACAATTTTTTGAAAATATTTGCAATTTTTCGTAAAAAGTGGGCAATGTTGGCATATTTGACGGTACTTAATAAATAATCGATTAGGTACGTAAACAAGCCCACTAACTAGACTTATACTAAGAAGCAACAAGTCTTTTGAAACCAATTTTTTTTTCTAATGCGATCTGCTTTTATTTATATTAGATTTTTATTATATTTATATTATTATTTTAGCCGTGTGGTGATCGGTTGGGAATAACACCACCCCATCACTTTCCGTGGGTGTCGTAAGAGGCGACTAAGGAAACACAAATGAGACCTGCCTCCTAGTATTCCATCCCAGGCAACGACACTTCATTTTTTCTGAATCTGAGGTGTCGTCCTATGGTCTCATGCGGCGTGGTAGGCTCTGTAAAGGGCCGTCTGGTTCGCGATCACCCTCCTACCGAAGTCCGACGCCAAACAGCTTGCTGTGTTCCGTCGTCGGTGCGTGGGAGAACCAGTGCCTTTATAGGCATTTTCTGGGTTAACTCGCTCCAGCGTCGACCTCATCTTTGACCTGGTCAAGAGTTAACCCATCTTATAATAAATAAAAAAAAGAAGTCAAAAGTTTTGTTTCAAGGGGGAATTCCTTGGGGAAAGTTGTCCAGTTTTATGAGGAAAATCACCTAAAGTTTCGCTAACAAATTTAAAGTCACCCCCCCCCCCCCCATATTATATATAAAACAAAATCCCACTTTAAAGTTTTTTTTTTTATTGGGCCGACTATAAGACCCGTATTACAGGACGCGACTTAAGACTCTGATCTATACTTCAGTAACAGTCGTCTTTGTCATTTTGATAATGAAAGAAAGAGACAATCATCTCCTTCAGATTATTTATACGGACCTTAAAAGTCATATCTGTGTGCAAGTCGCAATCTTAGCACATCTTCTAAAAGTTCTTAGGCAGTAACGAAGCGTTTCGCGGCTGCTCCGCTTTTTACCGAGGAACATGAAAATTAAGTGCCCCCCACCCCTCTGCGAGCCCGGTAAGCCGCGCGTTTAACTTACCTGGTGATTAAAAACCTGACTTTAAATAACGCACGTGTCATAATTAAAATTTTCATAAGTATACAACTTTTTTTCTTTTTCGATAGAGGAGTAGATGTATAAAAAATAGAACGAGTAAATTTTTATCAATAAATCAGAACATAATTACTAAAATTAAGAAATTTAAAAACCAACGGCCGAGCTACCCCAATACATTTACGTTGCAAAAAATAGACAATTACAACACAAGTGCAGTAAACAATAAATAACAACACATTTTCAAAGACTTAACATCGTCGTAAAGCCTTAAAACAAGTAATAAAACAAAATATTATATAAAACACAAGCGACACCTAGCATGTTTTTTATTGCAATAAATTACATAACAAAATATCATTGAAAAACAATAGGAACCTAAATCTACTCAACATATTTTTATTCCAGAAAAACTCTCTTTGTTAGCAACCTATTGTTTCCTAGCAATCTTTTTGGATTTGAACAGCTTATGAGTTGCAGATAACAGGGATATGCATAACTCAATACCGACCATAAGGTTCCTTAGCCCGTGGAACGTCATAATATTCTTTTATTTCGTAATTACTATAATATTACATGTCAAAATTGTACGTATTATGCTATCGAACATAATAGCATAACATTTTTTATACACCACCTGCATCTGGAGCACGTATTACACGTCAAGTATTCTATATTTAAAAGTAAGCCATTAAAGCTTAAGGGAAATAAAATTGTATGGAACTTCCCTTGGGCATTAATGACATTTAAATATGGAACGCCAAAATTTCAACAAAAACTTATATCAAAAATAATTTCGAAAAAAAAAATTAAGCTATTGAAGGCTTAACTTCCTTGGTCCAAGGAGATTTTAACTATAAAATTTGACACATCAAAGAGATTTAACTTTTATGAAAAATATTTAGTATAAAAACTTGGCTGTATGTCTTAGCTATTGACTTTCCTTTGCCTACGGAACTAAATATTATAAGAAAACGTCGTCGGTGATTTTGGATCTGTGATTTTTACCGCGAATTACTAAATTGTTTGGTAAGCTTTTTTAATAAATCTATAAAAAAAAGGCCCAGTATGTAGGTAATTCCAGCGACTCTGACATAGAAGCACAGGCTCAAAACATTATTGATGGGATGAATTTATAATTTATTTTTTATTTAACCTCACAGTAGGTGTATAAAGTAGAGTAAAATTATAAATACAATAATATTAGGTACTATGCAACTAAATTCCTTAAAATAATATAAAGCGCGCTCGAGAAGCCAATGCTTGAGTATAGTTACAAAAATCTCTTCTCCCCAATCAATATTAACCTAGGTTACAAAATTCATAAAGGCTTTAACAATTAGGTCAAATATCCAGGTAAAATGTAACATGACCTACAAACTACGAAAGATATCCGACCGATAAAGAAAGGTTAGAAAAGTAATAAGTTTAGTGGATCGTAAAAAATGCTATATTCAGTACATGCGGTCACGGGGCGTTCCCTTGGGAAATTTCCCGGCTTTTACTTTGGCCAAATCATATTATGTGCTCGAACGGTGATAAACATCGCTGTGAGTTTGTTTTAGGTCCAGGTGGGTTCAGGTTGGTTTAGGTTTAAATTGGTTTTTAATGTTTTAGTGAAATTGTTTCTGATAAGTTGTACACAGACCTAACTGATGCCTTATTTTTGCCTGTACCTATCCTGTGGTTATTACAGGAGACTCAGGTCTTGACCTGTACCTACTTATAGGTATATACTTACAGATATATTTTTTAAATTATTTTTTATGTTTTTATGTATTGATTGTATCTTTCTCTCACTATCAAAATGACAAAGACTACTGCTACTTAAGTATAGATCAGAATCTGAGTCGCGTTATGTAATACGGACCTTGTGCTCCTATTTTTTTTAAATTTCATGTTTCTGAAATTATGACAAAACATTAATAAAGTGTACTAAATAATACGAGTACTTTTAAATTATTGTCGACGATAAATCGAATAAGAAAGTAAAAGACCTGAAAATAAAAACGAAGAAACAATAGAGTAAGTAGTTCTGAATTCAAATTAGTAGGTATCGTTCAATAATTACGTGATCATTTTTGGCCGTTTTTTAACCATATGTGATCACAGCGTAATCTTTTGGTTTTAACCCCCCCCCCTCGCCTTGATTACGTAATCTTTGTAAAAATTTACGTGATGAAATTTTTATTCAAAAACAAACAAAACGTTTTATAAAAAAAATGTGAAAGTATCACAGAAATAAAGCTAATCCAGTCATACAGAAAGGAGCCATCTAAGGATGAAAAATTCAAATTTAAATTGGCTTTTAATAAATTCATATATAATTCGTGTGCATTTGGAAAATCGATGATTGCCGAAACACAACGAGAAATTAGAAGCACATTGATAGTGAATATGTATTTATTCTTTATTGTAGATGAGCAAAACATTGTTTGTTTGTCCTTCCTTCACTTAGTAAACGTAGCTTTTTCGCACTAGGTTAGTTACAGGGCGTTTAATTTCCTTGTTTCGGAAGCGCTGTGCGAACATTATAAGTGATAGATATCGCAACACCACTTGAAGCAAACAAAAATAAACACGTGACAGTGATGAAGGTCAAGTTTGAGGTCAGGCAACCTCGGGAAGGATTAATCAAATCAGTAACCAACCCTTTTAAGAAGGACGCGGCAAAACCTTATGAGTGAAGTGTATATGTTATGGACCAAGTGATTAATGCGGGCATTATGAATAATGCCCGGGCATTATTCATAATGACTAGCTCTATCGGGCAAAGTGATTAATTACTATCTAAACTTCATTATTTATCATATTGCCCGGTCATTATTATATTGCTACGTGACAATTGGGCAATCCCTACTAATATTATAAATGCGAAAGTAACTCTGTCTGTCTGTCTGTTACCTTTTCACGCCTAAACCGCTGAACCGATTTTGATGAATTTTGGTATAGAGATAGATGGAACCTTGGGAAAGGACATAGGGTACTTTTTATCCCACAGTTGGGCACGATATAACCTGTAGTCTACGCGGGCGGAGCCGCGGGCGGAAAGCTAGTTTGATAATAAAGCTAAGTTTGATGCGGTGCGGGGAGGGAAGTGCGGGAAGGGAAGCGGGGCGGGGAGGGATGTGCCCTCGTTGCAATTTATAAAAGTTTTCGTTATTTTTTCACGACCGCCATCTTAGATTTCAAAATCTAAAATAACATCCATGACGGATTTTTACAAAAAATGCATGTCCGCCATCTTGTATTTCAAAATGGATGTCGTTTACGGAATTAGCACCCCCGAAAACCTATTAAACGACACACATATCAGTTTTTTCAAAAATGTAAACGTCCGCCATCTTGGATATCAAAATGAACGACATTTTCGGAATCAGCATCCCCGACAATCTATCAAACGATACCCATGTCGGCATGCCCGAAAATTTAATATCCGCCTTCTTGGATTTTTTGTGCGGGGAATCGCGACGCTCCGGGGTTTGCCCTTCTCGTCACGATTCCCCCAACTAAAAACAAAGTTGGCGGATATTAAATTTTCGGAAGGCAGTCGGCGGGTAAGACGCTTGGTGACGCTTCGGGCTTCGCCCTACGCAGAGCTCGGCCTTCGGCCTCGCCCTATACGCAGCTTTCCTCGGCATACGGCCTCACCCCACCTTTAGTATCTAAACTTGTATGGCGGCCATCTTGAATTGGGGGGGGGGACGCTCTGGTCGTCGCCCTACGCGGAGTTTGGACTTCGGCCTCACCTTAAACGCAGCTCGCCTTGGCCTACGGCCACGCCTCACCTACAGAATCTAAACTTGTATGGCCGCCATCTTGAATTGAGGGGGTTGACGCTCCGGGCTTCGCCCTACGCGGAGTTGGGCTCAGTCTGCGACCTCACCTCACCGTTAAAATCTTAACTCGTATGGCAGCCATCTTGGATCGGGGGACGGAGACACTCCGGGCTTCGCCCTATGCGGAGCTCGGCCTTCGGCCTCGTTTTTTACCTTGCTACTTAATCCAAATAATGAGTCTGATTATTTAAATTGTTTAACATTTAGTTTATTTGAAGTTAAATAAGTATAATAATAAAAAAAAAACAATTAAAAGTCAAAAGTCAAAAGTGTTTATTTCATTGAACATATAAAATGATACTTGAACACGTCAATATTATGAATTACATTAGCACTTTTGACTTTGCGCCTATTCGCAAAGGTGCAGTCTTCCTCAGGAGAAGAATAGGCAAGAAACTCCGAGGGTCGCTCTTTTTAAGTCAATCATATAAATTTTCTTACTTTTAATTTTAATTGACTTAATATCTGAATAACTCTGGAGCTGAGCAATTTATTCCCATGGTTGCTTGTCTAACAGATAATCCGAAATTCTATAATAGCCCTTTTTACAAAGTTTTTGTTTAATTATCGTCTTAAATTTTTCTAAAGGTAGGTTTTGAATACACATGGGAATCTTATTGTAGAAGCGTATACATTGACCCATAAAAGAGTTTGTTACTTTGTAGAGACGGCTGTCTAGTATATCCAAGTTATGTTTGCTTCTAGTGTTTACATTGTGCCTATCACAATTTTTCTTAAACAAATGTTCATTTTTCTTTACATACAAAAGATTATTAAATATATACTGGGACGCAAATGTCAAAATATCTATTTCCTTAAATCGATTTCTAAGAGACATTCTAGGTCTCATTTGATAAATCGCGCGAACAGCCCTTTTCTGCAGGACAAATATCTTATTAATGTCGGCAGCATTACCCCACAGCAAAATGCCATATGACATTAGGCTGTGGAAGTAACTGAAATATACGGTTCTCGCGGTTTCTACGTCCGATAATTGACGGATTTTTTTAACCGCGTAAGCTGCTGAACTGAGTCTGTTCGCTAACTTATCAATATGAGGACCCCATTGAAGCTTTGCGTCAATAGTGATACCTAAGAATACAGTAGATTCTACAACTTCCAGTTTTTCATTTTTAACCTGTACATTGGTATTAAACTGTTTAACGTTAGGCAAGGTAAATTTAACACATTTGGTTTTTTTCTCGTTCAAGAGTAGGTTATTTGCAGTGAACCATTCAACTACCTTTGAGATCGCAATATTCACGTCGTCATAATTAGTGTCATATCTTTTCACTTTAAATAAAAGTGATGTGTCATCTGCAAATAATACGATCTCATGGGCCTCTTTAACAAGAAAAGGCAAATCATTAATGTACAGGAGAAACAAGAATGGTCCTAAAATTGAACCCTGCGGGACGCCCATACAGACTGTGGACCCAGGTGATCTAGTGCCGTTAACCTCAACCTTCTGGATCCTATTACACAAATAAGATTCCAGAAGCCTAAGTGCATTTCCTCTTATGCCATAGTGATGTAATTTTCTGATTAGAGTCTCATAGTGAACACAGTCAAAAGCCTTGGACAAATCACAGAAGACTCTAAGAGCATCATGTGAATCCTCCCAGGCCTCAAAAATGTGACGAATAAGCTCAACACCGGCATCGGTTGTTGAACGACCCCGTGTGAATCCAAATTGATTAATATTCATAAGTTTATTAGCATAGAAGTGAGTAGTTAATTGACCAAGGATAATTTTTTCAAAAATTTTGCTGAGTACTGGTAGTATTGAAATAGGTCTAAAGTTGGTGGGGTCAGATGTACTACCAGCTTTAAACAGAGGAATTACTTTACTATGTTTCATCAAATCAGGAAACACACCACCATCGACACAACTATTGAAAATAAACACTAAATGTGGAGCAATACAATCTATTATACAATTTAGTTCAAGGACGTAGTGTCTTAGTAGGTACAGCATACAGACCACATTGGATACATTTGGATTTATTTATTGACGCTCTGACTGATTCACTGACATTGTTCTCAAACTATGATTATATTGTTTTAATGGGTGATTTTAATGTAAACATGCTTGACCGGATGAATAAAAATACATTAAAAATTGATCACTTCTTACAGTACATGCAACTTTCACAAATTGTCACTGAGCCTACCCATTTTTCAAAAGACACAGAAACACTGATTGATTTGGTTTGCACTAACTCCCAAATACGAGAAATTACAGTATCTAACATTACTGCGTCGCTTGGGCATGCTTTGGTAACTTTTACTACCGTGTTTAAGAAAGTTAAAATACCACCCAGGGTAGTTACCTGCAGGTCCCTCAAAAATATTAACATGGATGCGTTTAACAAGGATTTAGTTTCCTTGGATTGGGAATCAATAACTTTATTGCCTGATATCGATCAGAAGATTGATATGTTCAACAATTATCTCTTGCTATTATTTGATTTGCACACCCCTAAAAAAGTGATTAAGATTAAAAGACAAAACGATCTACCGTGGATAACTGATACAATTAAATTTATGATGGATTTGCGTAATGAGGCTCATGATAAGTATCGTCAGTCCAAATCAGACTCTCATAGAGAATACTATATGAGTCTTAAAGGCTTAGTCTCAACTAGTTTGTTTTATGAAAAACGCGCTTATTTTGACAGTCTTATTAACAAAAATGTCTCTAAAGATAAGGTTTTTTGGAAAAACGTAAAGGAAAAAATTATTGTGGATCCCAGTAAAGACGAATTTCTCCCTGAATGCTTCAATGACCCAAATAATATAAATAATCACTTTCTGCAACTCCCTGGTACTTGTAATGTGCCACAGTCTGCTCATGCTTTTTTTAGACACCAACGGTTTGGACAAGCTGTATTCCAGCTACACACTGTTACAGAGAGTGATGTTGCCAAATATTTAGCTGGAATTAAATCTAACGCGATGGGTCTGGATGACATCAATAGAGACATGGTTTTGCTTACCCTTCCACACACGCTCTCAGTCATAACTGATATTGTTAACTGCTCGATTAGAAGCTGCAGAGTGCCTAAGGTCTGGAAGCAGGCCCTTATCACACCACTCCCAAAAGTTCCGCAGCCGTCAGAACTCAAAGACCTCAGGCCCATAAGTATATTGCCATACTTGTCCAAGGTATTGGAAAAGGCAGTTTATTATCAACTTAGCGCCTTCGTTGAAAAACATAATATTTTGCCTACCTTACAGTCTGGTTTCCGTAAAGGTCGAGGCACGGTGACAGCCCTATTGGATGTTACTGATAATATCTTGTCAGAAATGGACTGTGGGAACGGCACATTGCTGACATTGCTAGATTTCTCCCGTGCATTTGACAGTATTGACACCTCTCTCCTTCTTTCTAAGCTTGCGTACTACGGTCTGGAAGCCTCATCCATAAAGTGGTTTGAAAGTTACGTTAGTGACCGTTACCAACGTGTCAAACTGTTAAAAAGGGATGGCTCTTGTCACATTTCCAACGAAAAACCGGTAAACCGCGGAGTCCCGCAGGGCTCGATTCTTGGTCCATTGCTTTTTGCCATTTATAGTGCTGATCTTGTTATGGTGATAGAGAACTGTAATTATCATTGCTATGCTGATGACGTCCAATTATACATCTCTACTCCTCCTAGTGAGTTGGCAGTTGCACAACAGAAAATGAGTGAGGACCTGGATAGGATTGCGGAATGGTCAGTCGATAACGCCCTTCTCTTAAACCCTGGTAAATCCAAGTTTATGGTGCTTGGGACTAAGGCGCAGGTCGATAAGATCGTAGGTCAGTCACCTGTGATTGCTATATCGGGAAAAGTGATAGAGCGCGTGAATGAAGCGAAAAACCTGGGACTTACTTTTGACAGCTTGCTGCGTTTTGAGACGTATGTGCTGGTTCTTGTGAGAGCTTGTTTCTATAGAATTAAAATATTGTACAAAATACGTAACCTTCTTAGTTTACCCACGCGTATCAAACTAGTAGAAAGTCTGGTCCTCTCCAAGCTCAACTATGGGGACTTAGTATATGGCCCTCGTATACTTTCCAGAGTGCAGCGGCTTGTGCAACGTGTGCAGAATGCATGTTATCGTTTCTGTTTCGATGTGCCTTATCGGAGTCATATAACACCGTTTCTAAACAGCGCATCTATGCTAAACATGGATCATCGCAGGCAGTTGCATCTGGCAAGTTTAGTATTTGACGTGATTAAATTCAAAAAACCTGAATACCTATATAAAAAACTCAAATTTTTCAGTGAGAGACACTATAGATCAGTTAAGCGCCCATTGGCCAGTTACAAGCACAAAACTGTGGCATTTGAGGGGAGTTTCCGCTTTATGGCAACGAAGTGCTGGAATGATATCCCCCCTCCACTTAGGACGATAAATACAAAATCCACTTTCCAAAAACACCTTAAACTACACTTACTTAAAAAACAAGAAGTAGGGGTTACTAAGCGCTTCGTTGTCTAGATGACGGAAATGTATGGCAGAAATTTGATATTTCTTTTTTGTTTGCTGTGGTTTCATTTATTTATTCAGTTTATATATTTTTATGATCATTATTATATTTTACACTCTCACACCTACAAACTATCATACATCACTCTCATACACATTCACACTTCTGGTTTGCAATCGTATTGCTGCACTCGCGCCCCGTACTACCTCGTAGGCGGCAGCTGAAAATCAGTGTTTTGCCACCTACGGTAAAACTTTATACTGAGCTGCAACCTCGTTTCCTGCAGCGCACACTTACTTTGCTTTGTTTATTTTTTTGGCTTTGTTTTTTTTTTTTTTTAATTATTGTTATTATTATGTGTGTTCTATTTCTTTATGTTATTACGCTCTATGTCTCTGTGCTTATCTTATCTACTTTCTTTGCTATTTATTGTTGATTTGTTCCTTATTTCCTTGTTTGTTGTATCTATTGTAAAACTCTATCGTTGCTTTTGTGTTTCTGTGTCTCTTTCTGTTCTAAATCTTTGTAAGTGTGTACTGTGATGGAAATAAATGTCTTATCTATCTATCTATTTATTACTTTTACTGAAAGACCATCAAGGTCCGCAGTCTTTTTCATGTTTAACATTTTAAAAGTTTTAAGAATGTCAACAATTCTTATGTGTGAAAAACTGAAATGAACCTTACTTTCGTCTACATTTTGCTTGAGTAGCGATTCAGCGAGAGCGGGAGATGAGCCAAGTGATTGAGTAGTGGAGACTGGAATGTCAGTGAAAAACCTTTCAAACTCTGTAGCAATAGCTACATCGGAAGTTAGGATTTTGTCATTAATATTGAGCTTAAAATCAAACTTGCGAGCCTTAACCCTTCCCGTCTCACTATTAATAATTTTCCAAGAAGTCTTAAGACTATTCTATAGCGCCGCGAGCGTAGGAAAATAGGTATTTGGAGAATCATTCTCTGTCGCGACCGCGCTCGGCCCCGCTCGCAAACGTGCGATAGAGACAGTTGCAGCTCGGCTGTGTTTCTAGGTATTTTTTTGTCGAAAATCGCGTTTGGGGGGAAAACGTTTCCCAACCCCTAAACTGTACTAAATATACTACTTTTTGGTATCAATCTTTTCAGCAGAATATAATCTATGCCTCTATTTTTTGTTTTTTCCGAAAATTTACTTTATTTCTGAAATACAATGAATTTAAAATGAATGTTTTTCAAACCCAATAAAGCAAGATTACAGATCCTTATAACTTTTTATCTAAACAAAATTTTCAAAAAAGGAAAACATAGAGGCATAGTTTTTGATAGGGACAACAACATAGTGAAAAATTATCAAAATCGGAGAAGATTTAGGGGTAGCAAAACGTTTTCCCTTTTTGTATGGACATGGGCGCGGTAGTCGATCCTCTTAACGATATTACTACTATTTTTAATTTTGTTTCTAACAAACATAGCCTTCGCCGCTTTACATACACGTTTAAATGTTTTGGAATAAGCTCTAACATACTCAATTATTATTAAAAATATTATTATTTAAAAATATTATTATTAAAAATAATTAAATATGTTTGTATTACTCTGCCCAAAAGGTGATGGGCATTATGTATAATGCCCGGTCAATTTGATTATTTGAATAATTATTATCAAATTGCCCTCTCATGCAGTGGCGTGCATTCCATACAAGCAGAAAAGCAGTGCCTACCCTAGGGTGGGTATTCAAGAAAAATAAAACAAAAATTAAATATACAATGTACACTAACGATCACAGAATCAAACGAATATAAACGTTTTACTAAATCACGTTGTCTACATTATATTTTTACCGAATTTAAACTTTTTCAAAACAGCGCCATCTAAACTAGTTACTAGTTGCCGCTCGCCGCCGCCGCTAGATGGCGAAGCTTATAAGCACTCGTTTGAAATGCCTTTTTTGTTGAAAAATGCTGGCCTCTGATTGGCTGTTTCGCCTCCCCCGCGAAAAATTAACGAACTGATTGTATGGCGAAAAAAGCTCTGCCTATAAAGCGATTCTACCAAATTGAGAAGTGTCAATATTTGGTAAGTTTGGAAGGGCTGTTATAGATTTTTAATTTTGTGGCATTTTTTTCTTAATAGATTGTTTTTCTTTTGCAACTACGAACGAAAACTTTTGCAAATTATTGTTTTATCAGTTTATAGTGATTATTAGACATTTGTTTAGAACAAAATGAGTACAATAAGTTGTGAAAAGTGTGTTGATGATGTTTGTTTGTCGAAACTGCGTAATTTCTCAAGTTTACCTTTTCAAGAAAAAGTAAACATTATCGCAAAAGGCCGAGTAAGACATTTTAATACTAAAAATACGACATTCATAATAATTGGCTCACGGGCTATGTGCATACTAACCGCTTATTTTGTGTTCCGTGCATTTTGTTTTCAAACAATATAAAAGTTTGGAAGCACAGGTTATTTTGATTTGAATAACCTTAAGTTGTTTTAACTAACATTTTAAAATCTTAATAATTTTCATCACTAAAAGTTCACTGCCTACCCTGCCTAAAATGTCTATGCACGCCACTGCTCTCATGTTGGGCATTTTTCATAATGCCCGGTCATTATGAATAATGCCCAATTTATCACTTGGTCCATAACATATACATGTTATGGACCAAGTGATTAATGCGGGCATTATGAATAATGCCCGGGCATTATTCATAATGTCTAGCTCTATCGGGCAAAGTGATTAATTACTATCTGAACTTCATTATTTATCATATTGCCCGGTCATTATTATATTGCTACGTGACAATTGGGCAATTTGATAATAAAGCTAAGTTTGATGCGGTGCGGGGAGGGAAGTGCGGGTAGGGAAGCGGTGCGGGGAGGGAAGTGCCCTCGTTGCAATTTATAAAAGTTTTTATAATTTTTTCACGACCGCCATCTTAGATTTCAAAATCTAAAACGACATCCATGACGGATTTTTACAAACGATGCATGTCCGCCATCTTGTATTTCAAAATGGATGTCGTTTACGGAATTAACACCCCCGAAAACCTATTAAACGACACACATATCAGTTTTATCAAAAATGAAAACACATCACAATGAAATCTTGGATATCACAATGAACGACATTTTCGGAATCAGCATCCCCGACAATCTATCAAACGATACCCATGTCGGCATGCCCGAAAATTTAATATCCGTCTTCTAAGATTTTTTGTGCGGGGAATCGCGACGCTCCGGGGTTTGCCCTTCTCGTCACGATTCCCCCAACTAAAATCAAAGTTTTCGGATATGAAATTTTCGGAAGGCAGTCGGCGGGTAAGACGCTTGGTGACGCTTTGGGCTTTGCCCTACGCAGAGCTCGGCCTTCGGCCTCGCCCTATGCGCAGCTTTCCTCGGCATACGGCCTCACCCCACCTTTAGTATCTAAACTTGTATGGCGGCCATCTTGAATTGGGGGAGGGGACGCTCTGGTCGTTGCCCTACGCGGAGTTTGGACTTCGGCCTCACCCTAAACGCACAGCTCGCCTCGGCCTACGGCCTCGCCTCACGTACAGTATCTAAACTTGTATGGCCGCCATCTTGAATTGAGGGGGTTGAGGCTCCGGGCTTCGCCCTACGTGGAGTTGGGCTCAGTCTGCGACCTCGCCTCACCGTTAAAATCTTAACTCGCATGGCAGCCATCTTGGATTGAGGGAGGGAGAGGCTCCGGGCTTCGCCCTATGCGGAGCTCGGCCTTCGGCCTCGCCTTTTACCTTGCTACTTAATCCAAATAATGATCTGATTATTTAAATTGTTTAACATTTAGTTAGTTTATTTGAAGTTAAATGACTATAATAATTACAAAATAACAATTAAATATGTTTGTATTACTCTGCCCAAAAGGTGATGGGCATTATGTATAATGCCCGGTCAATTTGATTATTTGAATAATTATTATCAAATTGCCCTCTCATATTGGGCATTTTTCATAATGCCCGGTCATTATGAATAATGCCCGATTTATCACTTGGTCCATAACATACACACTATACAATACAGGGCTTTAGGTACTTATCTCTATTTCAACCTCTCGGGTGGTTAATCAGTCCATGAAACTGAACAACTTTCCCAAGGAACACGAAAAAAAATTTGAGTTCCCATAATGTACAAACTTCATCAGCATGCGCATTTATATATTCTTTATTGCACTTAGATAACATAGGATACAAAATAAAAGAAAAAAGTTTACAAAGGCGGACTTATCACTAATAGTGATCTCTTCCAGCCAGCCTGGTGCAGTAAGAAATATTGTTTTAAAAACGCGGGACAAAAGTGCATATTTGATAAAACAACTCTAAATAACCAAAAAAATAACTACACTAACTCATTCAAATATCTATATGAAATACAATAACACAATATAAATACATACGACATAAGTATATATATATATATATATATATATATATATACAATATACCTGCCTATGATGACTCGTTCGAAAGATAGTACTCTTTTAAACTATCTTTTATTTTATTTTGTATGGGAGACCAAAATTTTTTTTTCGTATTTTGACCTATGTTCCTTGGGGAAGTTGTTCAGTTTCATGCACTGATTAACAACCCGGAAGTTTGAAAGAGAGATACCTAAAGCCCTGTATAGCCACACACATGGTCGTACCCAGGGGAAGCAAGATTAGATAAGATTAGATTAGATAAATTTATTTCATAACAAAGCATACAATGTCAAATTAAATTAATTAGTCAGTTCAGCTTAAGTTATGATCGTCACAAAAAACAATAATTATAATAAAACGTATTTAAAATCAAATAAATTAAATTAAATGTCAACAGTAAATGATAAAGCAATGTCAAAAG
This sequence comes from Aproaerema taeniolella, assembly GCA_949987775.1. Lineage (NCBI taxonomy): Eukaryota > Metazoa > Arthropoda > Insecta > Lepidoptera > Gelechiidae > Aproaerema > Aproaerema taeniolella. The sequence continues at coordinate 4,182,791 of OX465246.1, read as the reverse complement.
AAATAAATTAAAATATAAATTGTATACATAAGTACCGTGGTGGCACCGGTAATGGACTTGGCATCAGTCTTGGACACGTTCATCTTTTTTAGCGGAAAATAAGAGTTATATTGTTGTTTTAGTAATGGCAATACTCAAATCATCAAGAGGTAACATTTGTGTATCATAATTACAACTGTCACTTGTCTCTGTCTTTAAGTGTCAAAATGGCGGGGTGAAGTGTATCGCTCGTTCAATTTTTAGTCAATTTGTGCAGTTTTGTTAAGTAAATTGCTAAGAAGGTAAGTCAATATTTTGCTCGATAGATTATTGATTCTGAGAATAATATCAGCTTGCAGTGATCGTGCCCCCATTTTATACAATTTGACATATGTGTGTGAAGGATTCATTGTGATGCAATATTGTTTTCAAGTTTTAGAGGGGGTGTCCATTACTGGATCGGCTGGAGTTTAAAAATCCTGTCATGGACACGTGTCGATTCTTATAATTTTCTGTATATTCAGAGATTTATTCTTATTTTGCCTTTTTAATGCCTCCTGCTTGTATTAATCGTTAAAAAAACGAAAACAAATGCTTTTTCCAGTTATAGACATATGTCCATTACTGGGTGTCCATAACAGGGTTTTGATTGGAGTGCCATGCCCTCTTAGCGAAACTCTTACCTGGATATCTTTGATTGTTCAGATGGCGCCTAAGAAGAATTACACGCCTTAGCAGGTTAAAAAAAAGGAACAAAGAGCTAAGGAAAGACTTGAAAAAAAAAACCGGAAACTGGATACGGAAAGAGACAAGAAAAAAAGATCAAACATACAGAAAAAAAGAAACAAAGTACAGGACATACAATACAAGCGAATGCAATGTCGAGTTGGATGAACCTGAATTGAATGAAAATGAATATACGCCTCAAATGTCTCAAAATGAAAATAATCCACCGAAGAAATTGCAAAAGAAAAGAAAAAGAACAGAAGACACTGACTCTGACAGCGAATTACCTCTAGCAAAATTGAAGACAAAATCGAAGGCTGAAAATAAAAAAAATGTGTTGAAAAAAGGAGTATTTGTCATTGTTACATATGAAGGTGAATATTTTCCCGGAAAAATGGAAAATACCGACAGAGAACGATACGAAGTTAGCGCTATGACATTAGGAACAGGGATTCTTATTCAACAGGGAACAGTTTCAGATAGCCTGAGACAGTTTCAGATAGCCTGAGAGAGTAGATAAACTTTAGTACTCAGCTACTGAAATCGTTGAAATAATTAATCCTCCTGTTCAACACAATAATAAAGAATTTTTCAAAGTTAAAGAAATGTTAAAGTATTTGCCTGATATTTACGAATAATGTAGCGAAGCTTTATTATTTGATATTGATAAACAATAATTTAGTTGGTTATTAGCAGTTAAAATTGAATCAGACTGAAAATTTGTATCATAGTTATTATGGTAGATACTGGTAGATATCTAATAAGTATTGTTTTTCTAGAATAGGAATAACATGTCAATTGTTGATTATTAAAATTGTTTAAAAGAAAACTTTTTCTAGAATAGGAATAACATGTCAATTGTTGATTATTTAAATTGTTTAAAAGAAAACTTTTTCTAGAATAGGAATAACATATCAATTGTTGATTATTTAAATTGTTAAAAAGAAGACTTTTTCTAGAATAGGAATAACATGTCAATTGTTGATTATTTAATTGGTTAAAAGAATACTTCGGACCATGGCAGACGAAATTTATATTCCGAGTTTAGTTTAAGCAATCTTTGATCTCTCGATTGTGATAATTAAAATATTAAATAGGTTTATAAAACAAAGACTTTTAGAAGATTTTTTGATTAAAGACTGTCACAAAAATATACTAGGTTTTATTATCCGATCCTCCAAACGATTCAAAAATATGAAAACTTTAAAAATCTTATACTGCACTTTTGGCCGCAGTCACCCTGAATATGCTTCACAGATATGGCCCCCGCAAAACTTTAAATGCATATCACCGATTCGTTGTCATCTGTGTACGTGCATACATCTCCACACTACACGAGAAAAAGAGCCCGACTAAAATGTCAGCCGAAAAGTCTGTGGTTTGGGGGAGATCTATGCATACCAGTCCGTTTTTGATTGTCCAATACAAAACAAATAACTGTCCATTACTGGGGTGTCCATTACTAGATTTTGACTGTCCATATTAGGATTTTTCGGACATACCAATTGATTGTTTTTAATTTTATTTCATTCAAGAACTATTACAGTCTTACTCGTTATGAACAGTTTGTAATAACCGCTTACAATATGACTATTTAATTTAAAACTCACAACACTGAGATTCGATAAATACAAATATTATAGCTTTGTATGTCTGAGGCGGCGCTTAACCCTGTCCATAACCCGTGCCACCACGGTACACTACCTCAATTACTAATTAAAATTAAACAATTTTATAAGCGATATAAACATGCATTTTGAGATATTTCAAAAAATTATCAATGTCAAAATTTTATGTCCATATATTAATGTCCAAGGGAGGGCAGCTGCGCCTCCCTGGAAATATAAAAATGTATAGTGAAATTTACTTTTATTTATTTATCTACCTATAAAGCAGGATCATTTGCGGCTGTTTGCCCTACACACTGCATTACATATACCTAATGTTTCATATAGGTGTCTTTGTGTAGTGTGTATGACAAAACAGCCGCGGACGATCTGGCCTAAAAAATCTGACTTCCCCTCCCTAGGCCAGAAGCTGGGTTCGCTTATACCCTTCATTGTAATCGTTGGAATTGAGAACTTTATAGAACTAAATGTTTGAGTTAAAGTTTGATCAGGCGCTTGTTTTCCGAAAGAAACAGGTTGCGATGATCATTTTTTTTGTTCTTTATCTGGACTAAATTGGACTCTTCCAAGAAAAATTCGACCGTTTTTGAACTCGACATTGGCCTAATGAGCAAAGGAGAGACATAGACAGTAGGTAGTTTTCTTTCATCCACCAAAATAGGCAAAGGACGGACCCAAATACAGCCAAATCTGTCTTAGGTAATTACTTCCAATCAAAGTCTTCATTTTAAAGAAAATCAATTAATTGAATTTTTGTTGTTTCATGAAGGTTGAAAATAGCAAGAATTACCGGACTTGCGTGTTTTGTCCTCAATATAGCCAGCACTCAGTAAAGAAAACAATAGCTTTTTAATAAAGCGGTTTAAGCCTCAACTGTGGCATTTTATCAAGTGCTCAGCCTAAACCGGCTTAAGCCGGATAGACATTATTGCCAATATCCGATCACAAGTTAATAGAAAACTTCATACTTTATTTTCTTAGCTTAACTTTGGATGGGGTGACCATGGGTCTTGAAAATCTAGGAATGTTTGTAAAGCTAGCTACAACTACCTAAGTCTTTATGAACAAATAAGAATTTCTTATTTAAACATAAGGCCGCACATCAGGTTTCCACACATGTGCACTCTGTGCTTCTTCTTCTTCATATCATGTAGGTATAGTCAAGTGTGTGGCGAACTAGGCTAACCCTGGTGTCAGAGTTTTCAAACCGCACAAAGGCCTCTGACTTGGTTTTAACGACTGCAGTCAATCGACAACAGCCGGGACCGACAGCTTAACGTGCCCTCCGAAGCACGGAAACGCTCGTGATAGATTGCCACTTTGGTTACACAACAGGTTATGCCTTTGTGTACGTTGCTTAACCTCACTGATCGGTTGAGATCAGCAGCGCCACTGGGCTATGAGCGCTTGACTCTGTGCTGGGCAGATGTATGTGATACACTGGACTCTGTGTGCATACGGCATCACTTCAGGCTATATACATGTTAATCTTGACGTCGCCCGTATATATATATCGCTCGTATAACAGCTCCGCTTTCGTAGTGCAAATGGGTAACCTGAAATGCTGCGGTCTGTACATTCAGCATGTCCTAGTCTCAACAAAAATCATGGCTAACCTACATCCACCGTGCTGGCCCACGATGCACAAAGCTTAAGGCCGTTGTGGGCACGAGATAACCCCTATATTGACCACATCCCTGTAAACTACCTCCCCCTCTTATCCCCTCTTACCCCCCTTCCACGTGCCAATGCCACCCTTTAGGATTAAAGATATTTCCACAAAGAAAGTGGAAAATGTGTTTACATTGGCAGATTGTTGATTCAGGGATATGTTTGGTGTTAATTGCGGAGACAAAGTGGTTGTTTTAAAATAGGTTGTTTTGTCTTTCAAGCAAGGGAAGTGAAGGCTGAGCTGCTGACTACAGCTTTTGACCAGTTTTCAGTATTTAGTTGCTAGGTAACAAGATTTCCCCCTTCCACAGGAATATTGGAAAATAATGCTGGAAATTAGGAATATTGGAATTATAGCTCATTAAACAAAATTGTTTATTTCTCTAAAATGCGTACAATTTAAAATTCTTACTGTCTATATAAACATAAATGCTGACTAACTGTGTAAGCTCAGTAAGTAATCACCTTGCCTACTGATCCGAAGGTTACCGGTTCTATTCTCGACCAACACAAATTTTGAAAACCGTATTTATTACTTATCTAGCACCCATACAAGCCTGGCTCAGTTTGCGTTAGATGGTGTACCACATAAAGTATGAAGTATAATAAAAAATGTTAAGTTATGTGAAGTATAAGAGAAAAATTAGTTCATTGTGAGTATTTATTTACAGAATAATATCAATATAGAATGTGTTGTGTACTCAGTGAGTAAAAATAATAATAAATAAACGCTACACACTCAAAGGCCCACACTAAGGTTTTCCCTTGTGCCGTGGGTTCCTCGGAACATACTTAAAGATAACACAAACAAACACCTATGACCCGAGAACAAACATCTGCTTTTTACACAAAGACTGAGAATCGAACTCAGGACCCGTTGATCAAGAGGCAGCGTCACTACCACTCGAACAAACCGGCAGTCATAAAAATCGTTCCATAGATAAGTGAGACTTATCTTTAGTACAGTTCATGTGAAAGTTATCAGTTCGCCTTCACGCATCCGGCTGGCTCCAGCTATCGCTTCTATCAGGGTTGACCCGCCTGGCGTGTTAACTCATTTTGGTAAAAATAAAATTTAAAAAATTGGAAATTTAAACAATTAACATTATTATAAATAAATCATACCTACTATGAATAAATAAGTACCGTGTTATTCTAATGGCTACATAATTTTCCACGTCAAAAACGTAAGAGTCACCGACTTCAATCCCAAAAAGACAATTTTTTCGAGAGTTTCCCTCAATTTCTTCAGGATTCCACCATCAGATCCTGGTTTCCTTACCATGGGACCACCCTTGGGATACTCCCTTTCCAACAAAAAAAGAATAATCAAAATCGGTTTATAAACGACGAAGTTATCCGCGGACATACATAAAAAAATAAAAAATAAAAATATACGGTCGAATTGAGAAACCTCCTCCTTTTTTGAAGTCGGTTAAAAAAAAGAATTATCGAAATCGGTTCATAAACGACGAAGCTATCCGCGGACATACATTGAAAAATATATATACGGTCGAATTGAGAAACCTCCTCCTTTTTTGAAGTCGGTTAAAAAATAATTGCGAAGTTTCATCAAAATCCGTCAAGTGGTTTTTGCGTGAAGGATTAACAAACGTCCTTACAGACTTTCACATTTATACATTAATAGGATTCTAAGTTAGGTACAAAAGTTGATATAACTTTAAACTTTATTATATAACATTTAGCAACGAGATAGATGCTTAGTATTGCTTAGTTCTATTGTGGTGTAATTACCGTCAAACTCAAGGTAAACTTCTCTCAGATTAATGAGGGAGGCAATTAAAAGTGTACTCTTGAAGGCACATTAAACTTGACACTTTGAACCGTCCTCGGTCCATAGTTACTGTAATATGCAATCTCCTTCGTCACGGAAAAAAATGAATTAAAAAAAAATAGTGTTTATTTATATTTATTTCACCTAATATACAACTGTACCTACTGAAAATGGTGCTCTTATTTTCTTTTTGCGTCTCGAAAAACTGCATGTTTCCAAAATTAAAACAAAATTACAGTTTTTTTTTGTTAAATGTATCCCTTTCGGGAAAGGCAAAGGAAACTATGTCCATACAGCCATGTCTTCAGTGAAAAATCTTCTTTCTTCAAGAAGCTCCTCATGTTCTGCGTAAAACCGGATAGCGTCTGTTTTACGAAAACTGGCAGCGAGAAGCACAACCGCGAGGATCTTTGTCGGTACCAAACGGAGCAGAAACACTGTTATCACTTGAATTTTTCATCACTACACGAATTTTAGTCAATTTACTGCATAATACACTATCACTATTACACATTAAACAACTTTTTCACGCCGAAAACGAAATTCAATTAACAAAGCAACCGCTTACGCCGAGTTCCCGTCAAAGACCCAAAATTACAGTATGTTGTTCTAAAATTAAATACAATTGATAAGTTATAGAAAATAGAAATGAAAATTAACATAAAACAAGCAATGTAGAATGTAGTTCTCAATTCAAATTATTATAGTGTAGGTAGGCGATAAATCTAATCCTATACTAATATTACAAAGAGGAAACCTTTGTATTTTTGTATTTAATGTAACGAATAAACTGAAGAACTACTGAATCGATTTCAAAAATTCTTTCACCATTAGGATGCTACATTATCCCTGAGTAACATAGGCTACATAATTTTCCCGAATTCCCACGGGAACGAAGTCCCGAGCGGGATGCTAGTACTAACTAAATTATGAACTCGAAAGTTTGTATGGATGTATGTATGGATATTTGTTCCTCTTTAACGCTCAAACGACTGGACCAATTTTAATAAAAATTATGGAGATAGTTGATACCCTGGATTAACATTAACACATAGGCTACATAATTTTTCCCAAATTCCCACGGGAACGAAATCTCGGGCGAAAAGCTAGTATGTAAGTACTTAGATAATTCGTGTGTATTAGGAAAATCGATGTTTGCCGAAACACAACAAATAAATTAGTTCGGGATACCTACTTCGACCGAACAATATTCTTTAAGTCTTTTTAAATTTTGAAACTTTTGAAAGAGACTTTCTTTAAGTCTTTTTAAATTTTGAAACTTTTGAAAGATAAAAATAATAATCGCACTTCAACTGTTTAGCGTGAACTGCTCTTGAGTGGGTGTAGGATAAACTAATTGTTTCCACAATAATCTCGGCTCGGCAAAGAACCACCACCATATCTTCAGCCGGTGGCCATGACAGGTCTAGTCCACCACCGACTGTGACGTATACACACGAGACAAGGGTAGTAAATACATAATGCCAATACATTACACTGGCCAAAGCTTATCACATTTTTCTTGCAAAATAATTCTTACTGTCACAGCATAGTAGAGTGTACGGTACGGTAAAATTATGTTGTGTAGGTACCTATTGTGTACGTTGTTTTACTTAGTTATCTAAGTTAGTAGTTTTCCCCCGCGACTTCATTCGAATGTAGCCATTCCTAAATCACTCTGTAATCATCATTTATATTATGTAAAAAATCATGACAGAAAAGTTTACTACAAAAAACACACGTTCATATTCATAGTTAGGATATAAAATTGAAACATGAACAAGATAAACTCGATATTAACGTCACTACCGGCACCGGCCGGCCGGCCCGTCATGATTAGTTTTAATCGCGATTTTACGTCACTACGTAGGTTTAATTAAATTTTCGTATTTTTTCCCTGTTGTGCAGTTTTTCACTCTCAGAGTGGTTTAAGTACTAGAAGCACACTCACGCGTTATTTACTGTTGGGGCTAACAGAGCTAAAGATAACTTCACTGAATTCTAAACAACGAGCATTTCCTCCAGTATTTTATGAGCAATCTAAGTAAAATAAAAATATCTCGCGTTGCGAACACCTTATAAACTAAAGTACCGAACTTTGATACAGACAAGGCTAGCGACTAGCGATAACCTATGATCTTTGATTATTTAAGCCTATGATATAACCTATTGCTAACACAAAACCATGACTTGTCTATAGTCTTTGACAAACAAAACACAATCAGTAGTATTCGAACACGCAGAGGGCACGAGCGCATGTTCCGTTTTTAAATTTAAATTACTTTTTTATAAGTAAAATGTTTCTGCCAGTGTTCCATTTGAGTGTGGTTATAATAAATTCGTATACATTATGGTACGATCAGAATTATGTGGATTTTCCATTCAGTGAATCAATAGCGAAACACAATTTGCCGCTTAAAAGTCGGATCTTGTTTTTGACCATGTGGGGCCTTGTAAGTACAATAAATTGCATTGTATATTTATTTTTAAATCTTAAGAATTGATAAATAGGCAAATTCATCGCTATAAGAGACGAGACAATAATAAAGATAATACCTTTTTTTTGAAGATACTCATTATAAGAACTTCTATTTGGTACGTACATCTACACTAATATATAAAGAGGAAAGATTTGTAGATTTGTATGTATGTAACGAATAAACGTAAAAACTACTGGACCGACTTTGATGAAATTTGGTGCAGAGATAGACCTTGGGGAGTAACATAGGGTAGGTACCTACATAACTTTCCCAAATTCCCACGGGAACGAAGTCCCGCGCGGAAATCTAGTGTCAAATAAGTTCGAGGTGTATGAAAAAGTACGTGATTTTTTTGATTGTATTGATCAAATCAAATCGGATATTTTATAGTCCACTATTTAATAAAAAAAAGCTTTATCTTGGATATTTTTAAATGCTATTTCAAGCTTATTACAATTTGTTTACATATCATTATTGTTTCATTAGAAATGTTTTCCTACCTACATTTTTGCGAAAAATCATGGACAATGGTTTTCTCGAAGTGTTTTTAAAAATATTATTAAAATAAAATATAAAGGAAGACCTACCTTCAGAACCTGGTAGCTGAAAATTATTCATTCATATACACACATCAACGCGGTCTAGGGATATTGCACGATTTTTCATACAAAAGAGGTCTGTTTGAGAAGCTATAATAGCATACTCGAGATACATGGAGGGCTATAATTTTCAGACGAGCAAGTGCTAAACCTGAATTTTCTATTTTAATCAATAAATTTTGTTTTACTTGAAATTTGTGAAAACGTGACGGAAACGAAAACGAAAATGCACTTTTTGCCTGCTTTTTGTATGAAAATAGTCGAATTTACGCTAAATTTTTTTTCATTTTCGTCACGTTTTCACAAATTTCAAGTAAAACAAAATTCATTGATTAGAATTTAAAATTCAGGCTTAGCACTTGATCTTCTTAAAATTATAGCACTCCATCTATCTTGAGTATGCTTTTGTAGCTTCTCAAACAGACCTCGTTTGTATGAAAAATCGTGCAATATCCCTAGACCGCGTTGATGTGTATATTAATAGTACATATTACTTAGGCTGATTGATAACTGGCCGAAATGACAAACTTAAAAAGGAGATGTACATAAAAAAAATATTTTATTTTATTCTGTCATCTTTTCAAATATGGAACACCAAAAATTTAATCGAGCAGATAGAATTTTCGAGAGAGCTCCTAGAACTTTCTCTGTCGTACTTTTTCTCCACAGTCGAAAGAAACGAAATTCGTGCAGTGCTAAAGTTTTAGTTTTTGAAAGGGAAAACAGCAACCCAGATTAAATCCAAGCTAGACACTGTTTTAGGTCGTTCTTCTCCTGCATCGAGTACAATTCATACCTGGGTAACTGATTTTAAACGTGGAAGACAAAGCTGTGAAGATGCCCACAGGTCTGGCCGGCCAAATGAAGTCACGACTCCAGAAATGATAAAAAAAAATCACAAAATTGTATTGAACGATCGTCGTTTGAAGTTGCGAGAAATAGCAGAGATGGTGAGCATTTCGTCTGAACGCGTTTTTAATATTTTACACCAGCATTTGGGAATGAAAAAGCTTTGCGCGCGATGGGTGCCGCGTTTGCTCACCGTTGACCAAAAACAACGTCGCGTGGACGATTCATCGGAGTGTTTGGCGCTGTATAAGCAAGATCCAAACGAGTTTTTACGACGTTATGTGACTGTAGATGAAACCTGGATACATCACTATACTCCTGAAACAAAAGAGCAATCTAAGCAGTGGACTGAGAGTGGAAAACCTGGGCCAAAGAAAGCGAAAACGGTTTTGTCGGCGGGTAAAGTGATGGCGACTGTTTTCTGGGATGCTCGAGGTATTATTTTTATGGATTATCTGCAAAAAGGAAAAAAACAATAAATGGAGAGTACTACGCGAGCTTATTGCAAAAATTCAGTGAAGAAATTCGATTAAAACGACCTCATTTGGTCAAGAAAAAAAATTGTTTCACCATGACAACGCGCCTGTTCACACTTCCATGATTGCAGTCGCCAAAATCCATGAATTATGGTTTGAATTGCTACCGCATTCACCCTATTCCCCAGATCTGGCACCGTGCGATTTCCACTTGTTTCCAAATCTAAAAAAATGGCTAAGTGGCCAGAGATTTTCATCAAATGATGAAGTCATTGTCGCCGTGGACGAGTATTTTGAAGGGTTGGAGAAAACATTTTTTCAAACTGGTTTAACGGAATTAGAGAAGCGCTGGACTAAATGTATAGAGGTAGAAGGAAACTGTATTGAGAAATAAATTTATTTTAAACAGATTATTACAGTTTTTCTTTGTCGTTTCGGAAACTTATCAATCAGCCCTCGTAGCACTACTCTTTCCCACGCTTTTGGTTAAAGATAATTTTCCACGTTAAAAACGTATGAGTCACCGACTTCAATCCTAACAGTTCGCACAAAGTAGATATCTAGTATTTTTTGTGGACTACAATGCTTATTAGCAGATAACTACAAGCAGAAATGTCATTCATTTATTTAGATGATGTTCTAGTTTGTAGTATTTTTTGTTTTTGTTGTTGTTTTTTTAAAGCACTGAATCATTTTTGATAAAATTTATATGGGACCTCTTCAGTAGTATACTCTTTCGAACAAATAAAGAATTATTCAAATCGGTTTATAATTGCCGGAGTAATCGCGTAACAAATATACAAAAAAAAATACAGTCGAATTGAGAACCTCCTCCTTTTTTGAAGTCGGTTGATAAAATAAGTAAGGTCTGGCGACCCTGGGATCTTCGTCTATAAAAACCCTCAGATTTTATATCAATGTGGGTGTGTATATTTTAAGGTTAAGGAATGGATACCTGCTTCTGCATTTCCGGGCTCATATAACCCAAATTTCTTTAAAGTTCGAGTGAATAGGCATCTTCTGGTTGAGCTTACTACATTCCCGATTAATTAAACAAAAACTTTGCAAAAAGGGCTATTACAAAATTTCTGATTATCTATCAGACAGGCAGCCATGGGAATGAACTGCTCAGCTCTAGAGTTATTTAAGAATTAGTTAAAATTAGAAAATAAGAAAATTTTTAATGAGATTTCTTGCCTTTTCTTGCCTGTTCTTCTCTGAGGAAGACTGCACCTTTGCGAATAGGCGTAGAGTCAGTAGGGTCAAAAGAACGAATGCGTGTGTATGTATTTAAATCCTTTAATGTTTGTTTGTATGTATTTCATTGTAATCTTGACTTGTTTTAAGTGGCATCCTGAATCCCTATCCCTACTAATATTATAAATGCGAAAGTAACTCTGTCTGTCTGTCTGTCTGTCTGTTACCTTTTCACGCCTAAACCGCTGAACCGATTTTGATGAATTTTGGTACAGAGATAGATTAGAGCCTGGGAAAGGACATAGGCTACATTTTATCCCACAGTTGGGCACGATATAACCTGTAGTCCACGCGGGCGGAGCCGCGGGCGGAAAGCTAGTATTATAAATGCGAAAGTAACTCTGTCTGTCTGTCTGTCTGTCTGTTACCTTTTCACGCCTAAACCGCTGAACCGATTTTGATGAATTTTGGTACAGAGATAGATTAGAGCCTGGGAAAGGACATAGGCTACATTTTATCCCACAGTTGGGCACGATATAACCTGTAGTCCACGCGGGCGGAGCCGCGGGCGGAAAGCTAGTATCCTATAAAATAAAGATTTTTTCTGTTCTATTCTATCTCGACCACATCTTCGCCCCTGGGCTAGATTGTGGTCAAGAGCAAACCCATTCGTTATAAAAAAACCGGCCAAGAGCGTGTCGAGCCACGCGCATTGTAGGGTTCCGTAGCAGCATGGTTCAAATATATTCTTATTAATCCCAACAGTGTTTGGCACTTGGTCGACTATTACTCGCAAACTTGAAGGACCAACTTATGTGTGATAGTTTTCCTTTAAATTTCGTTGTATATTCTACCAACGTGAATTTTTTCACATTTTTAGAAACAACCGTTTAGCCGGTATAGGGGGGGACACTTGTGTTTGACAAAAATTTTCACTTTAAAAATTTATATTTCGCAAACGGAATGCTGAATCGAAAAACGTTCTTAGTAAACCCCTTCTATCTTTTAAAATGCTATCCTATGACACCCCACTCAATAATATCGGCGAGAAAAAAAAATCATCGCCCTTTCACGTCTATGGGAGACACCCGAAAAATTTTTTTTTTCCAAGATTTTACTCTACAGTTCTGTCGGCGTGATTCATATGTATAATCATGCTTAGTTTCAGCTCTGTAGTACCAAGGGTTTCTTAGGAAACCTGTGGACAGACGGACAGACGGACATGGCGAAACATGGTTCTTAGATTACTACGGAACCCTAAAAATGATCTGCCTACCCCGATAGGGATTACAGGCGTGAGCATATGTATGTAATAGAGGCCAACTAGTTTTATACGACAAGAATATAAAAAAATATCTAGCTTAACTAGTTAAGTGATTGTTTATAACAGTGGCGTGCATAGTCATTTTAGGCAGGGTAGGCAGTGAACTTGTCTAGTTTTAATTGACCGCTCAAACTCGTTTCTATGCGACTTTTGCTAAACGAGAAAACTTTCAACGTATCTTTGAGATGATTTTCAGAAAGCTCATGCTTTTTAATCGTTGTATTAAGGTTATTAAAATCAAAATAACCCTGAGCCGTTAAACCTTTTTTATAACAGTTTGAAAACAAAATGCACGGAAAACAAAATACTTAAGCGGTTAGTATGCACACAACCCGTGAGCCAATTATGAATAGGTATTGTATATTTTAGTATTAAAATATCTTACTGCGGTACCTTTTTTTGCGTCAAATCCATGCATCGGCCTTTTGCGATAAGTAATGTTTACTTTTCCTTGAAAAGGTAAACAAGAAAAATCACGCAGTTTCGGCAAACAAACATCATCACCACACTTTTCACAACTTATTGCGCTCATTTTGTTCTAAATGTTAAACTGATAAAACAATAATTTGCAAAAGTTTTCGTACCTACGTAGTTGCAAAACAAAAACAAACCAATATGGCTGAATGCATCCAATAAGAAAAAAATCCGCAAAATTAAAAATCTATAACAGCTCTTTCAAACTTACCGAATATTGACACTTCTCAATTTGGTAGCATCGCTTTATAGGCAGAGCTTTTTTCTCCATACAATCAGTTCGTAAATTTTTGGCGGGGTAGACGAAACAGCCAATCAGAAGCCCCCATTACAACACAAAACATCGACAAAAAAGGCATTTCAAACGAGTGCTTTTAACGAATAATCAATCCGCGCTCCTACGAGGGCTCTTACTAATTCAGTATTAGAAGTTTAGATGGCGCTGTTTTGAAAAGTTAAAGGTCGGTAAAGAAATGTAGATGGCGTCATTTCGGAAAACTTTTATTCGTTTCACAAAGATCTGTGATCGTTGGTGTAAATTATAATATTTATTTTTTGTATTTTTTTGCCTTGAAAACCCTAGGGTAGGCACTGCTTTTCTGCTTGTATGGAATGCACGCCACTGGTTTATAAGTTAAACAATAAAGATCACTTTAGGTCAATGTCAGTTCTGAGATATTTTTTCCTACTAGGTAACTGTCCGCCCGTGACTTCATTTGTTTATAAAAAAAACCTCAATTTGTTGTTATGCGTAACCATTATGATGACTATTATTAAGTTATGACATCATAGAATGAACAAACAGAATTTCCTATAGGTACAGAGTACAGACAGTGATAAGTCAGGTTACCCATTTGCACTAGGAAAGCCGGCGCTATAACGAGCGAGATAAGAGTGACGCTCGAGGTGATGTGCTGTCGTGTGTACGTTATTTTAAAAGCCAATGCGGTTTCGTCACAAACAAACAAATAAACAGCTGCTTTTTAGACAAATGTTTGGCCTGACCGGGAATCAAAATTGGAACCGTCAAACAAACAAATAAACAGCTGCTTTTTAGACAAATGTTTGACCTAACCGGGAATCAAAATTGGGACCGTCAAACAAAGAAATAAACAGCTGCTTTTTAGACAAATGTTTGGCCTGACCGGGAATCGAAACTGGAATCGTCAAACAAACAAATAAACAGCTGCTTTTTAGACAAATGTTTGGCCTGACCGGGAATCGAAACTGGAAACGTCAAACAAACAAATAAACAGCTGCTTTTTAGACAAATGTTTAGCCTGACCGGGAATCGAAACTGGAACCGTCAAACAAACAGGTGCTTTTAGACAAATGTTTGGCCTGACCGGGAATCGAAACTGGAACCGTCAAACAAACAAATAAACAGCTGCTTTAAACAAATGTTTGGCCTGACCGGGAATTGAAACTGGAACCGTCAATCTAATGGCAGTGTCACTACCACAGACCATATCAGTCTGATTTTATTTGGTAATATTTATGTATGTATTTATTCTATGATAATACAGAGGATACCAAGTTTACAGTAATAGGAAGTTTACAAGTAGAAAGTTAAATATCATGAATTCATGACTTGTCATATTATATTCATATTCATATAAGTGGCAATTTATCACGAGCGTTTCCGTGCTTCGGAGGGCTGTCCCGGCTGTTGTCGATTGACTACAGTCGTTAAAACCAAGTCAGAGGCCATTGTGCGGTATAAAAACTCTGACACCAGGGTTAGCCAAGTTCGCCACACACTTGACTATACCTACACGATGAAGAAGATATTCGTATACTACTTCAGTCATCTTAAAGTGGGTGCCGTGGGTGGGAGAGGTATATGCAGGTTATTATATTATATTCTTATGGTGGTATATGTATGTATAATGTGACAATACACTTCAAAGTGGTTGGAAAAAGCGTAACAAAGGGGAGGGGTCGTATCGTAATACAACATGTTTCATAAATCTATACTAATATTATAAAGAGGAAAGATTTGATTGTTTGTTTGTTTCTATTGAATAGGCTCCGAAACTACTGGACCGATTTGAAAAATTCTTTCACCATTAGAATCCTACATTATCCCAGGTGAACATTTGCTACATATTTTTCCCAAATTCCCACGGGAACGAAGTCCCGAGCGGAATGCTAGTCTACACAGATATTATATAAAGAGGAAAGATTTGTATTTTCGTGTGTAACGAATAAACTTCAAAAATACTGGACCGATTTCAAAAGATCTTTTACCATTAGGATGTTACATTATTCCTGAGTGAGATAGGCTACATAATTTTCCCGAATCCCCACGGGAACGAAGTCCCGAGCGGAATGCTAGTAACCAGTAAAAAGAAAATCCAAAATTAAATTTAAAAATGAAATAGTCTCAACTCTAGTATACAGCACGGTTTGGCATCTTTCAAAATGAAAGTTCTGACGTGACATGCTTGACATATTACTTAGAAATAGAGCTGCGCATTCATCTAAATCTTTATTCTCCTTTATAATTAACAGAATTCAAAAAAGGAGAGGTTCTATGTTCGACTGTATGTATCTTTTAATGTATGTTCACCGATTTTTCTGCCATTTATGGTGACCGAGTTTCATTTTGGATTTTCTTTATGGGTACTTATGAAACACGCTGTATTATATGGACCAACGTATGGCAACGGATAATAATTAAAAATATATATTATATGCTTTATTGCACAAATAACATAGAAAGACAAACAAAACAATAAACTGTGAGTAAGGACGGTCGTAGCACTGTTAGCGATGTCAGCCAGCCACACCAGTATAGTAAGGTTCAATACATTCATGGAACCAATCACGAAACGTATTAATAAAGAAACAATTGTAAAACTCCACATTCTTTCGTACATAGCAGGACACAATGAAAATAAACTGAGAAACACAATTATTAATTAAACTCTACAATGGTCAGCTCATAATCATAACATAACCTTTTGTATTTACGGATTTCAAATGACACAAATATTTTGTCCTTTTCTCACACGCTTTCTGTCTCTTTTTCTCACTTAAATAGATGCATAGATAATAGACGGCTAAGATTGAGAAAATATAAACACGTAATGTTCAGGAATCAAACAAATGAAGAGTGATTTGGTCCTACTTCCATTTTCGAAATTGGAAATTCAAATCGGTTCCACAGTGTAAAAATCCAATTTTTCGAATTCGTTTCGAATGTTTTCTATTTCGCCAAGATTTTTGAATACCTCGTCGTTCTGTGTACTTGTGTGTAAGTAAGTAGTACCAAGTTAGTACCATTCGAAATAACTTTGAAAGTTACCAAGCCATGATGCTAGTAAAATCATTGAACGAGTATTTCATATACAGGGCTTAGGTATCTCCCGGAGATCAATTTTTTTTTTGTATTTTGACCTATGTTCCTTGGGGAAGTTGTTCAGTTTCATGTTCTGATTAACCACCCGAGAGGTTGAGAGGTACCTAAAGCCCTGTATATACAAAACCAGTCATAGACTGTAAAAATAATAAATACTAGCGACCCGCCCTGGCTTCGCAAGGTTATTATAATTTACCATACATTATAAACCTTCTAGAAAAAATCATTTACATGAAGGTGAAAATAAAAACCGTTTTAAAATAAATAGACAGATACAGAGGGTAAATTCCTGTTATACTATTATAGATATCCCCGTATGTACAAAGGCCAGCACATCAGGTTACCCCAATTAATTGAAAGCAGCACAGAGTGCACGCATGGGTAACTTGATGTGCGGCACTTTAACTTATGAATCAAATATCTAAATTGAACTCTGAATAAACTTTACAAAAAACTACTAAATATGACAAAAGAAAAACTCCTAGCTAGAGTTTTTATTTTCCATCAGAACAGTTTTCTCAGTTTTCATACAGTAGACTTTTCAGAGCAAACGAAGTTGCGAGCGACATACTATACTAACTAAGTAATAAATTTAATCAAAGCATATTTGAAATCAAAGTAGGTTATTTAAATTATCTGAGTCAGTATTATCGACCGACATTTTATTAATCGTGCTGAAACAGCGATAATAATGCTTATTTAATTGATGCGATGTGTTATAATTATAAATTATAACGTACTATAACTTTTTCCCGCGGCTTCTCTCGCGCAAAGAACTTTTTTAGTCATCCATTTCATTCTTAACCCCTTAGGGAACGATTTTCAAAAAATCGCAAAATACGTGTCCGTTTATTTGCTTAAAGGTATATCTTGACGAAGTTTCGAGTCAAAATGTCAATGTCAAAAAAAAAAATGTTTTCTCCGTAAGTACAAACTTTAAACCCCTATTTCACCCTCTTAGGGGTTGAATTTCTAAAAATTCTTTGCCTACGTCATAAGACACCTTTTTGCTAAATTTCAGCTTTCTAGGTCTAAGGGTTTGGGCTGGGCGTTGATGAGTCAGTGAATCAGGACCTCAATTTTTATAAAGATCCTACCTAATATCCATACAGCCACGCATATTATCTCATTCAGGGTAACACCATTACACCACACAGACCGCGGTATCTACGTCCCGGCCGCTTCTCTCCACAAACGTATGTCCGAGTCTCCTCTTCCAGTAACGCCCTAAGCCGAGGTTCGAGCCCCACAGGGGGTGCCCTTAGGCCTGTTACTTAAAATTTTTGGGCTGAGAGCCATCTGCGCTCGCCACTTGCTCGGTGAAGCTGTCAAGGCCATCAGCGGCCAACAGTGTAGTCATTTAGAAAAAAATATATCATTCGGTTTAGATGAAAAAAATATATCATTCTTCCCGTGTGGTGATCGGTTGAGAATAACACCACCCCATCTCTTTCCGTGGGTGTCGTAAGAGGCGACTAAGGAAACACAAATGAGACCTGCCTCCTAGTAATCCATCCCAGGCAACGACACTTCATTTTTTTCTGAATCTGAGGTGTCGTCCTTGGTTTCATGCGGTGTGGTAGGCTCTGTAAAGGGCCGTCTGGTTCGCGACCACCCTCCTACCGAAGTCCGACGCCAAACAGCTTGCTGTGTTCCGTCGGTGCGTGGGAGTACCAGTGCCTTAATAGGCATTTTCTGGGTTAACTCGCTCCCATCGTCGACCTCATCTTTAACCTTTATGGTCAAGATTGAGGTCAAGAGTTAACCCATCTTATTATAAAAAAAAAAATGAAAGTTCTAGAATCACTTGACGCCACGTTATTTCTGAGGGTTATTAGATGGAACATGAGTGGTGAGAGGTTGTCAGCCTTTCGCCCAGCAAAACCCTCGCGTCACACTTACTGGCTTATAAAGTAAGTATGCGTGGGAAGAGTTGGCAACTGGCTCATTCTTAGTCTTTCTTTCACTCCCAGTCTAACGTGGAAGCGTCTAATATTCTGTTATTAATGTATTATAGGAAACCCTTAATTAGTTAGCGAAGTTTAGAAGGTGAACCTCTAAACTAAATAAATAGGTAGCTTTTCCTATAAGGTCCATACTTATGTACTACTATATTGTATCGAGAGCAAAAAAAAATTGTTTCGTATTTCGACATGAGTATGATAATTTGATAAGTCCAAGGGAGAATCGCCCCTTGAAATTTTTCCTTTTTTAACCGACTTCAAAAAAGGAGGAGGTTCTATGTTCGACTGCATGTATTTTTTTTTTTTTTTTTATGTATGTTCATCGATTTCTCCGCCAATTATGGACCGATTTTCAAAATTCTTTTTTGTTCGAAAGAGTATACTCTAAAGGTGGTCTCATATAAATTTTATCGAAAATGATTCAGCGCTTTTAATAAAATCAACAAAAACAAAAAATACTACAAACAATAACATCATCTAAATAAATAAGTGATATTTTCGTTTGTGGTTATCTGCTAATAGGCATTGTAGTCTGCAAAAAATACAAGTTACCTTATATACTTTGTGCGAACTGTGTTGGGATTGAAGTCGGTGACTCAAACGTTTTTTTAACGTGGAAAATTATTTTGTTAGCTGTTATTGTGCCACGGCAAGGCAAAGGCCTCCCCCCACACAACCTTAAATTTCGATCTTACGTGTGGGAGTTCGCATAAGTTCGAAAGCAGAACAAGAATAAAAAGGATTAATTTGTTTTTTGTCTCTTTTTCAGGTACTGCAAACAATATACTTCGCAGTGTCATTCCTGAACGACATCTTGGGAACAAATGCGCGAGCGCCGAAGAAGACCCCTATAATCCGACTGATTAAAGATGCCCTCTTCAGTTTAGCATACCCCATAGCGTTATACGTATTCTTAACCTTCTGGGCTATATACTTCATAGACAGGGACTTAATATTTCCTGATGCGCTAGCGCAGGCAATGCCGGCTTGGGTCAACCATGTCATGCACACGACAGTATCCATTTTTATAACTTTAGAACTTCTTTTTTCGCCCAGAAACTATCCACCTAGAAACGTAGGAGTGTCTATAATAATGGTATTTACAACATCATATCTCGTATACTTAAATTATATATACTTCCTGACTAGTACATGGGTATATCCTGTGTTAGAAGTACTGAACTGGCCTTTAAGAATATTGTTTTTCGCGTTTAGTGTACTATTAAGCATAGGAATGTATATCTTAGGTGAAAATATTGATGCTGTTGTTAATAATCCGAAGAAAAGTGTTCAGGCGAAGGAACGTTAATGTGATTTAAGTATCTAATAAAATTATTTTTTATTTTGTTTTACTGTCTTTTTCTTCTATTTTTTATCCTGCAGGCCCTTGACGGGTTGGTTGGGTTAGGCTACTAACAAACCTACTCGTCGCAGTTCCGTTTGTCATATAAACAGACAAAATAAATCATTTTTACTATTGAAAACTTTATGGACAGGATGTCCATAAACCGAAAACTAAAGTTCGGTATTTTAGTTTTCGCTATTTTAGCCTTCGGGATTTTAGCCTTCGGGATTTCAATCTTCGGTATTTTAGCCTTCGGGATATTAAGTCATAGGTATTTCAACCTTCGGGATTTCAAACTTTCGGTCAAACAAACATTCGGGATTTCAAACTTTCGGTCAAATAAACATTCGGCCATATAATTTTCGGTCTTTCGTCCATAGGTCTTATGAAATTCGGTTTTCTATACTTCGGTATTGTAATACGTACCCCTAGCATTGTATGACTGGGTACAGCGTACTTTGAATTAAAAATATGAATGTAAGTACATGAGTAATATAAAGTTATTAATAAACAATTATCAATAGTAGTCGAGTAGACGACCAAACGTTCTAAGCCCAATGGCTGTTTATTGTGCAACTACAACCGTAACCGCATGGTAACTTTGTAAAGATGGGACCACACACATCTACACAAATCTCTACTAATATTATAAATGCGAAAGTTACTGTGTCTGTTTGTTACCCTTTCACGCCTAAATTACTGAACCGATTTGTATGAAATTTGGTACTGAGATAGACTAGACCTTGGAAAAGGACATTTTATCACAAGCTTTCCGCCCACAGCACGCAGGCAGAGCCGTGGGCGAAAAGCTAGTAAACATAAAATTGGGAGATTCCGAATAAGTAGCGGAAAAACAATGGAGTCAATACGGAAAAAAAATCCGTAAGGAAAAATAACACCGAAGAAAACAAGCTCTCAAACCAGTTGCATAGCAAAACCGGATATTCTCAAGTTGAACAGTCAATAGGACCATTCAAGTAAGTATATAAATATTAGAAACTAACACACACATACACACACTTTATGTAGTAGTCGCTACATCTACACTTCTATATTTACACTAACATTATACAGGGTGTCCCACGGCTATGCCACATGGAGGGAAACTACCTTAATTGTTATAGACAGGACATTTTACTGAAAGAAGACTTTATTTTAATTTTAAAAACAATTTAAACTTCATTCATACATTTTTAAATAATTGCCTGGTTGAACCGGGAATCGAACCCGATACACGAAAAAACAAATCATCCTGTAGTTTTATCATACCGATCGGAAGGTTTCATCATACAAAATATTTTTTTCTAAGTAACATAGTATCAGAAATAAAGGGAAGACCATGAATTTTAACATTTTACATTCCAAATTAATCAAAATGCTCAGCTTCTCATTTTGCGGAACATAATTTTACATTCAATATTAAAATTCGTGGTCTTCCTTTTATTTCTGATGCTATATTACTTAGCAAAAAATAAATCTTTATGATGAAACCTTCCCATCGGTATGATAAAACTACAGAATGATTTTTTTTTCTCGTGTACCGGGTTCAAGTCCCGGTTCAACCAGGCAATTATTTAAAAATGTATGAATGCAGTTTAAATTGTTTTTAAAATTAAAATGAAGTCTTCTTTCAGTAAAATGTCCCATCTATAATAATTAAGGTAGTTTCCCTCCATGTGGCATAGCCGTGGGACACCCTGTATAATACCTACATTAAATTCAAAGAGAGTCGAGCAGTTTTGTGAAACTTGGTTTTAAGTTATATTAGTTATCATTGTTTTTTTATAGTTTCAATAAATAAAAAATAACAATAAAGTGGATTTTTGGCTAGGCCTTTGCTTCCGAACCGTACTCTTTGAAAGATCTTATTCACTAGGTTTAACTTAGAATTATTATGCAATGACTGACTTGTAATTTTCTAGTTAAGTAAGTAAGTAGATAGTGGACATAAAATCAGCTCGCGTGCGTGCCACGGTGCCACCAGCTACAGTTATCGCGGTCGCGGCCTCGCATAATAGGTGTAGTGTAAACCAACCTTAAAACGATTACATAACCCGTCTCGGTCGCTTCAAACTTGTTTATCACTTAGTCATCAAGAAAGTCAGTGCACGGACGCGTTTTCGTTTTATTAACAATTTAAAACGTTTCAAAAAATGTTGTTACCGTTATTTCATTTGTCTGTAGTGGCTTTTAATTCTTATAGTTTGTATTATGATCAGTTTTATTTGGATTTGCCTTTACAAGATGAAGTTAAGGAAAGGTTGAAGAACCTACCGTTCCGAGGTCGGATTTTGTTCCTGACTATGTGGGGTTTGGTAAGTTTTTTTTGGTTAAACTTGTTTTTGGATAGGTAGTTGAATAGATAGTGAAGATCGGTCGTTTACCTGAGTGGTCCTTATTTGCTCTATAGAACATGACGTCAGCGGGACAAACAGTTAAAAATCTTAAGTTTTCCATGCAACTTTTAACACTTATTTTACTCAAATAGTTTTATAGAACAAGATGACATGACTCCTTTTCGATTTCATCACATGAAATATATTGCCGTTTCAGCACTGACCGGTTGAAACGCTTGTAAGTATCTAGTTCTATGTAAAAAATAGAGAAAATAATCCTGCTGACGTTAGTTCTACAGAACATATGGGAACTACACGTTTACCTCTGAGAATGTGAATTAAATCTAACCTGGATGGCAGTATGGATGTTTCTTACTCTTTCACACTCAAACGGCTGGACCAATTTTGATAAAATTTGGTATAGAAGTAGGACACCTGGATTAAGACACCCTGGATAGCGAAGTCCGGGGTGGAAAAGCTAGTATTAGCATAAATATGAAAATGTTGGTTTGTTACAAAGGAAGCGAATGAAATAACAACTATGGGATGAGTTTTGCCACTAAGGTAGTGGTTACGATTTGGAATAAACATTCGTGTTGCCTTGTTTATATTAATCTATACTAATATTATAAAGAGGAAAGATTTGTATTTTTGTATAAAACGAAGCTCCGAAACTACTGGACCGATTTCAAAAATTCTTTCACCATTAGGATGCTACATTATCTCCGATGGACATAAGCTACATAATTTTCCCGATTCCCGCGCGGGAAGCTAGTGTAAATATAAATGCGAAAGTTTGTATAAATGGATAAATGTTTGTTATTTCTTCACGCAAAAACAACTGAACGGATTCTGATGAAACTTTGCAGTAATTAGCTTAGACAACAGAATAACACAAGGGCTACATAACTTTCCTGAATTCCCACGGGAACGAAGTCTCACGTCGAAAAACTAGTAAGATATAAATGTGAAACTGAACAATCTTCGACTTATGTACTTGCTCTGATGTGGGTTCACTCACATTTCTCATATTTCCGTTAACTTTAAAGAATCAAATAAACCACGTAAATCAAAATAAAAATAAGGAAACAAAAAACAACTTAAACTAGAAATAACTACATAAACAGCTGCATAAACACCGTACTTTGTTGGATTTGGAGCACCAATATTTTTTCTTCGTCGACACCTATACATAATAATGATAAATAAGTCGATAAGCTTAGATACAGCGTCGGTAGGATAATTGCTTGATAAATCGATATAGCTACTACAGCCAGCTAATAGCTAATGGGCCTTTTTATAATTCTAAAACGGCACGGCAAAGTTGTACTACCATTGCCTCCTAAGTAATAGTAATACTAGAAGCTAAGAACATAGGGGGCAATGGTAATTCAAATTTTGAAGTGCCGTGCCGTGCCGTTCGAATTTGTTTTTTTTTTATTATGAGATGGGTTAACTCTTGACCCCAATCTTGACCAAGGTCATAGACGAGATCGACGATGGAGCGAGTTAACCCAGAAAATATCAATTAAGGCACGGTACTCCCACGCACCGACGGAACACAGCAAACTGTTTGGCGTCAGACTTCGGTAGGAGGGTGGTCGCGAACCAGACGGCTCTTTACAGAGCCTACCACACCGCATGAGACCATAGGACGCCACTTCAGATTCTAAACAAACTGAGGTGTCGTTGCCTAAGATGGATTACTAGGAGGCAGGTCTCATTCGAGTTTCCATAGTCGCCTCTTACGACACCCACGGAAAGTGATGGGGTGGTGTTATTCTCAACCGATCACCACACGGCGGAAAAAAATAAAGAGGCCCATTATATTGGGTAATTTTGAAGTAATATAGGGCCGCTAATCCACAAATCAATGGCGTTTCAATGGCGGATAAATGACAATCGCCATTTTTATCCGTTCAGCAGCTCTAGTACCTACGATGGTGATAGCGCGCGTAATGCGCCGCGGTCCTATGTCAAAATGTCAACACAGACTACGCCAGAGGGCGAACAAGCCTTTGCGCGAGGGCTCCCGCGAAATCAAAGCCAGCGTCAGCCGAGTGGCGCGCCGCACGAGTTTTTCGCCATCATGCTCGAGCTGAAGGTAGCGAAATTGAGAATTATCCTTTCATACATTTGATACGGCTGTTTTGACTGGCAGCGCCACTGCCAAGTGAATGCTTAGTTGCTAGATAGGTTGCAACTTAACGCTCGCCTAGCGATGAGTCCTGGATTTGTCAATAGGCCGTATAAGCCGCGGCCTAGGGGCGGCAGCGTCCTGGGGGTGGCAGATTTCAGAGGACGCGAGGATAAAAGTCAAACAAGCTCACTGGTTTTCTCATCCCTATAGAAAATGATATTATAGATGATTTTGCTATTAAAAAAGTCCCGTAAAATATTGTAATTCTTGTTTCTTTTTTACGCTCTTTCTTAGTGACTATAATTCATTCGTTTATTTAACTTTAAAGCCTTTCTTACTACAAATAGAAAACTATTATTTTAGGAAGGTACATGGGGCGGCGAAAAAAAGGGACCTACACTCATAAAAATAATCCGGCACTGCTAGCGATGGAACTGCTGGTCAGGGTGGCTGTCATCACATGTATGAAGTTTCAATAGTTCTCAAATTCACCACCTGAACAAGGAAAATGGTCACCATTGTCATTCAACCGCCATTGAGACGCCATGGAGCCTTTTTACAATTCGAAAACAGCACGGCAAAATTGTATTACCATTGCCTTCTATAAACAAGTGATACTAGAAGCTGGGAATATAGGGGCAATGGTAATTCAAATTTTGACAAGCTGTGCCGTGCCGTTCGAATTATAAAAAGGCCTTTGATTTTTGGAATAGCCGATCAGGATCATAGTTCATAGTTATCTATACTAATATTATAAAGAGGAAAGATTTGATTGTTTGTTTGTTTGTTTGCATCGAATAGGCTCCGAAACTACTGGACCGATTAGAAAAATTATTTCACCATTAGAAAGGTACATTATTCCCGATGGACATAGGCTATATTATATTTTCAAAAAAATTAGGGATCCTTACTGAAACTCAAATAATGTAACCCAAGGTGTAAAAAAATTACCTAAAATATTCTTTACATTGCGTGCGCTGCGTAAACTATTGATGATAGAATAAAATAATGTACTACGACTTTGCAGAACACATAAATATTTACAAAAAGTGTCGCGACAGCATATGTCTAACTATTGTAGTTATGCCACAATATGTGTTCTTTTATTTTAAAAATTTAATTAAAATGCCGCCCGCTATAAAATGCTCTTTATTTGTATCTTGGTATTAATCCTTATCAAAATAAGTTACTTCATATTCAAGACTGCTTCAATATCTTTATACAACTTTTTGAATTATGCAATTCGGACAATCCATTCAAAAGATATCACGAGTTTAAAAATGTAAGTATTAGAAAAAAGTTTCGTGGTCGCCGTTCATCCTGCTCAGCTAGCTAGCTAGGCAGCACCTTACGCGATGTAGGCGTCACTGGGGTACGGGCCGTACGGGCAGGGAGTCAATGTCAAGAAATGAAAAAAAAACATCAGAAAGTTTAATAATATGTTATAAAATCAATCAATATCTATAATTGTGTATGCTGTATGACAGCAATGCAGACTGCTTTTCCAGTCTCGGTGGACATTCCCTCTACTGGTAATTTAGGTCCGTGTTACCTAAATTACCAAGCTTGATATATAAATAAGTATTGATTGTCTCTTTCTTTCACTATCAAAATGTCAAAGACGACTGCTGTTTAAGTATAGATCAGTCTGAGTCGCGTTCTATAATACGGACCTTAGATGCACATTGCATAAGTGTTCAAAGCATTTCAAGCAATTTGAATACCCTCTTCGATATGATAAATACTTCAATAAGGCTACCTATATGCTATTTTAGGTTTCAAACATTTATTTATTCATAACTTAATTGAAAGACTTAAATTTAATAAGTATCTTAGGTAATAAGCATAGCCAAATAGATTACTCTGGATTAGCAAATATTCGTCTGTTTAAAGGTGTTTTTATCTATGTAACAAACATGATTATTATATTCAGCTTACGTCTTTAGTAAGTAAGTAATTCAAACCAAAAAGTTGTATTTTTAAAGCACCATTGTATTCTATGTATACCTTTCTGCAGCTTTCTATGTAATACCTATCAATGTCAAGTGTATAAGA
Organism: Aproaerema taeniolella; assembly: GCA_949987775.1. NCBI lineage: Eukaryota > Metazoa > Arthropoda > Insecta > Lepidoptera > Gelechiidae > Aproaerema > Aproaerema taeniolella. Next base: position 4,156,389 of record OX465246.1, on the reverse strand, counting down.
TCTCAACTTTTATTTGTTTAGTTAGGAATCATCAAAATGGCGATTAACTTTACAGCACTTAGAAAGGATTTTTCTAAATTCTACCCCTAAGGGGGTGAAATGTGGTTTCAAAGTTTGAATGGAGAAAACATTTTTTTGCACATTTTGACTCAAAACATCGTCAAGATATACCTCGAAGCAAATAAACGGACACGTGTTTCGCTATTTTTCAAAAATCATCCCCTAAAGGGTCAAGAATGAAATGGGTGACTAAGAGTTCTTTGCGCGAGCGAAGCCGCGGGGAAAAGCTAGTTTATTGATAAAATTAAAAATAATTTTACATGTCATTTCACTACATAATTAAATAAATTTAATGTATAAATGATTATTACATCAGTAATAAATTAATACTTGTTAAAGATTAATAATAATAAATTTTAAACAGAACCTTCAAGCTATATGACTGGGTCAGATGGCGGGTTACGTGGTAGTTTTTATTTCAGTAAAAAAGTCATTCACATTATAGCATGCCATTTCAAGTAGCATCTCTTTTATTTTATTTAAGAATATGTAATTGCTTTTTGCGTCTTTTATACTGTTCGGGAATATATTGTACAGTTTTATTCCGAAGTTGTCTACTGCCTTGCGAGCCTTGGTTAGTCTTGGATAAGGTAAGTGTAGTAAGTGACCCCTTCTGGCACCTGAGTTGCTGTTATGTTGTGCGTTAGTTTGAAAAGAGGTAATATTAAGTCTAATGTACTTACAAGCCTCCAGTATATAAACACAGGGAAGGATAAGAACTTTAGGATGGGAATGAGCCCACACTATACTGAAGGAGTTCCCCTAAAAAACATATCGACTCTTAACACAACTTACACGCGATCAGCGTGCATACCTTAGTATGGAACACCGGTACCTATATAAAGACAAAACGTTTTGAGAATTTCCTATGGGTTCTTGGAGGTTATAGTGAGATTGGCAGGTTGGTTGACGTTCGCCTAGACTGAGCTGCCAGTCTTGGTGTTAAGTTTATCTACTTTTATTTATGACTAGCATTCCGCTCGGGACTTCGTTCCCGTGGGAATTCGGGAAAATCATGTACCATATGTCCATCCCGGATAATGTAGAATTCTAATGGTGAAAGAATTTTTCAAATCGGTCCAGTAGTTTCGGAGCCTGTTCAATGCAAACAAACAAACAAACAATCAAATCTTTCCTATTTATAATATGTATAGACACACGGGAAGATATGGATTGTCATCAGCTCCATAGTAACCGTTTATATAACCAATTAGTGGTGGCTTGCTGCTTACCAGTTCAAAGTTCGATTCTTGGTCGGGCCAAATTATTGAGTAAAAAGTAACTTTTTTTTTCAGAGCAGATTTTTTTGTGCATACCTACATAACCTCGTGCCTTTGTGCCATTGGCGTAGGCAGAGACCACTGGGTAGCATTCACACACACCTACAAAGAGTATTTGTGTCTGATGGTTTAACCGTGTGGTGATCAGTTGAGAATAACACCACCCCATCTCTTTCCGTGGGTGTTGTAAGAGGCGACTATAAGGAAACACAAATGAGACCTGCCTCCTAAATCCATCCCAGGCAACGACACTTCATTTTTTTCTGAACCGGAGGTGTCGTCCTATGGTCTCATGCGGTGTGGTAGGCTCTGTAAAGGGCCGTCTGGTTCGCGCACCACTCTCCTACCGAAGTCCGACGCCAAACAGCTTGTTGTGTTCCGTCGGTGCGTGGGAGTACCAGTGCCTTTATAGACATTTTCTGGGTTAACCCGCTCCATCATCTTTGACCTTTATGGTCAAGATTGAGGTCAAGAGTTAACCCATCTTATAATAAAAAATAAAAAACTTGACTTACTAAAGACTACACTAAGCAAAATATACAAAACTGTTGTTAATTTTATTTTCTTTATTTTCCAGGCAATCCAAACCGCATACTTCACGTTAGCATTGCTAAATGACGCCTTCGGAAGCAACGCACGCGCAGGAACTCGAAGACCCCCTCTCATAAGACTTGCGAAGGACGCTCTGTTCAGTTTAGCGTTCCCTTTAGCCCTTTTCGTCGCTATAGCGTTTTGGAGCATATATACATACGACAGCGAACTTATACTACCCCTACATATTAGACAGCATTTTCCAGTTTGGCTCAACCACGCCATGCACACCACAATAGTTCCATTCATAATCTTGGAGCTAATTTTGTCTCCAATAACCTATCCTTCAAAACCTATAGGATTAACCATAGGATTGTGCTTCATTATGTCTTATGTAGGAGTCTTAATTAGCTCGTATTTAAGAAGTGGATCTTTAGTCTATAAGGTTATGGATGTTATGAGCGGTCCAATGAAGATAGCCTTTATTTCTCTAGGCGCCGTTTTCGGGTTGTTTTTGTACTTTTTAGGCGATTTTTTGAGTGGTTTATTAAATCCTAGAGATAGTGGAAAGAAGAGTAGTGGTAAGAAGCCTCCAACTGGTAAAAGTTCGAAAAAGAAAAATTAATTTGATTAACAGATATGAGCCTTGAAAAATGTACTCTAAGATCTGTATTACATAACGCGACTCAGACTCTGATCAATACTTAGCAGTCGTCTTTGTTAATGTGATAGTAAGAAAAAAAGACAATCAATACTTAAATATAGATCACGACTTGAGTCTCCTTCTGTAATACGGGCCAAAGAATATATTTAAGTAATTTTGCGATTGAAAGCTTGTTTTGAGAACAAAAATATAACAAACGAACCGCAAAAGTAAGATGGCTATACAAACTTAATTCTGCGGTTAATATCAATATAATGCAATGTTTTGTATGAAAGTTTGAGATGATGTTATTCAATCCACTCCTACTTATCGTGTTAATCAAGCCAGCAGGGCTTGATTAATCTTGGTGTTATATTTCTCTAAATAAATACATACGTACATAAGTAGGTGATATAATATTTGAAAAACATTTTTATACTTTCACATATTTTTAAAGTGAACAGCATAATAAACGCTTAAATTTTTATCTGGTATTTTTTGTAATAAACTACCTAGTTTCGATACTTACGAATATAATCGTAAAAAAACCGGCCAAGAGCGTGTCGAGCCACGCGCATTGTAGGGTTCCGTAGCAGCATGGTTCAAATATATTCTTATTAATCCCAACAGTGTTTGGCACTTGGTCGACTATTACTCGCAAACTTGAAGGACCAACTTATGTGTGATAGTTTTCCTTTAAATTTCGTTGTATATTCTACCAACATGAATTTTTTCACATTTTTAGAAACAACCGTTTAGCAGGTATAGGGGGGGGGGGGACACTTGTGTTTGACAAAAATTTTCACTTTAATAATTTATATTTCGCAAACGGAGTGCTGAATCGAAAAACGTTCTTAGTAAACCCCTTCTATCTTTTAAAATGCTATCCTATGACACCCCACTCAATGATATTGGCGAGAAAAAAAAAATCATCGCCCTTTCACGTCTATGGGAGACACCCGAAAAAAGTTTTTTTTCCAAGATTTTACTCTACAGTTCTGTCGGCGTGATTCATATGTATAATCATGCTTAGTTTCAGCTCTGTAGTACCAAGGGTTTCTTAGGAAACCTGCGGACAGACGGACAGACGGACATGGCGAAACTATAAGGGTTCGTAGATTACTACGGAACCCTAAAAAAATAGTTCAGCAGGGTCATTGGAAGTCAAATGGCATTCCCACCAATGTAACGACTTCACCTGCCAATCCAGGACCATGGTCAAGCATATCCCGAATTAAAAACGAGACTAAAACGCAAGGAACTAGTAACTATTTGGTTTCAAAAAAGGTATAGTGTTTTTAAACGCGTAAGGGTCAGTTGGTTAGAGCACAAGGAGCTCTAATCCTGGGGTCGTGGGTTTAAGTCCCATATTCGCGCCGAACATGTTTCTTTCCTTAAAACATATTTGAAAAAAAGTAAGTAAGAATCCTTATTAATATTATAAATGTGTTTGTTACGCTTTCACGCAAAAACTACTCAACCGATCATCATGAAACTTTGTACACATTCTCGGAGGTACAAAAAGTAACTTTAGTAACATAGGATACTTTTTATTAAAAAAAGGACATAAATAATAACAACAATATGTATCCTCAATAAGTATATTGCTTTGTATATATTTCTTTATCAATTGATTTTATATCATTAACACGATGTATCATCAGCACCAAGGTGAAGGCACACAAACTGTCACAGCGCCATCTATTCAAAACTTCAAGAACTTCGTAAGAGTGAACGTAGTCTCAGGCATTTGACGTTTATTGTGTTTAGTTTTGTCCTTAGGCGTATAGGTGGCGTAACCATAAGCAACCGCTTTCTGTACGAGGGTCACAAGATGGAGGATGTCCAGGTTATCATGGTATTCATCAATCGCTTTACATAGTTCTTGTATCATCCACGAGCCCCGACAATCCCGGTAGCTTAGGTAATCTGAAGATAAAATATTTAAAACAGGTTAGGAGTAATTTAGGACTAGATAGTTCTGCTATTCGATGCAAGATGGCGGTTATGAACGTGACGCGAACTTTAGCTTTGTCGCCCAGGTACTACATATAAATTAAAATTGGGCGTATTGTGTCTAGTTCTGACTCTGACTGTGCCTAAGTGCTTAATATAAATTACCTGGGTAACTGTGCTAAGGTTCCCGTGGCGCCATCTTGTGTCGTGTAGATAAAACTATTATTATATTTTCTTAACATTGCATGAATTTGCTATTTTTTGTAGTTATTTCTTTTCTTAGCTAGAACCGGATTTTTTGCACATATGGAGGGCTGGAGAGTGTCAAGTCGATATATCATAAGAGTATTTTTTTATAATTTCGACCAATGTTCCTAAGGGAATGAACTGATTCACACCCTTAATAATTTAAAGTCACTCAATATAATAATTACTTGATGCAAGGATTAATAATAAGTTCTACTAGATACTTGTTTTGTTTGTACTAGAAATACTTTTTATGTAGAAATTCTTTCCTCTATGACCCCACCTTCAACAGTAGACCTCATGACAAGAATGTCAGCATGAGAAGGGATGATCATTTCAGTCTTCTTCTCTCCGTCTATGCCAATTCTCATCCCATCATCCGTTTCAACGCCGCGACAAGCCTGAAATGAAAGCAAATTATGGCAAGGTTACACTTAAGCAAAATCAGCTGGGCATATCAGCTGTCGTTCCTTCAAGTTAAAACGGATCGACGTGATTTCTCAAGGATAGTTGGTTGGAAAGTGGCACAGCGTACTTTTGCCATGCGAACGCGAACTAGGTTGAAAATTTTACATACACACACACACACATACAAACGCTCACGCCTGTAATCCCATGCGGGGTAGGCAGAGCATCAGGGATTCAGAACCACTTAATGCCACTCTTGAGTCAGGAGTGTTATCAGATGAAACATGATGTCTAGTGTTGAGAGGTTGCAAATTTTCCCAGAAAAAATCAGAATAGTTCAGAATGATGGTCAGGGTCAAGAAATTCAAGGTTTTTAGTTTTTGCCAAGCTGTCCCTTACTTAACAACCGCATGTCTAGATTATCTATGTAAGGACCGGGAAAATTACCTGAACAAAAAAGAGCTTCGGCTTCCCAGAAAGCGACTCATGGTATTGGAAAAGCGTGAGAACATCTTTGAGGTTGTAATATTTATCCCGGGCGCACAGGAGCCCGTCTTGCGCGCCGTGGGTCAGAATGGCCACGCAGAAACACGATGCACTGCTGTAGTCTGTCTCACGAACTGAAACGGGTGGAGATCGGTTGAAATTAACTCCATCTCTTTCCGTGGGTGTCGTAAGCGGTGACTGAGGGAACAGAAATTAATGAGACCTGCCTCGTATCAAATCCATCCTAAGCAATGGCACCTCAATTTGTTCTGAGGTGGCGTTTTATGGTCTCATGCGATGTGGTAGGCTCTGTAAAGGGCCGTCTGGTTCGCGACCTCCCAAAAAAGGTTATTGGTGCCTTGAGGTCTATAGATGTGACCGAGAACTACTATCGCCACTGGCTTAGTTTTGTAAAGAGACCAGCGCATGGTTAGCCGATTTTTTATTGCAAAACCGTGCAAAACCGGCTTTCTGTACATTATATAATATACAATACGAAACACACATATAAATATTTAATATAGTTATGTAAAAAGTGTCAACTACTATGAAGAGTGTATAAAATTAATATAAACCGACAGATTGACAAAATACGACATAGTAGCGACATCTAGCGAACGAAGCGGGAATGAAATATTTTGAACGATTTAGATATGATTACTAGCGTCATCTATGCGTGAGTGGCGGAACCACTACTAGACAGACAAACTAGAGCGCCTCCAAAACGTATGTATCAGGTACATTTATGGACTTCGTAAATTTGATCACATTTCAGATTTCCGTAAAAAGCTCAATTGGCTCCCAATCAGACTTCGCAGAGACCTTCATATCTTATCATGTTTGTATAATGTTTTAAATAACCCCTCTGCGCCGGTCTACCTTAAGGAAAAATTTTCATTTCGTGACGTGGTGGCGGGTCGACTTAGATCGAGTCGCAATCTATCGCTGTGCGTGCCAGCCCACTCCACCACGACGTACACTAAATCCTTTGCAGTGCATGCAGTGCGGCTTTGGAACCGGCTGCCGGTACATGTCAGGGCCGCTCCCTCTGTGGACTCATTTCAAAAGTCCCTGAAAAAACTCTGGGGTTTTATTCCTGCTTCTGATGACTGATTATTTCTCCTTTTGATTGGTTATGTACGTCTGAATATTTATGTAAATATATATATATTATATAGAACTATTGTAGGTATTTACATAAAACACATATAATTGTACACATAATTTATTGTATTTATTTTGATTTATAACAAATATTATGTTACTATTTACTTGTTTTGTTCCGCTTTTTACTAAGTATGATATATAATAATAATAATAAATCTTTATTGTAGCTTAAAACATTGATACAAGGAGACAAGAAGCCCTGCAGCCTGTGCTAGCTTTGAGTAAAGCTGTGTTACAGACTGCAGTAACTTCCTCAGTGAAAAACAATTGCAAACAATAAAAACTAATTACAAACAAAGTTAAGGTAAGAAGACTGAAACCGTAGTAGACAGATACAAATATTGTAACACGTCTCTTGTCTTCTACCCCTGAACAAAATTAAAACTACATACTAAACAGCATGTGTGTGTGTGTGTGTGTGTGTGTGTGTGTGTGTGTGTGTGTGTGTGTTTGTGTGTGTGTGCGTGCGTGTGTGTGTGTGCGCGCTTATGTGTGTGTGCGTGAATTTTTGTCACATGTGTTTTAAATAATTGTGTCAAAAAGCTTTTCTATAGTGTCATAGTCTTTTTTATCCAACCAATCTTTCACCTTCTTCTTAAATTCAATTCTATTACTATCTCTTATCACTAGCTCTTTGTTGATTTTATTGTATAGATTAGGTGCATTGTAGTTATAGTGTCTTTTTGCAAATTCACTTTTACAAAATGGCTTAGGAACACTGTCAACCCTTTTTTTGGTCTTTGATAGTGTAGGAACAGTGTTACAATGAAACCTGTGCAGACATTGCATCACATACAATTTCCTTATAGAAAGAACTCCGCACTTTACGTAAAGGTCAGAAGTCGGAAACCTGTAAGGCAAACGGTTTATGACCTTAAGAAGTGCACGTTGAGCCCTCTCAGCTTCGATCAAGTGTGTTTTACAAGCTCCACCCCATGCGGTGATGCAATACGTTAACAAGCTCTCAGCCAGTGCTTTGTATATCCGCATGATTAGGTTAGTACCTATATTATCTCTTAGGTTTTTAAAGACGTGCATTAGTTTCCTGATCCTATTTGATACAGTGGATATCTGTAGTTCCCAGTTAAGTTTATAATCTATCATGACCCCAAGGTATCTGACACTATTAGTTTTGGCTAGTGCAGGGCAGACACATGATATTGACGTATCTCTGCCTCTGTTACACGGATAAGTACAAACCCTTAGTTCGAGACAGCCGCTGGGTTTTGTTGCGTCTGTTTTACAGAAAGCTACATAGTTAGTTTTGTTAGTGTTCAGTGACAATAGATTATCTTCAAGCCATGATGTTACTGTTTTCAAACCCCTTCTCGCAAACTCAAATGTCTCCTCCCAATGACTGCCATGAAAAAGTATCGCTGTATCATCTGCAAACATCACAACGTCAGCACTAACAAGTTTTAGGTTGCAAAGTTCGTTAATGTACACCAAGAATAATGTCGGCCCAAGTGTGCTGCCCTGAGGCACCCCGTATGTACATAGTGCATCACCGCTCCGATAACTCGCAACCCTGACACTTTGACGTCTGTTTGATAAATAGTCACGAAACCAACGCAATGGAATACCTCTTACTCCGTAGCTCTCCAGTCGCGCAAGCAGTATTGGTATAGATACAGTGTCAAACGCCTTCTGGAGGTCCAAAAAGACGCCTATGCAGTTTTTTTTTGTGGTCTAGATAATTAACAATCCTAGATGTTAATTGAATTGAATATAATTATAATAATTAGTAATTGTGACTATTATTATTATTTTATTGCATTGCAACCCGCAACACCTGTGTCTCCTCTCTCAACTACTCTAAGGTAGACTGGAAGAGATCCCTTCAGGGATAAGTCCGCCTTTGCTACTAAATTACCTTTGAAATGTACTCGTATTATATGACACTGTTTTTGAGCAATAAAGAATTTACATACATACATACATACCACTTGGTACTGGCGACATCTTACGTAAATTGGCTGAAGCTCTACAACCAAAGACTGGTAAAGGACTCTCGTAGGATGAGTCGCTAGAGTCTACGCGAATCTTCTCGAATGATCGATGCTACTCGATTTGGGAATAAGAAAGCTCGCGCGGCGCGGGAAGTGGAAGTTAAGTTTTGAAGACATCTCCGAACAGCGATCGATTAGAGAATAAGGAGCGATATTGAGTGAAGTGTTAAAGTCCATAGTGAGTTAGTGACCTAGGCGAGTTTTATGGACTTCATGATTGGACTGACGACTGTGACTATACGAGTGGATAACGTAGTGCCAGTTTCGCGAAGATTTCGCATCTACCTGAAAGTTAAAGGCTACGCCTACTACTTGTTTAGTCCAGTAGTGGAAGTCTGGGAAGTGTTAAGTGTGGACTACTTATAGTGTTGGACTGGACAGTAATTACCTAAGAGTTACAGTGTTGTGCGTGTTATATAATTTGAACTAAAGATACTTTTAAGTGTTACTTTTCCATGCAAAAAAGTCACGGGCTGAAAGCTAGTTTAGTATAACTTCATTATTTTTAAAATAAATAACTAAACAAAATACGTAAATTATACAATAGACTTTATACTTACTCTGACATAGTATATCCCAAATTTCCTCTCGGGTTTTGTCCGGGTACACTATAACTTTAAAACCGATTTTTGTAAACGATTTTTTAAGTACGGCAACATCTTCTTCCGTACCTATACGTTTTTCAGGAGGTTTTTTGCTGAAAATAGAAAAAAACAAAAAATGTATGTTAACCTTAACAAAGTGTCCCATTGATATAAACATATTTACAAGCAGCAGCTCTATCTAGCACGATAACGACAAACTCGCGCTCGGCTCACGGTGAAACTTCACTTTTATTGCGCGAGAGTCCCACGCAAAGGCTTGCTCGCCCTATGGCGTTGTCAATGTTGACATTTTGACAAAGGATCGCGGTGTTGTCGCGGCTCTGTCACTATCGTACTCGGCTTGCAGGAAAATAGTTTTGTATTTCGGGGTCATTCCGCTTATCAACGGCGCCGGCGCGGCGCGGCGGAATGGAATGACAATATTGACCAGCCAACTTATTTTCCTTTTTTTTTATACTCGTACAGGGTGACTTGAAATTAAAACATAACCTTGTAAAGGGATGTAGTACACTAGTACAGATCATTTGCAACCACTTTTGTAGGAACACTCATAATATGCAAAAATGAGCCAATCTCAAGAAAAGTATATGAAAAAAATCTATATAGGTACTTAAATAATTTCGATAATTTTCCATTTACATATTATCTAGTTCTTAAACTTCTAGTTACATGTCAACATCATCAAATTTAGGTACATTGGAATTATTCTAGACACAGTGCTCCAAAACTCAAAAAAATAATGAAAATTTACTAACGTTACTGTTACTACACAAAACTGCTCGTTTATAAAAAACTTACTAACTGCCGCACTCAGAGACGTCAATTAAAGTTAAGTATTGTTAAACTCTGGTGTTGTCTCTTTCAGTCTTGTTGATATAAACAAGGATAGCATGACATTTAATTACTTCTTAACTTTAATTGACGTCTCTGAGTACGGCAGTAAGACACTTAGTCTGCATATTTTAAAAAAATCTACATTTTTTAAGCTTTCAAATGAAGTATAAAACTCTGGCACAGCTAGTCAAACATTAAACATACTAGCCAAACAAGGGAACAGGTTGGAAAAACAAAAATTTTACATTATCTCAATCTTGACCAAGGTTATGATTGAGGTCGATGATGGAGCAAGTCAACCTAGAAAATGCTTATATAGCACTGTTACTCCCACTCACCGACGAAACACAGCAAGCTGCTTGGAGTCGGACTTCGATAGGAGGGTGGTCGCGAACCAGACGGCCCTTTACAGAGCCTACCACACTGCATGAGACCATAAGACGACACCACGGATTCAGAACAAATAGAGGTGTCGTTTATTTAAATTGAATAAACACTTACTAGTATTCCACAGATCCCTTGTAGTAATCGTAATGAGCGAACACAATAAGGAGCTTTTCTCCAGACATGTCGTAATATTCATCGTCAGGATTGAATTTGACTTTCGGCCTTTCTGGGTCTTCAGGTCTTAGTTCAGGGTCCTTGAATTTCGATTCACTTTTACTAAAAAAAAAACAAAGAAAAAGTTATACCTCCAACTACAATACCTACTTATCCTAAAGCAAAAAATTCAATTCAATGTAATGCATCTACAGTGTAATGATTTTGCCAATGTCTGAGTACCTACAATTAAGAATGGTAAAATCGCAAATATCAAGTAGAGAAACACTTTAAACTGGATGTACTAGACAGTCGTCTCCACAAGGTCACAAACTCTTTTATGGGTCAATGTATACGTTTCTATTATAAGATTCCCATGTGTATTCAAAATTTACCTTTGGATAAATTTAAGACAGTAATTAAACAAAAACTTTGCAAAAAGGGCTATTACAAAATTTCTGATTACCTAACTGACAAGCAGCCATGGGAATGAACTGCTCAGCTCTAGAGTTATTTCAGAATCAGTTAAAATTAGAAAATAAGAAAATTTGTAATGCGATTAAAAAGAGCACCCTCAGAGTTTCTTGCCTGTTCTTCTCTGGGGAAGACTGCACCTTTGCGAATAGGCGTAGAGTCAGTAGGGTCAATAGAACGAATCCGTATGTATGTATTTAAATCCTTTAATGTTTGTTTGTATGTATTTCATGTAATCTTGACTTGTTTTAAGTGGCATCCTGAATGTCCTATAAAATAAAGATTTTTTTTATATTCTATTATATTTATGGGTTGTAATACGTCAGAGCCTCGTCCTTTGATCAGCAGGGCGGGTGCACCGCTAGCAGGTGAGGATGAGGATGAAAATTTTTGAGCATTGAGATGTTATAACCCTACACACCCCAAGCAAAAAATTACGTCGTCTTTAATGGACAAACCAACACTTTTTCGTTTAATAAATTCCTATAGTAATTATCAGCGAAAAATAAAAAAAATAATTCAGTTTGAGACAATATATGTGAGTTCGTGAAATTAAAAAAAGGCCGGAAAACGCGATTAGATTAGTCTGAGGTCACCTTTCACTTTTAGTAGACAACCAACTGTAGTTTTATATAAAATATTTTTAACAAAAAATTGAAACGCCTTCAAAAAGGGTGAAATAATTTTTTAAAGCTATGTTCACGAGTAAGTAGTGGTTACGGGTAAACCAGCAAATAGGTGAATTCATAGCGGAATATGGTAGAGAGGAATTTTTTTTGACGTCGGCGCCGAACAATTACTAGCATGGCATAACTATCTTAGCTTTTATACTGCCAAAAAGCTTGTGCGAATACTTATTTCATTTAACTAGGTCCTGTTCAAACCGGCGCCGACGTCAAAAAAAATTCCTCTCTATTTACCATATTCCGCTATGAATTCACCTATTTGCTGTTTTACCCGTAACCACTACTTACTCGTGAACATAGCTTTAAAAAATTATTTCACCCTTTTTTAAGGCGGGTCAATTTTTTGTTAAAAATATTTTATTTTATTCTTTTTAAAGGATCGGAGTCCTTATTAATTAGACTCAAACACATTCAAATTCGATGGTATTGCATAATTTTGTTACAGAGATCCCATACTCCTAAACCATTCATCATCAGCTTCATCATCAGCTCAGCAACATCAGATGGTGACCATTAGATGCAAAAATCTACATAGATTAAGATAATTTCTGATAAACAGTGTATGTATATGCCTACAAAATTTGAGGGTTTCCCTCGATTTCCCTAGGATCCCATCATCAGATCCTGACCTGGTGACAATGGGACCACCTCTGACGTATGACCTACCAAATAAAAAAAGAATTATTCAAATCGGTTTATAATTGCCGGAGTAATCGCGTAACAAATATACAAAAAAAAAATACAGTCGAATTGAGAACCTCCTCCTTTTTTGAAGTCGGTTAAAAAATAAGACCTTGACAGCAAAAGATCGACTTAACAAAGCTATTTCATAAATCATAATAAAAGTAAAAACAAAAAACTTACCTCGAATTACCGGCAAACAAATTAAAAGGATTGATGTCTGCTTCAGAGTCCATTTTTCTTTTATTTAAGACTTAAGGGACGTGGTTGAAGCTTATAAGGAACCTAAGGAGACTCAAGTCTTGATCTAAGTATACTTGAGTATTGATCGTTTCTTTCTTTCACTATCAAAATGACAAAGACGACTGCTACTTAGGTATACAGGGCTTTAGGTATCTCTCTTTCAACCTCTCGGGTGGCTAAACAGTCCACGAAACTGAACAACTTCCCAAGGAATATAGGTCAAAATACGAAAAAAAATTTTGAGTCCCTATACAAACATCGTCAGCATATAGCGCATTTTGTATGGGACTTAATTTTTTTTTTCGTATTTTGACCTGTTCCTTGGGGAAGTTGTTCAGTTTTATGGACTGGTTAACCATCCGAGAGGTTGAAAGAGAGATACTCTTTCTGTAGATCCCTGTAGATCCGAGTCTGAGTCGCTTTCTGTAATACGGCTCAGACTCTGTTTCGACAGGTCTGAGTGTAGGCCTTTTGAATAATGATATACTGACTCTATATTTTATTTGACAAGGTAAGTAGGTAACTATATTCTAGGTATTTAAAGGCAATCGAATCTAACCACTAACACTTTTAAATACAAACAATACAATGGCTAAAAACTGTACACAAGGGTCCTTATCGTAATCCGTCCGCCACGAAGGATGCTTCAAAATAGGTACAGTGTGTTATAAATGTTATAATAACTTTATCAGTATCATTGTGATACTAAATGGAGAATTGAACATTGTTCATGCCTAAAAGACTTGAGAAAATAAATAAAAAACGTCCCTAAAAATTAGGTAAAAAGGAATCACTAACGCTTAAAGTAGCAGAATTAGCTATACTTTTAAATATTGTCACGGACGGAGATATATGGATTATGGATGTGTCACCGGAAAACCGTAATATTACTCGTACAATTATTATTCCACTGGTTAAATTAAGACCTCCGCAATATTACAATTTCCCAAATATAATTGTATTATTAGGATAAGTTACTGAGTTAGGTTTGGCTTTTTAGGTTAGGTTGCATAATATTTTAAAAAGTTATTTTTAAAAATATTGGCAATTCACACAGTACCGAGAGTTATATAACCTTACTAAGTCAAATTACAATAGGTATTACGGGTTAATTAATGATGTTACATTGACAGATAGATAAAACGCCAATTCGTATACATAAAATATGGATTTATTCTAAAGAAAGTCCCCGTTTAACTCTCCGAATTCGCTAAAATCTTAATCAGTCACTAAATCATTTGTCTCACTGAAACACTAAATACTGGGAGATGTCACTTATTGTCGCTCCCTTTTCGTTTCTTGAACACTGTTTGAAGAGATCTTCCGAGCTTATAACTAGTCCCGCGCGCGTCCGACGCATGCTTTTATACCCATATCCCCAAATTGAGTAGCATCGATCATTCGAGAAAATTCGCTTCTAGTTTTGAAGCTAATTGTGGAGCTTCAGCCGACCGACGATAGATGTCGCAGAGTACCAAACGGCGTTTAAACCAAGAGTCGAGATGTCAAATAATTTGTCGCTAGATGTCGCTACTACTAAATTCGTAGCAATATATCATACTATATCGTCATGTTGATGCAAAGAAAACGTCATACAGTCGAACCTCCTCTTTTTTTGAAGTCGGTTAAAGAGCGATTTGAAGATTTGCAATTTTACAATTAGGTACCAAAAAAAACATCCTGTAACCACTTCAGATATCACTGTGCTATCACACAAACTAAGAGATAAAATATTATTTTATCTTGCTTACTAATAATCAGCTATAAAATTGTTGAGTGTCAGTGCGGTAATCAAATACAGTCGACAGTACATCAGCTGAACCAAATCGACAAGAGCGAAATTGACCAGCTTAATGTGTTCTTGACTGTATAAGTCTACAAGATCTTAGTGCTAGTGCTAGTCGCAAGGATTTCAAAATCGAAGAAATGTATGTGTATGAGTGTGTTTGTGTTAGTGTGTGGGGTGTGTGTGTGTGTGGTGTGTGTGTGTGTGAGTGCGTGTGTGGTGTGTGTATGTGTGTTGTAGTGTGTGTGTGTGTGTGTGTGTGTGTGTGTGTGTGTGTGTGTGTGTGTGTGAGTGCGTGGGTGTCGGTGTGTGTGTGGATGTGTGTGTATGCGTTCGAACATGCGTACGTGCTGCGTTCCACTTCCACGTATATGGCATGCGTACGTGGGTGCGTGCGTTTGTGTGTGTATAAAGTTATTATCATTATTATTATTTTATTGGAGAAAAACCATTTTCTTCTCCCATTTCATCATTATTATTATTATATATAATAAAACTAAGTTAATAAAATGTGCGTGCCGCTAAAACTTAAAAAGGAGTCCCAGCACGATAAAGGGACTTATATAGTGTGATAGCCCTTTATCCCCCCTCGAACAAGAAAGTTCCCGTTTTAACCTAAAGGGCGTGTTTTTAAAGATATAAGGGCTTTTCCAACCCTTCAACTTGGAAATTAAGTGTAGTGGCGCCATCTGTTGTCGAGAATTTGAACTTCATTCAGAACAACGATTATTTGGGTTGCATTTCGAAAGGCGCTGCGAGCAATTGCAGCATGTGTAGAAATGGCATGAAATTTAAAATTATTTGTTACTATAATACACTGGACTAACACTTAGGCTACATAATTTTCCCCAAATTCCCACGGGAACGAAGTCCCGGGCGGAATGCTAGTGTCCTTATAAGTTTTACAAAAGAAATTCGCTTTTCTTTACAGAAACATTTATTATAAACAATTAAAAAAATATGTACTGTAAAAAAGTAATAGTAAAACATTGCATGTACTATTTTAATTGGTTCTCTTAACTCTGAAGTTAATAAAAAACATTATTTCAAATTGTCACTTTAAATTCAAAATCTTTTACAATTAAATCAATATCTTCATAAATTTTACCCTTTTTCCTTCTCCGTCTTTTTGAAGAGCTACCAGACAATTTGGTTGCTTCTAGATTCATTTCTTTCGTACATTTATTGTAAACAGTCACAATACTTTTATAAAACATCAGGACAGATGATGCACCTTTAAGATATTGTTCCATAAAACCTACTGGATCGATTTGATTCTCTAACTTAAGCGCAATATTGTACACAAATGTACCATTATAAGACTTAGATGTCTTTGTAGGTTCATATGGTTCTCTACATAACGTATTCAAGCAGTTAAATTGATATAAACAACACTGAAATTGAGCAAAAGAGTGTATTTTCCTTATGTCGTAACTTTTCGGTTTTTTTCTAATGCTATCATCGATTTCGAAATGCTTTAAAAGCACACTTGCAGCTATCAAACAGTCTTCATACTGCACTTTATTTTTATTTAAAAACAACTCATCTTCATTTATAACAGCAGGAATACTATCTCTCTTTTTCAAATCTTGAACTTTCTTAGAGAATTTGTTATTGAAAAAATTGTGGCCTCGAAATGTGCCAGTTTTTTCGTCTATAGCTTCAAGCATAGTGTAACACAAAAATAGACTATGTGCATGAGACTCTGGGACTTTACAAAAAGCTACCCACCAGAGCAAAGATATCATAAGTAGCTGAAGATTTGAAGGCAATGACTGAATGAAGACTGCATTAAATAATCGTATCCTCTGTTTCAGAAAGTGGTGGAAATATGACTGCAACTGATAATCAGTCAACTCAGAAAATGGAGCTTCTAAAAGACGAGGCACAGAATACTCTTTCCCTATTAAAATCTTTTTATAGTTATTGTTTTTTTCTCTACTCACATAAGTGCATGTTTCTTCTGAAAAATCTGTAAATATATCAAAAGCATATCTCAAAATTGGAAGAGTACATAGAAATGAGTCTTCATCAGTGTAATCCTCTGCTTGTGGTGAACATAAGTGTAAGTGATGTGTATATAGGTTGATGTATGTTTGAGGAATGGTTTTATTGCGAATGCCTTCAGCAAACCACTCTGGCACCCTAGAAATTGGGTAGTTTTCTTCAACAATATTCTCTTCATCTGACGGCTCATCATTGGATACTTCATCACAACTTTCTACATCTTCACTTGTTGTACTTTTGTTCTCTTCATCTTCAGAGTTGTTTTCCTCTTCTTCAGTGATATTTTCTGTATTTTCAGGCATTCTTAAATATACTTCTGTAATTTCAACTTCATCATTAATATCGAAATATTTTAACGATCGACATGTATTACTACTATACCCTGCCAAGCTTCTTTTGATAATCCAAAAGACTTTGTCTTTTTGCCTTTTCTTCAAACGACCTATAATTTTAGCAACTGCTGAATCTAGAGTCTCATTTCTTAACCAGTTAAACAATCCATGAATACATCGCTGCTGTTCATTCTTCTTTGTCTTAGTTTTCGGTAATTTTAATTGGGAAAAGAATTTATTGAAAACCCTTTTTTCAACAAAATCATTGCCAAGTAATGTGGCTAATAAAGGCAACATTTCTTGATGTAAACCTCCAAAGTGTTCTATCAAATTTTCAGCTCTATAAAGCCTGCATTCTAAAGCATACATCTTAATGCCGTCAACTATTGGCTTGGGTTTAATTTCTAAACTTCGGAAGGGAATATAAAGGACATTGTATATGAAAAAGTCAGAATCATAACTTAATACTGGACAGTTCAAATGTCTAGCCATGGCCGCAATTTCATCGTCGGCTTCGAACTCACAAATCGTGAAAGGTACTTTCATATCGCCTAGTGCTTCTTTGAAAACGTCCCTCAGCAACAACGGAAAAATTTGCAGACTACTTTGTGTGACTGGATCAAGCTTTGATGCTCCGTAAATCTTAGAACGGAGTCTGCTGTACGCAGTTTTTAACTTTTTTTTCTCTAGACTTCCATCAAATAATACGTAGGGATTAACATTACATTTTCGCAAATTTTTGAAAAAATTACGAACATATGCTGCAAATTTGTCGTAATCACCGCCAAAAGCAGAAAAACAATTCAAAGATCCATACAATTGGGCGCAAAGACTATGCCCGTCGACGACTAGGTTACAATCGTGCAAAAAGTGCAATTCTAATATTGCATCTTGATTGTAATTAATGTATGTAGTTAAACCACGTACACCCATTGTAACCGGTGTTATGTTAAGTAGAAATTACTCACACATCAACCTTACTTTGAGGAAATATTTATTTTTAGAGCACTTTTAGAGGTTATAGTGATACATGGTAGATTTGACATTTTAACGTTCGAAATTATTCAAAGCAGCATTACATTACATTGCTAAATATTTTGTATAGAATTCAAATAAAATTTATAGAATTAATTCGAGTCAAAAATGGTTTCTAATATCTTTTAAATTGAAAAGACACTGATTAGAATTAACTTCTTAACTGGTATTTTTTGTAGATTTTAAAAATTGATTTTAAATTTCTGAACGTTAGTCGTCCTTATTCCCCTCACCCTCTTCACCGTTTTCTCCACCCTCTGTCGCCCAGCTGGTGTTTCCAGCAATACAATAGTGTACAAAACTAAACATTTTTTTTTAAAGAATAAATAAAAACATTTGATCACATTTACAAAAAAGGAATAAAGCGTTACCTAAGGTTTTCTGAAACTTTTTGTTAAGTGCTAAACAATTAAAAATTATGTAAACAATAGGTACCTACTTCGGCCTCGGCTATGGCTGTGGTATGCTGAATTTGAATTTCTAAAGTAATAGAAGCATTTCAAGCACTAAACTAATTTTATTTATTTCAGCTGCATTATGATAGTAATAAATTAAAATTAAAACACAAAAACTATGATAAATACAAGAGTTGAAATAAAATTATTGACAGGCCCAAATTGTGCCACCAATAATATCTTTTTAATTTACTCTACAACAATAACTGTTTTTTTTTTATTTTTTTATTATGAGATGGGTTAACTCTGGACCCCAATCTTGACCAAGGTCATAGATGAGGTCGATGCTGGAGCGAGTTAACCGAGAAAATGCCAATTAAGGCACTGGTACTCCCACGCACCGATGGAACACAGCAAGCTGTTTGGCGTCGGACTTCGGTAGGAGGGTGGTCGCGAACCAGACGGCCCTTTACAGAGCCTAATTGTAATTGTAATTGTAAGACGGGCTGGTTTCCGCAACTCGACGTCAACATGCGCCTATTTTGCGTGACTTTTATTTATTAGGATGGCTGTCAGTCTAGCCACCCTAGCTCCTCCAGAAATTGCAGTAGTCCCGTAGGATCCTCCACAACCTCCGAGAGGGACCCGGGTGTGCCCAGGTGTTTGGCCCGGTAGTTGGCCACCTCCTTGCAGTTCAACACGACGTGGACGGCCGTCTCTTCCTCCTCCATGCATGCTCTGCATAAAGGACTGTCGGTGATACCTAGAGTGTATAAGTGTTTGTTGAACATACCATGCCCTGTTATTACGCTCGTAACCGCACGAAATTGAGTCTTCTTTAGCTGGAAGAGCTTGCGGGAGAGACGTGTATTGATTGCAGGTAAGGCTTCCTTTGATTGTCGGCATCCCTTCTAGTTCCGCCAATTGTCGTTACCTTGTACCTTGGTTTGCAGTCTTAGCAGAGATCGAAGCCCGTTAAAAGGCACCGGTACTATCGGTTCCGGACCAATATCTCCGGCGTCGGACCCCCTTTTAGCAAGTTCGTCAGCTGTGTCATTACCTCTGGATCCACTGTGTCCTTTGATCCATTGTAGAGTGATATTGTTGTTGTTGCTACATACCTTCATTATAGCACAGTAGCAGTTGTATATGAGTCCTGAGTTCATTGTATTGCTGCCTAGAGCCATAAGTACAGCTCGACTGTCTGATAGTATCCTAATTGACTGTTCGGCTATCTTCCTGTCTTTGATAGCCTCCATAGCTAGGATTATGCCCATGCATTCAGCCTGGAAGACAGTATTATACTCACCGAGTGGACGGGAGATGTTAATATTCAGGTCCTCTGAGAATACCCCGGAGCCAGTACCTGTGTTTGTCTTTGATCCATCCGTAAAAATTCTTAAATCAGTCTGATTAAGTCCTTCACGATTGTCATCATGTAATTGTATTTTGTATTTTTTGTCAAATACATACGTTTTGTGTATCCTGTCGTTTATGGCACCCAATATAGGTAACTCCTCTGCGTGAGGGGCCCTGCTGTTCTTCGCCCAGAGACCAAGGGTGTTTAGACGTATCGCGGATATGCATGCTTCCTGTCTAATAAACAGGTGTAAGGCTGGTAAGTTAAGCATTACCTCCAGAGCCGCGCTGGGTGTAGTCCTCATGCTGCCAGTCATGGCCAAACAGGCTTGTCTTTGAAAACTTTGTAATTTGGTCTGTACCGTGGATAGATTAGTACGCGGCCACCACAGCACAGCGCCGTAGCAGACCGTTGGTCGAATCACTGCTGTATATAGCCACCGAATGATTTTGGGGGAAAGGCCCCATTTTTTCGCTATCATTCTGCGACATTGCCAGAACATGATACTTGCCTTAGTCAGTTTTGACTCAAGGTGTGCATTCCAACTAAGCTTACTGTCCAAGACTATACCTAGATATTTGAACTCAGTGGAGAGTTGGAGTTGAGTGTTAAAATAGTCGTGGGAGATTGTAATTTCCTAGCATGCGTTTGTTAGTGAACATTACTACCTCCGTTTTGGTTGGATTCACCGATAGCTCGAACTCCCTGCACACCGCTTGAGATTGAGACCATAGGACGACACCTCAGATTCAGAAAAAAATGAAGAGTCGTTGCCTGGGATGGATTACTAGGATGGATTCTCAACCGATCACCACATAATCGCTCTGAATATTGAACGGAGAGCAAGTTGAAGCTATTTTAGATATAGATCTCAGAAACAAAACAAAATATCTTCTTCTTCTTCTAAACCTTTTCCCATTATCTGGGGTCGGCTCTCCTTGTCTGCCTTCTCCATCTTTCCCTGTTTTGAGCAGTATAAGCGTCAATTTGGCTGTCCTTTAAGTCCTTCTGGACCGTCGATAGCCAGGTGGCGGGGGGTCGTCCGCGGCGTCGCGTCGTCGTTGGAAATTCCAGGGCCACTCGTACCATGTTGTTTTCAGGTCGGCGCAGTACATGTCCGTACCATCGTAAGCGGCGTTCTTTGAAAACAGAACAAAATATGATTTAATTTAAATATTTAAAAACCCTGTATGCCATTCGACCCTTTCTGTGTGAGTTGGTAAGACGGATTTTGATAAAATGTCTGGTCTTGTCTCACTTGGATTATTGCGTTACAGCGTATGGTCCGTGCCTAAACAAAAAAGCTGAAAAACAAGTGCCGAGAGTGCAAAAATCGTGTATCAGATTCTGTTACCACGTCTCAAACGATCTCTTATTACACTCTTCTTAAATACTTACAACATACTCAATACGAAAAATACAAAGACGTTAAAATTTAGTAATTTAATTTTCAAACTAAAGAAACTTGAGATCCCTGCCTACCTAACAAGAAAATTTAAATAGATTAGCGCGGGCCTAGGTAAAAAGAGGTCAGAACGATTTCCTAAGTTGGTTTTACTGCCACCGAAGTTGGAGTTCTTCAAAAGAAGCTTTGGATCAAAATATTGAACAATCTTCCGCCTCCTGTTAGGAATTCGAAAACATTGACCTGTTTAAAAGATTTTCCAGAGAGTGGCTAATGTCAACAAAGACATCATCATGTATCTATATGGTCACCAGTTCGTCAGATAAATTAAGTAGAGTCTCTAAATGGTAACCCATGATGGGGTCTGGGTTTTTCGCAAGTGTGAGCGTTGAGTAATGCCGATAAGTTCATGTATCTTTTTTTTATTGTTTACTTCTGCCTGAATTTGTCAAGTGTTGTTATCTCATTGAAAGCAAAAGTTGTGCACTTTCCTTCAGATTTCAGAGAGAATTATGTCATCCAAATTACCGAACTTATACGGTTTTCTTTGTCTAGGAGGCAGAGATTGCACATCGCCATCTATTTTTCGCGGCCCCCTTTATCGCCTCTCCCCGCGCCCCTTTACCGCGCGGGCTTTAAACAGTTTACGTTTAAAAATTAACCACAACAAAAACTAACAAAATATATTGTAACAACAAATGGAAATCCTCAAACTGAAAAAAATTACTAATCGCACTCTTGTGAGAGATGAGTGACGTTTGCCTGTGCTGTGACATTTTATGTTTGCCACCTCTGCTTCTTGAAGTCTTTTATAGTTTAAACTTTTCTAAATGAATTGTTTATTTGTATTAATTAAAGATTCGTAGTATACATTTAAATTACAATGTAATATTATTCAAATATGATTAAAGTGTCACATTATTGGGCATTTAGAAACTAAAAACATAAATTAAAAATACAATATGCAATTAATAATATTTTTTTCGTTCGCCACACATTAACATGACTTTTTCGCAATTTTCTTTTTAAAAAATCGAAGCTTTTTAACTTTTTCGCAATTTTCTTGTGAATACGTTATTTTTCTAGACTGGGTGCTAGCAATACTGCTGCTGTCATTACTGTCAAAAATCGAACTGCGAATAATAATTGTGATTTGTGAAACCGCATGCCGCATTTTGAGATTAAACACGTGTAAAATAAACTTAACTGTTCAATTTTATCTAATCGAAACGTAAATCTCTCTTTGTCGAAAGGCTGCCAGTCTTTCTTTAATTTCTGTTGTTGTTAAAATACTGGTAAAGGCATAAAATATTGTATGACGCGTGCGGCGGCGGCGTGGTTTTGTACTTATCTACCTATTTTTATGTTTTCCAGCTAACAACATGACTTCAGATGAGAAAGAAGTAGCTACTGAAACCAATGGTGCGGAGAAGAACGAAACAGACCAGAAAAAGGAAGAAGGTAGTCAGGAAAAAAACGAAGACAATGATGTTGACGCTTCTGAACTTGAAAACGCTAT
Organism: Aproaerema taeniolella; assembly: GCA_949987775.1. Taxonomy (NCBI): domain Eukaryota; kingdom Metazoa; phylum Arthropoda; class Insecta; order Lepidoptera; family Gelechiidae; genus Aproaerema; species Aproaerema taeniolella. The sequence goes on along the minus strand of OX465246.1, from coordinate 4,133,701 downwards.
TATTCGCCAAGTAGAATATTACTTTGGTGAGTCATGTATTTTTTGGATAATTTCATGTGTTTTAATACGGGAAGCGGGTTGGCTGCCTTAATATTTTGTAAAGCCCTTTTAAGTCCTACAAACTTTAAAAAATATATTTTTCAGTCTTTTTTTTGATAATTTTTCTTTGCGTTTCATAAGTGCGGTTAGAGTGTCGCAAGAGGGGCAGCCATACAAAAAATAATTTTTAAAAATTTCGTGGGCTGCCCCTTTTCCGACACGCCGACCGAAGTTTTGATTAATTTAATATATACTAATTAAATTCCAGTAGGTAGGATACTTGTTTTTATATTTTTAAGGAACGTGTTTGCTCTTGACCACAATCTAGCATTATTTCTGTGTATTTTTTGCCATGTGTGTATTTTTTTTAACTTATTTTATACTAGCCGATGCTAGTTTTTATAGTGTTTTGTCACACATATGTTCAACATGATTCTTGAAATTGATATAAGGGGGATTCCATAGAAAAGTAAACCTTGAAGATTTTTTTAAAAGTTTTTCATAAGCTATCATTTATTATATGTATCAATAGAAAATACTTCGAATTTCACATGTTCATAAAAATAATTAGTATATTTTTATTTTATCAGTTTATATTAAGTTGCAAACATTGATGAACGCACCTTAGGTAAATATGGCAAAATTATTTTCAAGTTGGCAACACTGTGGCGTCAGTTCTGGTTTAAACTTGCAACTGCTATTGTTCTTAAAATTACTTTGATTGGATTTTTAACAAATACGTGCTAGCGGATTCTAATAAACGTAAGTAATTATGCTGTAAAATAAAAATAAAATATTCAGTGACTAAGTTGTCCCACCCGTTGCGAAAACACACGAAAGTTTTATTTTTCAATGACTGACTTTGAGGTTATGTTTGAAATTTATTATTTACTTCTAGTGTAACAAAATAAAACCTTCGGTATACTAATGTCTTTTTTCTGTCAAATAAATTGAGAACTATCAGCTGTTGAATTTCGTCCCACCCGTGACAATTGTTTCGTCACGGGTGGGACAGATGTATATGGTGAGGTTACTTATGCAGTGCTAATGATTTAAGACTGTTTTTATGCTTTTCTGGCCACTATTTCACGTGCTATTAATGTCTTTTATATAGAAAAAGCTTACATTTTAGCATTTTACTCATAATTTAGAATTATTTTTGCTTTTTAGGGCAATGGGTAAAACAACATCTGCTCAAAGAATGAAGAAGTATAGAGAGAGACTTAAGAACAGTCCTGAAAAGCACCAAATTCATTTATTTAGAGAAAGGGACAGAGACAAGAAAAGAAGGGAGAACACCAAGAAAAAAGAGGATTCTTCAGCCCGACTAAAAAATAAAAGAAGGGCTAAGGAAACTGAAAGAAAAAGAAAGTATAGGGCAAAGATAAAACTTTTAAAACAGGCAGATACTGGCGAACAATCGTCCTCGTCATTGGGATCATACTCTTGTAAGCAGACGTTGGGGAAGGCTGTAAGCAGAGTTAGTAGAACACTGCCTTCTAGCCCAACTAAGAAAATAGCAGTAATACGCAAACTTGTCCTTGATTTAGGCGATGTTTCTTTTTTAAACAAGCCATCCAGCAAAAGTAACGTTAAACATGCCTTATCTGATGATCATAAGGGTTTAGTTACAGAGTTTTATCAACGTGATGACATCAGTCGACAGGCTCCAGGAATCAAAGATGTGAAATCTGTAAAGGACCCAAAATCTGGCGACAGAGTTTTGTGCCAAAAGCGGCATATGAATATGACAGTGAGAGAGGCTTATTCTTTGTTTATAGTTGAATATCCTGACATCAAAATAAAAATAGCCAAGTTTTATCAACTTCGCCCAGCCCATGTCTTTCTGACTAGTGAGATGCCGCACAATGTTTGTGTTTGTAAATATCACGCGAATTTTAATTTTCTGGTTGAATCTATAGCCAAAAAAATTACAGGGTTTCTTTCCATAAGTGGTGAGCTGCTGGCAATAATTTGCTGCAATTTAAACAGAGAAGAATGCATGCTTGGTCGTTGTAGTCATTGTAAGGGGTATGATTTACGGTCTCTTCTAGATAATAATGAGGACTTGTTTCAATCTGTTGAATGGAAAAAATGGATTGAAATTGAAGGGCGACCTAAGGTTGTAACTATGGGAGGGTCCATTGAAGAGGCTATCCTTGAATTAAATAATCAGCTTGATCGTTTTAAGCAACACGTTTACATCAAGAGAGTGCAATCACAGGCTTTTAATGAAGCAAAATGTAATATGCAACCAAATGAAGCAGTTTTACAAATAGATTTTGCAGAAAACTATGCAGCAGTTACTCAAGACGAAATCCAGTCTGCTCACTGGTGTCACAAGCAAATAACTGTTTTCACTGCATGTGCTTGGTTGCCAAATGATAGAAAATACTCTTTTGCTCTCATAAGTGATGTGTTACGTCACGACAAGTATGCAGTTTTTGCGTGCTTGAAAAAAATAATGACTTACCTTAAGGACAAGATTGAAGATTTGGAGATTATCAAAATATTTTCGGATGGGGCAGCATCACAATTTAAAAATAGATACACCCTATCAAATCTGTGTTACATGCCCCACGATTTTGGTATTATAGGATCCTGGTACTTTTTTGCTACATCTCACGGCAAAGGAGCCGTGGATGGGGTAGGTGCAATAGTGAAGAGAGCTGTGTGGAGCCAAGTTAAACAGCGAAAAGTAGAAATCAACAACGCTGAAGATTTTGTGGTGGCAGCGGGTAAGACCGTTAAAAACATCAACATCTTACATCTGTCAGAAGAAGAAATCGAGGCTAACAGAAAAATCCTAGATAGTAGATGGAAACTGGCCACTGGTATTGATAAAATACAGTCACTCCACTTTTTCAAACGCTATAACCAAGAAGATTTGTTAGTGGCCACTACTGCTGATTCGGATCTGAAAAGATGCAAAGCTTTCAAGCTCAATGTTTCAAATATATACCCTGATACAGAATCAAGCAGCTGGAGTGACTCTGATTATGAAACTTTAGCATCCATATCAACAAAACAAAACTTATAAGCCGCTTATTTTGAGTGATAAATCGTACGGGTCCCGCCCGTGACGATGCTAGTCCCACCCGTGACACACTTTATTTAATTTTTGTAAAAAAATGCCTTAATAATAGGTCATTTTTCTTTTTAAATGTTAACATTCAGTTTATTGTCTCAAACAATAATTGTAATTTGCATTAAAAAGTTTAATCAAATAGCAGAGTTTTAATGAACATGATTCTTGTGTAACAAGAATGTCAACTTTTTGTCCCACCCGTGACAACAAATTACCTGTATTTTTGATTTAATTACCCGACTGCCAAAGAAGGAGGGTAATGTTTTTCGAGTGTATGTAAGTATGTATGTATGTCTTTTCCTTTGTGACCTCCTGTAGCCTAAACGGCTTGATGGATTTTGATGTATGAGGTATCGTTAGATTTGTCTTGATTACGGGAGTGTCATAGGATACATTTTATCCTAAAAGTCCCACGGGATAAAGACATAATAATATTTTTTAGTGTGCAGTCGGGTATTTTGTTTTTTTAATAATTAATTAAGTAATTATTTTATATGGTGTTACCCATGTCTCCACTATGAATATAAAAGAACATCAATTCATTTGTTGTTTTCTATATAAACCAATATGATTTTTTTAATACAATTAGCATAAATTAGTCACACATACTGAAAACTGAAGTACAAGTGTCCCACCCGTGACGATAGAATCGCCCATAACTTTTTTAATTAACACTAAATATAAAGTGAAGCTTACCACAATACATTTGTGGCAACTACGTCGACATGGATAAATAATTGATTTGGGTTGTTTTGCATTGATAAACATTCCCAATTCTAGTTTTAGTAACATAGTCTTCCATGTACTAATAGCAATCAGTAAAAATTTTAATATTATATTAGTGTAAATGATATAAATACATCTTTGGTTTTCAGGTGATATGAACCTGGTCCGTGATAAGTTCCTCCATGAGCAAATAAAACTGGACGATGGATGGATACCATTAGACATTCTCATTCGATTTAACCGCCTCGCCAAACTCTCCACTGATTTTGAAGTAATATGCAATGCATTGAGCAAGTCCACTTCAGGGCTGCTTGAGGTTGGTATCCTTATGGAATTCTCTGCCTACGTCTGTATTTCCGAGCTCAAATAATCCAAATCTCCAAGTTCAAGTGAATAGGCATTTACTGGGCGAGCTTGCTACATCCTTGACTGCATCTTCGCCCTTGTTTGATTTGATATTTATATCTAAAGGAGAATGGGCAAAAATGTATGGACCTTGGTCTATGTTTTATGCATCAAGCTGCAGTCTCAGGACTAAGTATTTCTAGAAACGCATTAATATCAGAACTATAAAAAAAAACAATTGTGTGAATACACCGCACTGGTTAGTTTATAGCACAGGTAAAGTAAGACTAAAAAGGACCCCAAAATTTTGGTAGGACTCGGCTGATCCTCATTTCTAGTGCCAAGATAAAGATTTAAACAAAGTTTCATTGATGTACATATTTTGCCTCCAAAATATGCTATTTTTCCCATGCTACTATAGAATATTTTCTTTTAAACTTTAATGACTTTTAAAATGCACTTGTATCACAAAAACTAATGATAGTTTTAGTTAAAAATGGGTTCACTCTTATGAAATACACGGTTTATTAACCATGACCCTGGTTGACTGACATATAAAAACTTTGATATTCTATGGGTACTTGAGGCTGCCGCTAAGTTTTTTGTTTTTGATTTTTTATAGACCGAAATGCTTTCAATTTAATCTTTCAATTTAATATTGTAAACCAATTAAGTAATATGTATCCACAGAAAACGCACAATGGCCCAATTGAGAGGCTAAGTGCGGAAAACGCCCGACAAACATAACACATGTATCCACAGAATAATAAAAAAGAGTTATCAATTTAAATTTGTAAATAAACAGATTTCAGAAGATAATAAGAAAATCCGTAGACACCCTGACATGCCAATACCGGAGATGAATGAAGAACGTCGCAAGGAGCTCCAATCCCGTACAATTTACGCTAAAGGATTCCCTAAAGACGTCCTGTTGGATGATGTCTTGAAATTTTTCGCTGAGCAGGGTCAAGTGGAGAATGTTGTTATGAGACGCTACAGTTGTCTCAAAACCAAGAAACGGCCTTTCAAAGGATCTGTTTTCGCTACGTTCAAGAATAAGGAAGAGGTTGGTTATCCTTACTAGCTTTCCCTCCAAGTTTGAGAAAATTATGTAGCCTATGTGTTATTGATGCCCAGTTGGTAATGAGCCAGACTTGTAACCAAAAGGTTTCGGGTTCAAATCCTGTTGTGGACCTGTACCACTAAATTCGTCTTTTCGGATTTATGTACCGATTTCTCATTAATCATGACTTGCTCAGTGGTGAAGGAAAACATCGTGATGAAACCCGTATGTCTAAGAGAATTCATTTACAAAAGACGAGCAGTCTTCTAACCCACATTGGGTTAGCGTAGTGGACTACGGCCTAAACTTCTTCGTGTTGCGAAGGGAGGCCCATGCCCCTCGTGTTATTCTAATTTCTATTACTGCAGATTTCCATCAAATCTATCCATTTTTTAGGGACAAAAATTCATTGATAACAAAGAAGTTAAATATGGTGAGAACGAATTGCTGGTATTATGGCAAGAAGACTATTTGAAGAAGAAACAAGAAGAATTCGCTGAGAAGAAAGACAGGAAAGAAAATAAGAAAAAGGACAAAGAAGAAAAGGTACAGTACTTCTAAAGTTTTATATAAATAGTGTATGGGACAGCTTAGCAAAAACTAAAACTTAATCCAGATCATCATTCTCGAAATAGTTTCTGGTGAAAGGGATTCGAAAATTTTAATATGGGAGCTGGCCTGTGGCCGGCCGCCATCTTGGATTTCCTGAAATGTGACGTCGCATTTTGAAACCTAGCCAGATCAATAGAGGATGTTTATCAAAGAGTAAAAATATTCTACCTTTTTTTTCGCGTTAAAATAATAATAAATAAAATAATTTTTTCGCGTTAAAGTGACTAATAATTAATAATCCACTTTTTTGACAGCGCGCGCGAAGCTTGGGCAAAAATTCTTTTGCAAATCTGTCCGGCGGGTTTGCAAATCTACAGGTCGCATTTCTCAACCTTTGAAATCGTGTGAGCAGGTTCGATAATTATAAGAATGTAGTCTTTTTGTCGATTCAGTTTTTGGATTTCGTTTTAAAGAGCGGAGCTATAAAGGTTGAAAACGTAAAAGTTAAATATTTCAGCCTTTTCTAAAAATTTTGACTTGTAAGGTCCACTTGTAAGCGTCACCAACGTACATGACCAATAAAAATCAGGAACACTTTCAGAGGTTGGACTCATCATTGGTAAAATATGGGCTACACGCCCGAACGGCCTCCCTACTCCCCTCACAGCCGTCCCAAGCCTCGCATCAAAAGAAACAATTAAAGCGTTGTTCTGTCCAAAGGAAACTTTCTTAGGACACGACTACTCTCCTCAATTGCCAAGCAACGAATGTCCCCATCAGCAAAACTTCCCTTCCTTCACTGTACAACGGCTAACTCGCTTCTGCCTCGAAGAGGGGCGAACGTTTCCTTTTATAGGTGCTCCGCCCGGTGGGGCGAGCGCGCAGGTGTTGATGACTCAGTGAGCTAGCAACGCACAAAAGTGGCGTGATCGAGTCAGACCACGCACTGCGCCAACAAATAATCCAATAAAACCACACAAAATAGCATACTGCTTACATTCGGCCATACTGACTCACAGATCGCGTCCTCGCGGTATGTCTATGTTGAGTTTAAACAAAAATATGGCTGAAAACAATACTTTTGGACTTTTTGGCAATACTTGTCCAAATGGGTCATTATTTTTTTTTTTTTTTACAGATTTATTTATTTGTTCATTGTCAATACCGTGCTAACATTTACCAAAGAGTACAGTACTAGGTTTACTTCCCTTAATACAATTCTGACTTCTCTTAATATAATACTGATTTCCCATTGTATACCAACTTCAAACACTGTAACATCAATATCTCATACTCAAATACCAAATCTAAACTATAATATTAACTTTTACTACATTTGTAGTTTCTCACTCTGCAATAGCAAATCCAATGTTACCATAATAACTTTTACTATACTTGTAGTTTCTCACTCTGCAATAGCAAATCCAATGTTACCATACTAACTTTTACTATACTTGTAGTTTCTCACTCTGCAATAGCAAATCCAATGTTACCATACTAACATCACTCATACTAACTTCACTTGAAAGTCCTATTTTTTTTTCTCGTCCTATCGCCGGCTTTTTCCTGTTACCCAAGGTGGCCATGGCGTGCTCTTCGACGACAATGCCTTAGGCTTCATTGCTCACGTCCAGACTCACCGACTCACCGTTACTTTCCAGCCCCTGACTTTGGCTACAGAATCATTTTTGTGCTCGGTCCATGACCCTGACCGTTACCAGCACTAAACTCGCCTGCCCGGTCCATAACATTGACCGTAACCTGCAGAATCATTTTTGACTTGACTTGACTTCTTTATTTTAATGGCAATCCATCGTCTGATGACAATGATTCTGCCAGTATCAAAGTACCAAAGAAAAAACGAAATGACTTTTGTACGGTAATTCCAGACAGGGTTGATACAGTGAATTTTCGGATCGATGATACTTCCAAGATAAATTATTTATGTAGGTAATATTGATCTGAAAGAGACAAAAAACAATAATTATAGGTTAGTAAATATTAGATGGTGTTATAACATCGATGGATGGGAAACATTTAATATTAATACATAAAGCTGTACGTATAGAACACAGGACAAATCACAATAAAATATTATTAGCTTTAATAAATTGGGCCAGTAGGTTAACAAAAGGGGTTGGTACCAGTGAAAGGAGGGAGTTGAGGTTAACTGGGCGCGGGAGGTCAGCAGGGAGTACATCGTACAGACTTTGATGACGTGGGCAATTAAAGAAGATGTGGTCTACAGTGCCCTCTTCGAGACCGCATTCACAGATTGAACTATCTTTAATTCTTAGTTTGGCAAGAAAAACAGGAGAACAGACATGGCCCAAACGAAGACGAATAATAACAGAGGTTACTATTTTGTCAAAGTTCCTAAATTTAAAAAACCATGGGCGGGGTGGAATTGATGGTTGAATTTTGCCGAAATGAACGCCTTTAAGTTTACGAGACCTTTGCCAGATGTTATCCCAAGATTCCATCATGATAGGCCGGGCACAGCTACGGATATCCCTCGCAAAATTTTGTTTGTATTTATTACAACCTAATTGTATAGCTTCCTTAGCACATAAGTCAGCAGTTTCGTTTCCAGTGATGCCACTGTGGCCCGGGATCCAAACAAGTACGACGTTCACGCCAGATTTTGCACAATTGTAAAGTGATTCTTTAATTTTAAGAGTTAGATAGAAATTGTCTTTTGCATGGAATGGTAATTTTGTTATGTCCTGGAGGCAACTTAGGGAGTCTGAAAAAACGACTGATTTATCAAGCCGATGCGACTCAACATAGGTAACTGCTTCCAAGAGGGCAATAGCCTCTCCTGTGTAGACGGATGATTTGGCTGGGCATTTAAAGTTTAAAATAATTTTATACTTTGGAATCCACACTGCCGCTCCCACTTCTCCATCGTTAGACAGTTTTGACGCATCTGTGTAGAGCTGAAGCCAGTTGGGCCACTTTTCATTTACCATGCTGTTAAACCGTCTATTAGCACCCGGGGATTTCTTTTCAATACCTAAATTGAGAACTACAGGAGCTTGATATATTAGGACATCGAAGTGGAACTTGAAAATCGGATTTTTATCGATTTGGAAGATTGTAGATAAATTGTGCTTTTTAAAAGACTTTACGAGAGGAGGAATTTCTTTAAAACGCCAATACTGAGATGTAGTTGTAAGGTCTGTCAGTGAGTCTATTTTGCCAAGAAGGGGGTGGGAAGAATTTTGAACTAAATTAAATAGAAAACGATCAGATAAATATTGTCTTCGTAAATATAGAGGGGGGTCAACACACTCTATCTGGAGCGCATTCGTTGGAGAAGACCTCATAGCTCCTGTAATAATGCGTAGACATTGAGCTTGAATTCGATCTAGTTTGGCCAGAGCTGTTTTACTGCATGGCTCCAACACAAAGCAGGCGTAGTCGAAGTGACTGCGAATCACAGCATTGTACAGAAGTTTCTGACTATACGGATGGGAGCCCCAACGAACACCCGAGAGAGAGCGTAGGATATTGATGTTCTTGTCGCATTTGTTTTTAATATAATTTAGATGTTGGATGCCTGATAGTTTAGTCTAGAAACACTCCTAAAAATTTGGTATATTTTTGTATGCCTATGTTTTGTTCGTTGATATAAATAGAGATTGGAGGGTGTGTCCGTTTGCGGGTAAAAACAACAGCATTACATTTAGGGACAGATAAAGTTAAACCATGGTCCTCAAGCCAGACATTTAAGTAATAGAGAGCAGAGTTAAGACGGGAAGATGCATCATTGAACGAAGATGAACTGGCGTACAGTACAATGTCGTCAGCATACTGTAAGATGTTGCTAAAACATAAAACCGTTCTGTCAAGGTCATACGTGTAAACATTGTACAACAGAGGGCTCAACACCGAGCCCTGCGGCAAGCCCTTCCAGAATCATTTTTATGCTCGGTCCATGACTTTCACCTTGACCAGCACTAAACTCGCCTGTCCGGTCCATGACATTGACCGGTCCATGACATTGACACTTATTTGGGACCATTTCACCCAATTCCCCACAACAACGCATGAGTTTTACCTCTGCACTGACAGTTCCACCTCTTTGAACCTACCCGAAGCTTTAGCAAACCCGATTATATCCTTTATGTTAAGCTCTTGTATTTGTTCTTCTTTTACCTCATCCATGCCTATTGTCTCCCATCTTACCAGCGCGTACATTGGACACTCAGTCAGGAAATGGAGACTTGTTTCCTCCTTGTCACATTCTGAGCATGTGGGATCACTTTTTAGGCCCATTATTGCTAGGTGTCGGTTCAAGGGACAGTGTCCCGTGAGCAGACCCACTACAATCCTGATGTCCTTTCTATTTAGCTTTAGAAGTTGCTTCGACTTTCTTTTTTCATATGTCTTTAGGAAGATGTTTGTTGTGCTTCCATCTTAAATTGGCTTCTTCTGTTATCTTGCTTATTATTCCTTTACTGATTTTACTTGATATAGGTAACCCGGGGTCCAGGCCAATAAATGTCTCATCGGCCCCTTTCTTTGCTAGCTCGTCTGCAATCATTACCTATATGTCCTTCGTGCCCCGGCACCCAGGCAATGGTAACTTTAGTCTTTTTGGCTAAGGCGTTAATAGCCTCCTTACATTCTGTTACTAGGGCCAAGTTAGTTTCGGCTCTGTTTAGTGCCTTCAAAGCAGCCTGGCTATCAATATATATTATGATGTTCTCTTTGTTTTCAGTGATCATGCTGTCTATGATTCTAACTCCCTCTGTAATAGCAAGCACCTCAGCCTGGAAAACGCTAGCGCATCTTCCCAGGTGCATGGTAACTTGGCCGTCTATCTGGTTCATGATGTGTATTCCCAGTCCTGATAGTTTTGTTTTTTCTTTCCTGGAGCCGTCAGTGTAACACAATATCTTTGGATCTTGTATGTCCAAGCTCCAGCTTTCTCTAGCTCCTATATGGATCCTGTATTTTTTGTCAAAGATTACTTTTTTCCTGATGAGGTTATTATTAGAAAGTATCATTGACAACTTCTCTCCATACTTTCCATCTAATATGGTGTGTCCTTTATCCATGAAGTTCCCTTTCTATTCAAGGCTTGATTTCATCCTATACTATTGCTCCATAGCTCTCTTTTTAACTTCCAAGTCCCAAAGATGCAATCCCAATAATACATCTAAGGCAGCTGATGGACTGGTTCTTATCGCTCCTGTGATCATTAGGGTTGCCAGTCTTTGTACTTTCGCTAGTTCATTCCTGTTTGCTTGTATGGTGGTTTTATGCCACCAGACAATTGCTCCGTATGTTACTCTTGAAATTATGATTGCTTTGTATATCCACATCATGACATGTGGCTTGGTACCCCAGGTTTTGCCTACAGCTCTTTTGCATTGCATGAGTGTGATTTTTGCTTTATCGCATTGTTCTTTTATGTGTGTGTTGAATTTAAGAGAGTTATCAATTGATATCAATTGTTACCTGCAGAATCATTTTTGTGCTCGGTCCATGACTTTGACCGTGACCAGCACTAAACTCGCCTGCCCGGTCAATGACATTGACCGTTACCTGCAGAATCATTTTTGTGCTCGGTCCATGACTTTGACCGTGACCAGCACTAAACTCGCCTGCCCGGTCAATGACATTGACCGTTACCTGCAGAATCATTTTTGTGCTCGGTCCATGACTTTGACCGTGACCAGCACTAAACTCGCCTGCCCGGTCCATGACATTGACCGTTACCTGCAGAATCATTTTTGTGCTCGGTCCATGACTTTGACCGTGACCAGCACTAAACTCGCCTGCCCGGTCCATGACATTGACCGTTACCTGCAAAATCATTTTTGTGCTCGGTCCATGACTTTGACCGTGACCAGCACTAAACTCGCCTGCCCGGTCCATTACATTGACCGTTACCTGCAGAATCATTTTTGTGCTCGGTCCATGACTTTGACCGTTACCAGCACTAAACTCGCCTGCCCGGTCCATGACATAGACCGTTACTTGCAGGTTTGTGTAACGTTCACGGCTGTTCCGTAGATCTTCAGAAGGCCAAACCCTTGACCTTGTCCTTGACCTCGCTATTGACCTCTGCATCCGACATCATCCACGCTTCCGGGGTCTTGGGCCGCGACTGCGGTGCCCGCCCCGACCTCGAGGTCGGCCATGAATGCGGCCGCGCCACCGTCTCTCTAACCCTGCTGCCACCGGTGGGGCAGCCAAACGTCTGCTCGACGCTTCATCATTTTGCTGCATGTTCTCTGAAACTCACAAAAAAAAAAAACACAAACATCCATTCTTTCTGCTAATAAAATTACAGTTACGTTACGAATGTATTCAATCTAGAACAAACTGTAGTGTAGGTAGGGTAGGTATTAAATATAACTAGAATATTAAATAATATCTTCAAATAATATCAGGTAACATTTCAAGATCGGTTCTATGAAATGAGTCCACGTGTCTTCTTATATGGAAAGGAATATATCAAATTAATTCAGTAATATCATATTATATTCACAGAAGCTTGACACCATTTTCGTGCCTCCATCCATAACATGTAACACGAATCCTACCTACGTCATAATTAGTATTTAAGCTCCCCTAAATTTAAATAAACAGTAGTAGTTAACCAGATTCGGTGTCTTACTTATCTACTCGCCTTGCTAACAACATCACAAAACAAACAAAATTCAAACTAGAAAACTATAATGAAAATGTATAAGGCATTTTTAAAAGTGGTCATATCTTCAAAACGGCTACTCCTAGCGCAAAAATAACCAATTTTCGGGCCCCCTTTAAGAAACCCCTACACACAGTTCGAGTAATCCGGTGCCACCATATTTTATTCCCTCGGTAACAGTTTTGTTCTCGATCATAGATTGAATGTAGGTAGAGAGAAAATTTCAAAGCACTCATAATTATTGTTCAAAAATGTACGTTTACGTATGTACAGGTACCGAGTTGGTATTTTAAGACATCGATTACGTCATTCTATGTAAAAGAAGGACTATTCTACGAATTGTACATAATAGTTGTAAAAATAGCTCTGCCAAAATGTAGAATTATAAAAATTACTAAAAACAGTTACCTTCATAGTGATTCCCTTTTATAATTGGTCACTTTTTCCAGTTGTGTCGAATTAATCATGAAATATCTACATCAAAAGGAAACAAAATGATTAGGGCGTGTTACTTACGCGTTTATGCGTTGTTCAATCCCGCTTCTGAGATGTAAGCGTCACCAACGTACATGACCAATAAAAATCAGGAACACTTTCAGAGGTTGGACTCATCATTGGTAAAATATGGGCTACACGCCCGAACGGCCTCCCTACTCCCCTCACAGCCGTCCCAAGCCTCGCATCAAAAGAAACAATTAAAGCGTTGTTCTGTCCAAAGGAAACTTTCTTAGGACACGACTACTCTCCTCAATTGCCAAGCAACGAATGTCCCCATCAGCAAAACTTCCCTTCCTTCACTGTACAACGGCTAACTCGCTTCTGCCTCGAAGAGGGGCGAACGTTTCCTTTTATAGGTGCTCCGCCCGGTGGGGCGAGCGCGCAGGTGTTGATGACTCAGTGAGCTAGCAACGCACAAAAGTGGCGTGATCGAGTCAGACCACGCACTGCGCCAACAAATAATCCAATAAAACCACACAAAATAGCATACTGCTTACACACTGTTCACAGAGCGCTGCTAGCTTGATTCCTTTAACGCTTATTTAGAGAAAGTTCCGGACTTTTTTCTTTGAATTCCTGGAAAAAGTTTCCTTTTTCGTGTTAGGAAACCGATGATCATAGTAATAGGTAGACTACCATTTAACCTTTATTCTACCATTTGCTAAGCTGTCCCTTACACCATGTATTTTCCTTAATCCTGATAAAAGTCAAAGTATTTTATTTAGATATTGGTGTACCCAATGCTGTAAGGGACCATCCAAAAATTACGTCCTAGGTCAAGGGGAATGTGACAAGGGGCGGGAGGGGTCATCAGTTCAATGACGTCACATTTCAAGATCAATATTTAACTAGCAAATTGTGTTAAGTATTAACGAAAACTTATCCTCCTCAGTTGTACTGGCACTCTTTTTATGTTTCTATTTTATGGGGTCAGTGAGTGGGTTCTGAAGTCGAAAAAATATTAAGAACTCCATACAGTTTTTAATAATTTCTTAGAAAATTACAAAAAATGTAGTTAGTCTGCTTTTGTTATAATAATAAACGTTACACACTCAAAGGCCCACATTAAGGTTTTCCCTTGTGTCGTGGGTCCCTCGGAACACACATAAAGACAAACACAAATACCCATGACCCGAGAACAAACATTTGCTTTTTGCACAAATATTGCCCCGACTGAGAATCGAACCCAGGACCCGTCGATCAAGAGGCAGCGCCACTACCACTAGACCAAACTGGTCGTCAAATTATTTATTGAATATGTGTTCAATTAAGATATTTATTTTACCATGTTACTACTTTTGTTCCCCGTGTTGTACACTTTTGCCCGCTTAGGTCAGCTGGAAGAGAACTCATTTTGAGTTAAGCTCGCCATTGTGTATCCTGTTCTCTGTAAAATGTTTGTTTTAATTTTTTAAAGTACAATAAAGTATAAATATATCCTTATCTTATAGGTAGTGGGGTGAGTTATCCTTGGAGCTGTATCACTATAAGGTCCTAATTTATTAGTGACTTTCCTTTTTTTAACACGTTATTGTGTAGGTCAAAATATATCATTTGAGTCAAAAAACAAAGGCATAATATTAAATTGAAAAGGTCTTGAAAAATTTTGTTATGATATTTTTTCATTACTATGATGAATAAACCCATCCATTCAAACGTAAATAATAATGGCAGTATAGTAGAGCGGGCGAGCGGGGAGTGGCCGGCTTCAAGTGATAGAGAACCATTCCTTTATCTTAAAATTGATTTTTTTTTTTTGCAAAATTTTATTTTAAGATAATTAAATTTTATGTTGTTTTTTGGAATACTATTAACCTATACAATAACGTCTTTGAAGGAAAGTCACTAATAAATTAGGACCTTATATACACACGGCAGCAAATCAGGCTATACATATAGACCTTTACGTCGCCCTTATCTCGAATTTAATAGCGCCGGCTTCCTTACTCCAAATGGGTAACCTGATTTGCTACTGTCTGTACTATGGTCACCTGAAATACTGGCTTATTCTATATAGTTGTTTACAGATTAAGAAAGATGCTGAGGAAGCGAAACAGTCTATGAAACTACCGACTGGGGCTGTTCTACAGTTTGCCCAAGATAAGGACACCACTAAGCGTGAACATATTAAAGAAGCTCTGGAGAAACTAGGTAAGCTGCTCCTTGCTTTATTTCATATTGCATTCCGCCCGGGACTTCGTTCCCGTGGGAATTCGGGAAAATGATGTAACCTATGCTACTCAGGGATAATGTAGCATTCTAACGGAGAAAGAATTTTTCGAATCAGTAGTTTCGGAGCCTATTCAATGAAAAAAAAGAACGAAATCTTTCTTCTTTATAATATTGGTGCCGACTAGCTTTCATCCCGCGACTTCGCGTTTAAAAGTAACTTGTCACTCAAGGCTTCCAACTATCTATGTACTATCAACCCCAGTTCCGCCTGACCAGTTTCAAATGTTTATCCCTTGCAAGCGAAGAGCAAGACAAGCCCCGCCCTCATCTTAAATTGAGCAGTCACAGAACTGGAATTTTTTTTTTAATTGCTAAACAAAGGAACTTCTCGTTTTTTTGGTGAACAAAAAACAACTAACAAGAAAGGAATAGTTTTTTCAACCCGCCTTTAATGATCTAAACAAAGTGCTATTAGTTGCCGAAAACGAACAATTGGGGCAAGGCGCCGAACGATGCAAACATAACTGATCCTTAAGGTGATCTTTAACTTAATCAGTGGCTCTGCTACACAACGAGAAGAAAGGAAAAACGGAAATTGCTCTACAAAAACATAGAGGACTAACTTTTTGCCCGCGACGTCGTTTGTCTGGTCTTTGTATGCCTCTCTCGCAAATGATCAAGGAATAGGAAGGATTTTGCGAAAGTCAAACGTGAAAGAAGTCCCGGGCGTCCTCTATCCTGGCCATCCTTATTTAAAATGGCGACACTGCTAGCCTGCTTGGCACTAAGTCTTGCGGGACGCACGCAACGAAATTCTAAGAATCTAATCAACACTTCTAAGAAAAATACCGTTCTTTCGTTTTTGTAAGTATCTAATCTGAAGCATTGGGGCTTGAAAGTATCTAATAGGTCTTTACCTATGAAATTGCCGATTTTTTCTCAAGCTTTATTTTATTCATAATTTATTTGATTGAGCAGCTATTACTAAAATTGTTTTTTATTTAAAACCTTGGCCAAATAACGGAGATATTGAGTCAAATTAATACATATTTACTTTAGATCTATTTCAATTAATACATTAATACATATTTACTTTAGAGAAAAATCCAAAAACGTTGGTATGGAAAATTCAGTTTTCCAAAAATATTGTATGAAAAACGGCAATTTCATAGGTAAAGACCTATTATTTAGATACTCTGGGTATCTGAGGGGTAATCTGACATTGACAAATATTTATGCATTACGAGAAGCCTTCACTTCGTGCCGTTGCGTCTTTTAGGAGGAGTTAGCGGAAATACATACAAACGCGGAAAGCGACTTCGTTTTGTACGATGTAGAATCTCTATATTAAATAAAATGAGTGGTTAAACTAACTATATTTGCTTTCAGGCGCTGAAGTAGCCTACATAGACTACAGGCAAGGCGACAAAGAAGGGTACGCCCGCTTTGCCAAAGAAAACGAAGCGAAAGAGGTATTTGAAAAGCTAACCGACGGCAAACTTACTATAGAAGATACCGAAGTCACATTTAAAATCATAGAAGGAGAAGAAGAAAAGGCATATTTGGAGAAAACAGTCGATCAGATATTCAAAAGGCGGCAAGGATCTAAAAACACCGGTAAGCCATATAAGACCAGATCGAAGCAATTTGGCAGGAAGAGAAAGCAAGGTGGACATTATGATGCTCCACCAAATAAGGTCAAAGCTGACAGTTAGTCATTTTTGTTTTAAATATTTGTTTTTATAAACTTGTGTGCTAAATTATAGATACACATATTTTTAGCGATAAGCCAAATTTTGGTATTAATTCCCCTGTTAATTTTATCTATATATATAAAAATGGAACCCGATTTTCGTTGTCACGGCATCACGCCTGAACGGCTGGACCGATTTGGATGATTCTTTTTTTGTTGTGTTCCTTATTGTCAGGAGAAGGTTCTTATGAAAGAAAAAACTAAAAAAGTGCCACGGGAACGAAGTCCCGGGCGGAAAGCTAGTTTTTAATATAAATCAATCCAAAAAATTGTGATTCATCGTTGGCAGAGCATCAAAATAAATATGTGACTGTGAAAGGTACAACTCGGGGATAGTCGTTAAGGTTCAGAATTATTGTAATCGAAGAGCGTCGGTGGTCTAACGGCTACTGGGTCGGACTCCAGTTCGATCCCCAGTGCCGCCATGTACCAATGACTCGTTTTCTGAGATATGTACATTAGTTGCACACTAACCGATGCTCTTACGGTGTGGGAAAACGTCGTGAGGAAACCTGCACATTCAGGAGACTGAATGTGTAACCATGATCCAATCCGGTCAGGTTCCCCTGTTATCAGGGTCACGGAGGTCAGATGTCAGTCGCTCCACTGTAATGACTTGACCTGCCAAACCCTGGATCATGGTCAAGCGTACCCCCAATGAGAAACGCGACTAATCGCTAGGAAGAAGAAGAAGTGCTATTGTGAATCGCTCTTATTCACTATCCCAAAAGTTTTACCTTTTACTAAACAGTCATAATATGTCGCGGTAAGAGAGTTTGTCAAATCTTAATGATTTAACCTTTTTTTACTAAAGTCTTGTTTCTTTTCTTGCACTTTAGAGCTATGGAACGTATGGAACGCAATAAGAAATGATCATTTTATTGTGATAAAGGTCATTTGTAGTTTTGCCTTAACTTGATTTTAAACTTAACATTTTTAAATTATTACATACCAAAACTTGGCGAAGTCTATTATCATAAACTGTTAGTGAAAAACCTTGCCTCATATTTAAGGCACAGTTTTACTATGAATATGTTTTAATTTTATCAATACCTTTTTCGCAATAGAAGCTAGAATCGAAATAGATGTACGTATATTCAATTTAAAAAATTTGTGAAAATCTGTTCGCGTAACATGTCACAACATGTCCTGATCCTGTTAAAACATGCAGCTGTACTGCTATATGATCTGTGTTAAATTGAGCAACTCGTTTTAAAGGCTATGAATAACTTGGTTATGTATGGAATTAATGGCCAATCCACAGTATTCCAAGCCTTTAAAAAAGATAAAGGACAATGGGTGGGGGCGGTCCAAATGTCCATCACTAGCGAAACCTACGTGACTCAATAGTCCATTAAATATGGAGTTACTTTTACTAATACAGTTCAGTAAAAAAACATGTTTTTAAGTGCAAAAGGGACTGAAAATCATCCTATCACTCGAGTGCACTGCAGTAGCAGAACTTGCTTACGTATTTCTTGCTGTTTTGCCTTTATAAAATATACTAAATAATGCTTTTAAATCAAAAATATAAAAAAATATATATACTTATATTTGTTAACCAGTTCTATATTTTTACAAAAAAAAATTTATTGGACTGATTAGTAAAAGTTACTCAGTATTTAGTGGACTATCTGATAACCCAAACAATTTGTGTCAAACGTGGCATCAAGTACTTTGCTAGAACCACTGATGCTCTGCCTACCCCGTTAGGGATTATAGGCGTGAGCGTAGTAATTTTTTTTCATTTTTTATTTAGTGGACTATCGAGTTACGTAGGTTTCGTTTGTGGTGAAAATTTGGACCAGCTCCCATACCAATTTGCCCATTGTCTTTTCGTAAACAGCTACTGCTAACCACATACAGGTTTTTTATATTTTTTTTATAGATTTGTAAACGCTTATTCTAAGAGATATAGTTGATATGTAGGGCTTACTTTAAGGACAAGCCTATTGCTAGGAATGTGAAAAAAGTATAACCAAGTTGATTGTTGATCCGATGTTGGAGCTGGATTCCTTTGTAGTTCAAAACTTTTAATAAAGTTGTCTTTTATTATATCTTATTTCTTGTTTTGATGTAATCATAAGTAGTTATACAGGGTGTGGCTAAAAATCAGGATCGAATATTGAGGGGTGATTGAATAGCCCAGTTAATAATGAGCCACACCGACAGCTTATCGTGCCCTCCGAAGCACGGAAACGCTCGTGGTAAATTGCCACTTTTGGTCACCCATCACGTTCCCTGCCTCTGTGTACGTTGCTTAACCTCACTGATCGGTTGAGATCAGCGAGTGCCACTGGGCTTCGAGCATGCCCGTATACCCATACGAAGGGAAGTATACGAGAAACATTTTTTATATTTTTTTTGTCTAGCGAGTAGCGACAGTTAAAGTTAGCAACAATGTTGCCGATTAGAGAGATGAAATAAAGACCAAGTATTATTATATGTACTTGAAGGCCATTGCTAATAAGTGCATTCATTATTTTTTACGCCAATTATGGTACATACATACAACGGGTTTATACGTAACACCGTATAGAATAATTTGTTGACATTGTAAGCAAGCAGTTTTAGTTGTAATTCTATCGAGGCAACTGGGTTTATATTATACTTCCTAAGCAGTATAAACAGGACAGTACATAAGACTACATCTCGATTTTGCCATCGACCCCGTCTTGATTGCAATTTTTTTGCAATACTATTATACAGTGTGACTTTTTACTCATTGTAAAAACAAAAACCGGTCATATTTTTCGTAAGATATCAGTATCACATACTTAAGAAAATCATTTTTTCTGTTAAAGTTTTGTTAAGTATTAGGGCATGAATTTTTAGAAACGCAGATAATACGGATCTCACGAATTGTGTTGCAGAGCACTATTTCAAAATTTCAAGTAAATTTTACAATGTTTATTTTTTCCCATACTAAAGATAAATTAATATTTCGAATTTTCTAGATAGCTTACAATTTTTTGTGTGCAACGTGAAAAAACAAAAATACGGGCATGTTTAAATAAATGAATTTAACGTACTTATTTATTTGACCAGTGATGCGATGTGTGGGGTGCGGTCATAATCATAACATCTTATTGCTCCAAAATCGTCATCAGTATATTGTATTGTATCCTCACCTGCTAACGGTGTACCCTGCTGATCAATAGAAGAGGCTATTGTCGTATTTCGTTCTTTACTTGACATTTACGAATTCGCCATTTTTTTTTGTTTTTATTGAAATACGCATACATTGGCAAAATCACGAGTGTGGACACGCCATTTTTCAAAGTTTTTTTAAAATGAATAAATAATATTTATATTTGCTTCTCCACAACTTTACAGTACTTACTCTAAGGCAGGGTTTCTCAAAATTTTGGCTCCACTAAACTTAAAGTTTTCAGATGACAGCGAACACCTTGACTAACCAATTTAAAACTAGTGATTAAAATGTCACCCTGTATTCTCGCAGTAGGTTTTTCAGTCTAAACATAGCATGTAAGTGCTATAATGACTAGACTTAATAAAACCCTTCTGATCAATTAATAATATGTTTTTTGTGTTTCCAAAAATACATTTTAACACTGCAAAATATGTAGAGAGAACAACTTTATTCGTAAAATCCCTTGCAATTTTAAATGAGAAAATGTTTTTACTACTGTTTATTTGTATGTTTTGTTTGAGTGTTTGGTTTTGTGGAAAAGTTTTGAAACGCGATCAACCGCCTGCGCATCCTGGAGGATTCTTCAAAAACACTTACATCATGGGTTTTAAAAGAGGCAGTAAGTACAGCAATCAGTTTATTTACTTCTTAGTAGTTTCTAATTGAAACAAAATAGTGTGATTGATTAATTTGTCTCAGAAACTTTTTATTTATAAAAAATGGGTTTGCTCCTGACAACAATTTAGCTCAGAGTTGAAGATGTGGTCGAGGATGTAGCAAGGTCGCCCAAAACATGCTTATTCACTCGAACTTTAAAGAGATTTTAATACTTTGGTTCGGAACAGTGAATTCAACGTATAAGAATTCAACGATCCGTAACCGACGGAAAAAACGTCAACCAGCTAAAGTCCGGGGTTCGGGGCCTGGCCACGCAGTTTAGTCGCCGAAGTTTTTAATGTGTATCCCTTGGTCTGTAGAAGGTATGTAGTACAAAATGTAAATTTTAAAATATGCTTCATAGATGAAAAAAAGCACATCAGGTTACCCCAAATCATTGAAAAACCGTTAACAGCACAGAATGCACGCATGGATAACTTTGTGTGCGGCCCTTTTTACATACTACTTGTGTGAATTGGGTGACTTGGCTAAACTGAAAGACTGCCCTCAGAACATATGTATTGTATTGTATACCTAGTTTGAATGATAACCCTCGCGCGATGTCTGCACACCCGCAGGATTTGTAACGCACGCGGCGTAAATCGCCGTACAACGTCAGCGCGAATTGTCCCTGTGATAAGAACTAATGGGTTCCCTGTGATTGTTGCTCAGATTCAAGGGGAGAATCATACTCATTTATTGTAATTTAATAAAAATTACATGTCATAATTTAAAAAAATTAAACTAGGTAGTACATACGTATTATGCACTAAATTCACATTTAAATTACATTATTATGATTTTAATAGTTTAAGTAAATCGTTTTCTTCTATTTCTTTAAAAATTCTTCTACTTCATAAAAAGCCTCGTCTACTTATAAGCCATTTTTAGGGTTCCGTAGTAATCTACGAACCCTTATAGTTTCGCCATGTCCGTCTGTCCGCAGGTTTCCTAAGAAACCCTTGGTACTACAGAGCTGAAACTAAGCATGATTATACATATGAATCACGCCGACAGAACTGTAGAGTAAAATCTTGGAAAAAAAAAATTTCGGGTGTCTCCCATAGACGAAAGGGCGATGATTTTTTTTTTTCTCGCCAATATCATTGAATGGGGTGTCATAGGATAGCATTTTAAAAGATAGAAGGGGTTTACTAAGAACGTTTTTCGATTCAGTTCTCCGTTTGCGAAATATAAATTTTTAAAGTGAAAATTTTTGTCAAACACAATTGTCCCCCCCTATAACTGCTAAACGGTTGTTTCTAAAAATGTGAAAAAAATCACGTTGGTAGAATATACAACGAAATTTAAAGGAAAACTATCACACATAAGTTGGTCCTTCAAGTTTGCAAGTAATAGTCGACCAAGTGCCAAACACTGTTGGGATTAATAAGAATATATTTGAACCATGCTGCTACGGAACCCTACAATGCGCGTGGCTCGACACGCTCTTGGCCAGTTTTTTTTATTTTAGTCACAATATTCGGAGACCTTAATTTCGTCTGGTAACTTATTGTAAATTTTTGGACCTACGTTACGCGTAGTCTTTGCCGATTTAGCGAGCCTGCGACCAACTGTTTCGATGTGGTTTTTATTGCGTAAATTGCGATTATGGATGTCTGATTTTATTTTATATGTGTCTTTATTATTGTAAACGTGTTTTGAAATGTCAAATAAATATTGTGAAGGTAGTGTCAAGATTCTTTTGTCGACATAGAGTTTTTTCGCAGGAGAGCCACGTGGAGCACAAGAAATGATCACCTTATAAATTTCGCTAAAGGTGTTTCTAAAATCACTGCATATCGTATAATACGTTTTCGAACTTCTTTCTTCACCTTTATAAACAGTTGATTATTTCAGCTTCCAGCTCACGCCATATTATCCCTTTCGGGGTAGGCAGAACGTCATGTAGTTCTAACTTCTAGAGCCACTCGACGCCGCATTTGACATTCATTCTGAGGGTTATTAGATGGAACATGAGTAAATTTATATATTTATGCACCAGCTACTACTTCTCACCTTACTACTGTCCTACCCTAAGGTTGCCTGGAAGAAATTGCTTCCTAGCAATAAGGCCGCCTTGTTGTACACTTATGTTTTGTTAATTGTACTGTGTATGTCTCTGTGTGCAAATAAAGTACCTATATTGTATTGTATTGTAAAGTGGTGATAGGTTGCCAGCTTTTCGCACACGATATAGCCTGTGTACTTGTCGCGACTGCACTACAGCACTGAGGTGCAAGACGTCGTCGAGTACATACGGCAGAAGACAAATGTTCCCTCAGGTCTCCAGAGAGTGAAACCGTTGGAACCGCATCACCATGCTAGTTTCAAAGCATTTGTAGTGCGGTTCCCGACGTTCATGCTGGAGACAGTCATGAAGGAGAGCTTTTGGCCGGTGGGCGTGGTGTTCCGCCGTTTCCAAGGGAGATTCCCGGCTGCAGAAATCCCCGGAAAAACACCCGGGAAATAGTGTTAGTTAGTTTTATTTTATTTTGTTTAATTATAATTCATATGTATGTTAGTCTGTAAGGTTTATCTATGGGCCTTAGATGCCTGATAATAAATGATTTTATTATTATAGCAAAACCTTCGCGTCCCACTCACTGGCTTCTACAATCTACATTTACACTATTCTTATTTCAGCTTTATGGTCAAAAATTGAACAAATGGCTGTGGACTGCACAAAATGTGGTGGCATCACTCGGCTTATAGCCGGATACGAAGTCCACTACGGTAAGATCCTCCTTATAAATAACTAAAATTCCGCCCGGGACTTCGTTCCTTTGGGCATTTGGGAAAATTATGTAGCCATGTTACTCAGGGATAATGTAGCATTCTATTGGTGAAAGAATTTTTCAAATTGGTCCACTAGCTTTGGAGCCTATTCAATGGAAACAAAGGCATAGAAGGAAGAGAGTTGATAGAAGAAACGAGACACGCATAAGATGAACTAAACCTTTCCGAAGCGAATGGTCTTTATACTAAAATAAAATAAATAAATAAAACGCCGTACACTCAAAGGCCCACAGTAAGGTTTTCCCTTGTGCCGTGGGTCCCTCGGAACACACATAAAGACAGACACAAACATCCATGACCCGAGAACAAAAATCTGCTTTTTACACAAATATTTGCCCCGACTGGGATTCGAACCCAGAACCCGTCGCTCAAGAGGCATCGCCACTACCACTCGACCAAATCCTGTCACGATCAGCCATTCATTATCGGTTTTTTCATCTCTACAGTGATCACAGACCCAGAAATAATCGTAGAAGTCCTGAACAGTTGTTTGGAAAAAGGAATTTTCTACCGATTCTGGAAACCATGGCTAGGCGACGGAGCGGTAATAGCATCAGGTAAATACACACGACAGCAATCAGGCTAGACATGTTGACCTTGACGTCGCTTTTATCTCGGTATTACGAGCGAAATGTACTTAGCATTATTATTCTCTATTTAGAACGGGTTCCCTCTTGACCACAATCTAGCTCAGGGGCGACAATTTGGTCGAAGATATACTTTTTTTTATTATAAGATGGGTTAACTCTTGACCTCAATCTTGACCATAAAGGTCAAAGATGAGGTCGACGATGGAGCGAGATAAAATGCCAGAAAATGCCGGAACACAGCAAGCTGTTGGCGTCGGACTTCGGAAGGAGGGTGGTCGCGAACCAGACGGCCCTTTACAGAGCCTACCAAACCGCATGAGACCATAGGACGACACCTCAGATTCCGAAAAAAAAATGAAGTGTCGTTGCCTGGGATGGATTACTAGGAGGCAGGTCTCATTTGTGTTTCCTTAGTCGCCTCTTACGACACCCACGGAAAGAGATGGGGTGGTGCTATTCTCAACCAATCACCAAACGACCTATGTACTCACGCATGATTTTTTATGTCTACGACTCTCCCAGATAAAACCTAACTTAAAAGAAACTGAACTGTGGACAAAACAACTTACTTTCCTATACCTTGGTTTGACAAAACTTACTATTACCTTGGACAAAATAAAAGGACAAGGTACCTGAACTAGGTTAATTAAATTGATATTACCTGTATCTGAGGCGTTACTTATAGACCTCAAATAACTATTAAAATGAATCTTTACACATGTAAAAAAATTTCCTACCGTAAAGTTAAATAAATTACAAATAAATAAATAAAAATATACTTAAGACTAAAGTTAAGACCATAAATATACTAAGTAGAAACATGTTTTTTTTCCTTATCAGTTCCGATATGGAAGACCCATCGCCGTCTGCTTAATCCAATGTTCCACCAGAGAATCCTGGATGACTACCAGGTCATATTCAACCAACAGGCCCGAGCTATGGTGGAAGTCTTCGCGGAGAAGGCGGGCATGGGGCCCTTCGATCCTTTTTATGATCTGGCTGTCGTGAATGTGGAGATGATTTGTTGTGAGTTCTTTTTTTTCACGATTCGCATCTTCTGTAGAAAATATCACCTTTTTAACGCAAGAACGCCATTCCAGCCTCTAAAACTCTTTTTTTTCATTTTAATTATTCAGGACAACAAACAATTGTACAAGAGATTATTACATACAACCACGGAACATATAAAGAAAGGTCTTTATATGTCTGTGCATACAACAGTTTACGTATATGTTTTTGTAATTGTATGTACAATCAGCACTGTGATCCACAAATTATAATAAGTAAATATTTATAGTTTGAAGGGATCAGCGTAATAACAAACGAAGTATAAAACAGACTTAACTTCCAAGCTTCGGGTGGTAGGTATAGGTATACCGGTAGCTGTAAGATGCCGCTTAAGCATCCGCCGCGAAGATCTTGACCTAAAACACCATATCCAAAAGAACCTAAGCCCTTATACAACTATACTTTGGTTTTGTTTGGTCACACGCTGTACGCAATGTAACACCACGGGACGTTACATTGCGTACAGCGTGTGACCAAACAAAACCAAATTTGGCTTTGCAAGCCATATGGGTCGCCCATTGTCGGCCACGACAAGGACGACTACAGAACACCACAAAAGATGTTAGGAAACAAGAAAAGATTTGTAGAAAAATATATAGGTACTCAATATTTTATTGCATCCATAGGTATGGTAAGAAACAATGTTGGGTAGGGTTACGTAAGGCTTTTCATCAGGTTTATCAACTCTTTTCTATATCGTCTAATCCAAGGAAACTGCAAAAGGCGACGATTTTGGATATTTCATTTTCATGAAATAGGTATCTATAGGAAGTAGGTACCAATATTGTTTAGGTGAGGCGACAGGAGGATAAGTAAAAGTGGGAATAGCTGTTTCATAAATGGACCTGATGCGGCGACGCCGGCTTGACAAGTAAAAGGCTTTAGGCCAAAAAAGTCACAGCTGTAGTAATAACGCTTCTAGCTTTATCCATGGTCCCACTATTACTATTCTAGGCTTAACCTTAATCCACCCATTATAAATGTTAGGTAAAATCAATAAGGTAAAATTAAACCTTCGCGTGCTTTTTAAACACATGGTGTACGAGATTTGTATCGCACGCGGCGTAAACAAGCACGCGACGCGACGGGTTAGTAACGTAATGAAAAATAAGGTAAAATCAATGAAATCAAACTCGTGACCGGACTTCCTCTTATGTTGCATTATAAAAAATTGGGCCTCGTGTCTGAGGCCAATGACCAATTTATTTTCAGTAACAACTTGTGGGATAGCGGAAGACCGGAAAACATTAAGGAAATATTGTAAAGCTATTCAGGAAATAAATTGGAACACGAGATATCGGTTCGAAAGGTTCTGGTTGCATAACCACTTCGCTTTCAGTATGTCTTGGCTGAAAAAGAGGGAGGCAGAACTTTTGGATATAGTTCATAGTTTTTCCAATAAGGTAAACGTTTCACATCAATTAGAAGTTTTTCTTTATTCCGCCCGGGACTTCGTTCCCGTGGGAATTTGGGAAAATTATGAAGCCTATGTCCATCGGGGATAATTTTTTCAAATTAGTCCAGTAGTTTCGGAGCCTATTCAATGCAAAAAAACAAACAAACAAACAATCAAATCTTTCCTCTTTATAATATTAGTATAGATAAAATTTAAGGTCCTGACACACTGTCTCATAAACGCATAGCCCAAACCCTTGGATCTAGAAAACTGAAATTTGGTCCAAATGTTCCTTTTATTAACGTAGGCAAAGAAAAAGGAAGGGTTTTACGATATTCTCACGGAAACGAAGTCCTGGGCATACCTACTCTAGTTACGAAATAATCGTCAGTCACGAACCCTAAAACCCCACTTTTCCAATAGAATAACAGATACATTCATACCTTCTCAATAGGCAATTCCTAAAGGGTATCTGAATGTTTTTTTCTGAATTCCTACCTACGGGATAACGAAGTGCCTCTAGTAAATCATGATTTAAATAAGAACCTCTATTTTCAGCTTATACAGAAGCGTAAATCTATTTTAGAAGAATACAAACGTGATGAAAATAAACTGGAAAAACCGGGAGGTAAGTTTGAGTAACTGATAGGGACCTACGTGAGATCCCGCGGTGTGATATCTATATTTTTTTTAACAAATTGAGCACTAACTTTCCACTAGCTTTCCGCCCGCGGCTCAGGTTATATCGTGCCCAACTGTGGGATAAAATGTAGCCTATGTCCTTTCCCAGGCTCTAATATATCTCTGTACCAAATTTCATCAAAATCGTTTCAGTACTTTAGGCGTAAAAGACAGACAGATAGAGTTACTTTGGCAAAAAATTATAATATTGGTAAGGATTTTATAGATTTACCGGACATAGAATAGCTTAATTATCGCAGAAGCCAACAAAGTTTCCACTAAAATCGATTACATTACCGTCTAAGTTGAAGAAACTACAGTTGAAATTACATATCGGGTTACGTTACGTTCCGTCAAGTCTCGTTGTATCACATTAGATACAAAATCGGTCGTTCAATTCTTTTCTTGCCATACACTTTCTCACGCCTATAATCCCTTACGTCATTTGGTTCCGAAACCACTTGACGCCAGATTTGGCATTTGTTTGGAGGGTTATTTGATGGAACATGAGTATAATGGTAATAGGTTTGTCAGCCTTTTATCAACGGTACAGCAAAACCCTCGTGCCCCGTTCACTAGACCAGGGTTTCTCAAAGTGTGGTACGCGAACCCCTAGGGGTTCGCCATTCCTTGGTAGGGGGTCCGCGGCTTGATGAAATACAGAAATCGATTTGATGCAGAGTCGGAATTAAGGTTAAAATTGTTCAAAATTACTCTTAAAATTGACTTCATTTGAGACAAGAAACAAGCCCACCCATCTCATTAATGACAAGATATTTCTTTTGCCACTGTATTTGTTACCTTTTATTGAATAAAAACCTTATTTTCTTCAACTGTTAACTTTATTAATGTCTATATTGAGGGGGGGATTTAACTGGTTATTTAAGGGATTCGCTGTCATCTGGAAACTTTACCAGGGGTTCGTGGAGCCAAAAGTTTGAGAAACCCTGCACTAGACAATATGTATAGAATAAATGTATTGATTTTTCTTCAGAAACGCACAAGTACCTCGTAGACCTTTTACTCCAGCTTCAAGAAGAGAAGATTTACACTGAGAAGCAGGTGAGAGAAGAAGTGGACACGTTTCTCTTCGGCGGACATGATTCTGTTTCTACGACGTCGATGTACGCTCTGATATGTCTTGGGTCTTCTCCTGAAGTTCAAGAGAAGGTTTATAAAGAGTAAGTTATCTATCTATGCATATTATAAAGAGGAAAGATTTGATTGTTTGTTTGTTTGTTTGCATTGAATAGGCTCCGAAACTACTGGAACGATTTGAAAAATTCTTTCACCATTAGAAAGCTACATTATGCCCGATGGACATAGGCTATATAATTTCCCGAATTCCCACTGGAACGAAGTCCCGGGCGGAATGCTAGTTTAGTGACAAAGGTATTAAAAGATATCATGTCGACCGGAAGTCGGTAAAACAGTCCTATATAGTGCTACAGAAATAAGAATTACAAAATTATGACACTGAAATGAGGAAACTTCGATAGGTATCCCAAGTCGTTAAAAGTATTTCCGTGGGCAGTTTAGCAGTGACTTATTGGCGTTATCGATATAAAATGTATTTATCTAAATAAACACTAAAAAACATCCTTCGTCATCAGCCATATAGGTCCTCACCAGGAGGAATGGGTCTCCCTTCGAAGCAGTGGCCCAATGCGGGTTGGTGGACCTAAGTTTAAAAGACTAAGTTCTTTCACTCACCTTGTTGAGGACTTTTTTCTACCCGATGATTAAATAAAGTCAGTTTGCAGCTAGTCCATCAATTTTCTACCACTTAATAATAATTTCTCAGGATACAAGATGTATTGGGGAGCAAAAAGTTTGTATCAAAAGGAGGTCTATCAAAGTTGGTGTACTTAGACGCGGTTATCAAGGAAAGTATGAGGCTGTATCCATTTGCTCCGTTCGTCTCCAGAATCGTGGAGGAAGATGTCAGACTTAGTAAGAATTTTTGTTTACCTCCCTATGGTCCGTATTACAGAAGAAGACTACTTTGACGGCCGGTTTGGTCGCTGCCTCTTTATCGGCGGGTCCTGGGTTCGATTCCCAGCCGGGGCAAATATTTACACAAATATTTGCCCCGAAGTCTGATGCAAAACAGCTTGCTGTGTTCCGTCGGTGCATGGGAGTACCAGTGCCTTTAATAGGCATTTTCTGGGTTAACTCGCTCTATCGTCGACCTCATCTTAGACCTTTATGGTCAAGATTGCGGTCAAGAGTTAACCCATCTTATATTTTTTTTAAAAAAAGCAGATGTTTGTTTTCGGGTCATGGGTGTTTGTGACTGTCTTTATGTGTGATATAAAACCTTAATGTGGGCCTTTGAGTGTGTTAAAAAAAAAACTTAAGTATAGATTGTCTCTTTTTCTCACTATCAAAATGACAAAGACGACTGCTACTTAAGTATAGATCAGAGTGTCGCGTTCTGTAATACGGACTTAAATCTTCGTTCCAAAACACTCCAACTAGATAGGTACTTAATAGGTCAATATGCCAGCTTACTTCATAAACCGAATGTAGGCTTGATGTGGATGTTCAGTTATACTGTCTTTGTTAAAGAACAGCATGTGTCGCCAAGGCCACAACGCTGGTTTTCCGCTGAACCCTAAAAATGTGTGAAATATTAGAAAGTCAAATCTTTCTAATAATTGTTGTTTGTTTGCATTGAATAGGCTCCGAACCCGAAACTACTGGACCAATTTGAAAAATTCTTTCAGCATTTGAATTCTAAATTATTCCTGCGTAGATAACATAAATAGGAAAAATTACTTATATATAATTTTCCAAAATTCCCACATTTTCAAAAGCTAGTAAAACATAAACTTTTCAGAAAACTACACCCTCTCTGCTGGTACATCACTGTTCGTCCTGACATACGGGACCCACCGCCATCCCATGTGGGGACCTGATGCGGCCCGCTTTAGACCGGAGCGGTGGCTCGACGGATCGACGCCTGCGTATCCAGCTGCGTTTGTCGGGTTCAGCTGGGGCAAGCGCGGCTGCATTGGTTAGTAAACAATCCATAAAAGACTTCAAAAATTTGGCACGTAGAAAAGTTTTTATTGCTTTTTGACATACGTCTTTTAATTTAGCTTATTCAAGGTCATTGGTCAATATCCATCGAATGCAAAATAAATGCAAACTCCTGCATAGCTAGCACGGCCCTCGACAAACTCGCGTGACGACGTGACGATGCCACTCCGCCGACGACGGTAAAACTTCACTTTGATTGCGCGAGGGCACCGTGCAAAGGCCTTCTCGTCCTCTGGCGTTGTCATTTAGACACTTATTTGACATTTGACCGCGTTGTTTTCACGTTGGCAATCGAATCTCATTCCCAATGCTAAGGTATCAGGTTATGTTTTTAGTTCAAGTCGTAATCGCGACTTAAGTCGAGTTTTATTGTCATGAGTTCATGGCTTCAATTATTGTCATGCTATTAATTCGTAATTCATATCCATAACGAAGACAATTCTATTGTCTTTGTCCTAACTTACATTTATAAAATCTCTAATAAACAACTACATTGTTGCTGCACGTGTGTACAGAGGCCAGCGCATCAGGTTAACCCATTTTCAATGCAAAACCGCCCTTATCATAACAGCACAGAGTGCACACATGTGGGAACCTGCTGGTGTGCTGCCGTTTGTATTCATTGCTAATAGATCCTATACAGGGCTTTAGGTATCTCTCTTTCAACCTCTCGGGTGATTAATCAGTCTATGAAACTGAACAACTTTCCCAAGGAACATAGGTCAAAATACGAAAAAAAAATTTGGGTTCTCATACAAACTTCATCAGCATTATAGCGATCAAATTTTTTTTTGATCGCTATATGCTGATGACCTTTATGGTCAAGATTGAGGTCAAGAATTAACGCATCTTATAATTTAAAAAAAAATAAAAAATACCTGGATGTATGTTTGTTACTTCTTCACACAAAAACTACTGGCCGGATTTTTTTTATACTGCAGCTCAAGCACGACGTGAAAACAACGCGATCAAATGTCAAAAAAGTGTCGAAATGACAATGCCAGAGGGCGAGCAAGCCCTTGCGCGGTGCTCTCGCGCAATCAAAGTAAAGTTTTACCGTCACTGGAGTGGCGTTACTAGTTTGTAGCGGGCCGTGCTAGCTATGCTATGCAGATTTTTTTTTAATCAGGAAGAGCTTCTTCTTAACCACAATCTAGCTCAGGGGTAAAGATGTGGTCGAAGATGTAGCAAGCTTACAAAGTCAAAAATACCTTTATTGTTGAACATTTTGGATTTTGCTTAAATTGTCAAAGTAGCGAATAACGTTATTTCTTTACCTCTACGTCTAGTCCCAAAGCTGTATTCTTTCCCAGAGAAGAGTAAGGAAGAAACTCCGAGGGGACCTGGATAGTTCGAGTGAATACTACTTAAAAGAAGCCTTACTCGAACTGTCAAGGTAATTTTGATTTTATTTTATTTTTCAGGAAAACCCTACGCATTGATGACTATAAAAACAACTTTGGTACATTTTATACGGAACTACAAGTTTGAAGCTGACCACACTAATCTCAAGTTTGAGCTGCATGTAACTTTGAAACCAATTAGTGGTCAATATATTTCTATTGAAAACAGGTGAGAGAAAACCCAGAAAACTGTAGTGTCATTTTTAGGGTTTATTGACAAGGATATAATTGTATACTTAGCTTTATTGATTTGGTATTAGTTGTATTTAGTTATCGTATAAGTATTTCGGGGTATTGAAACTAAGACAAATGTACATACTTACTATATTTAGTACTTACTTACCTAATGTATAAATGAAACGACTTACATTGTTATAACTGGACTTGTTTAATCAATAATTACTAACTTTTAGAAGACAGAAATTTCGCTTAATAGTATGGCAGTAACACATGAATAAAACTATTTGATAAATAAATTATCATCGATCATCATAAAGTTTTATTCTTACTAACACCAAAAATATCCACTTCGTCAGCGCTCTTACCCAAAGGTTTGCGTTTTGATCTGAAAAGATACAAGATGAACTGAAATTACATGATCTTGGTGGCTTTTAAGCTCAGTGGATCGGTCTGCGAGGTTAAACCACATACGTGCAGGGAACTTGATGGGTGACCATAATGGCTTCAAGCCATTTAGAGGTTGAAAAACTCTGTCATGAGCGGCCGTAAAGAGGTTTTAAAACTCTGTCATGAGAGGCCATTTAGAGGTTGGAAAACTCTGCCTGGAGAAGCAATTTAGAGGTTTGAAAACTCTGTCATGAGAAGCCATTTAGAGGTTTGAAAACTCTGCCTGGAGAAGCAATTTAAAGGTTTGAAAACTCTGTCATGAGAAGCCATTTAGAGGTTTGAAAACTCTGTCATGAGAAGCCATTTAGAAGTTTGAAAACTCTGCTATGAGAGGCTGTTTAGAGTTTGTTTTGTTTGTTTGTGTTAAACTGTGACACTATTTTAGTCAAGTTTACCACGCACTTACTTGAGTGAAACCTGCACGTTATGAAAAGAAAGGCATGGTCTTAGACACAGATAAATGTAAAAAAAAATTTAAAAGTTACTCACTTTGAAAAATAGAGGTTGATCAAATTGCTAACAGGTGCTTGGATAAGTAGCCAAATCAATAAACTAAAGATGTACCCGATCACTGTGGGTCCAAAAGAATCTGAAAACTGAAAGATAAATACTAAAACTATAGATAAAACATCAAAGAACTTAATTCACGCGCTGCTGCGCATCTTCACTTGTTTTTATTTTTTAAATTTATTTATTCAATCCAATATAACTCACACAGAATTTTTAGATAAAGGAAAATGTTGTCTTGAACCTACGACCCCTGGATTAGATCTCCTGGTGGTCTAACCAACTGAGCTAGCGTGCCTTCAAGTTCGCGGCGAATATTTTCCTTTCCCTAAAAATTATTTATGAATATTCCTCATTCCTGTACGCGGGTAGGTAAGCGTTTTAAAAAACTTAGGTTTATACAATCGAGAATTATTAGTCTTATTCCCGTTAACTAAGCTTTGCTCTTGTTCGTAGCGAGGCTAGTATCGGGGCGCTATCTTGGTGTTGATTTGCAGAAATAGTTTTTCTCAATTTTTTAAGCGTCAGTTCACACTGCGACGCGACGTTGCGAATAGAGCCACTAAAAATTGAATTTTATTTACTACATTAAAAGATAAACATTTCATTGTGAGCGCTGCGTGGTGCGACGACGTATTCTAAGGGCGTCCGCTGCTTTAAGCGGGTGCTGTTTTCTAGTAATCCGATATGAGATTATGACAACACCGCGGTCCTATGTCATGACAACGCCAGAGGGCGAGCAAGCCTTTGCGCGTAATCAAAGTGAATTTTCAGCGTGCGCGAGTTTGTCGTTATCGTGCTAGAGCTACAGGGGTCATGCATTTTTTTTATTTTAGAGTTATATGCAGAAGCCAACGCATCAAGTTACTACATTTTCATTGCAAAACCGCTCTTATCGTTACAGCACAGAGTGCACGCGTTTGGTAACCTGATGTGCGGCTCTCCGTACTATATTTTCTTGCTTACCTGCGTAAACACAT
Source organism: Aproaerema taeniolella (assembly GCA_949987775.1). NCBI lineage: Eukaryota > Metazoa > Arthropoda > Insecta > Lepidoptera > Gelechiidae > Aproaerema > Aproaerema taeniolella. The sequence goes on along the minus strand of OX465246.1, from coordinate 4,099,891 downwards.
GCTCTCTCAACGGAGATCTGGTCGTGTAAAGATTGTACTGAATAATAGCTGGATGAGTCAGGTAGAGGCCGTAGGACAGCCTGCTTAGAGGCACCCAGGCACTCCAACTGAGGAGTCCGGTGACTATTGCTGCAAATAAATGAGATGAGAGCTTATAGTGGGGCGGCAAATTTAATGTTTTTGTTAAAATTGTTCACATTGTGATAAAAGCGTGATTTTTTTACCATGCTTAGGGGATACCATAGCCATTATTTTAAGGTGTGGAGGCAAGCTGGATTTGACCCCTATCGCATTTTAGAGGTCAAATTGTAATTTCGATGACGTTTTACTCCGTTTCATGTATTTTTATGAATCCATTTTGGAGGGGTATTAGAAATTTACATATGAAAACACATCTACACATCACCTGCTTTTCAATGACACCTTAATCATCAAAACCGGTTCAGTAGTTTCTGTCTAAACTAGAAATTTAGAAATTTGCAGTTATGACTAGTCTTAGTGCGCGCGGTGTATGAAAAGTTCATCCCCCCCTCCCAGCCCCAAAATAGGGTGATAGAGGCAAACTCCCGGGCGTTTACCACACTAATCCACCTAAGAAACAAGTTTGCCAAGGCTCATCCTTCTATCCAAAAAATGTGGATTCCCATACGACTTCATACGAGAATGGATATAATCACTACGCTAATAAAATTTCTATTATTTTGGGAATAGCTCCTGCCTAAACTACTGAACCGATTTTGATGATTAAGGTGTCATTGAAAAGCAGGTGATGTGTAGATGTGTTTTCATATGTAAATTTCTAATACCCCTCCAAAATGGATTCATAAAAATACATGAAACGGAGTAAAACGTCATCGAAATTACAATTTGACCTCTAAAATTCGATAGGGGTCAAATCCAGCTTGCCTCCACATCTTAAAATAATCGCTATGGTATCCCCTGAGCATGGTAAAAAATTCATGCTTTTATCACTCAGCGCCCAACTATTAAGATACCCTTGAAAAAGAAATTATTCGACTTGCAGAAAAATTAGTGCGTGTAATTCTGGCAGCGCCACCATCGCCACTTTTTATATGGATTATTATTGTATCTTCGATGGAAAGCAAGACGCTTAATCGAGTTTTGAGATTCTAAAGCCCGTATTACAAAAGAAGACTCAAGTCTTGATCTATACTTAAGTGTTGATTGTCTCTCTCTTTCTCTCACTTTTAAAATGGCAAAAACGACTGTAATACGTACGTACCTAAAACAAGTCGCTCTAAAACTGAGGTAAAGTCTGAAAACACTGTTCTTTATGCACTGCAAATTTTAAACATAATAAGAAACAATAATCTATTAGACAATGAATAATCTTATACAATATTTACTGAACTCTCAAATCAAAGTAATGTTTAAAAATTTTGTTTGCTCAAGGGAAGTCGGAGGCTGGGAAGCCACAGATGGGTTACTTTTTCTCGCGAAAGAAGTCGTTAGTGGAAAACAAGAAAGAATATTAATATTTATTTATATATCTATGATTATTAATGGCAACATAAAAAAAACTAAGAAAAAAAACTTGGAATTAAACAACACTTAAAGGCAAAATATTGAGTCGAGCGCGTCTCCGCAAGGCGGCTTGGTCCCAGCAGGCAAGCGGGGCGTTCCCGCGTTTAACCGCGAGACTTAAGTCCGTATTACAGAACGTGACTCAGACTCTGATCTTTACTTAAGTAGCAGTCGTCTTTGTCATTTTGATAAGTATAGTGAGAGAAAGAGACAATAATTTTTTAAGTATAGATTTACTTTTTGTAAGTCGGGCCATATTCTTTGCGCGAAAATGCCACCCGCTCTGCGGTCACCTGAAGTCTCGAACTTGATGAGACGCGGCGACAAGTCCTTGATAAATTCTTTTTAGGTAAATCTCTTTCAACCTCTCGGGTGCTTAATCAGTCCATGAAACTGAACAACTTTCCCAAGGAACATAGGTCTCCCATACAAAATGCGCTATATGCTGATGAAGTTTGTATGGGACCTCAATTTTTTTCTTTCGTATTTTGACCTATGTTCCTTGGGAAAGTTGTTCAGTTTCATGGACTGATTAACCACCCGAGAGGTTGAAAGAGATTTACCTAAAGCCCTGTATACAAAAAATACCCTGCTTTTAAGTGTACCTACCCATGTCTCCGTATTCTATAATTGCAACAAAAGCACACATAGCTGTCACCCACACGATCCTATTGGTCCCGGCGTATAAAGCTGCCTCTATAACGTTGTACGGACGCGTATAAATTAAACCCCAAGATGCCATTGGAATCCATGCTATCACAAACGTTGTTATGAAGCTTATTATTGACCATTTCTGAAAAAAAAAAGATTAATGTGTTTTTGTTTCTCCGTGAAATGGTTTCTCCAAGAAGCGGACTAGATAACTATTCGACTTTTTGTATTAAGTAATAGCATAAAGTATTGTCAAAAAAAAACTAGGATATTAATATTAAAACTTTATAAAATCATGTACAGAAGGCAGCGCATCAGGTTACTCCATTTTCAATGCAAAACCGCGAGAACTTGGATTTGATTGGAAGAGATTTAGAGATTTACCTAAAACCTCTTATCACAACAGCACAGCGTGCACGCGTGTGGTAACCTGAGTTGCGGCCGTCCGTACTTAGGTACAGAGGCCAGCGCATCAGGTTAGGTACTCTATTTTCATTGCAAAACCGCTCTTATCACAACATCACAGAGTGCACGGCACGCGTATGGTAACCAGAGTTTCGGCCGTCCGTACATTATTATTGACTGGCTTTTCACCCGCGTAAACTACAGGTTATATCGTGCCCAGCTGTGGGATAAAATGTAGCATTTGTCCTTTCCCAAGGTTTAATCTATCTCTGTACCAAATTTCATTAAAATCGTTTCAGTAGTTAAGGCGTAGGCGTGAAAGCGTAACAGACGGAGTTAGTAGAACTTGCCCCTTTTTCATATTTATGTTTTTAACTTACCTTCGAAATAGTGTTTCTATGAAGTGAAGGTTTATATTTGGTTAATAAATACCCAAAACCGAGGCCGACTAGGAAACTAGGGACCCGATAGTGACTTCTGATGTATGTGCTGTTAAACACTGTATTTTTTCGGATGTCTATCATCGTCCTGAAATATACCTAACGGATTAACCTAAAGGTAATGTAACCAATACGTTATCTTCCTAAAAAAAGTAAGTAATTTTAAATTAGTTTGCGAAAAAATAAATCGACTCTATCAAATCTATTGGGTGAATTTGGATGATATTAAATTATTTAGCTATAAATAAAGGACGTAAATCAGTTCACTAAACTGGAAAACTTTCCCCAAGAAAATGTCACCCATCCATCCATACCACTTGAGCGATCTAGATATTTTAAGAGGTTCTCGGGGAAAGTTGTTTAGTTTCATATAACTCGAGAACGGCTGAAGCGATTTTCATGGTTTTTGATTTGTTGTCTTTTTCTCCGTCCCAAATAGCAGAATAACTATTAAAAACATTGGAAAATTGACGAGAAAATTCCCGCGGGAAAGAAGTCAAGGACGAAAAGCTAGTATGCAATAAAACGAAATCAAACAACTAAGTATAGGTAGGTAAGTAAAAATACAATGATATTATATGTTACTAAAAATACCATGTGACGTCATTTCATGAGTTTCGACTTTTGAATAGCCATAACTCATAAACTGTTTGGCCTACCAAAACCAAATTATTCTCATTTTATTGTAAATTTAGTCTACTAAAAATGTACATAGTAACTTTTGCCGTAACATAGGTCCTTGGTGGTAAAAATTGACTAAAACTAAAAAGTCCAAAATTTTAATGAATCTTCAAATATTTGACTGTGATCCCGGAGGCTTTCGAGGTCGAAAACTTGGATTTGTCATCACCCGTTTCATCACTACCAACTCATAAAAAAAATCAGAACTACCTCATTTGATGTAAGGCAAAAAATGCCAATTCAATGGACTACTTATCTGTCAGCAAAAAATTTCTCATTCACATACGTTGTGCTTGTAGGTCAGCGCCATCTGTGTCCCTTACGGAGAACTACAGACTCATGAGAAATTTGCCGCTTGACTTAAAGGCACGATAGCTCAGTTGGTTAGAGCACCAGGAGATCTAATCGGTCTAATCCTGGGGTCGTAGGTTCGAGTCCCATTTATGCCGAATATTTTTCATTCCCTAAAAATTATTTGTGAATATTCCTAACATATTTTAAAAATTAAGTATGACTTTTTTGCTGACCAACATTTTGTTAACCATTTTGTAAATAAAACTCTTTTAAATAAATTAAAAATTGCGTGTTACAAGTGTGAGTCAAGAAAAGATTTTTTTGTTAGTGTTACTATATTACATACATACATACAATACGCTCACGCACAATCCCTGTACTACTTACTATACTGTACTAATTACTATACAAATTACAGAAGCGCTCGTAGCCCAGTGGCGCTAGCTGATCTCAACCGATCAGTGAAGTTAAGCAACTTACACAGAGGCAGGGAACCTGATGGGTGACCAAAGTGGCAATTTATCACGAGCGTTTCCGTGCTTCGGAGGGCACGTTAAGCTGTCGGTCCCGGCTGTTGTCGATTGACTACAGTCGTTAAAACCAAGTCAGAGGCCATTGTGCGGTGTGAAAACTCTGACACCAGGGTTATCCAAGTTCGCCACACACTTGACTATACCTACACGATAAGAAGAAGAAGACTATATTACATACATACGCTCACGCCGTTATTGCCTAACGGGGTAGGTTCTAGAACCACTAGATGCCACGTTTGACACAAATAGTGAGAGTTATCAGATGGAACAAGTATAATATAATGGTGAGAGGTGGTCAGCCTTTCGCCCATTATACAGGGTGTAACAGAAAGGTGTAGTCATATTTGAGGATGGTGACCAGCCAATAAAACTGAACAACTTTCCCCAAGGAACCTATTTAAAATCTCAAAAAAAAATCACCTCTCCTCTTCATAGGTTTAGTATGAAAGGCCGTTTTTTTTTAAATCAATTAGGTTCTTTGGGGAAAGTTGTTCAGATTTATTGGCTGGTCACCATCCTGAAATATGTTACACCCTGTACAGCAAAACCTCTTACAGATTCTAAGTTTTTCTTTCACTCCTAGTCCAGTATGGAAGGAATTACTATACAGAGTTACTTTTTAATCAGTATCCAAATTTTTCTTACGGTGTCAGTAACGTTGATAGAACGTAAATAAGGAGGAGAAAAAATATTTTTTTCAAAAATTTTCAGATTTTGATAGCCCTTTTTATAGATAGAATTTTGTAAAACGCAGAAACACGTGTGTCATAAATTCTGTTGAAGAGTACTATTACAAAGTTTCAAGTCATTTGAAAGATGTTTTTTTTTTCCATACAAAAATTTTGATTTATTTTCATGCTTCAGACGATCTAGCTTGAAATATTTATATGAAACGTAGAAACAAAAAAATACGGGTCCGTTAAATTTTCATAAAGTTTACGTACAAAAAATTTGGATACTGATGAAAAAATTACCCTGTATGGTATGTATTAGATGAATTATTATAAGATCAAAACTATGTCTAATCTTACTCAATAGTTAAAGCAATTGTAGCAGGCACGTGATTCCAGTAGGTCCCAAACGCAGGCAGTAGAACAGCCAGGATTGTCACTACCAGAATCATGGTCCTTCCAAGATGAGGGTAGCTTCGACTGAAGTAGATAATAAGCACTCCCAGGATTGTAAGGTGGAAGTCTACTGGGATGTACCACAGACTTAAGTAGCACTGGTAGGGAGAAAAATAATTAATTAACACTAGATCAATCACTGTTCCGAAGGGGAGGATGGATGCATTAAAATATTGAGTATTGGGGACTAAGGACGTATATAAGGAGGGGGGGGGGGGCTTTTGGTCCAGACCGCCCCCCCCCCCCCTTAGGGCCAAGAGGTTTAATATAAAAAAATTAATTCAACTCTCAAACGATTGTCGACCTACATAAGAAATAAAATGGGAGACGAGAGACTTAGTGGTCTTGCTCTCATGAGCGTACACCGGGAGCTCGCTGTTAAGACAGATCCCAACGATATAGTAAGTAAGTTAATTTCGAAACTTAATATATCGTATCAAAAAAATGCTAGTTTCAAGTTCGAGTTTACCTGAATTGTACTTACATTTTTTAAATAAATGACTTACGTACACATACAACTTTTTAGTATAACCTCTCGACCCTACCTAAGACCCTACCCCATCAGAAAGCTATAGCTACGTTCTTGTTGAGTAGAGTCGTATACAGGCGGGGTGGCCCATTTAGATCGGTCAGTATGGGAAAGTCTGAAACTATAAGACATACGAAAATTTGTTCTTAGAAACCAAGACATCTATTTTAGTAATAGGAAAAACTGCATTAATGGATAAAACAAAAAAAAACTAGTCCTCAGTTCGGGAATCTATCCTGGACGTTTTGAAAATTAAAATTTACATTATTTCCATTTAGATTTAAATTAAGCAGTAAACTAGAATAAATAAGATGCATTATAAAATAAATTGACGGATATGAAAAACATGCATTTTATTAATTTTAGATATCATGTTTCATACTGTCCGACTGTCCGTAGCTGTTTTTTTTTCATTTGATTACAAGGTCATTTGATGGTTGGAAAACTCTGAAACTTGGTTTAGTCAAGTTTGCCATATACTTGATAATACCTACACAACACGATAAGGAGAGGATGAGTCTACAAATCCTAAGCTGGTAGGTTGGCGGCCACCTACCTACAGGACTATTATTTATTCTGTGCCTACAGAAATGTACCTAATTCAAGTTACTTAATTGTAATGGAGCGGTGATAGCCCAGTTGGTATTGAGCCAGAGTCGTAACCGGTTACGGGTTCAAATCCTGATACGGGTCTGTACCACAAATTCGTATTTTCGGGTTTATGCACGGATTTCTAATTAAATAATCACTTGCTCAGCGGTGAAGAAAAACATCATGATAAAACCCGCATGTCTAAGAAAAATCGTTTTTGAAAGAAAGACTAGCAGTTCACCAACCCGCATTGGGCCAGGGTGGTGGATATAGCCTAAATCCTCTTCATGTTTCGACGAGATGCCCGTGCCCCTCAATGGGGACGTATATGGGCTGGTAAGAAGAATTGTAATTACAAAAGTTGGATCGATGGTGCAAATTAACCCTCACCATGTCCTGACTATTGACGTAGTTGTTCAGCATCAGCAGACTGAGCCACCAGTTCCTGGCACAGGTCTCCTGTTCATGACCAGCCAGCCTGTGCCACAGCGGCCCACTTCCCATGTGGTTTGACACCACAGCCATATAGAACACAATGAGACCCATGGGGACGATTAACCTGGAAGGAAATACGTATCCTTCAGAAAGTTTATGAATAAAAGTGTACTTCTAAGAGTAGATCCGGAAAAGGCTCGTTCATTGCTCAGTCCATGTAATCCCTGTCGTGGTAAGCAGAGCACCACATTTTTTTAAACCACTTGACGTCAAAATAGTACACTCTGCTGTACTCTGCTGAACCCCCCACAGTACAAATAAATTCATTTTGCAGCGCTCTTCGTTCTGCCCTTGATTCATGCGTTCGTTTTCTTTTTTGTTGTGGTTGGAATCATTTTATTCACACCAAGTCACATTATTAAGATCTTCGACTAACTTATTGTTGAAGCATACGAATATTTAATAAAACCTAATAATGAAAACATATGACAGGTTTTTCCACTGACCGACACGGCTATGACTTCTTTTCATACACTTTTGTTTCCCTGGTTACCGGCGCCGTTGCCGTGCCGTCAAGTGGATAACCGCCCAATTGCCACCTCTTAGACTTACACCCGGAACCGCCACGTCAATTCAGAGGCAACAACACTACCACTGAACTGAACCGGTCATTACACCTACCTGATGTAGCGTTTCCAAAGAATTGTGACAGGATTTTCCATCTTTGGCCTTCCAAGCAGACCCCTTGCCAGTAACAGACCAGACATCATGAGGAATGTGTCCGTGAGTAGATCTGTGTGTAGCAGGAAGAAACCCCGGTCCAGATCCTAGAAGTGACAAACATAAACCATAATCATCACAATTCTACAATTATAAACGGTTTACTCGCATCCATGACGTATATTACTAGACACCCATGCAAGACTTGTCATAATGGTGATAACGTACTACTAAATCAATCTTCTTCTTCTTATTCTTATCCCAAACTCAATATTTAAGAAGAAACTGACTGGTGACTGACTGACTGACATATCAACGCAAAGCTCAAACCGCTGGATCTATAGATTACAAAGGCACGTAGGTTTTTTGAGGTCTAGGGGAGCAGTAAGAAAGGATTTTTTGAAACTCACAATCTAAGGGGGTCAAACGGGGGTTCGAAGTTTGTATGGAGAAAACATTTTTTTTTGACATTTTGACTCGCAACTTCGTCAAGATAAACGGACACGCGTGTTTCGCGATTTTTTGAAAATCCTCTCCTAACGGGTCAAGAATAATTATGCAAGTAAAATGAAATCACGCTGTCATTAGAGCGACCCTTCAGAGTCTTCCCTACCTTCTCAACCACCATCCCATTGATAACAGCTCCAGAATTCAAGAAGATGATTTGATGGGACAAGACCACTAAAATAGCCGTCAGAGCCCTCATCCCGTTTAGAGATGGGATGTCTTCGGGACTTTGCTTCACCAGGTCGTATGCGTTTTTATTCATGCAGAAACATTTGGCGAAGTTCGTGACTGTAACCATAAAAATATGTACATATTCGGGAAAAGAAAAACGTAAGGTTTCATTGAATAAAATAAAAATAGAATACGTACCCGTAGAATCAGAATCTGCATTCGTGGTTTTAGCTAAGTACCACGTTGAAGCTACAGCGACTATCAATAACAGTAGTAATAAATACCTGAAAATCGACAAAATATACACATCAACACTTTATAGGGATATTGCACGATTTTTCATACAAAAGAGGCCTGTTTGAGAAGCTATAAAAGCATACTTGAGATACATGGAGGGCTATAATTTTTAGAAAAGCAAGTGCTAAACTTGAATTTTCAATTCTAGTCAATAAATTTTGTTTTACTTGAAATTTGTGAAAACGTGACGGAAACGAAAACGAAAATGCACTTTTTGCCTGCTTTTTGTATGGAAATGGTCGAATTTACGCAATTTTTTTTTTCATTTTCATCACGTTTTCACAAATTTCAAGTAAAACAAAGTTTATTGATTACAATTAAAAATTCAGGTTTAGCACTTGCTCGTCTGAAAATAATAGCCCACCACGTACCTCAAGTATGCTTTTATAGCTTCTCAAACAGACCTCTTTTGTATGAAAAATCGTGCAATATCCCTAGACCGTGTTGATGTGTGTAATAAGGTTATTTTATAAACTATTGTTAATGCTTTAATAGTCTTCTTCGTATATTGTGTCAATGGCGATGAACTTAATTTTTTGGCCCAAAAACTTTTTACTTTTATTGCACTGCGTCGGTTACGGTGTATTTCATTAATCTGAGGTTACGGCCATTAAATCCTCCCGGGTGCTGGGCCCCGATTCTGTAAATTCAGTTGTGTGCCGATGGAATGGAGGCCATTTTATCTGTTCAGGTGGCAAAATTTAGTTTTCATATATTATTCATACACACAAACTGAAGTTACAAAATCGGGGCCCAGGTGTTATGGCAAGCACTGAAAAAAACCTCACAAAAACAATTTTTACTAAAATATTCATAAACCCGAGGACAACAAATGTTCTGCAATTAAATTGTAAACCGATTGTTGTGAATGTATTTAGTAAATATTACACGTACCCAAAGGATAAAAAACGGGACCCCATTACTAAGACTCCGCGTCCGTCCGTCCGTCCAACTGTCTGTCTGCCTGTGTGTCCGTCTGTCACCACGCTGTATCTCATGAACCGTGTACTTACAATAAAAAAATTAAAAATTTGCTATTAATTAATCGACACAAATGTCGAGACTGGGACATCACTATTATTTTTCATGCCCATACAAAATCAGGAGGAGTAATATCAACTTCAAAATAGTTGTAATTTGCCGACATTGCAATTTTAGAGGGGTTATACAAACATAGCCAAATTTATGTTAAATCACAAGTTACGTTTGAAATAAATAGCAATAAACATGCAATAGACTTGAAATTAACTTCTCACCTTGCAATGAGTTTGAATAAATCATCAAATCCAATTCATTTGACTAAACCACAGGGCCATTTTGTTTTCGGCAGTAATTTGCTGAAAACAAAATGGCCGTGTGGCGCCATAGTATTGAGCCCTTCGACGCCCTCTGCTATAAAACTTATGAAACATATACACTGGGCGTCAAAAATAAGTAGTACAGTTTTAAAATTGCGATTTCTCCCAAACTATAAAACTTAGACCTTTGAAACAAAAAAGGTTAAAAAGAAAATTTAATCTTATTCAATAAAAACTTCATGCATTATAAGAACTTATAATGCTTGACTTTAAAAAAAACGAATAAATAAAAACACTTTTTTTAAACTGTTGAAAGGTGTTGTCTTACTTAGGATTTTTGTGTTTGACACATTCGCTGCTGATAAAGCAATTGTAATTGAAAAGCATAGGTATCTTCAGAGAGTAAATTTGACTAATCATGCCTCTTTCACCAGAAGAATGTGCAAGAATCTTAGCTTTTCTCGAAGTGGGCATCAGTATGCGTCGTACTGCAAGGAGGGTGGGTGTAACTTTAAGAACGGTTCAGCGAGTAAAGCAAAGGTACGAAGAGACTGGAAACCATCTAAGGAGACGAGGTAATGGCAGACCCAGGTGCACAAGTACCCGAGAAGATCGCTTTATTGTTTCCACTGTGTTAAGAAATCGACACCTTAATGCAGTTGAGGTTCAGCAACAGCTTCTTCGGACCCGAACAGACTACATCAGTGAGAGTACAGTGAGAAGAAGACTTGCTGAAGCTAACCTGAAGCCTCTAAGACCAGCAAATGGCCCCAAACTTGAGACAGAGCATCGCGTAGCAAGACTACGCTACGCCCGTCAACACGTACAATGGGGCGAAGAAGAATGGGCTAGAGTTTTATTCACAGATGAGTCTCGATTCTCTTTATACACTTCAGATGGACGGCGGAGAGTCTACAGACGACCCGGTGAGCGATACATTCAAGCTTGTATCTCGGAAAGAGTCCAATATGGCGGGGGCTCTGTACACGTATGGGCTGGTATCTCTTCAGAGAGTCGCACAGAGCTTGTGGTAATAGAAAATGGGACTTTGACTGGTGAAAGATATGCCTCGGAGATCCTCAACGAGTATGCAGGGCCATATTTAATAAATATGGGTGATGGAGCCATCCTAATGCATGATAACGCCCGGCCACACACTGCTCACCACGTACAAGAGTACATTCAGGAGGTTGGCATCAACTTGATGGCTTGGCCATCGAGAAGCCCAGATCTCAACCCGATTGAACACGCCTGGGATGAGCTTGGGAGGCTAGTCAGAAGGCGCAGTCCACCTCCTGCCACACTCAGGGCTCTAAAACATGCGCTGATAGAAGAATGGGAAAATATTCCCCAACACCGCCTCCGAAACTTAGTGTTCAGCATGCCAAACCGGATCCAAGCTGTAATTAGAGCCCGAGGCGGCAACACAAGTTATTAAATTGTGAAAAAGTTCCAAAACGTGAAAATTAAGTGGTTGACATATCGTTAAAAATTGATACTTTTTAGTATTTATCTTAATTTTAAGTTTGAAACTTTATTCATGCCAAATAAAATATAACTTTAATAAACTTCGTTAAGTTTACTATAAACTGCTTTTTATTTCATAAGTGTAACTACTATAGTTTAGGAGTAATTGCAATTTGAAAAGTGTACTACTTATTTTTGACGCCCAGTGTAGATGGCGTTATTACCTATCGTGTAAAACATAGAAATTATTTCGTTTGGATGGAATTTCCCGTAGTTGGGATTGCCCCGCTGCACCACTTACCTACATGGATTTTATCTCCGATATCATATTCTCTATTCGACTCAATTCGGTTGAAATGGTTGCCAAGCTGTGTCTCATGAACCGTGATAGTTAGACAGTTAACATTTTCACAAATGATGTGCTTATTTCTGTTTGTTGTTCTAGCGGTAACAGAAATACATCATCTGTGAAAATTTCGATTTGTCTATCACGGCTCATGAGATACCTACAGCCTGGTGACAGACAGACAGACAGACAGACGGACGGACAGACGGACAGCGGAGTCTTAGTAATAGGGTCTCGTTTTTTACCCTTTGAATACGGAACCCTAAAAAGAATATCTATACAAAAAATATATAGATTTCCTACCAAAACACTCTGACGCCGCTCCCATATTGATGCTCCTGCCCAGCTACTTCACACTCATCTACTGTGATTTCAGGATCGGAGAAGAAGCTGAAGGTACTGCTTTGTAATAAAGCCTTTAATACTGAAGAGATGGCCTTTGAAGAACAAGATGCTGGCACGCATACTCCCCAAGTTATAGTGCTTAGAGTCCGATTGTGTTTTGTTTTTATCTGGAAATAAATATGTAGCCCTTCTAAAATGTTGTGTCACCTCCGAATAGGCTAAAAACAGTTCACATGTAGGTAAGTAAATCCGAAAAATTTATACATAAGTAAATCCGAAAAGATGAATTTAGTGGTACCGGCCTGCAACATGATTTGAACCCGTGCCCTTCCGGTTACGTCTGGCTCATTACCAACAGAGCTATATCGTCGTCTTTACCTAATACTTACTTTGATGTAATTTTCCGCTGAACCATAAGGATTCATAGCACTGCTTGATTTTTCCAAAACATTGCTCAGTTTCACATCTGCCAAGCAATATTTTGTGCGCAGTTCTGGACGTTCATCCAACCAGGGTGCATCTAGACATTCGTCGTAGTTGCCTAGCTGGTATTTAGACCCATATAGAACTCCTGTTGGAAATTGAATAGAGTCCAACACTGGAAAGAAAAAGTTTTTAAAATTACGAGATGTGGGTTGACTCTTGATCAAGGTCATAGATCGATAATGGAGCGAGTTAATCCAGAAAATGTCAAAAAGGCTCTGGTACTGTCACGCACTGACGGAACACGGCAAGCTGTTTGGCGTCAGATTTCGGTAGGAGGATGGTCGCGATCCAGACGGCTCTTTTCAGAACCAAACATACCGCACGAGAGCACAGGACGCCACCTCAAAACAAATTGGGGTGTCGTTGCCCAGAATGGATTACTAGGAGGCAGGTCTCATTTGTGTTTCCTTAATCGCCTCTTACGACACCCACAGAAAGAGTTGGGGGATAGTTTTTATTTGCAACTGAAAAACATTCAAAAATATAGAATCCTTAAACTTTAAACATTGCTTAGCTAGTAACGCAACCCGGCTAAGCATGTTTGTTTAATTAAGATGGTGAAACTATTTCAAAATCCATTGCGTGGTTAAGAAAGATCGGATGAATAGACGGACTACGCGGAGGGCGACTTCTTTTTATCTATATCTATATCTATATCTATACATATTATAAAGAGGAAAGATTTGATTGTTTGTTTGTTTGTTTGTTTGTTTGTTTGTTTGCATCGAATAGGCTCCGAAACTACTGCACCGATTTGAAAAATTCTTTCACCATTAGAATCCTATATTATACGGGATGGACATAGGGTACATGATTTTCCCGAATTCCCACGGGAACGAAGTCCCCCGCGGGAAGCTAGTAAACTATAAAAAGAAGTTTTTGTATTTTGCTCTTCCCCTCGGATCGCGTAAGAAACTAGACGTGCGCACAGTGCTTATTTTATCTGATTTTAGGAATTATTAAAAAAAATAAACCTCAATAAATTACGTTAAAGTATCAGGATAGTATAAGTGCAGTATTGTATTACGTAGTACGAGTAAAATATAGATAACGAGAGAGATAAACATATTTTCGTCGTACGCACCACTATTCCGTTCCGGCCACCTTGTTCTCAAACCAAGATGCTAGTGAAGCCCACTGCCAGAGATCAAGCTATTTTAGTCATCAGATTACAGCGTAAATAGAGAACCTAACTAATATTTTAATCATCACAAGTCAGAATGTCGGTTCAGCGTTCACCCCATGGAAAATTGTCCCATCATGATTTATTCCAACCTAGATATGGAAAATCTATTTAATAATGTAAATAGAAGACCGCACAACGAAGATAAAATATATGTTGAAAATACATGCGTCCCTTAAGGAGGAGTTGATGAGCATGCTCACTGAAAGGAACAACTTGTTACCATGAATTCACTGCAGTTACATATAGCTGAACTTAAGGTCCAAAATACCAACATACAAAGTGCAAACAAGGAGATGAAAAGTTAATTATAATTTATAATTATCATCATATCAAGATATAAGAAAGAAATTGTCCAATATAGAACAGGAGCGTAAGGAAAACTTAAAATACAGCTCCTCTCTTGAAAACAAAGTGTGATTTAGAACGGAGGCTCAAGTTCGCAGTTGTCGAGTTCCGCAACCTGCCTACTGATAAAAAGAACGTTAAGCAGGAGACGCAACGAGATCTTTGCAAACTTGTGCAAAAAACATGTAATACCCTTCAGGTCGACATCCAACCAAATCAAATAAAGGATATTTACAGAACTCAGCATAAGGCTGGTGCCAGCACCGTCGTAACCCAACTCACTTCAGTCTTCCCGAAAATTGATATTTTGAAAGCAGCCCGTGAGTTTAATAAAAGAAAATCCAGAGAAGCTGTCCTCGACATCCATTCTGTACCTATTTACGTCGCCGAAGGTGTGACCTCCAAGGACTGTATACTCTTTTCAAAGGCAAGAGAAGCTGCTAAAAATGTAAATTATAAACACTGTTAGTTCAGAAAAGGAAAAATATTTGTGAGAAAGGTTGAAGGAGGCCCATGTAAGCAAATCAAACAAGAATCGGACTTAGTGGACTTAAAGAGTCCATGACTACGTATTTTGTCATTTTTTCGGATAGTTAACTTTTTCATTGTACTTTACTCATAATCCAGTAACTTTATAATAATTTATATTAAACAAGGAAATCAATCGAATGTATGCATTTTAAACTGACGATATTTATACAATTACTAGCTTTCCGCCCGCGGCTTCGCCCGCGTGAACTTCGGGAACCGCGTGAAGTTTTTTCCCGCTAACTCCCGTTTCCGTGGGAATTTTGCAATATCCTGTTGCAACTACTAAGTTTACTAAGGTACCTGCATGCCAAATTTCAAGCGTCTAACTTAAGCAGCTTAGATTTTTCATACAAAAGGATTTTCCCGCTAATTCCCGTTCCCGTGGGAATTTCGGGAATTACTTTCTTAGTGCACCTCTACGGTACCTAAGCTATGGCCCTTCCTTTCAAGTGCCTACGTTTAGCCGTTTAGGCTGTGCGTTGATATGTCAGTCAGTCAGTCAGTTTCTCCTTTTATATATTTAGATTGTTTTAAAATTTGTAATTAATTGACAGTTCATTAATTGTATTGTGTGACTTCTATAAAATTGCATGACATTACTTATACAGGGTGCAAATTTGCAAGCTTGCCATATTCACCCACGTGATAATAAGTAATGTTTCCTACTTTATTCGAGAACTTCCAAAATGAAATACTTTATGAAAAACTAAAATTAAAAAAAACTTTTTTTTAAAGTGTGGCCCGGAATAAACTACATAAGTAAATGTTTTTCCTATCCATATTAACTTTAGGAGCAATAGTACCTAATTTTATTAACCCCCGACGAAAAAAGAGGGGTGTTATAAGTTTGACCGCTATGTGTGTGTGTGTGTGTGTCTGTGTGTCTATGTGTCTGTCTGTGGCACCGTAGCTCTCAAACGGGTGAACCGATTTGGATGCGTTTTTTTTATTTACAAGCAGGTTTTTTGGCGATGGTTCTTAGATACGTTTCATCAAAATCGGTTCAACCGTTTCAAGGTCATCAGCTCTTTTGTTAGCTGCGGTAGGGTTCTTAGACTCTTATAATGTGTATTTACTTTACTTTCAAACATACATGTGACCTAAAACTTGAAACACTCATGTATGCTTAATAACTATGCAGGATTATGGAACTCTTGGTCTGATGCTGCAGCCAGGATAACCAGAACACTAGCACACTCTTAAAAAAATAATAGCAGATATGTCGTGTTTGGACTCGTTTTGTTCAGTATTTGATTCTGCATACAATGCAATGGTGGCAACACGGTGAGCTGATGCTGCGGCCAGGATATCCAGAACACTAGCACATCCTTGAAAAAATAACAGCAGATATGTCGTGTTTGCACTCGTTTTGTTCAGTATTTGATTCTGCATACAATGCAATGGTGGCAACACGGTGAGCTGATGCTGCGGCCAGGATATCCAGAACACTAGCACATCCTTGAAATAAGTTAAAAATTTTGAAATAAAAATTAAATTAAAAATTTAAAAAACCCCCCCCCGCAAAAAAGTAAAGCGGACATTTAAAAAGTAAAAAATAATACCTTTCGTTGAGCCATCAAATTCATTTCAGAAATACCTATATATATTTTAATTATCGAAATCGATGGATGGCACGATAGGGTTTGCTCATTAAAATGGCGCTATAATGTCGCGTCGGGGTACCGCTTTAGTGATACAGACCCAATCAAATGAAGGGTCAATCAAATGAAGGGTCTGATTCACTAAAGCGGTACCCCGACGCGACATTATAGCGCCATTTTAAGGCGATTAGATCCCTCAATTTCCGAATATTGAGCATTTTGTAAAGCTTACTTCTCATTTATGACTGGCCAGGGAAAGTTGAAAAAAAAATATGTAAAACATCTGTTCAAGGACTACATGTGTAACGTCAGTATTTTTTTTTTACGTCTTTGTATTGTATTTTAAAAAAAATACCACGAGACATCGATTTTTGACTTAAATTCCTTACTGCTCCTAAACGGCTATGATATATGGAAATATTCTTATACTAATTAATTAAGAATCCCTTTTTCTTGAAACACAACGTTAAAATTTTGTAAATCGAACAATATTTTCATTCAAAAGTTACGAAAAACGGAAATCCGAACGTTTAGTTGCAGAGGGTGGTCTGCGCGGGCGCGGGCGGCAGTCCTCCGCTGGCATTCCGACGGGACGGCTGTGTCACTCGTATCCAAACTTTTACGAGCGATAAAGCGTATTTTCTGTTTGCCTGTGTGCGTTGACACAGTATATTTATGTATTAGTGTGCGTAGAGAGTAGTGCAGTCAGACGATATTATTGTGTTACGGTATAGCTCGCGCGTGGACGCTAATTGTACCTACTATTATAAGTTTGTAATCTAGTCGTAATATTTGATTATTTTGCGCTTATAGACGTTTGACGAAATTTAATTGTATTAAGTACTTATGCGGATCTAAATCTATATGATTGAATATATATAATATGTATAGGGTCATATATATATAATATATATAATATGTATAGGGGAGATCTTATCCTCTCAGGTGGTGAATCAGCCCATGACACTGAACAATTTTCGAAAATTCGCTTGCCACACCCGGAATCGAACCAGCTAAAATCCAAAAAAAGCACCCTGTACTTTAATAGTATTGATCGATAGGGTCAATCGTAAGGATAAATCTCCCTAACAAACATAGTAAATTAAGTGAAAGGAAGACCATTAAATCTAAGCTTACAAATTTGATGGGACGTGTTAAAGCACTTTTACTTAAGGGTCCCATCGTTAGGTTTTATGTAGTTTAATGGTTCTCTTTTCATCTGATTTACCATGTTTGTTAGAGACATTTGATCTTTACGATTGACCCTATCGATCGATACCATAAAAGTGCAGGGTGTTATTTTTTTGAATTTAAGCCGGTTCGATTCCCGGGTGTGGCAAGCGAAATTTCGAAAATCCTTGAATGCTGTTTTGTTTCTTATAGAGCGGGACCTATTCGTAAAAAAGTCTTCAAATAACGATTTTCGTGGGACTTACCTCCGCCATACGAACTACTGGTATGTACTTATTCGGCATATTTTCCTGAACACAAAAAGTGCGGTAGTCACTTTCTAAGGGTATGGAGGGGGTAGCTATGACGTGACGTATTTTATTTACGCTATATTTAGATAACTACTGGACAGATTTACTTAAATAGGGTCTCAAATGAAAGATAATTTAATGAACATTGTTTTATTCTAAAGATTCATTAGTGTAAACCTAGTAACAAAATAAATATTTTCAAAAAACGACATTATGTAAAATTAAACTTTTTTTACTGTGTGAAAAGAACAGAAACCGTTAGGATTACGGTAATTTAGCTCATTATAAAAAAATAGCTACACTTATCAGCATTCTAATGAACCTAAAAACGTTTAAGTCGAGCTATAAACAACGGAACTGCAGTCGTCTAAGTGAGCGTGGGTAGCGCGTGACAAAACGGGTAGAATCACAGCAAAATGAAAAAGTATTATGAACAGGCATAATTTTTATTAACAGGCATTTCTTTTTGTCAAAAAATTTTCTTCATTTTGTTACGAACTATTTTCAAAAATTCTCGTAACCAAAATAACGCTTCGTATCGTATCGAAATAAAACTCTTCATACTTGCACGTACTTGCGTTATATTTTAAAACAAAGGACTCAATGGTACTGGTCTGTACTGATGGGTATGAGAGTGTAAACGTACGCACTCGAGGCAGAGGCAGGTCGCTGGCGTGCGAGAGTGTACAGCCGCCATTATATTTTTTACATCGGCAACACTGAGATTCATTCGGAGGAATCCCTGCACCGTGGTGCGACGTGAACTTTGGCACTTGTCGCTTCATTCATTTGAAATTATTTGGTCAGGCCTATGACACTGTTAGTACCAATAGCTGCGAAATTGCGCTGATATCGCCTTTTAAAACTAAAAAACATAGTTGATGTTTGATATGGGTTCCTATAAAAAAGTTCTTTAGCTTCATGAGGAGCCCTAAATTTTTCTAGTTTAAAAGCATTAATAAAGCTTTTTTTATTTGAATCTTTGGCCCATTTTAATAAATCATACATGAATCGAAACAGACTCTTGAGTAACTGTTGCCTTTATGTTGTTGCTACGTAACAGCTACTAGTTTGGTACCCTCTAAGTTTAATTTTTTGCCTGTTCTTGGAGGATGATTGCACATTAAACAGACATAGTTAAAAATTCTAATGCAATTGTTTTAAGCATCTCCTTTTCAGATAACTAGATTATGTAATATGACATGCTATGGTTAAAGTTACATTACACGAATCAAATGTTTTTGACCCTGATTGATTTTTTAAATACATAGTTTCATTAAATAATAAAATAAGATAATAGATACATATCCAATCGCAGGGAATATTTTGTTATGTTGTTTGTGGTATTATCTAGATATAACTAAATAAACCAGAACATTAATGAAAATAAATCTCTGACATGCTGCTAGGTAGTAATAAGTAACATTTTATTCATTTAAAAGCAGTAGGTACAGTTTTAAAGTACAGTGTGCAATAAATATACCTATTGGGTTTCTTCATGGGACAGACTGTCAGCCGACTCACCCTGCACTAGGAATAAATCTGTATTGCAGTGGTAAGATATCTAGTCAGTTCACGAGAGGTAAGGTTATGGTACTTATAGTTGAGTTGTTTTACAAGTGAATAGGCACTTCGCTAAAGGCTTAACCAATTTCCAGAACTAGTAAATAAAAGTGAATAGATAGATTCTCAAATATAGACCCATATGTGTTGCCACAATTCCGTCAATATCATGTAGCGCAGAACACTTTACTTTATAATAAATGGTAATCAGCCATTTTGTGAAAAAAATGTGGATAATAACTTTTTTGAGTTACACCCAGGTGACACTTTTAACACTCTCATGTTTTCAAAATGGTTCAATGATAATCAATGGAAAAGTAAAAGAATAAATAATATTTTTCAATGACTATAATCATTGAAAAAATTTGATAGCTATCAACGTCTGACCCTTTTGGCGGGGGCTGTCAGACAACTTGAAAGACTCCTATAATTATTGAATTGTTATCTTTTTTGGTAACCCCAGTGTCATTACACGGTTACACATTACTCTCTCTGCTCTTTGTGGTGGAAAGTTTTGAATTTGAAAATTTAAATAATAGGTACAGTGTGTCCAATTAAGAATAATGCGTAACAGATTTTATGGACTTCCCTACTTTACTCAGTGGTTCGCCCAGAGCAATTCCGTATTCAGTGAAGAGACATGGGTAAGAAAAGCGAATTCTCTTGCCTTCTTCATCGAATTGGGTTTTGTCAAAATAAACGCTACGCTACACACTCAAAGGCCCACACTAAGGTTTTCTCTTGTGTCGTGGGTCCCTTGGAATACACACAAAGACAAACACCCATGACCCGAGAACAAACATCTGCTTTTTACACAAATGGTTTGATTTAAAGACACCAACTGGCTGTGTTTAAGAAGCTGTTTGTTATTAAAATCTTTGGTCACATTTGACCCAACTTAAAAATTTGCATAGACTTACTATTGATATGAATGCATTATATTCATAATTAATTAACTTCAAATTAATTGAAAAAGTTTTATGAGAAAAATATTTTATAGAAGTGAGAAGCGACCAAAATTGGTGCCATTTGTTATCATTGTCAAACACAAACACTGACCAAGAATTTGTAAATAAAAAAAAATATCTCATTCCTATATTCTGTCCCTGCTACTTCAGCTTTCTCCGAAAGAGTTTTTTCAGTCATTAGGACTAAATGGAGAGACGACAGAAACAAAGCCATGTTAAATTTAATTAAAAATTAACTCTTAATATGTTCAATTATAATTTTGACTGTATCGAGGCAGATAAAAGTTTTAAAAAGACAACAAGTTAATAAAATATGCAAAAAGTTCAAAAAAAACATGTATTTAAGTAAAACAATAACGAATGCTGTTTTATTTTATCTAATACCTTTTTTTTACCTTCTCCCACCTTAATATACTTTATTTCATGAAAAAAAGTTGGTTACCCTAGCGTGCACTTAACTCAGTGACAAGACGCCATCATGACAGTTTGAGGTTATCTTGACATACAGCATGACGTCACAAGATGGCGAATTAAAGGCGATAGCAGCGCCATTTCGCAGCTATTGGTACTAACAGTGTCATAGGCCTGACCAAATGATTTCAAATGAATGAAGCGACAAGTGCCAAAATTCAAGGCGCAGCTCGGTGCAGGGATTCCTCGGAATGAATCTCAGTGTTGCCGATGTAAAAAATATAATGGCGGCTGTCCACTCTCGCACGTCAGCGACCTACTTCTGCCCCGAGTGCGTACGTTTACACTCTCATGTCCATCAGTACAGACCAGTACCATTGAGTCATTTGTTTTGAAATATAACGCAAGTACGTGCAAGTATGAAGAGTTTTATTTCGATACGATACGAAGCGTTATTTTTGTTACGAGAATTTTTGAAAATAGTTCGTAACAAAATGAAGAAATTTTTTGACAAAAAAATGATGCCTGTTAAAAAAAATGATGCCTGTTCATAATACTTTTTCATTTTGCTGTGATTCTACCCGTTTTGTCACGTTATTGTCAAGATTATTCGTACCAAAATCTAAGTACCGTAGTCAGTTTGGCGCTACCCACGCTCACTTAGACGACTGCAGTTCCGTTGTTTATAGCTCGACTTAAACGTTTTTAGGTTCATTAGAATGCTGATAAGTGTAGCTATTTTTTTATAATGAGCTAAATTACCGTAATCCTAACGGTTTCTGTTCTTTTCACAC
This sequence comes from Aproaerema taeniolella, assembly GCA_949987775.1. Lineage (NCBI taxonomy): Eukaryota > Metazoa > Arthropoda > Insecta > Lepidoptera > Gelechiidae > Aproaerema > Aproaerema taeniolella. Next base: position 4,078,143 of record OX465246.1, on the reverse strand, counting down.
AGTAAAAAAAGTTTAATTTTACATAATGTCGTTTTTTGAAAATATTTATTTTGTTACTAGGTTTACACTAATGAATCTTTAGAATAAAACAATGTTCATTAAATTATCTTTCATTTGAGACCCTATTTAAGTAAATCTGTCCAGTAGTTATCTAAATATAGCGTAAATAAAATACGTCACGTCATAGCTACCCCCTCCATACTCTTAGAAAGTGACTACCGCACTTTTTGTGTTCAGGAAAATATGCCGAATAAGTACATACCTGTAGTTCGTATGGCGGAGGTAAGTCCCACGGAAATGAACTTTATTCTCCTTGGGTCCCGCTCTATTATTAAAAATAAAGGAATGTTTCCTTTGAGTAAAATTTTCTATCTACAGTATTTACAATACACAATACAATACAATATTCTTTATTGCACACATAGGATTACAGAATATGTTTATACAGCGAATTTGAAATAATGTATACAAATAGGCGGCCTTATTGCTTAACAGCAATTTCTTCCAGGCAACCTTATGGTATAGGAGTTATAGATTGAAATGCGGGAAAGGCGCAAATATTAATTAAATAATAATTATAAATAAGTTGACTATTTATGCACTAAAAATATATCACAAATATATATTTATTAAGATTTATATATATTTATTATATTTATTTAGAGTACTTTCCCTCCAGGAGACGTTAAAAAATTCCACCCTGTATATATGCGACCGGTGAGAATGCCAGAATTGTCGAATAATAGCATTACGTCGATTGCGGCAATCAAAATAATTCAACTTAGATTAAGTATAATTACTTACATACACCGACATCTTTTGTTATTAGAAGTACCTAGTTAGATTCATCAATACAAACTCAAGTGATAGGCAGTAATGTATGGAGTGCGCTTCTGTACATTCTACGCCTGTGTATTCTTTGACCGGTGTTTTCTTGCGGGGTGCGGGTTGTGGCGCGCGGGGCAGAGGGCTCAAACGTCAAGGTCATTGACGACTCTAATCGCCTTAATGAGCAAACCCTATCGTGCCATCCATCGATTTCGATAATTAAAATATATATAGGTACTAGCTTTCCGCCCGCGGCTCCGCCCGCGTGGACTACAGGTTATATCGTGCCCAACTGTGGGATAAAATGTAGCCTATGTCCTTTCCCAGGCTCTAATCTATCTCTGTAGTACTCTGTACCAAAATTCATCAAAATCGGTTCAGCGGTTTAGGCGTGAAAAGGTAACAGACAGACAGACGGACAGACAGAGTTACTTTCGCATTTATAATATTAGTAGGGATTTCTGAAATGAATTTGATGGCTCAACGAAAGGTATTATTTTTTACTTTTTAAATGTCCGCTTTACTTTTTTGCGGGGGGGGTTTTTTAATTTTTTTTATCTCAAATCAAATGATAAACAAAACAAATGATTGCAGACTTTCCTTTTTACTTTTTAACCTTGACAAAAAAAGGTATGTTATAAGTTTCTGTGTATCTGTATGTCTGAGTGTCTGTTTGTGGCATCGTAGCTCCTAAACGAATCAACCGATTTCGATGCGGGTTTTTTGTTTGAAAGCTGCCGTGATTAAGATGGTTCTTAGCTTTATTTAATCAAAATCGGTTTAGCCGTTTAAAAGTTATACGCAATAAATGTCGGAGGTTATACAACATTTTTAATTTTAGAGTTATACGGGATTCCTACTAAGAAATAAGGATTTTTTGGCGAAGTAAAAAGCATAAATGACTTTATTTACAATATTTACACGTTTATTTACACAGTACTTACAGTATTCTAAGTTCTAGTTAGCAGTTGCGGTCATAGTCATCTTAAAGTACCCATCATTTCGCACTAAACACAATCTAGCAGATACGGAAATTCTTCTTTTAACAAACCAAAACGAATACGTGTTCTAGCACTTTTTGGATTGCAGACACAGTTAAGGAGTCGATGCCTCAAAGTAAGCCAGTCTTCATCAAGCTGGTCTAAGTTGGTGAATATGATGACTTTCCTTACGATTCATTTACGGTTCACTGGAAATTATGTTTCGTATCACATCAATACATTCAATTTCCTCCGGGTACACTAATCTTTTCAAGTTTTCACATCTCCTCACTCACAAATAAGTTAAGTCCGAGGATCGCGCTGGCCAGGGAACTGGGCCATCACGTCCGATCCATTGTATTATTCTCGGTAATTTTACGTATCGCCCCGTGGCGTAAGCGCGACCGGTAAAAATCCGCGTTCAACTCAACTTAGGTACTATTAATATGCTATGAATGGCAATAAATTTATGAAAAATTTTGCAAAAAACAAACAACCATTTCTGCCAAAACTTGTGCCAATGTCAAGTTTATTACTTTTTCTTATTTGACAGCAAATAGTTTGTGTAAGTTAAATTGATCAGTTGACAAACCGTACACGCCATGTAATAGGGATGTCCATGAGTATCGATAATGTATCGATGAATTAGTGCTGGTGCATTAATTGTCGATGAAAAAAAAAAAAAAAAAAACGAAATTTGGTCAATCTTATTTTATAATTTATTTAAGTTCTTTACAAGCAGTAGTACAATGGTGCAGATGAGACGGCGGGGTACAATGACCTCAGTAAATATGGCAAGCTTGCAGATTTACAGTTTGTATATGTATTAATGAAGACATTACCTATAATTATTTAAATTTTTATACATAATAATGTACTTAATTAGAAATAAGTTTTTATTATATCCTGCTTATTAAATTAATGTAAATTTTTCAGACACAATGTGTATTGTTAAATGAATAAATAAATGGAATGAAAAATGAAATATTCATCAGTGCTTGTTCAAATACGGTAGGTAGTTCTGATTTTTTGCAGACTTGTTCATGATATTGGCCCAATGAATAATTCAAGTTTGTGACCTCGTGCGCTGAACGAAACTTTGCCAAAAATAAAAAAAAACCGCGAAAATTTCAGATATTTTAGCGTTCCTTTTCATATTTTAGCGGTTACAACCCTAAAGGACTAGTTCTTGATGATACTTTCTCGGGACTTTTTTAAAGAAGACTAAATTCCATACAATATTAGACTAGCCCTTTCGGACCGCTCCAATACAATTGTGCGGGTTACAAAGTCGAGTATAGCTCATTAGTTTTACGTTGGTGGTGGACGGGCCCAATGTCGTACGATTGTGCGGGAAGCGAACTTTCACCTCCCGTGCAAATTTTGTCCGACGCGCACAGTGTTGCCAATTTAGCATATTTTATGCTAAATTGGCAAAATACACATTTGTCTCAGTTCGCAATATCTCTGCTGTCATTGCCTCATTCGAACGCGGAGATTGAACGCGTTTTCAGTCAAATGAGTCAAGACAAACTCCGATATCGTTCGGCAGTAAAAACACTAAATTCCATATATGTCAGATTTTGCTTGAAGAGTAGGCAAATGTTGTTATTCATTATGTACTTCCTGACGGCGACGCGACTTACTGCGTAGTATAGGCAAGAAAGAGACCTATGATTCAGACTCTCAGTCTTCTGCTTCTACGTCACAGAGTACAGCTAATGTTGATGAAGATCAGGATATTGACTGTTTATGTCACAGAGTAACTTGACGTCTACAGCTAATGTTGATGAAGATCAAGATATTGACTGTTTATTTGAAAACTTGGAATAAGTCACTCTGGAATAAGTCACTCTAAATCCTACACTTTTACTGTTGATTAAAATTTGAAATTAGTTTGGCATTTTATTTTAGCACTTTTTCAAGTATTAGAAAATTCAATTTAAAAATTTAGCATATTTTTGGCATATTTTAAACAGCACTTTAGCATATTTCGGATCAGTCTAGTTGGCCACACTGGACGCGCAGTCGGCGAGCAGGTTTCAACCTGTATAGTTCGTGATTAATTACGCTCCCCGACTAGGCGAAAGTAAGTACCTATTACTGTTTTATTTTGTAAGTGTAGTAATATATATATATATACGAGTAATTGATTAGAAAGATAGTTAAACATAGGATGTTTTTGTGATAACAGTGACTATTGGAAAGCAAACTCTTTGGCGTAACGGCTTAACGAACTTTATTGACACAATTGTATCGACGTGGGCCCTACGTTAAGACTATTCTATAGCGCCGCGAGCGTAGGAAAATAGGTATTTGGAGAATCATTCTCTGTCGCGACCGCGCTCGGCCCCGCTCGCAAACGTGCGATAGAGACAGTTGCAGCTCGGCTGTGTTTCTAGGTATTTTTTTGTCGAAAATCGCGTTTGGGGGGAAAACGTTTCCCAACCCCTAAACTGTACTAAATATACTACTTTTTGGTATCAATCTTTTCAGCAGAATATAATCTATGCCTCTATTTTTTGTTTTTTCCGAAAATTTACTTTATTTCTGAAATACAATGAATTTAAAATGAATGTTTTTCAAACCCAATAAAGCAAGATTACAGATCCTTATAACTTTTTATCTAAACAAAATTTTCAAAAAAGGAAAACATAGAGGCATAGTTTTTGATAGGGACAACAACATAGTGAAAAATTATCAAAATCGGAGAAGATTTAGGGGTAGCAAAACGTTTTCCCTTTTTGTATGGACATGGGCGCGGTAGTCGATCCTCTTAAGTACTTCATGCGTATTTTGAGTTTCTAATGATTTTTCATTTTTCAGAGTTTTAACACCATGTTACCGGGTTTAAATGACGCTACTATCGCAGAGTTGCTCAATAACTCTGGGGACGAGAGCGATGACAACGACGAAACCGATTTGAACAACTTTGTTGAAGAAAACCCTGAATCTTCAAGTTCCTCTTCTTCTGATGAAGGCGAAGAAAGTGACAACATACCTCTGAGTATGCTAGCAGGATGGCAAAAGAAGCCCTTCAATAGCAAACCTCTTCCAGAAGATGCTGTTCGTGATCCAGGAGATATTAAAACTCCATACGAATGTTTCGAGCGCTATTTTACTGTCGAGCTCATGGAACAGATGGCTTTGACTACAAATCAATATTATATGGCCAAAACTGATATATCTACAAATGCGACCTGTTTGTTCTTTACTGGATATAAAAAAATGTTTTGGAATCCATGCTATTGTTGGGTGTATAAAATTACCCTCACAATTGTACGAGTGAAATGAAGTATAATACAATTGTTAGTATATGAATTTTCCAAGATGGCGGCGGAAATTACCTAAGATTCAAGTTCAAAATTACAAATTTAATTGTAGTTTAAGCGCCGGTCCGTAAGGGCTAGAATTGTCTCTGTAGACCCAATAGTTTCCGAGTTTAAGCATTTCAAAGTTTATATTTTTTTTGGACTTCGCAATGTTTTAAAATACACCTTGTTCAATATTTCAACTTGTAACCTAAAATGAGAATCAAGTTTAAGTTTAAGCTGTTTCCGGAACACAGCAAGCGTAATTGTATATTGTATATTGTACGATCGAGGAGCACCATTCCAAAATCAAAAAATCTTGATCTGTCCTTAGGTAAGTATTGATTGTCTCTTTCTCTCATTGCCAAATTGACGAAGACGACTGTTACTCAAGCATAGATTAGAGTCTGAGTTCTGTAATACGGACATAAGTCAAGACTTTACAGGCACTTTATTGCCAAAAATATTTCCTAAGTATTTTTCTATGAGACATGTTTTTAAACTCTCCCGCGAGGCAAAGAAGGGTAATGTGTTTATCGGCCTATGTATGTACTGTGGGTTTGTACCTTTGTGGCACTATTTAGTACAAACGCGTGGGTCGATTTTAATGAATGATACATCGTGGATTCGTCATGACGGCGCGAATGTCATAGGAAGCATAAAAATGTGGAAAAATCAAAATAGCCGATTTTGGACGCCATAAGTGAAAAATAACAATTGAAAATCGATGAACTATGTAAAGTGGGTTGTCGTTGAAGTATTTAAAAATCATTTGTAGGTTTCTCATATCGTTTTTCAATCAGAATTACCAATTAGGATCTATTTTTAAAGTTGGTTAGTAACGATTTTCACTTAAATTTAGGCTTTTGTTTGATTCGGAAATTATTTAATGAGAAATCGATAAACAAAAATAAATAACTGACCCTAACTAAAAAAAAAAAAATTCAAATGAAATAAATTAATTTAAAATAAAGAAACCCGACTGCGTAATAAAAACTGAAAAGAAAAAAAGTCCAGTAGCTCGACTTTTGTTATTGAATATTATTGAATAACATAACGATTTTAACCAGTCGGGCGGGATCCATCAAAAATCCGGCTTCCAAATAATGGGTCTCGATTGTTAACATCGTTATGTTATTTAATAATATTCAATAACAAAAGTCTCGAATACTGAACTTTTTTTTATTTTCAGTTTTTATTACGCAGTTGGGTTTTTTTTTATTAATTTATTACGCCACTTGGCTCTAATATTAAGACTGTACTTCGTTGTTAGTTTTAATTTAGTATGACTTAGTCGGTTAACGTTTTGATTAATACGACGGTGATCCTTTACAAAAGAACTGTTGTTTAGAAAAGTAAAGCCTGTTTTTTATACATAAAATAGTTTTTTTCTGTTTTTAGTGTAAATAATAGAAAGTACGTGAGAAACAATGTAAGTGCCTATTAAATTCGACGTTTTCCCTCGATTTCCCTGTGATACCATCATCAGATCCTAACTTGCTAACAATGGGACTACTTCTGCTCTGTAGTATAGGTACAATTTCGAACAAAAAAATAATTTTGAAAATCGGTCCATAACTGGCGGAGAAATCGGTGAACATACAGATGAAACAAAAAGATACATACAGTCCAACATCCTTTTTTGAAGTCGGTTAAAAATAAAGCGAGTCTTTCTTAAAAGCCTTAAAAGAGTGAGTTTCTTTCATCACTACTCACATCTGTGATTATTTTTTTTTTACCTGCCCACATACGTCCCCATCGAGGGGCACAGGCCTCCCTTCGAAATACGAAGCGGATTTAGGCCATTTTAAATAACGTTTATGAATAAGGTGGTTAATCTGTGCTAAATTACAGGCTGTTTAGTACTTACTCCAAACTGCCCAAAGCGTAAAATTCTTCTCATTCTGTAGTGTGGACAGAATTTGGTCAAAACAAACTTTGTCTTCTGTATCCCATTTCTCTAGTTTTATATTTTCAGTAAGGACATCTGCGTAAGTTCTCGGAACTTTGACAGATTTCTCCACAGTTTCAGTATTTATTCCAGCACATCCTGAAATGTCAGTTATCTTAATCATTAGACTAACAATACGTTTCACTTTAGTCTGTCTGTCTTTATGTGTGTTCCAAGGGACCCAAGACACAAGGGAAAACCTTAGTGTGGGCCTTTGAGTGTGTAGCGTTTAATTTTCTAGCTATCACGGCCGGCGACAACACACGTGTGACGCCCCGCTCCGATGACGGTAAAACTTCACTTTGATTGCGTCTGGGCACTTGCTTGCCCTCTGGCGTTGTCATTTCTAAACTTTTTTTAAAATTTGACGTCGATAAGATATTACGTTTTGACGATACTTTAACTAATAAACAAAGTCATGAAAATGCCCAGGTTTTGTTACCCCATCGTTGTACGTTGCTTAATACGTCGTTATACATTCAACATTGGGTGTCCCAGAAATAGTGAATCAAACTGCTGTGGGAGGTAGATTGACTAATGTCCTATACACAAAAAAATATGAAAAAATAAATAAAACGCACATGACCATAAAAAAGAATATCCGAAAATCAGGAAAATCATCAACAATTCAAATTCATAAAGTCTCGAAGCAATTTCAGTTTAAAAACCAGGTAGCTACTTTATACCTACTATTTCTTTAAAGTTTAAAAATACTTACCAATCAACAGTAAAAATATTACAAAATTAACACAATCCATTTTCACTATTCCCATTTTAAATTATTTTATAACTCATCGAATTAAAAAATATGTATATATATATACGTATGTTGATATAATTTACTGTTTTCCCAAGAAGAATAAATATTTATCCAAAATATTAAAATGCTTCCGCTGCACGTCCTTTTTATGATAGATGTGGTAGTATGTATGCAACTGACTTAAACGTTTACGAGTTTTTGTATTGATGATGGTCAAGTTAGGCCTACTTAGAAAAGGCTAATGCGTATTTAAATATATGTAAGCACGTAGAACAAGCTTAGGCTACAATTTCAATAAGAGGCCTCCGCACAGGTTAATCGCACAAAAAATGTGGATTGAAACGTAATTGAACTGCAATTGCTTCACAACTTTTTGACATAAATGTTAGCGCGATTTACCACTTTTGTTTAAAAGTTGTAAAGCAACCCCATTTTAATTGCGTTTCCATCCACAAAAAATCTAAAAAGAAAACATTTTTCTGACAAATTATCCTTTTTTTTCAAACCCAATCTAACAACTTACGTAATAGACCAACATCCCAGGGCCACCAGACCTTATTTATTTTCTCATTAACCAAAAGTGTGGGAAAGAGTAGTGCTAATATGTACTATTAACATATGAATACCCGCTAGACTGGGCCAACGGACAATTTTCAGCTACCAGGTTCTGAAGGTACTTCCAAAAATTACTCACTTGTCTTGAAGTGTGGGTGCTGTAAAAAGTATTGTTATAGTTCCCCAAACATCATATAAAAAAATTACGGCTCAGATTGTAGGTACATACAATCACATAATTTACTTGCGAGCTGTAAAGCGTCTGGCAGAAATTTCAGCCGACGGAGAGTGTCTGGCGGTGTTGATCATTATTTTCTATAAGACATCAGCACCCAGACTTCAAGACAAGCGAGTAATTTTTGGAAGTACCTTCAGAACCTGATAGCTGAAAATTGGCCGTCGGCCCAGGCTAGCAGGTATTCTGTTAGTACGTACTAGCACTATTCTTTCCCACACTTTTGGTTACTGAGAAAATAAGTAAGGTCTGGCGGCCCTGGGATGTTGGTCTATTACGTAAGTTGTTGGATTGGGTTTGAAAAAAAAGGATAATTTGTCAGAAAATCTACTTACACATTACCTTTTTTTATTTTATTTACTATTATTACAAGAACTGTTCCACGAAAACCATGTTGGTTTATCTGGGTAACAGGGCCTCGATTCTGTAACTCCAGTTGGATGTCGATAGGGTTCCAGTTGAGTTTCGATAGGGTTAAAGTTGTGTCTCAGAAGTGTGTCAGTGGAGTGTAAGCTAAATGAACACCTTAATGACTTCCAAATGGAAAACTTATCGTTCAAAATCCATTGTCTATGTCAACCGATCGTTTCTCAATGATTTCTCAATGAAACACTGACTTGGTATAAGTTGTATGATAGGTCATTGCCATATAAGTATTATTCCATTTCATAAACATAGAAATAAGTTGAAGGACTTTTGGTATAGAAAGTGGTATTCAACTTATTTCTATGTCTATGATGTACCCAGTATAAAACTCTGAAATGTTACTGGATACGAGAAAAGAGGAAATTTTAAAATCTCTAAGGAACACCATTGATGAAAAATTTCTTGCTTGTTTGGTCTTTAGATCAATTCTTGTTTTTGTATATTAAATGAAATTAAACTTAGGTTAGGTTAGGTTCTCACGGGCTGAAAAGAAGCACGATTGGTGTTCTTGTGGAAATAGGGCAGGTCTGCAGATTCTCTTTCTGCATACCGACCCATTTGCCTGCTGGACGAGGCCGGAAAACTATTCGAAAGAATTATTTCCTCTGGTTCAGCACGCACTTGTGGAGCGTCGGCCCCGACCTGTCGAATGACCAGTTCGGTTTCCGACAGTCACGCTCGACGTGGACGCGATTGCGGCAAGTCTTCATATCAACAACGCCTTTAACTCGTTACCCTGGAGGACGATAAGGGAGGTACTGGTTTACCATCAGGTACCTTCCTACCTGTAGCGCCTGGTTGAAAGCTACTTGCAGGACAAGTGCATAAAGTTTAATGGTCGAGATGGAGTTTTTCATCAGAGGAAGATGACGTGTGGGGTACCGTAGCATAAACGTGCTACTGTGGAACTTCGAATATTTTAAAATTACATGATTTATTTCTTCAGTTATCGTATTTTCCGCGGACTACAATGCCTATTAGCAAATTACCACAAACCAAAATATCACTAATTATTTTGATGCCGTTTTGGTTTGTAAGTAATTTTCGTTTTTGTAAAAAAAAAATTAAAAGTACTAGTAATTTTCGAAAAGGAGTATATTTTTTTCGTAGAACAAACATTAAATAAAAACTAGTCAAGTGCAGGTCGGACTCGCGCACGAAGGGTTCCGTACTATTACTTATAAAACCGGCCAAGTGCGAGTCGGACTATAAACACCATTATCTCTATAAAAGCGGCAAAAAAAATCACGTTTGTTGTATGGGAGCCCCCTTAAATATTTAATTTATTCTAGTTTTTAGTAATTGTTGTTATAGCAGCAACCGAAATACATCATCTGTAAAAACTTCAACAGTCTAACTATCACGGTTCATGAGATACAGCCTCAGACAGACTTTCTATAAAATGAGCAAAAAAATCACTTTTTTTGTATGGGAGCCCCCTTAAATATTTATTTTATTCTGGTTTTTAGTATTAAATACTTTTTTAGTATTAAATACTAAAAACAACAAATTTTGTTGTTATAGGGCCAATGAAAAAACATCATCTGCGAAAATTTCAACTGTCTAACTATCACGGTTCACGAGATACAGCCTGGTGACAGACGAACGAACGGACGGACGGACGGACGGACAGCGGAGGCTTAGTAATAGGGTCCCGTTTTTTCCCTTTGGGTACGGAACTCTAAAAAACTTAGTCGTATTGAGAACTTCCTCCTTTTTTTAAGTCGGTTGAAAAGTGGTACTTATGGGATGGTAAAAGCCGAAACATCTCTGACTCTATTTTGGAATTTTATGTTTTAGAAAATTTTATTTTCTGGAGTTTCTACAGAAGTAAGAACGAAGTTACGAGTACTTGCTGAACAGTAAGATTGCATTAAGGTTGTATAATGTTACCATAATGTTACTAGCAATTGACGGCCGGTTTGGTCGAGTGGTATGGGCACTGCCTCTTGATCGACGGGTCCTGGGTTCGAATCCCAGTTGGGGCAAATATTTGTGTTAAAAGCAGATGTTTATTGTCGGGTCGTGGGTGTTTGTGTCTGTCTTTATAAGGGGTTCCGAGGGACCCACGACACAAGAGAAAACCTTAATGTGGGCCTTTGAGTGTATGGCGTTTTATTTATTTATAATTTATGAAACCAAGATTATGAAATCAGGTACTGTCTAGAATCCCCAGGGATTGTTTGTATAAAAGCTCTGGAATAGTCAAATAGAGTATGGAATGAGATTATGTAGTATACACTACACATACACAGTGTTTTAGGTATCGTATACAGTCCCGGAACAGCAACCAGCAATGTATGCAGGTTTCCTTTGATTGTAAATATAAGGGCAGATAACATTCAGAATACCTAAACTACCTACTGGGTGAAAGGAACAGAAAAACGAATAATCCTTATGCTTTGCATGTTTGGAATTTATTAGATTAGGAATCATTATTAAATTACTACTGCAAAACTATGCTCAATCGTACTTTTTGTAGATATTCCGATAATTATTTCATTTTCATGAAACAAATCAACTTTTTGAATGGCCTCTCCTTGTCTGATGTGCAGATTCAATTCTTGTCCCTATTTACAAGTTTAAACCCTCGGCTCACACCTGGAATAAAAGTTGCAATTTATAAAAGTAATTTATATAAATAATTTACAGCATGCTGAGCTATTTCCAATATGTAAGCCAGCTGGGTCAGATGGTCACTGGTCAGCTAAGACTCTCGTCGTAGTTAGGTATGAAACAGATAAACGCTAAGTGTTCATCACTTCTTCAAGAATTCAAATATAAGAAATGCGATGCACCTATTTTTTTGCTGTGTTTTCCAAAAATCATAATATTATGTTTTTCTCAAGCGTCACACAGGTTATGAGGGCAAAGAGATAAGCGTGAACCACGAGTAATTCGTGATTTTTGTGATAAAAACCATTGAAGTATTATGTATTATGATAAAAACTAAAAAGACTGACCTGCAGCAGCTGATAATCCGTAATCCGTGTAATCCGTTCAAAAGTACAATATTTGAAGCCTGTTTCCAAGCTTTTACGTATTTCTGACCTGGTTTTTAAAAGCTTTCGGTACATTTTATGTTAGATATATAACAATAAAAAAGAAATAAAGAAATTGAAATTCTGACAATTTAAATACTATCCAATTGAAAAACATGTAAAAAGAAGCAAGTCTCGCAATATGCTCGCACTGCGTTTCTCTACTAAAAAAGTTTGTGGGATATAATTTTTGAAGTGAAAACTTCTTTAGCGGCGTTGTGCACTTTGAAGTATGGGTAAAAATGTTAAACTCGCGTCAGGACACGTGACTGACACGTAACCCTGATCGAAAATTCGTAAGGCGGAGAATAAATATAGGAAATTAAAACTACAAAAAGATTTCATCCGGTGTCAGCATAGAAAAAATTAAATAATATATTAATGCACTACGTTAATGTTCAAGTTTTCACTTCTGCCGGCACTCCCGGAGTGCAACCCGTTGTTTTTTTTATTAAGAATGGGTTCGCTCTTGACTACAATCTAGTTCAGGGCAAAGATGTGGTCGAGGATGTAGCGAACTCACTCAGAAGAAGCCTATTCACTCGTACTTTAAAGATATTCGGGTTGTATGAGCTCAAAAATACAGACTCCGCCAGAGAATTCCACTCCTTGGCAGTGCGCAATACAAAAGATAATCCCTAAGGAAAACCATAAAATCTCCTAAGTATATATTTCTTAAATTTTTGTGCTGTAACATTAAATTACTTATTTACACTTCTATTTTTCCAATTAGAAATAAGAATAGCAGCTCAAAATACGAAAATCAGATGAAGTAAGATTTATCATGTTTTGCATTAATATTTATTTTAACACTCAATGAAATGGTTCAGAGTGTAACAAGGAACTTTTTTTACATAAGTTTTTTTGAGTTATAAAATAAGTTATATTTTCTAAAACAGTTAGCCCCAATACAATACTTTTTATTGTACACCAAAAAATATAAGTAGGTATATCAAAGACTCCATTTATCAGCCGTTTTGATTTATTTCTTCCGGGCAACAAACTGAACCATTACAGATATTTTTAAAAGCTATTCAGTGATACTTTAGGGCAGGTTTAAAAATGAAGTTCGATACTAGACAGTCGAGTTCAACACGGTGTGTGATAGTTTTTTGACAGGTACTTACGAACACTTATAACCCATATAAAATTTATTGAAGTGGTTAACGTTACATTCGCACTTCGAAAATGTCCTGAATGGGCTCCGAGAAAAAATGGGGTACTATGCCGTTTTTGTTTGTTTTTGTTCTACTTGGGAAGGACGCACTACCGAGCACCCAGATGATAATTACATCATGGCATGTCAATGACAGTGATTACTTTTGAGTGGCATTGACGTTTCGAAAATTTTTACGTATTGTCTCTGAATAACGTGACTCTGGCTGGAAATCGTCACCATTTTCTCAAACTATTGAGAGACGATTGAGATTGCAACGATAATCATTTGGACGGCACTGTGAGACCACTGATCTCATAATGCCGGTAGAGTGTCGATAGGGTTTCGGTGTAATGACAATGACTGATTTTTACAGAATCGCTAGCCAGGTGAGTCGTTCATATTTTTACAATATTTGTTACTTACAATGTGTGTAATGCTTTTTCATTCTGCTCCTACACTTGCCTCCACCCACATACATTTCCTGCAGTTCCCTGGGCAAATCGTTAATTATTTCCGGAACAAGATATTTGTCCTGTCTCATTCCATATTTATTACTCACTTTTGGTAGGAGATACTTATGACCTGCATTTAGATTTCTTAAGCCAGGTGGCCTAGTTATGAAGGTTTGGAAGTGCTTTTTACTTTTTACCTACACTCTGTAAAAAGTAAAAAGCACTTCCAAACCTTCATCTTATTACTAGCCCGAGACTTCGTTTTCGTGGGAATTCAGGAAAATTGTGTAGTTTATGTTCCGTAAATAATGTAGTTTTTGAATAATGTAGTTTTTGAAATAGTTTTTGAAATCGATCCAATAAATCGTTACAATAATTTTCCACGCTATAAAAACGTACGAGTCACCGACTTGAACAGTTCGCAAATGTCACTATGCTATTTAGATGATGTTCTGGTTTGTAGTATTTTTTTGTTTTTGTTGATTTTTTTAAAAGCGCTGAATCATTTTCTATAAAATTAAATCGGTCCATAATTCGGTGAACATACATAAAAAATCATACAGTCGAACATAGTACCTCCTCCTTTTTTGAAGTCGGTAAAAATACAAATCTTTCCTCTTTATAATATTAAGTGAGTAGATAAGGTACAGTCAAACGCACATAAATCTTAGCAATGGCAGCCTTGTTGCGTTACGACAGAAGAAAGCGTGACTTACTTGCGTGTGGAGACTGGTGCCTGAAATTGATTTTAATCTGTGCTTTAGGTCATGAGTGTACTCTGTTTTATCAAAAAAATTAACATGCAAACGAAGTCGCGGGCATCAGCTAGTCAAAAATAAAAGGCAGACCATGAATTTTAACATTTTTAATTCAAAATTAATCAATTCAATTTATCAAAATAATCAAATCGAGTCAGCTTCTCATTTTTCTGAGCATAACCTAACAATCTTCATTCAATCTTCGTTGTTATTAAATATAAGTTATTACAGTCAAAACAAAAAATTAAAAGAAAAAAAAGTTGTGAAAAGATTTAAAGAAAAAAAAATACTTATAAAAAAAACGTGTCAGCCCCAACAGCCTCCCGAAGACTATTACAGATAGGGATTAGAGCATTATTATGCGGCACTTAATAGTCACTAAGAGAGTATAAGTAAGTATTAACATAGCTGAAAGTCTATACTAATTAATGAATTAATGAATGAATATGAATTGTTAATGAATTTGTTATCTGACTAAATTAATTTTATTATTATTTATTGGCCCATACGCCTCCCCACCGCGGGCCTCCTTTCGAAACGCGAACCCGCAACGTTCTGGTTACAAGTATGGCTCATTACCAACTGAAAAATCACCGCTTATCACCATTAATCAATTTTAATTTTTGTGGCGTCATGTGGTTCTAGAACCACTGGTGGTCTGCCTACCTTGATAGGGATTATAAGCGTGAGCGTATGTATGTATTCTGAAAACCCAACTTTAGGGAATTTAAATCGAATGAAAAAGTTAAATAATTCATAATGAATGAACGGAACGTTTTGACCTTTTGCCTCGAGAATAAATTCAATAGAGCACTGTGTTTTCGTTAATTTTGAATAGTAAGTTAGTTACTAGGTAGAATAGTTTTAGAATAATAATTGTCTACGTCAAACGTAAAAATCAATCAACTTCAATCCCTAAAATGCTTATCAGCAGATAACCCACAAATCAAAATATGAAATGTGTTTTTTAAACACCCAACAACAAAAGAAGGATATTGCAAGTTTGACGTGTGTATACAGCATGTTTATGAATGTGTGTATCTGTCTGTGATAGGGCTTTAGGTATCTCTCTTTCAACCTCTCGGGTTGCGTCTGAGATCCCAGGGCCGCCAGACCTTATTTATTTTCTCATTAACCAAATGTGTGGGAAATAGTAGTGCTAGTACGTACTAGTAACGTATGAATAACCTGGGCCGACGGCCAATTTTCAGCTACCAGATTCTGAAGCTACTTACAAAAATTACTCACTTGTCTTGAGGTCTGGGTGCTGATGTTCTATAGAGTATAATTAATTAAATATAAAAATTTATGATCAACTCTGCCAGACACTCACCATCGGCTGTAATTTCTACCAGACACTTTACAGTTCGCAAGTAAATTATGCGATTGTACCTACAATCTGAACCGTGATTTTTTTATATGCTATTCAGGGAACTGTAACAATATTTTTTGTAGCACCCAGACTTCAAGACAAGTGAGTAATTTTTATAGTACCTTCAGAACCTGGTAGCTGAAAATTGGCCCTCGGCCCAGGTTAGCTGGTATTCATACGTTACTAGTACGTACTAGCACTACTATTTCCCACACATTTGGTTAATGAGAAAATAAGTAAGGTCTGGCGGCTCTGGGATCTCAGTCTATTAGTACAAGTTATCACGAAAAATTTCAAATGCAAAGAGAGGCTTAACAGTAATTGCAACCGCTTTTATACTTTTTCGAACATTTTCGATTACCGCCAATTCACGACTCTATTACAAATAAAAGGCGGTATCAAAACGAAATCATACCCTGAGATAACATTTCAAATAGAATAAACTGTATAAATGAATCAAAAATTAAGATAAAATAAATTAATTTAAAAAAATTAAAAAAAAACCCGACTGCTTAATAAAAACTGAAAAGAAAAAAACAAGTAAGTCCAGTAGTCGAGACTTTTGTTATTGAATACTAGCTGTCCCGGCCAACTTCGTTACGCCTTTTTTCCATATTTTCTCACCTTTTAAACCTTCCCTGGACTTCCACGAATATTTCAAGACTAAAATTAGCCAAATCGGCCCAGCCGTTCTCGAGTTTTAATCAGAATAACGAACAACAATTCATTTTTATTTATATAGAAGATTATTGAATAACATAACGATTTTAACAGTCGGGACCCATCAAAAATCCAGCTTCCTAGGCAAGTATGTACCAAGATTTTTTAGGTGATGTGATATGAGATAAGTAAAAGTAGGACCAGCTGTTTCTTGGACCTTTTGCCTGCCGCGTCGTCTTGTCTTGACTTCTAGCTCCACTTGTATATATATATACATACTCACGCCTGTAATCCCTTAAGGGATAGGCAGAGCATCAGGTTATTTTAGTGAACGACTTGATCTTGATGCCACGTTTGACACAAATTGTGAAGGTTATCAGATGGAAGATGTTGTAGAATGGTGAGAGGCTCTCAAACTTTCGCCAATGATACAGCAAAACCCTCTCGCTTCCCACTTACAGACATTTACAGAATGTCTGGGAAGAGTAGGCAGCTAGCACATTCTAAGGTTTTCTTTCACTCCCAGTACAGCGTGGAAATAGTGGAAGCCCCTTGTATACAGGGTGTTTGGTGCATCATCGTGTGCCAAATTGAATGGGGTGATTGGAGGGTCTTTGGCTATCTCTTCAGCTGCCACAAAAAATCTAGGTCCAACTGAATTTTTTATGCGGATTTTAATTTTTTTTGGTGAAAATTTGTAAAAGTCTACATTTAAATTTTAATAAAAAAAAACTTCAGTCTTGCTTCAATTTTTTTTTATCTTCAATTTGTAACATTGTACGCTTCTATAGAAACCGCTAGCAACATCTATTATTTTTTACTGCCCCGCAAAGTTTTTTAAAGTAAATAAAATAAACTTGAACGTCAACTTTCGATTTCAATAAAAAAAAACTAAAAGTGATCATGTTCATCCAATTTTTTTAAAATATCTCTGGACTCTCCCCTTTCTGATTGTATGCAATATGCCATGAAAAGTTATTAGTAACATCAATAATGAGCAAATTTTCTGGACTCGTCGCATTTTTCTAATAGGTATTCAACATGTGAAATAAAAACTAAGCAAGTAAAAATTTAAAATTTTGTGGGTTTTACTTGAAATAAAAAAAATGCATTTTATACATTTATTTCATAATTTTTACAGTATTTTTAAACCCTGCTCAAAAGACAGAAATCCTTTCAAAAAAGGTTTAGTGTGAACTTTTGGGCAGGAGTGACTGGGAATCAGGTATAAGGATGTTGCCTTTTTTTATTGTATATCTTAAAAAGGAACTGAATCCAAAACCCAAAACTGAAATAATTTTTGAAAACTATTGAGAAAAAAAGTTACAAGCTATTAAATTTCAATAGAGGGGGAAACTGTCAAACAACGTAAAAGAGATGCACTTACAGGCATGTGACGTCACCGCCATTTGTTTGCGTAGGTAAAAAAGAGATAGCTAGCTCTCCTTACGATAATATAAATGCCAATAACTTGTTCATTTATAAACCAATTTTAATGCTGTTTTCGGATATTAATATATTTCTAGCATTATTTTTTGTTTCACATACAATAATTCATAAAATCAAACACTGTCAACATCCCTATTGGACCGCATTTTCTGCCCGATAACCTCAATAGTGACAATTATTTGGACTTCCTGCAAAATGCCCGAATTATTGGCCGAGGTGCCTTCGTATTTGATGAAGATGTCATTTTGCAAGAAGTCTAAATAATTGTCACCGTTGAGGTTATCGGGAGGTAATGCGGTCCAGTAAAGCTAAAAGAAGATTTACTCGAACTGCCAAGGTGATTTTGATTTTATTTTATTTTTCAGGAAAACCCTACGCATTGATGGCTATAAAAACAAATTTGGTACATTTAATACGGAACTACAAGTTTGAAGCTGACCACACTAATCTCAAGTTTGAGCTGCATGTAACTTTGAAACCAATTAGTGGTCAATATATTTCTATTGAAAGGTGAGAGAAAACCGAGAAAATTATGGTGTCATTTTTAAGGTTTGTTGACAAGGACATAATTTTATAGATTTATAGATTTGGTATAAAGTTATCGTATAAGTATTTCTGGGTATTGAAAGATATTAAAAAATGAAGACAAATGTACAATACTTACTTACTATGATAAATGAAATGACTTACATCGTTATAAGTGCTTCTATTTAATCAATAATTACTAACTTTATTGAGAAGACACCAATCTGGCTTTATAGAATTACAATAACGAAACTATTTGTTGATAAAATATAAAGTATCATCATAAAGTTTTATTCTTACTAACACCAAGAATTTCCATTTCGTCAGCGCTTTTACTCAAAGGTTTGCGTTTTGATCTGAAAAGATACAAGATGAACTGAAATTACATGATCTTGGTAGCTTTTAAGCTCAATTTTTGGAATCATTCAGCAAGGTTAAACCACGTACATGCAGGGAACCTGATGGGTGACCATATTGGCAGTTAACGTGAGTATTTCCGGGCTTTAGGCCATTTAGAGGTTTGAAAACTCTGTCATAATCGGGCCATTAAGAGGTTGAAAAACTCTGCTTGGAGAAGCAATTTAGAGGTTTGAAAATTCTGCCATAAGAAGCCATTTAGAGGTTTGAAAACTCTGCCATGAGCGGCCATTTAGAGGTTTAAATACCGTGACACTGTTTTAAGTTAAGTTTGCCACGTACTTACTTGATTATTTATACCTACATTATCTTATAGGGAAGAACATGGTCTTGGAAACAGACAAACGTAAATAAAAATTGAAAAATACTCACTTGGAATAATAAAGGTTGGTCAAATTGCTGACAGGAGCTTGGATAAGCAGCCAAATCAATAAACTAAAGATGTACCCGATCACAGTGGGTCCAAAAGAATCTGAAAGCTGAAAGATAAATACTAAAACTATAGCTGAAACATCAAAGAACTAGGTCCTCTCTGTTCTTGTAATTAAAACCTAATTCATAAATTACATGAATTTATTTTTCATAGAAAGACGATGAAAAGTAGAGTATATGACTCGAGAGCAAATTATTTTTACCTCGGGCGATGTACTTTAAATCCCTTGCTTGCTGCGTTTAGGATTTCTACGTTAGTGTCGCTACGCTCGGGATTCTATTCTAGAACCCTGAGCGCAGCTCGTCGTTCAAATTAGCGCCCTCGCCGTAAAAATACTACTTTTCTCCCTTGTCAACTCATACAATCTACTATTGTGAATATCTCTCTACGCGGGTAGGTAAGTGTTTTAAAAAAAGCCTAGGTTTATACGATCGAGATTTGTTAGCTTACTTGCCGCTAACCAAGCTTTGCTCTTATTCGCAGCGTAACTACCTTCAGGGCGCTATCTTATGGTATCGATTTGCAGAAACAGTTTTTTTATTAAATGTTCCTTTTTTATCTAAAAATGCATAAAAAATGCGTTTTCTTTATATTATTCAGTCATATGACCGACTCGATAAGAAGAAGAAGACCCAAATCCTATAACCCGACAATTTCATCATAACCGGAGAAACTGATTGAAGACTTATATTAATACTTAGTTTGCTTACCTGCGTAAACACATGCTCTCTCAACGGAGATCTGGTCGTGTAAAGATTGTACTGAATAATAGCTGGATGAGTCAGGTAGAGGCCGTAGGACAGCCTGCTTAGAGGCACCCAGGCACTCCAACTGAGGAGTCCGGTGACTATTGCTGCAAAAATGAGGTGAAAACTCAGAAATACCTTGGGATTAGAGCAAAATTAGCAAAAATCTCGATGGCAGGATATTAGATCTAAACTCAACTTAATTTTGACGTTTTTTGAATTTTAAGTCGCCCTAAAACTGAGGTAAAATCTGAAAACACTGTTCTTTATACAATGATAATCTACTATATAAAAATAAGTCGGGTTTTCCTTCCTGACGCTATAACTCCAGAACGCACGAACCGATTTCCACGGTTTTGCATTCGTTGGAAAGGTCTCGGGCTCCGTGAGGTTTATAGGATACTTTTTATTTAAAAAAAAATTAGGGCGCGGGCGGAGCCGCGGGCGGAAAGCTAGT
Source organism: Aproaerema taeniolella (assembly GCA_949987775.1). Classification (NCBI taxonomy): domain Eukaryota; kingdom Metazoa; phylum Arthropoda; class Insecta; order Lepidoptera; family Gelechiidae; genus Aproaerema; species Aproaerema taeniolella. The sequence continues at coordinate 4,057,628 of OX465246.1, read as the reverse complement.
TTTCAATAATAACAAGCAAAAATCTATTAAAACAATGAAAAATATTATTCTACCCGTCCGCGCTAAGTTTGCCGGTCCGTGGAATGCGTTTGCCGGTCCCCAACCTGATTAAACGCAATTGATATGCTATTTTTACCCAAACACACAATTTTTATGATTAACAATAAATAAATAAAATATTTTAAACATTGTTCTATCTCTGTGCCAAATCTCATCAAAATCAGTTCACTAGTTTAAGCGTGAAAGCGTAACAGACAGACAGAGTTACTTTCACATTTATAATATCAGTAGGGATATTACTGTACTCTCGAATCAAAGTAATGCAGTGTAAAAAATTCCATTTTTTGTACAAAATTAAATGAAGTCGGAGGGCTGGGGAGCCAGAGGTTACTTTTTCACGCGAAAGAAGTCATTAGTGGAAAGCTAGAAAGAATATTCATATTTATTTATCTAGTAGCTTTCCGCCCGGGTCTTCGTTCCCGTGGGAATTCGGGAAAATTATATAGACTATGTGTTTATCCAAGGTGTCAGACCTCCATACCAAATTTTATCAAAATCGGTCCAGCTGTAATTAACGATTATTTGAATCGCATCACCATGCTAGTTTCAAAGCATTTGTGGTGCAGATCCCACGGTTCATGCCGGAGACAGTCATGAAGGAGAGCTTTTGGCCGGAGAGCGTGGTGTTCCGCCGGCACCGAGGTAGATTCCCGGTTGCAGTCACCCCCGGAAAAACACCCGGGAAATTGTGTTAACTTAGTTTTGATTTCGTTTAATTATATTTTATATGTATGTTAGTCTGCAAGGTATTTATCTATGGGCCTAGTTGCCTGAAAATAAATGATTTTATTATTATCATTAACAAACATCCAACAAACTTTCGCGTTTATAATGTTAGTAAGGAAATAAGGATATACAAACAATACCCTGCTTTTAAGTGTACGTACCCAAGTCTCCGTATTCTATAATTGCAACCAAAGCACACAGAGCCGTCACCCACACGATCCTATTGGTCCCGGCGTATAAAGCTGCTTCTACAACGTTGTACGGACGCGTGTAAAATAAACCCCCAGACGCCATTGGAATCCAAGCTATTATGAACATTGTTATGAAGCCTATGATTGACCATTTCTGAAACAAATAACGTCAAAAGATTAATGTTTTTGAAATTTCTCAGTGATACTAAGTAATTTCTCCAAGAAACGGACCAGATAACAATTTGACTTTTTTATCAAGCATAGCATAAAATATTGTAACAAAAAATTGGAAATTAAAACATAATCCAATCATGTAGAACAATATTATTGATGAAGATGATAAGTTGAAGCCATGAACTCGACTATCATTGTGTCTTGCTGTTTGGATGACATTTAAAACGTATACTTTGAATTAAAAAAAGAAAATGTACAAAAACGCATCCGCAACAGGCTGCGTCATATCATAACTAATAACTAAGACAAAAGTAAATCAGCAACGATTAAACCCTAGTCAAATAAGCCCCCCCCCCCCAACACTCAAAGGTTCCCATGACACTGGCCACGTTACTGCATTGTATGGCCAGCGAAATCCTCTGAACAAGGTAAGATACGTCCTAGATCCTAGCGCGTGGGTCGCCAGTTTTTAAACGGTTTTATTAAACGGTTTTTATTTATTATTTATTTTTTAAACGGTTTTATTTAGCTCACCCCGTTTGTTTTATTTATTCTTGGGTCAAATTTAGTAATTCAAATTTCACCCTCTTCCTGTCAACCGATTAATCTGAAATTTTGTATACACTTTGGATTTTGGTGACAATACAATTATGTTTATTCATTATCATTATAAATTCAAGATGGCCGCCGCTACAAAATGGCGGATAATTTATGTTTTATTAATCCCATCAATATGGGTATCAAATAAAAGGGCTCAACAAGCAGAATACAATATGCTATAAAAAATTGAAATCCAAGATGGCCGCCGCTACCAAATGTATGTTTTTAATAAAAACTAAAAACTAGAAAATAAAAATAGGTAAAAAAACTTTTTAAGTTAAACGGTTTTATGTTAAACATACATTGCAATGTTTAAGATAAATGTACTAAAAAGCAAAAAATAATAAAATAGATACAGTCGTGGGAATTATAAACATATGCATAGACTAGACTAAAATAAAACCGTGGGGCACGTCAATTGTCTACAAATTATCGACTTAATGTGCCCCACGGTTTTATTTTAGTCTAGTCTATGCATATGTTTATAATTCCCACGACTGTATCTATTTTATTATTTTTTGCTTTTTAGTACATTTATCTTAAACATTGCAATGTATGTTTAACATAAAACCGTTTAACTTAAAAAGTTTTTTTACCTATTTTTATTTTCTTAGGTGCACTAATCTACTACTAATCTAAACATTATTATTACTGATACATTGTCAAATTATCTGAAGATATGGGCATGTAGTGAAACTTGGTCCTATTTCACATTTATGTTTTAACTTACCTTCGAAATAGTGTTTCTATGAAGCGCAGGTTTATATTTGATCAATAAATACCCAAAACCGAGGCCGACTAAGAAACAGGGGATCCGATAGTGACTTCTGATGTATGTGCTGTTAAACACTGTATTTTTTCGGATGTCTATCATCGTCCTGAAATATACGTACGGATTAGCCTAATGGTAATATTTGGTAATACTGTGCATATAATAATTAATATTAATATTTATTATATGCTGCGGCGGGACCACCTTTCGGCATTGCTTCACTGCAACAGGTGTCTTATGTTCTCTGGTCTTTTTCTTTTCTTTGTCTTCACCTTTCTTCTATTTCTTTATGCTTCATAATACTAGAAATTACTTCTTGCATCATATTCCAACTCTCTTCATCTCTCAATATTTAGTTTTACAGTGGTGGCCATATAATTAAGAACGATTTAATGTTCTAGAAAATATTTATCTTAACCACATCATATCTAGTTATGTGTTCCATCTTACAAGTAACTAGCTATGCTATGAAATAGCCACATGAATAGAGCAAAAGGTGTTAGGAATATAAAATATAACCTCTACCATTTTTTTTATAAATTTAGTTTATTAAACACAGTAACAAAAAACAAATAGTAAATAATCTGGACAAATAATTAAGAACGATTTATAAAACTGCTTGAGAGTTTTTCCATAACAAACTTAGATAATTTAAATCACATTAAATGAAAGTGCGTAAGAAAAACAAACAATTTATAAAAAAATTTAAACTAAATTTAATAGCTGGTAGCATGACCACGGCTTTTAATTAAGGCTTTACACCGGCGAGGCATTGACTCTATCAATTTTTGACATTTGGCAACAGAGATATCGTTCCATTCTTCTAAAAAAGCAGCAAATAACTCTCTTAAGTTGCCACATTGTCGATTTGAAACTTTTTTCTTGACATCACACCAAAGATGCTCTATTGGGTTGAGATCCGGGCTGTTAGCTGGCCAATCTAACACCGAAACTGATTGCGCCCTGAGAAATTCCTTAACGGTGCGTGCAGTATGCTTGGGATCATTGTCGTGCTGAAATGTCCAAATAACAGGAAGCACGTCTTCAGCATAAGGTAACATTGTTTCTTCCAGTATATTTTTGTATTGATATTGATCCTTGTTTCCCTCTATCAACTTAACAGGTCCAACCCCATGTCCAGAAAAACACCCCCAAATTTTCACATTTCCCCCACCATGCTTTAATGTCACTTTTGTGTACTTAGGGTCGAATGCTTTGTTCGGAGGGCGTCGTACGTATCGTTTACCATCCGAACATACCCTGTTTATTTTTGTCTCATCAGAAAAAAGTACATTTTTCCACTGACTTACTGTCCAGTTTTCATACTTTCTTGCGAATGCAAGCCGGGCTTGCCTATGGCACTGTTTCAACATAGGCACCTTCCTGGCTATCCTTCCGTGCAACTTTTCTTCTACCAAACGCCTTCGAATAGTACGTGCTGAGATTGCTAAAGGGTTGTTTTCACCAAAATATTCTTTTCTTAGGTCATTCGAGCCTTTAAAAGGGTTTTGTTTTGCCAAGCGAATGATATTTCGATCGTCTCGACAAGAGGACTTACGTTGTTTAGGTGCACGTATAACATTTGAAGTTGTTTGATAAGTAGCAAAATGCTTCACAGCGTGAAAAACCATAGTTTTGGAGCATTGCAGATGGTCGGCTATCTTTTTATACGACCAATTCTTTTGACGAAGTTTTATTATCACTTCCCTTGTAGATTCATCACAACTTTTATTTTTTCCCATTGTTTTAATACAAAACAATCACTTTTAAAACTTTTATAGAATTAAATGGCGCCAAATTGATACAAACAGTGACCTACAACCATAGAGCCACGAAGTGTTCTCTATTTAAATTTGAATAAAAAATAAAATTTTCAGCGTTCTTAATTATGTGACCAGCCAGTAAGGAGTAATACTAGGTTCGGATCGAATGCATAAAGTTTATCTATTTAGTTTTTGGCTAATCATGTGTACCAACGAATTAACCATTAGTATGGCAAAGTTTTGTGATACCGAGAGAAATACAAAAAAATACATGGAACTAAATAAACTCAGTAGTTTGAAAAAATCTTCCCTTTAAATAAGCGTTCTTAATTATATGACCACCACTGTATCTACCTATAGTACTTCCTTTCATGCTGAATTGGGAGTGAAAGAAAAACTTAGAATGTGCCAGCTAAGTACCTACTCTTTCCAGGTACTTATGCAGTAAAAGTCTGTAAGAGGGATACGAGGCTTTTGCTGAATAATGGGCGAAAGGCTGACCACCTCTCACTATTATGCCACTTGTTCCACCTGATAACCCTCATCATTTGTATCAAACGTGGCATCTAGTGGTTCTAGAACCACTGATGCTCTGCCTACCCCGTAAGGGATTATAGGCGTGAGTGTATTATGTATGTATGTATCTAGTACCTATGACAACACAATGTTTCTCACATGCATTCATAATGACTAAGATAATCAAAACTGCGGCAAGCGCAAACAAGATGCAGTTGCAGAGCTGTTAAAGAGAAAAACAAATATTGCATCTAAGTCCCTACTCATAACAAGACTTAAGTTTAATACTTGTCACGACGTTTGTTGCTAATTTGGTATATTTATTTAATCACATAATATCTACGACATTTTTCCTTGCACTGTCATACCATCCTTACTTAAATTAGAGGTATAATTAGTGTGTTTGTTTGTAGTTATGTCCTTCTTTCCGTCACTTCGAAACGGAGCAACAGATATAATGTGACATATGCACATACTACTTTTCCACGCGAACGAAGTCGCAGGGAGAAACCAACAAGATTTGTATCGCACGCGCCGTAAACCAGCGCGGGACGGGTTAGTGGTTAAAACAGCGTGTAAAGTAATAACAGTAGATAAAAAACCCTACTGCGTAGTAAAAACTAAAAAGAAAAAAACAAGTAAGTCCAGTAGTCGAGACTTTTGTTATTGAATAACATAACAATTTTAACAATCGGGACCCATTATTAGGAAGCCGGATTTTTGATGGATCCCGACTGTTAAAATCGTTATGTTATTCCAACGACATATCATTTGACACAATCGACCCACGCGTTTGGTCTAAATAGTGCTACAAAGGTACAAACATACATACATATATACATACGATAAACACATTACCCTCCTTTGCGTCGCGCAGTCGGGTAAAAAAGGTCTTTGGTCAGCAAAAAATACCGGTGGTGGTCAACCGATGACGTTATGTTGGACTTTTGTTGACCAACATATTTATAACCATTACTTAAATTATTATTTTAATAAATTAAAAATTGCGTGTTTCAAGTGTAATTCACAAAAAGGTGTTTTGTTAGTATTGCTATATGAGATAAATTATTATCAGATCAAAAACTATGTCTAATCTTACTCAACATTATAAACAATCGTAGCAGGCAGCTGATTCCAGTAGGTCCCAACGGCAGGCAGTAGAACAGCCAGGATTGTCACTACCAGAAACATGGTCCTTCCAAGATGAGAGCTTCGACTGAAGTAGATTATAAGCACTCCCAGGATTGTAAGGTGGAAGTCTACTGGGATGTACCACAGGATTATGTAACACTGGTGGGGAGAGAAATAATTCATCATGAGATCTTTTACTGTGCGGAAGCGAGGTCCTTGCCTATTATTAGTGGCGACTTATATTGGGTGACTTAATGAGCGATAAATGAGAATGTGAATCAGCCCACTAAACTGAAATATGAAAAAAAAAGTTTCGTCTCTCCATACAATATGTGCGATCAGCTTATTTGCCTGTGTATGAAAAGCAAAAATATTTTCGGAAAATTTTACATTTCTTTGAGAAAGTTGTACAGTTTCACGAAAAGAACACCCCTAAAGTTTCGTTAACTAATTTAAAGTCCATATAGGCTGATGACGATGAGTAGATTCTAAAGATTTTTTTTGTACATTTTCGGAGAAACCACAAGGAGGGGCCTGGCGGTGTCCACTGATCTGAATCTCACACTGATCAGGTCAGCGAGCGCTACTGGGCTACGAATGATTCAAGTAACTTAATTGTAATAACAAATTGGACTGATTGATGGTGCAAAGTATACAACCACCCAGTAACCCTCACCATGTCCTCACTTCTGACGTAGTTGTTCAGCATCAGTAGACTGAGCCACCAGTTTCTTGCACAGGTCTCCTGTTCATGACCAGCCAGCCTGTGCCACAGCGGCCCACTTCCCATGTGGATTGATACCACAGCCATATAGAACACCATGACACCCATGGGGACGATTAACCTGGAAGGGATACGTATCTTATATATTGGCATACATAGAATACCTTAATTCATTGTGTAAGTTCCGTGGGTCTGCTGGCCTGAGCCACACAAAGTTTATGACAAAAAGTGGACTTCTGAGAGTAGATTCAGAAAAGTCAAAGGCTCGCTCATGGCTCAGTCCATACTCGCACGCTTATAGTACCAGTCGGGGTAGACAGAGCATTACGAGCGTTTTTATATGAAGTACCTCTAATGGTGATAGGTTGTCTGCCTTTTACCAACGATACTGCATGCAGTTAAACCCTCTCGTCCCACTTTTACAATATGCACCTATTAAGTAGTTATCACATTAATCTAAATTGTAAGTTCAACTAAAAAGAGACAAGTGAAAGTAATTATACCTTTTAGGGAATCATTTTACGAGTAAAATTAAGTTTAATTTTTTTAAAGTAAAATTCACTCTTGTATCGTGGGTTATTTGGAACACTACGGACACGAACACTCACATCCGAGAACAAACATCTGTTTTTAACACAAATATTTGCCCCGATCGGGAATCGAACCCAAAACCGTCGATTCAGAGGCAGCGTTTCTAGCCACCGGATTAAACCTCTCATCATACCTACCTGATGTATCGTTTCCAAAGAATTGTGACAGGATTCTCCATCTTAGGCCTGCCGAGCAGACCCCTTGCCAGTAACAGGCCTGACATCATGAGGAATGTGTCCGTGAATAGATCTGTGTGTATCAGGAAAAAACCCTGGTCTAGGTCCTAGAATGACAAACATAAACCATAATCATCACAACTCCACAATTATAAACGGTTTTACTTGCGTCCATGGACGTAATATTACTATTCTACCAGTAAACGCCCATGCAAGACTTGTTATAATGATGATTTAGTATGTGACGTACAGACAGCAGCACGTCAGGTTACCCATTTGCACTATGAAAGTCCCAAGAAAAGTGGAATCAAATATTTTGAGGAGGCGATTTCTTCCTCTTCCGTCAGTTCTTGAGGGAATATCTCTACCTTCAGTGGGCTTAAGATCTGGAATACTTAAGCCCACTGAAGGATTTAGATCTAGAATAACACTTATTGCAAAGTTGAAAAGGCACGAAACAAAATATAAAACCGTGGAATTAGTTAAAATTTGAAAATAAGAAAATTTGTAATGCGATTAAAAAGAGCACCCTCAGAGTTTCTTGCCTGTTCTTCTCTGGGGAAGACTGCACCTTTGCGAATAGGCGATGAGTCAGAGGGTCAATAGAACGAATGCGTATGTTTGTATTTACATCCTTTAATGTTTGTTTGTATGTATTTCATGTAATCTTGACTTGTTTTAAGTGGCATCCTGAATGGCCTATAAAATAAAGATTTTTTTCTATTCTATTCTATTCTAATAAGCAAAAACTTTTAGAGAAAAAAAAACGTTCGACGAGAATGGGACTGGAACCCACGACCCCAGGATCTCATGGTGCTCTAACCCTCACACGAGTAAGCGTTTTAAAAAAAGCAAAAGGCTTTCATTCAGAGTTAAAGGTGTTAGTGTTCCCTACCTTCTCAACCACCATCCCATTGATAACAGCTCCAGAATTCAAGAAGAAGACTTGATGCGTGAAGACCAGTATGATAGCCGTCAGAGCTCTCATCCCGTTTAGAGCTGGGATGTCTTCGGGACTTGGCTTTACCAGGTCGTATGCGTTTTTGTTCATGCAGAAACATTTGGCAAGGTTCGTTACTGTAACCATAAAAATATTACATACATAAGCTCACGCCTACAATCCCAAACGGGTTAGGCAGAGCATCAGTAGTTCTAGCGAACTACTTGATGCCACGCTTGATACAAATTGTGAGGGTTATCAGATGGAACAAGCTGTGTAATGGTGAGAGGTGATCAGCCTTTCGCCTAGTATACAGCAAAACCCTCGCATCCCTCTTACAGATTTTTACTGTTTACCTGAGAAGAGTTGGTAGCTGGCACATTCTAAGTTTTTCTTTCACTCCCAGTCCAGCATGGAAGGAAAAATATTGCAGCATAAAAAAGAAAAAAATTAAAATAGGATAGATACGTACCCGTAGACTCAGGGTCTGCATTAGGGGTTTTAGCTAAGTACCAAGTTGAAGCTATAGCGACTATGAATAGTAGTAGTAATAAGTACCTGAAAATCAACAAAATATTAAGGTTATTTTATAAAGTTGTCTTGTCAAAAAACCTAATTGTTTGTCCCAAAACCTTTTTACTTTTATTGCACTGCGTGGGTTGCGGTCGTTAAACCTGCCAAAAATAAATTAATTCTTACTAAAATATTCATTAACCCGAGGACTACAAATGTTCTGCAATTAAATTTGTAAACCGATTGCTGTAATAATTATGCAGTTAGTAATTATTACACGTTACTTTTTAATCTTTATTTTAGGAACAATGCCACTCCGTAAGAAACACACAAAATCTACTACTAACTAAATACAAGACATTTTTAAACCTAAGTACTAACTTAAAGGATTTTGTCTTTATTTTTCGGTTTTTTGAAGTCGGTTTAATTTTTTAATTTATAGTGTTGTTTTTTATCTCCGTATTAAAGGGCATGAGGTCAGATGATCCATTGTTGGAACGGGTTCGCTTTAATTATAATTACAATTAGTTTAATAAACAGCATGTTTTTAAGAAAAATTTTCCCACGCACTTTACACGATTCAAAACAAACATTTGAAAAGGCTTAATGCATGACTCCCTTGCAGATGCACCTTTAATTTGTATTACCATTGCCCCCTACGTTTCCAGTTTCTAGTATCACTGGTGCGGAGGAGGCAATGGTAATACAAATTTGCCGTGCCGTTTTCGAATTTTAAAAAGGATTCTGTGACTTGACGACCTATAATTGAGTACATTTCTTACATAGTTAAGCGCAGAAGAGAGGGACATACTGAGATACGACGCTTCAAAGTATCGATCGAGCTTGCTGCAAAGCTAGATAGATAAATACTTCACAGAGAAAAAACCTATTTTCTCTGTACGTAACAAAGAAAAAAACAACAACAAACATTACAAAATTTTTAATTTAAAGTTATTGTGGATTATAGAGCCACAACATTAGATTGCGTATAACTATTTAACGGCCGAACCATCTCGAATACGTCAGCTTTCAAAAAAAAAAACGGGTTGCACTCCGGAAGTGCCGGCAGAAGTAAAAACTTCAACATACATACATTACTTCCTCGTGGTCTACGAAGTTTTCACTTCACCCTACGTCTTACGAATTTTAGATCAGGGTCACGTGACTCTGACGCGAGTTTAACGTTTTTACCCATCAAAAAGTGCACAACGCCGCTAAAGAAGTTTTCACTTTAAAAAACCGTATCGAAATCGTTCCATTTGTTTAGGAGCTACGAACAGACTTACAGATACACAGGTAAACTTATAAAACCTCTCCTTTTTTGTCGGGGGTTAAAAAGAGGCTTCCATCGGAGATTTATACCATAGAGGCATCGAACCTTTACATTAGTCTTGTCCAATGGGCGGAACATACTACCGATTTAGAATAGAAAAGAATAGATAATTCTTTATTGCACAGGACACAACACTATCATTTAAGGACAGTATAATAGAAAAACACAACACAAAAAAAAATACATCTATACAAAATAAAGAATATAGATTTCTTACCAAAACACTCTTACGCCGCTCCCATATTGATGCTCCTGCCCAGCTACTTCACACTCATCTACCGTGATTTCAGGATCGGAGAAGGAGCTGAAGGTACTGCTTTTCAGTAAAGCCTTCAATACTGAAGAGATGGCCTTTGAAGAACAAGATGCTGGCACGCATAATCCCCAAGTTATCGTGCTTAGGGTCCGATTGTGTTTTGTTTTTGTCTAAAAACAAATAGCTCTAAATTGAAAATGTTAGTGTCACCTCCAATATTCAGTGTGAGTGGTTACGCAAAAAGGGACATCAAGGGAAAATAATTGAGTTAGAGTAAATCGCGTTTAAGTTCGAAATGAGTTTTGCCTCGCCTTGGCTTACTAAAAAATCTATTTAAAAAAACTACGGCACCTAAAAATATTTTAGACCAAAACAAACCTAAAAGACCACAGAAGCAATGTTCATCAAAAACAAAAAAACCGTTTCCCATCCCTTCAAGTCCCTTTTTGCTTAACTACTCACAAATAGTATTCGACTTTTAAACGGCAGAAAACGGTGAAGGAAAACATCGTAATGCGAGTTTAATCCATTGAGGTTATATTACTATGGTTAAATCACGATGTTTTCTTTCACCGCTAAGCAAGTTAGAAAAGACGAATTTAGTGGTACCGGCCCTCATCAGGATTTGAACCCGCACCGTTCTGGTTACAATTCTGGCTCATTACCAACTGAGCTATCATCGTCTGTACCTAATACTTACTTTGATGTAATTTTCCGCTGAAACATAAGGATGCAAAACACCGCTTGATTTTTCCAAAACATTGCTCAGTTTCACATCTGCCAAGCAATATTTTGTGCGCAGTTCTGGACGTTCATCCAACCAGGGTGCATCTAGACATTCGTCGTAGTTGCCTAGCTGGTATTTAGACCCATATAGAACTCCTGTTGGAAATTGCATAGAGTCCAACACTGGAAAGAAATAGTTTTGTATTGCAACTGGAAAAACATTCAAGGAACTTACAATTCCTTCTCTAGCGCTTAAAAAAAATCTTATTTCTTTACAAGTAAGACATGTACGTACACTCTCTCGCGAGGCTCATATCTGTGACTTAACTTTAAATTACGTTTATGAATAAGACGGTTAATCTGTGCTAATTACAGGCTGTTTAGTACTTACTCCAAACTGCCCAAAGCGTAAAATTCTTCTCATTCTGTAGTGTAGACAGAATTTGGTTAAAACAAACTTTGTCTTCTGTATCCCATTTCTCTCGCTTTATATTTTCAGCTAGTACATCTGAGTAAGTTCTTGGAATCTTGACAGATTTATCTACAGTTTCAGTATTTATTACAGCACAGCCTGCAATTTTAGGTGTTAGTGATAATAATTACACTAATAGTACGAATAAATCACTTAAGTTTCTAGCTAGCACGGCCCGCGACAAACTAGCGCGTCACGCCACTCCGATGACCCTAAAACTGGGTTGGACCCACTATTCCCATTACCCGTTGCAGTGCTAATTCTGGGACTTCACTTTTTTCTCAAGGCACCGCGCAAAGGCTTGCCCTCTGTCGTTGTCTTTTCGACACTTGTTTGTGAACGCGTTGTTCCCACGTTGTGCTTGAGCTGCTGAAAGGACTTAGAGGTACAATCTACTTTATATTTATTATCTTAACGACCTACTAATAAAAACAGCCATAAAGAGAAAAGGCCCATGTCTAGGCACCCCATCATTATACATTGCTTCTATCAATTCAAAATACAACCCAAGAAGTAATTTATAACAAATCGAGCCCCTATGGGATTGCGATAAAAACCCCGAGACCCCAGAGACATCTCTAGACATATACCTCGTTATTTTTTAATCAGTACTCAATTTTGTACGTAAACTTTATGAAAATTTCACAGACCCGTATTTTTTTGTTTTATATAAAAATTTCAATTAGATCGTCTGAAGCATAAAAATGAATCAATTTTTTTCCTCCTTATTTACGTTCTATCAGCGTTACTGACACCGTGAAAAAAAAATTGCGTTCTGATTAAAAGTCTTAACTTTCTTTATAATATTGAAACAAATCAAATTCATAAAGTCTTAAGACAATTTCAGTTGAAAACCTATTATTTCTTTAAAGTTTAAAAATACTTAATTACTTACCCATCAATAACAAAAATATTACAAAATTAACACAATCCACTTTCACTATTCCCATTTTAAATTATAACATAAATCATCGATTTAAAAATTGGTATATTTATGTAAATATAATTTTACTGTTTTCCCAAGAAGAATAAATATTTATCCAAAATATTAAATGTGCTTCTGCTGCACGTTCTTTGTACCAATAGTATGTGGTTGTATGCCCATATGCATGAATGCAACTGACTTAAACGTTTAGGAGTTTTTGTATTGACGATGGTCAAGTTAGGACTGCGCAGAAAAGGCTAATGCGTGGTATTGAAATACATACATATATGTAAGCACGTAGAACAATAACCTTAGGCTCCGATCCCGAGGAGGCCTCAGCTCAGGCTAATCGCTCTAAAAATGTTTAATGAAATGCTGTTCAACTGCAGCTGCTTCACAACTTTTGACAAAAATGTTAATGATTTATAATTTTTGACAAAAAGTTGTGAAACAACCGCATTTTAATTGGGTTTCAATCCACAAAAACATTTTTTTTACAAATTACAATTTTTTTTCAAACCCAATCCAATAACTTACGCAACAACTATCTACAATTCTACATACATATTATATTACCTATGCTATGTAAAAAGCATACTATCGAAAATAATACTGTAATATTTCATCAAATTTTACTTTTACTTTTACTTTAAAAACAAGCATTTCCAAAATTTATATTATACTAGCTTTCTATCCCGAACTTCTTTCTCGTGGGAATCCAGGAAAACGATGCAGCTTAATTATGTTACTTATGGATAATGTAGCATTCTCATTAGAATAGGTTCAATTCAGTAAGGCAAGAGCGTCGGTGGTCTAACGGCTAGTGGGTCGGACTCATAAGCTAGAGGTACCGAGTTCGATCCCCAGTGCCGACATATACCAATGACTCATTTTCTGAGTTATGTACCTACATTAGTTGCACACTTACCGATGCTCTTACGCTGAGGGAAAACATCGTAAGGAAACCTGCACATTTAGGAGACTGAATGTGTAACCATGATCCAATCCGGAACCCCTTGTTAGCAGGGTCACGGAGGTCAGATGGCAGTCGCTCCACTGTAATGACTTGACCTGCCAAACCCTGGATCATGGTCAAGCGTACCCCAATGAGAAACGGAACTAAGCGCTAGGAAGAAGATCTTGTCTAAGGCTCGCCTTATTTAACAAGGCCAATGTAAAGTTTCAGAAATCGGTTGAGTATTTTTTGAGTTATTCGTTGCAAACATACATTTATAAAGTTAGTGTAGATATACAGGGCTCTAGGTAAATCACTTTCAACCTCGCGGGTGGTAAATCAGTCCATGAAACTGAACAACTTTCCCAAGGAACAAAGGTCGGAATAATAAAAAAAAAATTTTTTTAGTTCCCATACAAACTGCGTCAGCTGATAGCGCAGCCGCAGTTTGTATGGGAAGTCAAAATTTTTCTTTTCATACTTCGACCTTTGTTCCTTGGGAAAGTTGTTCAGTTTTATGGACTGATTTACCACCCGAGAGGTTGAAATAGGTTGAGAGGTTGAAAGCCCTGTATATTACAGTCAAACGCACATAAATCATAGCAATGGCTGCCTTTTTGCGTTACAACTAGGGCATCCAATCCCGCAGCTTTTTTTTGATCTCGGTATTGGCGGAATCGATGATATTTAATCACGCGGGATCTCGGTATTTGCGGGATCTAAATGTGGCAGTACGTTAAACTGCGTATTGTGAATGTAGTTTTAGGAGGATTTGGTAAGATAATAAAATTAACATAGGTAGGTTAATTTTAAAATTAACATATAAGTATTAATTTTATCGTATAACCACAAAATATTTAATGTTTAATAATTGAAAATTACGTTAGCTTAGGTAGGTAGACTGCTGCGAATATGGGAAGCTAAATATTCGGCAGCAGAAAAGGCCCTTCGGCGTCTACACTAGTGGGTGGAAATGGGAATGCACTTATGGGCATTATACGTAAAAGACAAATGTTTGCCAGACTCGTATAAAGTCATCTATTTTTTATGATGGAGTCACTGGTATGAAACACAGTGCGACTAGTAAAGGCAACTGAGGCAAAGATACTTAAGTTCCAAGTCGTCAGTAGTCACGCGCCAGAGCGTGTAGAAGGCCTTCTTTATGCTGCTCGTCAGTCCCGCAAATCCCGCGGATCCCGCGCAAGTAATCCCGCTCTGAGCGGGATTGGAAAACGACACGCGGGGTCTCGGTATTATGGGATTGGATCCCCTAGTTACGACGGAAGAAAGCGTATCGTACTCTTGACTGTAGGCTAGCTTTACGTTTCTCGGCTTAGTTAATACGCAAATATAACCAAAGCAAACATACTAAGGAGAGTATTTGTGAACTAATACATATTTGTATAAGTACATGTATATGTACTGAGGCCAGCGCATCAGGTTACTCCATTTCATTGCAAAACCGCTCTTACCACAACAGCACAGAGTGCACGCGTGTGGTAACCTGAGTGGCGGCCGTCCGTACCTACAGAATACAGCACATCCCACCTCAGGGTAAATAGTTGTACAGACAGCAGGACGTCGTCGGGTCGGGTAATCTATTTGCACTATGAAATCTGGCGTTATTACGAGCGAGGTCAACGTTAACATGTATGTGTATGTCTTGTCTGATGTGCTGCCGTGTGTACTACGAGATGCATTACAATCAAGACAAGAGTGACGACTCAAGGTCAACATGTATAGTTTGATGTGCTGTGGTGTGATTTTTTGGCCGATTATAAAAGATGTTATCGATTAGCACAATAGTTTCCTTTGTTTAAACGGAAAATTAAAACCCACAGAACATAAGATTAAAAAATGATTTATAATACTCCTACTTTGATCCTAATTTTATATACTTACATATAATACAGGGTTTTAGGTATCTCTCTTTCAACCTCTCTCGGTCCATGAAAGTAAACAACTTTCCCAAGGAACACAGGTCAAAATACGAAAAAAAAATTTTGAGTTCCCATAAAAACTTCATTAGCACATAGCGCATTTTGTATGGGAGATCAAAATTTTTTTTTCGTATTTTGACCTATGTTCTTTGGGGAAGTTGTTCAGTTTCATGAACTGATTAACCACCCGAGAGGTTGAAAGCTACCTAAAGCCCTGTAGGTATACAATTTGTGTGACCTCTGTTCGAGTTTCACGACATGTGTCAGTTCCTTTATTCTTCTGATCATACCAGATCTTTACTCGAGAGTCGATTTTTTCAAATTTCAAATGGGTTCCTTGGGAAATTCAGTTTCATAGAAATATTCACGTCTGAATCTAATTTAGTCATCCATAAAGGTTTTCTACACAAAGAATTTAGCCGGTTTCATCAGAATAACTTTGGACCGTACGAAAATCGTAATAAAACCAAAATTAATCTGTAAATAGATTTTATTTATATTCCAACGTAATATATCTACATGTACTTAACAAACAATTATACAATTATATTGGGTGACTTTTAATTAATTAGCGAAAATTAACCCTTTTAGCGCCAAGAGTTTTCGTCAAAAACGCCCACCACACGCCACTACATCAAAAAATTTAAATTTTTTTCTTAAGGCGACTACAGCACCCGATAAAGGCAGCACACATAGGAATAGTGCTATCTCCGTCTCTCAACAGGCCTGGGCCAGCAGTGCGAACAGTGTCGATACACGAAGTTTACGGACTATGAAAGCGTGCGTGCGTAAAAACATGTTCGAAAGTTAGAAAAAATGAGATTTATGGAAAGGTAACGGCTTAAATCGAAAAATGCGTTAACTACTTATCGAGAGTGTTCAATCACGAACATTTTGACAGCAAATTCAAGTTCATGCGTGCATTTTACTATCGTTTTTACAGCTTAAAAGATACACAATATTGGTATTTAGAGGTGACTTTGTGAGCTTTTTCTATCGAACCAAAAGTGCTGAATCACGTTTTCAGCAAACTACTTATCTAGTTTATGTCCTGAATATTACCGTAGTATTTTTTTCTTCGATAACTAAACAGGAAATAAGAAATATATTTGATTAAGGCGACTACAGCACCTAAATTACGATTTTATGATGCGTAGATAAGCATACACACTGCATTAAATCGAAGAAAAAAAAATGCACACAGGAACTTGAATTTGCTATCAAAATGTTCGTGATTGAACACTCTCGATAAGTAGTTAACGCATTTTTCGATTTAAGCTGTTACCTTTCCATAAATCTCATTTTTCTAACTTTCGAACATGTTTTTACGCACGCACGCTTTCATAGTCCGTAAACTTCGTGTATCGACTGTTTTCGCATTGCCGGCCCAGGCCTGTTGAGAGACGGAGATGGCACTATTCCTATGTGTGCTGCCTTTATCGGGTGCTGTGGTCGCCTTAATGTCGTGGCGTATGGCGAACGCTTGGTGAACGATATTAAAGTTAAAAAAAAAATTGTCTCATAAATATCAGATTTGGCGGCGAGAGCACAAAACTTAAACGTCTGATATATTTGGCGGATTTGGCGGTGAAAAGGTTAAAGATGTGAATCAGCCCACGAAACTGAACAACTTTCCCCAAGAAACATAGATCAAAACATTTTTAAAAAATTCGCCTTCATACAACTTAAGCGATCAGCTGAATTACCTAAGCATTGCTTGATTTCCTTCAATACTCAATCCATACTTCCATACTAATATTATAAATGCGAAAGTAACTCTGTCTGTCTGTCTGTCTGTCGTTCTGTCTGTCCGTCTTTCACGCCTAAACTACGGAACCGATTTTGATGAAATTTGGTACAGAGATAGATGAGAGCCTGGGAAAGGACATAGGCTACATTTTATTCCACAGTTGGGCACGATATAACCTGTAGTCCACGCGGGCGTAGCCGCGGGCGGAAAGCTAGTACTCAATATTTTATTGCATCCATAGGTTTTACATATAGGTGTTAAAATTAAATAAAGTATCTAATATGGACCCTGTTCTAGGTCACTGCAATTAATAGGGGTAAACTTATTAACTGTCTTAGCAATCAGCTGATCGCTTGTTTGGGAAGTCAAAATTTTTTTTGAGAAGTTCATATGGGTCATTAGGGAAAGTTGTTAAGTTTCATGGGTAGAATCACCCCCTAAAGTTTCAATAACTCCATATCACTATTACTTATTTTATTACATATACTTATAAAATAAATGAGATATAATGAAAATTGTACAACTTAAGCTGCAAATGGAGAGGCGAAAATCTCATATTATATTTTCTGCTAATGTATGTCGATCTAACCTCTCTTTCTGACGCACAGTAAGTATCAGTCGAAAAGAGAGGATGGATAAAGAAAGAAGATTGGTATCTCTCGCGCGTAATTAGCCCCTTTGCATAGCTTAACTGGAACAAACTCGCGCGCCAGCCGCGTAATTACTATTCCTGGTAATCTCTTTATGAAAGACAAAAAATAGTTTGTACAGGGTGGTCGTCTCCCTAACTAATACGAGAGGTTTTTTAAGATGCTAAAGTCGATTACGAATGATCTCCAATACGTAGTACCGAGGCCAGCGCATCAAGTTACTCCATTTTCGTTGCAAAACCGCTCTTATCACAACAGAACAGAGTGCACGCGTGGGGTAACCTAATGTGCGGCCCACCGTACAACCGTTCAAAACACAGTAACCCCAGTGAAAATCACTTTAACCAGAAGCAGTCAGTTGCAGACGTCCATATTTTTACTTTAAATATCATCGGTCACTTTACGTTTTGTTAACATTAACATTACATTTAAGAAATTTTTTAATGAAGTTTTCGCAACTGAGTGAGTGTAATTACCAATTCTTCTAGTCCCCAAAAAAAAAGAGGGGTGTTATAAGTTTGACGCGTGTATACAGGGCTTTAGGTATCTCTCTTTCAACCTTTCGGGTGGTTAATCAGTCCATGAAACTAAACAACTTCCCCAAGGAACATAGGTCAAAATACGAAAAAAAATTTTGATCTCCCATACAAAATAGGCCATATGCTGATGAAGTTTGTAGGTATGGGAACTCAAAATTTTTTTTCGTATTTTGACCTATGTTCCTTAGTAAAGTTGTTCAGTTTCATGGACTGATTAACCACCCGAGAGGGTGAAAGAGAGATACCTAAAGCCCTGTATATGTCTGTGGCACGTTGCTCAACGAATGGACCGATTTCGATGCGGGTTTTTTGTTTGAAAGCTGACGTAATCGAGATGGTTGTTAACAATATTTGATCAAAATTAGCTCAGCTGTTTTAAAAGTTATAAGCAATTGAGTGTCGGATGTTATATTTTTTTTTTTAATTTAGCGTTATTTCGGTTTTAACTTTCGACCGTCAAACTCCTATAACTCGGGGTAGTAACGAGTTACGTTATTAGCAGAATTAATAATTAGCTAACGCTCTGCAACACTCGCTTTGTTTAATCGAAGCAAATGTTATAATAATCAAATATTACACCTTTGTCCCATAAAATACTTACAAGACGATACACATACTTAATGATATTTGTTTTGTAAGATAAACTAAGGTGAAACTAAATTCGTAGTAACGGTGCTATACAGGTAAATTTAAATAAATGACGATAACTTACCTCCTTAAATAGTCTAGTAAACTTAACAACTTAAGAAACGACATACTTATAGTTCAAAAAATTAAAAAATGCGCGGATTTTCCAAATAAAAGCGACCCTTTTTTAAAAGCCGTAACTCGAGGATTTTCTAAAAATTTATTGAGTTTCTTACATTTAACTTCTTAAAGATAACAACTGTCATTTACTTTTTCCTTAATCAAATATATTTATTGTTTCCTGTTTAGTTATTAGGTTAGCCTCTAAGGGCGTTCGCTGCGTTAAGCGGGTGCACGGTGCGGGGCGTGCTGTTTCTTGTAAATTTCATATGATCAGCGCTGTGCGTGCTGCGGGTCGCTGGCGCGGGTTACAAGGAAACAGCACCCGCGGCGGACGCCCTAAGGCTCAGCATTATACATAAATAAATAAATCTTTATTGGCTTAAATTGTGGTATACTGGGTGAAAAAGAACCTCCTAGCTATATTCAAAATCCTGAACCAGTATCAATCAAAGAACACATTTAGGATTTTTTTTTTTATATTTTCAATGGGAATAGTTCATTTTTTCCCTAAACGTAGACATTCGACATCGGTAGACATCGGGGGGGTGCGCCCGAGTGGTGTCTACGTTTAGGAAAAAAAAATCCCCCCCCCCAAAAAATAAAAAGTGTTCTGTAAGTGATACTGGTTCAGGATTTTCAATAAACCTAGGAGGTTCTTTTTCAACCTGTATACAGTTGCACTTTTACATTATTTTATTCGCACATATTTTTTTTTTATATCTAAAAATGGATCGGTGAAATGATCTCAACTTTTTTCTAACACCTGTATATTTTAAGGAAAATCTGTAAACTAACTTGAGATTTTGCAAACAGACTATTTGTAAAGTGATCATAATTATGCTTAGCTTACGAAAGGCACAAATATAGTTCTATGTTAAAGAAGCAGAAGAATAATGTTTATAATAAAAACATAGAATGTACCAGCTGCCAACTCTTCCCAGGCATACTGTAGAAGCCAGTAAGTGGGAATCGTGGGCGAAAGGCTGATAACCAATCACCACTATACTCGCAAACTCATATTTTATCTATAATCCTCAGAATGAATGTCAAATGTGGGGCATCAAGTGGTTCTAGAACCACATGACGTTCTGCCTACCCCGAAAGGGACTGTAATAAGCCTGCTGCATTGACTAGTAATATCGTAATAGTAGTTTCTTCTTCATATCGTGTTGGTATAGTCAAGTGTGTGGCGAACTTGGCTAAACCTGGTGTCAGAGTTTTCAAACTGCACAATGGCCTCACTTTATTTTTTATTTTTAACGCTACACACTCAAAGACCCACACTAAGGTTTCCCTTGTGTCGTGGGTCCTTCGGAACACACATAAAGACAAACACAAACACCCATGACCCGAGAACAAACATCTGCTTTTTACACAAATGTTTGCCCCGACTGGGGATCGAACCCAAGACCCGCCGATCAAGAGGCAGCGTCACTACCACTCGACCAAGCCGGCCGTCCGAAGACTTGGTTTTAACGACTGTAGTCAATCGACAACAGCCGGGACCGACAGCTTAACGTGCCCTCCGAAGCACGGGAACGCTCGTGATAAATTGTCATTTTGGTAACGTATCAGGTTCCCTACCTCTGTGTACGTTGCTTTACCTCACTGATCGGTTGAGATCAGCGAGAGCCACTGAACTACGAGCGAATTAGTAGAGCTAACAAGACGGTAGTGCCATAAGGTTTAAATTGTTTTGTCGGCCACTCGCTCTACTAATGTTACTTGTTATGATAAAACTAATTTCGGAACTGCTGTTTTCATTCAGAAATGCAAAATTTGAGACGTCACACTATGGAGGGGGGGGAGTCTCACAAATGTGACCAGCTGTGACAAAGACGGGGTGGGGTCAAAAAATCATGAAAGTGTGACTTAATTTATGGATGGCCCCTTAAGTGCTCGTTGGGTTTGACACAAATTATGCTGTTAATTTTACCAGCGGCGCCGGCATTTTAAAACCGATTTAAATTAAACTCCAACCTCCAACCACAACATTATGCTGAGTCAGGACCTTTTCCTTGACCTGCGTTTCACATCACAATTCCCCTTGATGTTTTACTGTGTTGGTATTTGTGTATTGTGTCAAGTTGTTTGTTTATGTCAAAGTTGCTGGTCTTAGAATAAACGTATTATCTATCTATCTTGAAAATTATTTCACAAAATTATTTTTGTGACTGTGAAAATAGAAAGATACAACTTTCGTGATAGTCGTTAAGGTTTACAATTAGTGTGATGAGCTATTGTAAATAGCTCTTATTGACTACCCCTTTTACTAAACACAGGCACATTTTTTTTACGAAGGCAGTTAAATCGCGAGGAACAATTCCTTAATTATTCTTCGAAGTCGAGCGTGGTCGGTAACATTTCAATATTTTGATATATTATTGGCAATTTTTGTTAAATCTCATATTTTTTAACCCACGATACAAACAGAGGGGTGTTACGAGTTTAATATATGTATAATTCTGTGGGATCATAGCTCCTAAACGAATCAACCAATTTTGATACAGATTTGAAGTGAAAACTTCTTCAGCATCGTTGTGATTTTAAAATCGATGAAACGAAAAAGCGACAGTAAAAAGAGACACATCTAATATATAAAATTCTCGTGTCACAGTTTTCGTTGCCATACTCCTCCGAAACGGCTTGACCGATTTTTATGAAATTTTTTGTGCTTATCCGGTATCTATGAGAATCGGCCAACATCTATTTTTCATCCCCCTAAATGTTAGGGGTAGTCCACCCCTAAATTTTTTTATTTATATGGCAAAACAACGTTTGCCGGGTCAGCTAGTAAATTCATAAGATTTAACGTGGAAGAAAATTAGATAGTAAGTTTGTGAAGGTTTCACTTCTACCACGTTTGAATTGCACACATGTATTTTTTTTTTGAAAGCTGAAGTGATCGAGATGATTCTCAACTATACTTAATCAAAATTGGTTCAGCCGTTTAAAAATTTTAAGCGTTGAATGTCAGGGTTGATATACTTATTAATGTTTTATTATACATGAAAAAATCTCTTTTTATACACTTTAGCGTCGTCTGTGACCAAAATGAGTGGTCATACTTGCGCCTCAACTAAACAAATATTGGCCAGGGCCATCGCCGAGTTCTGTCGCACTATGGGGTTTGTATCTTTAATTAGCTGTAACAGACGGGTTTTTGCACTTCTTGTGATGTCTGGGTCTAGTTCTGTTTCCTCTGGATGTGTGTCGCGGATTCTGAGCAATTCTGCGTAGAGAAGACCTGTTGGATGAAAGAATTAGGTCAATAAAGGTCAATACTCCTACTTAATCTTCTTTATATTTACATAGTATACAATTAAGTTGCTTCCGCTGTCTGTGCGCTTAGATCTCTTAAACTATTCAACGTATTTTAATGCAGTTTTCAGCAATAGATAGAGTGATTCAAGAGGAAGGTTTATATGTATAATTCATTCTTGAAATTCACACGGGAATGAAGTCCCGGGTGGGAAGCCAGTAATTTAATAAAACTACTTAATACATTTAAAAAAAATTATATCATTACATCTACTGGTTACGTGTTCGATGAGATTTGATAACATCATACATTTCAGTGTACAATTTTAGCTTTCTATGTCAATGGGTTTGGGCAATCGATGAGTCGATGAATACCTACATACTTAATTAATAAATTAAGTCTTTTAATCGAGACTTTTATTATTTACTACCTTCCCGCCCGGGACTTCGTTCCCGTGGAAATTTCGGGAATACATTATACATATAAACCTTCCTCTTGAATCACTCTATCTATTGCTGAAAACTGCAATAAAATATGTCGAGTAGTTTAAAAGGTCTAAGCGAACAGACAGCGGAAGCAGCTTCATTTTATACTATGTAAAGATTTACTCCATCAAGTTTTGATCTAAACCCACAGTTAGAAAGAACACTCTCTGTTCACTAGTCGACTTCTAATCCTCTTAGTAACCTAAGTTACTCAAAAAGCCGATGTGTCAATTTTAAAGACTTCTAAATATGTCAAAATGGCTGCAAATACTCTACTTACCCAACAATAAGGGTGGATGAGGCTTCATCTCGTCTCTAGCACAATGGAGATAATTCACAGCAGTCTGCAAACATTTGACCACACTGCTCGGCATCTCATCGGCCAGCTGTCGGAGCAAGGCCGATAGGAACTCGTCGAGATATAACCTGCCTTCGTCTAGTAAGTGGGTTTGCACGAGATCGTTCGACTTCTTCACGTTGAACGTTTTGAAGACTTGTTTCAGGGTGAATTTGCTGGCCTGGAGAAAGATAAAAAAATGAAAAAAATAAACGCTTATACACTCAAAGGCCCACACTAAGGTTTTCCCTTGTGTCGTGGGTCCCTTGGAACACACATAAAGACAAACACAAACACCCATGACCCGAGAACAAACATCTGCTTTTTACACAAATGTTTGCCCCGACTGGGAATCGAACCCAGGACCCACCGATCAAGAGGCAGCGTCACTACCACTCGACCAAACCGGCCGACAAGTTTAGTTCATTGGCAGATCACCCAGAAATCTAATACATAAGTATTCGATTTTTGGGCGAAATAAGTATTTGTGAAAGGCTAACGACTATTTTCGGATCATGAGTGTATAAAGGGATAACGGGACAAATACATGCCCTTAACCCTTTTATTAGCGCTAAGTTATCAGTGAAATACCTAATTCGTCAGTTTTGAAGGCCATGAAAATTTCTTTTCATGTTTTTTTAATGTTTTCCGCTTTTAAATGATATTATTTCGTCGAATATACTCATTTTCCCAATAAAAAACTATCGTAACAGCGTAAAACACGAAAACTAGCAATGTACACCGCATTCTGCGGAGCTGCGCGGTATCCTGCGTGGCGCCAAAGTAGGTAAATATCAAAAACTCCTTAACTTGACGTTTACTGAAAAAATATCACTTTTAGCCGATCATAGTTATGGATAGATTTCACCATTTAAGTATTTGCTAAGCTGTTCATTACACACCATATACTATAAAAACAAACACTCTCTATTAACTAGTCAAGTCCTGACTCAACAGTGAAGGCAGATATCATCTCATCCTTATCACAATACAAATAAATAAATGACAATTTATGAAATAAACAATCCCAACTTAAGATCAGAAGGTGTGTTGCCATCATCATACTATATTATATAAAAGAAAGTCCCCCACCGCATCTGTCTGTCTGTTTGAACACGATAAACTCAAACTTAACTTCATTGTTTTTAGATCTTATGTTATGTTTGTTTAAGTCGCTTAATATATAAACTGTGCATGTGGTACTGTCCTGTAAGTGGTAAGGCACTTAGTTCTAAATTAAGTTAGCATAAGTAATATATGTATGTATGTATGTAAATTCTTTATTGCTCAAAAACAGTGTGATAAAATACATTTCAAAGGTAATTTAGTAGCAAAGGCGGACTTATCCCTGAAGGGATCTCTTCCAGTCTACCTTAGAGTAGTTGAGAGAGGAGACACAGGTGTTGCGGGTTGCAATGCAATAAAATAAAAAATTTAAAAAATAATAGTCACAATTACTAATTATTATAATTATATATCACACTCAGTAAAAAGCGGAACAAAACAAGTAAATAGTAATATAATATTTGTTATAAATCAAGATAAATACAATAAATTATGTGTACAATTTATATGTGTTATATGTAAATACCTACAATAGATCTATATAGATCAATAGAACTATATATGTATCAGTGTTCTTGCTGTTGGTCAGCCAAATAAAATAAATAAATAAATAAATAACTCCTGAACGGATTTCCATACAGTTTTCACCAATGGACAGAGTGCTTCAAGAGGAAGGTTTATGTTTATAATTGACTAGCTTTCCACCTGGGTCTTTGTCGTGGGAATTTGGGAAAATTATGAAGCATACGTGTTAATCCAGGGTATCAGCTACCTTCACACCAAGTTTTGACAAAATCGGTCCAGCCGTTGTGGAGTGAAAGAATAACAAACACCCATACGTCCTCAAAAACTTTCGCATTTATAATATTAGTAGGATTCCCAAAATTCCTACCGGAACGAAGTCCCGGGTAGGCAGCTAATTTAAAATAATCATAGACTTTTACATGTGCAATACTGAGTTGGACAAAAATACTTACTCGTACAACAGCCGAGTTATTATCACACAAGTGCAGCAAGAAGCAAGGTAAGGACCCGACAGCTTGATCCACTAAAGCGTCAGCTTGGACCCTCGACGCTATAGTCCCTACCAAGCGTATAGAGTTCTCCCTTAGCTGGCTGTCGTCTGTGTTCATGAAAGGTCTGATCTTCTGTGCAATAGCTATTAGTTCTCTGTCGTATTCTTTGTCCAGTTTGTCCATTTCGGTTAATAAACGGCTTAGGCCTTGGATGGCGGCTAAGGGCACGTTGTCTGATGGGTGGCTGAAACAAATTGGAATTAGTTTAGGAAATTGTTCGTTCAGTAATGGCAAAAACCAAAGTGACAACTTATCAGGAGCGTTTCCGTGCTTCGGAGGGCACGTTAAGCCTGTGGTCGCGGCTGTTGTTGATTGACGATAGACTAACAATTGTAAGATTTACGTTAGACGTCCTACAGTGCGCTTTCTCTTATATTTTTTTAATATCAACTGAATTTTTTAAATCCCTTCCATGCTGAACTGGGAGTGAAAGAAAAACTTACAATGTGCCAGCTACCTACTCTTCCCAGGCATACAGTAAAAGTTTTGCTGTATAATGGGCGAAAGGCGGAACACCTCTCACCATCATTCAACTTTTTCCATCTGATAACCCTCACAATTCGTGTCAAACGTGGTATCAAGTAGTTCGCTAGTACTACTGATGTTCTGCCTACCCCGTTAGGGATTATAGGCGCGAGCGTATGTATCAACTGCATACGGTATACTTACTAACTGTTCTCTACTGAAAAACTTCTTTATAAAAACAGGATCATATGGTCTGCGACCAATTTCATCAAGTGCGACAGGGATACATTCCCCATACCTTAAGTCGGAGTAGGATAGATTCATTTTTGCTATTCCAAAAACTATGACTTATTTTAAGTAACAATCTAATTTTTCTATGAAATAAAGCCATATTGATTTTGACTTTGCTAAATGACTCACCCAGTCTTCTGTGCATCGACCCCCTGGCTAAGCGCAGCCAAAGCCGCGGGCACGGCACTAACTCTGTCTACCCCTCTAAGTTTGGCTATGTTAGCGGCCCCCCGCAGGCAGGCCTCGTCCGTCTGAGTCCTTCCATCCAGTTTTGAGGGTAGACAGCACTGTGTCTAATCATGTAGGTATAGACAAGTGTTTGGTGAACTTGGCTAAGCTTGGTGTCAAAGTTTTCAAACCACACAATGGCCTCTGACTTGGTTTTAAGGACTGTAGTCAATCGACAACAGCCTTAACGTGCCCTCCGAAGCACGAAAACGCTCGTGATAGATTGCCACTTTGGCCACACATCAGGTTCTCTGCCTCTTTGTACGTTGCTTAACCTCACTGATCGGTTGAGATCGGTTAACCTCAGTGATTTAAATGATTGCACAATTGTGTACCGATGTTATTTTGTGTTGTGTGTGTGTGAGTGTATGTGTGTGTGTTTGTGTGTGGGTGGGAGTGTGTGTGTTTGTATGAGTGTGTGTTTGTGTGAGAGTTTGTTTGTGTGCGAGTGTGTTTGTTTGAGAGTGTGTGTGTGTGTTTGAGTGTATTTAGTAATGACTCACCCTGTCTTCTGTGCATCAACCCCCTGGCTAAGCGCAGCCAAAGCCGCGGGGATGGCATTAGCTCTGTCTACCCCCCTCAGTCGTGCTATATTAGCGGCCCCCCGCAGGCAGACCGAGCGGACTCGCCCGTCGGAGTCTTTCCAACCAGTTTTGAGGGTAGACAGCACTGTGTCGATTAAGACGGCATTGTCGTTGCATCTAGAATAGGGTAGGTAGAATAGAATACAATAGAAAAAATTTATTCAACTAACACAGACAACAAGGGGCCGTTCAAGTATGTATTACGTAAGCAGATTTATTTTTAATTTCCCCCCCCCCCCTTCCTCTCGTCAGCAAAAGTAAGCACAGCTCTTACCCCCCCCCCTCCCCTTCCATGGTTACGTAAACATTGGAATATGCATTTTTCTTTTAACGTCAAATCGACAATCGTACCGACGACTCGATCTATACTTAAGTAGCAGTTTGTCATTTTGACAGTGAGAGAAAAAGACAATCTATAGTTAAGTAACGATCAAGACTTTAGTCTCTTTCTGTAATACAGGCCTCAGACTCTGATCAATACTTAAGTAGCATTTGTCATTTTGATAGTGAGAGAAAGAGACAATCAGTACTTAGGTATATGATGATCAAGACTCGAGTCTCCTTCTGTAATACGGGTCTAAGTGTGAGTTTACCTGTAATTCAAGAAGTCAGCCAAAAGTGCGGCGGCAGCACATCTCTGCGGCGGCAGCGGATGTCGCGCGTACTCAGCCACGCGCGACACTAGTCGACTCAAGTACTGCGGACACTCGCGACATAGCGCGCCGCTCAGTATCGGCGCTAGCTCTAAAATCGTGGTCGACGAATCGCCGTGCTCTACGCTTAGACAGAGAGAGCACGCTTCTTTTACCTGTAAATCAAATTAGACGACTTTAAAATTAAATAGGTTGTTTATCTCCCGACATTTAGTAAAATAAAACTAAAACTGAGACATTGTTTAAAATGGCTGTATGGACATACATTCCTTTGCCTCTTTCCGAAAGCGATAAATTAAACAACAAATTGACATAAGTCAGTTTAGTGGTGCAAACCTACACCTATAATATTATTATAGCAGGCAGGACTGTGTTCTTGAAGCTGAAAAACGAGCCGAGCGAGATGTATATTAGAGGCTGTGTGTCCCTTTCTAACAAGGTGACATGCCGCCATGACACTATGATGACACTTTGAAGGGATACCAGAAGGAAATAAAATAAAAATAAGCTTAAAACAATAAACAATAAATTTTTGTTATTTAGGAATATTACAGGTACGAAATTGATGAGATTGACGTGGAATTGATGATCATAACGAAATTGATGTGATTATGTTGAATCAAAGTTATTAAAATAATCAATGACGATATTTTTAATCAATGACATTATTTGAGACTGGCAAAATGAGAGAACGAGAAAAACAGCCTTTGTTGTTACTATCTCTCTCGGCTCGGATTAGCCTCTGTACAAAGCGCAATGGAAAATATACTTTATTTTGCTTTTTTTTTACCAGCTTATAATCCCATATACGTCCGCACCGAGGGGCACGGGCCTCCCGGATTTAGGCCATAGTCCATCACGCTGGCCTGATGCGGGTTGGTGGACGAGCGGTCTTTCAAAAATGAATTTTCTTGGACGGGCGGGTTTCATCACGATGTTTTCGTTCACCGTTAAGCAAGTGATAACTAGAAATCCGTACATAAATCCGAAAAGACGAATTTAGTGGTACAGGCCCGCATCAGGATTCGAACCCGCGACCTTCCGATTACAAGTGGGTATCACCGCTTATATCACAGTTAATTTTGCTTATATTACAGTTAACTTTCCTAAATCCTACTATAATTTTTTCATAGTTATAGGTTCTGTTATACAAACTAACCTTATGACACTCAGCCTGCTCCAGAAACGCGTAAAATGTATTAACAGTGATTTTCGCCGGCGATAACTTAATAGCTTCCCGGTTGGGTATGAATCCGAATCGCTCCTGGCCTTTGTTGGTCGGCACCGAGTAGGCAGGCGGTTCCGCTTCGATGTAACAAGCTAATGTAGTGTACAGTACTGCGAATAAGTCGGAGAATCTTGAAACACATGTAGGTTTCATTGTGTCTTCTTGTAGCATTTCTCCTAACGCGCTTATGAGCTGAAATAGAACAGAATTACATAAATTTCCTAATAAACACTAAACACACACATACACACGCACGCACGCACGCACGCACGCTCTAACGCACGCATTTATGTACGCATGCACGCACGCACGCATGTACGTACGCACGCACGCACGCACACACACAGACACAATACAAGCAAACAAATACATACAAAAGAAATTGATTTATCTTTTTTTTTAATACAAAGAAAACATTCACAAAACTTACTGTTAACGGCTGGAGAGCAGCAATATGGTTTTCTGTGATGTGGTAAGGATCTTCGTAGAGTTCAATCGAGGTCATCAGGCGAAGGAAATTGTCTACAATGGCTTGCGATAACGCCTCGTCCCTCGCCAAGTGTCGCCAGCATGCTATTACAGCACTGAAAGGTCAAGGTCAGAGGTCATAATGGCAACACGTTGAAGGTCAAGGTCACAACGTTCGAATTTAAGTAGATTTGTTGAGGCTACAAATATAATGATGTTTTTGGTAAGGAATGATCAATATAAGTAATCGAATGAAATAATAAACTAATTACATAAACAATGATAAAAAAAAGTCATGAATGCTGTTCCGATAAGAACGGTTTTGCAAAGAAAATGGAGTAGTCTGATGCGCTGATCTCTCTACATACAACAGCACATCAGGTTAACAGTTGCACTACGAAAACGGTCACTATTACGAGCACAGTAAGGGCGAACTCACGGTCAAAGTGGGGTAACCGATGTGCTTTTGTGTGTATTAAAAACATTTAACAAACGAGACTAAACTTACGGTTTCAATGGAATCCTCTGCGACAACAAGACAGCTGTAACAGCATTCGAGTGATGACGTGTGAGTGACGTCAGAGGCTTCATTAGCTTTTCACCACCCACTTCGCAAACTGCTTCCATTGTCTCCAACATAACTTCTACAATCCTCTCTATACTCTGGTACAAGTCCTGTCCTTTACTCACAAAGAACGCATCCAGAATAGCAGCAATACCCACACTCCTGTACTCTCGTCCATCATAACTCTCTAGCAAACTTTCTATAAACTGCATCGTATGTTGATGAGGTATCTTTGGAGCAATGGTCTCGCACAAATTCATACAATAATCAGCGATCATGTTCAAATCATTTGTTAAGATATTGTTCTGCAGATACGCCAGGTTTGCCATGCATTCGTCGTCTGGCTCGATAGTATGGCCTTCGTATAGATCCTGGATTTGAATAATCAGCTTTATGCAATCTACTGTCGTCAATCTTACAGCGAAATCAATGTCCGCCACTCCCGGTACTATAAGTCCAAGTAGATACCCCATTTGACCGAATTTGCTTGGAGTTTCGTAGTTCAATCTTACGTTTTTAATGTAAGTATCCAATATGACTTGCATTACAAGGACAGACGCAGTTCTAATTTCGTCATTGTCGTGGTGAATCCATTCAATGAGCAATCCGACTAAATCATCTATTGTGCTTAAGCACGTTGACTGGATGATCAATTCGCGAATAAGATGATGAAGTAGTGTCAGACTGTCGTTTAAAGTCTTTGCTAGTAAGTCGTTTTTATCTCCGTTTCCTTCAATTTCGTATTTAACTTTGAAAGACGACAATTCGCCGAAAATGCTGTTGAATAGAACTCGAAGTATTGTATTCCTTTCTTCGGGCAGAATCCCTTTTTGTAACTTGGTTAAGGCTTTCGAAGCTTTAACAATAATTGGGTATAGTTCCACATTTCGTTTTTCCAAATTAGAATTGTAGATTTGTTCAAGAACAGCATTTAGCAGCTGCCAGCGATTTCTTAGAGTAACATTGTGGTGCGCCGCAGGGTACAATGCTTTGCTAATTTCGTAAAGTGTTGTTATACTTGCTTTGCATAAATCGAAAGTTGGACTAGACTTCAGTATGTCAAAGAGGATAGCCGTAACATTCTCTCCTAATCTTGCCAACACGTGGACATCAAGACAATCGGCAGCAACTTTGCCATAACAGTTTATAATTGCGTATTTGACTATTGTCAATTCGATATCATTTTTAGAATGTCTTGAAGATAGGAAGTTCAGAAGTTTGTTGCCACGTTTGGCTTCATTTTCTTTATACATTGCATCAAGTTCATTCATTACGAATTCGCCATGTTGCCTAGAAGCGATTCCAACGGCTTTGCTTACATAAGCAGAGCTTTCGATAGGGATTGATTTCAGTGCTAGTATAATGATTTTCAAAACTTTCTCCACAACAGCAGCATTGGACATGTGACATGATAAAGTAGCTAAGTATTGTAAGGAAACTCCTTTAATCATCGGCGCTTGCTTCTTTGATAGAATCTGCTGTGAAAGCAAAGTTGCAATAGTTTCTACCCATTTGTTGCTGTTCACTTGTTCTATTGCGGAAACTAACAAGTCCAATAGCATGCCATGCCATTGCTCTTTCGATTCACTCTTGTCCACAAACTTCAGCAATCTTTGGACCTCGACAGTCCAAGAGTTCTTTAGATTTTTATGAACATCTCCAGAAAACTCTTCAAGGAACACCAAAATATTCTTGTTTCTGTCTTTTTGATCAGGCTCTGCTAAATATGTGAGACATCTTACAAACACTAAATCGGGAGAGAATTTTAAGTCAATGGATTTTTCAGATTGTTCGTCGACTGTTACGTCAGAATTGTTTTGTAATAGTGACGTTAAGCAGTGACTGATAGTCGACATCGATGGAGTGAAATCTTCGATTGTTAAAGCGTTGAGAAGCAAATTCCTTAATTGGGATCTTACACTAGTAACAGTGTTGCACATAAGTATTAGCGAGCTTCTGCAAGTGTCGTGTAATTCAATGATTTCGGATTGTGATGCATTCGGAGGTTCGTAACCACAATGTTTTATGATAAACTCCACCATCGCGAAATCTTCAGCTGTTGTTATGCAGTTTCGGTAAACTAGCCCTACGATGGCTTTTACCAGTAATTTCTTCATCTTCAACCCCTGTTCCATTACTGTCATCACTTTTAATATAGCCACAAATTTTATTGCGTAATTCTCAATGAACACTTGTGAAGATGTTGTCAAATGTGTAAGCACGACCACTGCTTTCATTCTTTCTCTTTCTTGGTTATTCTTGCAATGATGAAGCAAGCTTTCAATAGTTTGGTCTGGAAACTGCCCTGCCATGTGATCGAAGCATCTGAGTACTTCGAAATGGTTCTTTACTGTGTGAGGCTGATCATAATCTGGTTCCAGCAAAACCAAATTAAAAAGCACATGGATTATGGAATTTATCACATTATCATTGAGACTCAGTTTGGGATTCAGAGGCGATGGAGAAAGTAAGTACGAAATACATTGACTGATGTAGTAATGATTGATCATCGGTTTTCTGTATAAAGACAGCAGTGAAAGGACAAACTTATTGACTGTTTCGTTGAACTGTCTCTCTGAGATTAGTCTGGTGATTGGGCCGAGGGCTTCAAGTACTGATTCGCAGACTTTAGGTTCGTATGACGTCAGCCACTGGTTGTACAGTACGTCAAATATTATGGAGAATTCTGTGACAAAGTTTTCCTTTATGGAAGTGATGTTGTCGTTTTGAACGTTGTCGCCTATTTGTTCGGATACTGCGACTGCGAAGTGCCCGAATGCTGGGAAAGAATAAATTCGCGTTAATTTGAAAGAATAAATCTATACTATAGTCTTTACTATACTCTGTGTCAGAAAGAAAGGCGGAAAGTGGCTATTACGCTTTTAAATAAGTGTGTACTACGCTTGTAAAGTATTTTACTACAACATAAGTTTCATTGATTTGGTAGGTTAATACGAACAGTATAATCCTTCCAAATTAGATGGGTTTCGTGTTGTACTAAAACAAGAAGCTTGCTCACTATTTTGTAGCATAATAATCACTTTTCGCCATATTATCTGACGCGGAGTATAGAACTAATAATATTACATGAAAAATTGTATGTGCGATTTTTACTTTTACTTTATGAGCTAGAAATTAAATTAAATTAAGTATATCAAAATGTTTGACATTATATAAAATAATTGATGAAAAAATGGGTTCTCAAGAGAACTGTTTCCAGGGCCATTCATTGACCATAATAACATTGAAAACTAACATACCATAAGCAAAAGCCTGCTTAACAGCATCGTGCTTGACCAAAGGCAGAAGAGGCAGCATTTTGCCCAGGATCTCCTTAATATGAGGCACCACCCCATGCGTGTTGACGGCTGCGAGCGTACCGAGTGTGTGCGCTATTGTGTAGTGTGGCACCGACGCTGGGGATAGCTGGTTGATGAGCGAGCGCAGGACCTTAGGGAGAAAAAGTTTTTTTTTTATATAACATGTCCAATCTTGATCGCGGTCATAGAAGGGTCGACGATGGAACGAGTTAACACAGAAAATGTGTTTTTTAATATATATTTCGACCTATGTTCCTTGGGGAAAGTTGTTCTAATTTGAAGTCTCCCAGTAGTAGAATCTCACTAATCCGGCACTATTAAAAACCAGAAAGTGCCGGATTATTGAAATGTTCAAATTACTGGATTGTATAAAAAAATCATAGTAAATAAAAAAAACATTTCATAATCATTATCATTATATATAATAAAACTAAGTTAATAAAATGTGCGTGCCGATAAAACTTAAAAAGGAGTCCCAGCACGATAAAGGGACTTATATAGTGTGATAGCCCTTTATCCCACTCGAACAAGAAAGTTCCCGTTTTAACCTAAAGAGCGTGTTTTTAAAGATATAAGGGCTTTTCCAACCCTTCAACTTGGAAATTAAGTGTAGTGGCGCCATCTGTTGCCGAGTATTTGAACTTCATTCAGAACAACGATTATTTGGGTTGCATTTCGAAAGGCGCTGCGAGCAATTGCAGCATGTGTAGAAATAGCGTGAAATTTAAAATTATTTGTTACTATAATACACTGGACTAACACTTAGGCTACATAATTTTTCCCAAATTCCCACGGGAACGAAGTCCCGGGCGGAATGCTAGTATATAATAAAACTAAGTTAATAACATGTGCGTGCCGATAAAACTTAAAAAGGAACCCCAGCACGATAAAGGGACTTATATAGTGTGTTAGCCTTTTATCCCCCCTCGAACAAGAAAGTTCCCGTAACCTTAAAGGGCGTGTTTTTAAAGATATAGGGGCTTTTCCAACCCTTCAACTTGGAAATTAAGTGTAGTGGCGCCATTTTTTGTCGAGTATTTGAACTTCATTCAGAACAACGATTATTTGGGTTGCATTTCGAAAGGCGCTGCGAGCAATTGCAGCATGTGTAGAAATGGCGCGAAATTTAAAA
Source organism: Aproaerema taeniolella (assembly GCA_949987775.1). Classification (NCBI taxonomy): domain Eukaryota; kingdom Metazoa; phylum Arthropoda; class Insecta; order Lepidoptera; family Gelechiidae; genus Aproaerema; species Aproaerema taeniolella. The sequence goes on along the minus strand of OX465246.1, from coordinate 4,023,296 downwards.
TTATTTGTTACTATAAGACACACTGGATTAACACATAGGCTACATAATTTTCCCCCAAATTCCCACGGGAACGAAGTCCCGGGCTGAACGCTAGTATTTCATAAATATGTGTCTATGTATTTGTGTCCATGTTCTTCAAGTTTTTTTTTACTGTAACATAAATGTCATAATTAATTAATTACATGGATAATACAATCATTAATTGAGGTCTGACGCAGAGAGGGGCGGGGAGGCACAGGCAAAGGGTGCCGGATTATTGAATAGAATAGAATAGAAAAAATCTTTATTTTATAGGACATTCAGGATGCAACTTAAAACAAGTCACGATTACAATGAAATACATACAAATATACATTAAACGATTTAAATACATACATACGCATTCGTTCTTTTGACCCTACTACCTACTGTGGTCAATGAGTGCTCACAAGGGGCATGTGGATGGAAAAGACGAAAGCAGGAAGTTTGACTAAGGAAGTTTGTTTGGACTAGTTAGGAGATAAAAATACTAAAAGTCCTTACCCTTATGAGGTGAGCCCGGGGGGGAGGGCACAAAGAAGGTCCCGTTTTCTGGTTTTTTGCTTATATCTCGAAAACGGTGCGTCGTACGAAATTTTGTTGTACTACATAGTGAAAGCTGATAAAATTTTCTAGTACTTTGGCTTTTACATTTTTTATCTATCTCCAATCTTTGCCAAGCTATGAGCTTCGAAAAATTGTCAATTTCCAAAAAATTTGTTCTACACTCTCTGTCATAATCTTAGTACATGAAACAAAGTCGGGTTTATTCGAACACTTATAACTCAAGAAAGGCTGAACCGATTTTAATAAAACTTGGTGTGAAGGTAGCTTAAACCCTGAATTAACACATAGACTACATAATTTTCCCAATACTCACGGGAACGAAGTCCCGGGTGGAAAGCTAATTGCTTCATAAATTTTCTCAGCTGCGACCGTAGATTTCAGGATACATATCTTATTTAAAAAAAACACTTTTAATAGTGTGGGTGATCAATAAGAAATTATTTTGTCAAATTCGTATTGGTACTTGGTGCTACAGAGAATTTAACACATTTTTGAAAATCTACCATTTTTCGAAGCTCATAGCTAGGCAAAGATTGGAGATAGATAAAAAATGTGACAGTCAAAGTTGTAGAAAATTGTATCGGCTTTCAATCTTCTATATATATAAAAGAAAGTCGTGTTTGTTACAACACTTATAACTCAAGATCGGCTGGACTGATTTTGATCAAATTTGGTATGGAGGTAGCTGATACCCTGGATTAACACATAGGCTACATAACTTTCCGAAATTCCCACGGGGACGAAGTCCCGGGCGTAAAGCTAGTATATAATACAACAAAATATCGTACGACGCACCGTTTTCGAGATCTGAGCAAAAAACTAAAAAACGGGACCTTCTTCGTGCCCTCCTCCCTAAGGACTTTTAGTATGTTTATCTCCTAATAAGCCCAAATAAAGTTCTTAAGTCAAACTTTCTGCTTTCGACTTTTCTACCCACAATTCTTCGTTGCCTAAGCTATACTGACTCTACGCCTATTTGCAAAGGTGCAGTCTTCCTCAGAGAAGAACAGGCAAGAAACTCTGAGGTTGCTCTTTTAAATCGCATTACAAATTTTAACTAAATCTGAAATAACAGAGCTGAGCAGTTCATTCCCATGGCTGCCTGTCTGATAGATAATCAGAAATTTTATAATAGCCCTGTTTGCAAAGTTTTTGTTTAATTAATTGGAAGTGTTGGAAGTTGGAAGTGTCAGACTATTGAAGTGCCGGATTAGTGAGATTCTACTACTTAAAATTGACCATAATATGTAGTAGGTTCTAAAAAATAACATCGTGTTGTCAGACACAAACAAAATGTCCAAGGTTACAACATTTCAATAGCCTTTTGTATTCAATACTATAATTAACTAAAAACACTTGAATAGAGTGTCTGGTAAATAGCACAGATATGAAATGATATCATTTACATTGAATGATTTATCTCCACCTGGTTTGCTGCTACAATTTCTATGATATGAATATAAATGAGTTTTCAAACAGTGGTTCATTACTCTTAATAAAAAAAAAGTTTTTAAGCAGTTAAGTCTTTAAAGCTTAATAATGTACTTTTATCATAATTTTTTTATTAGTATTTCATCTCAATAGGAATAAAGATAAATACCTACAGCAAATACCCCAATCAAGGATGTACAGAGGCCGAAATGCTCAGGTTATCCCAGAATGATAGGCTTTTTTTTCATTTTATTAAACAAGGCAAAAATTCAAAAGTGAAAAGTAAACTCAAAGTAGTTCTCATAAGTAATTTTTGCACAAAGATAGCCACAGAGCCGATGGCTGTGTGAAATCGTACAAAATAAGCTAGTGTAATAGACAGATCGTAAAAAAAGCATCTTATCAACTCAAATAATGTTTTTTTTGTTTTCTACTTGGGATCGGTCTTTAGACCATAAGCAGGTTTTATCAGGGAGTTCGGGTTTACGCATGTGGAGTCTGTATTTTATTGACTACTGCTCTTCCATTCAATTAAGACTTCTTTTGTCCAACTCCAGGATTAAATAATGATGGGAAAAAAAGCGAACATGTGTCATTATTATCACTTTTATTTAAAATTTGTGAAGGTTTCAGTCACCTTAAGTAACTAACTCTAGATCATTAATTTTTTTTATCACACTTATAGATCTAGGAATCTATACAGCCCAACTGCTTGCTCCAACTCTCTACAAACATATTGACAATTGATTTTAACAAGGTATGTATGAGATAGGAAAAATCTACACTAATATTATTAAGAGGAAGATTTGTATTTTTATATGTTTGTAATGAATAAACTCAAAACTACTGGACTGATTAAAGATACATCATCATATCAGCCTATTGCAGTCCACTGCTGAACATAGGCCTCCCCCAAGGTGCGCCACTTTGCACGATCCTCCACTTATTTCATCCAGCCACTACCTGCTGTCTTCTTTAGGTCATCTGACCATCTGGCTGGGGGGCGTCCTACACTACGTTTGCCAAGACGTGGTCTCCATTCGAGAACCTGTCTACTCCAACGCTCGTCGGTTCTGCGACAGACATGGCCAGCCCACTGCCACTTCAGCTTGCTACACTTTTGAATAATATCCATCACTCCGGTTTTCTGTTGGATGACCTCGTTTCGGATTCTATTCCTTAGCGAGATCCCGAGCATGGAGCGTTAGATCCCGAACATGGAAGTTACACACTATTAAGTCCAGATATTCCAAGAAAACCACTAAATACTAAATTACGTTTATTTGAGCTCAGGAGCAAAACTAAAAGTGACAATCAAGCATTAAATCTACATGTACCCACTTAATTCATCTTATTAACACAAATAAGGTAAACAAGTACTACCCACAAGTTGTATACATAACATACCTCCCCTCTAAGTGAATATATACCATGAATCATTATGAAACAAAACCAAAAAAATATTTAATTAACAAAACTAAACTACTATATATATATGTGATTCACAATTAATACAAAAACATAAAACTAATCTTTAGTGTTAGAAGTACATGGTCTTTCATAAGGGACTCTCGTATGTAAACCTATTTTATGTTTAATCTTTCCAACACTTGAGTCACCCTGCGGTATTCCCAACATCTCAGCCCACTGCTCTGGACTGGGAATCTCAATAATATCTTCAGACTCCATATCGGCATCAGCTGCTGAAGTCTCTTCAACACCTTCTTTAAGTTCACTATTAACCTCTTCCTCTCTCTCTTTTTCTTCAGGTTTATCATTCTTACTTCCAATTTTTACACATTGGTCGATATGCCGACTAACTACGGAGCCATCCTCAGTCTCAACTCTATAACTGGATGGTCCGCTCTTTTCAACTATTTTCCCTGATAGCCATCTTGGCCCATTACTATAATTTCTGTACATAATATCGTGTCCTACATTAGTCTCTCTATGTTTCCTTGTCGAGTTTTCTGTAATTTGTTGTTCAATCTTTTTATGCAGAACATTATCTGGATGAATGGTGTCGAGCAACGTACGCAGACGTCGATTCATCAGTAGTTCCGCTGGACTCTTGTTCGTGCCTGCACACGGTGTCACCCGTAAACCAAGAAGTAATTTCGGTATTTTAATATCCCATGGGATGTCTTCCATTTTACGCAGTTTGTCTTTCACCGTTTGAACCATTCTCTCTGCCAAGCCATTAGTGGCTGGATGATAAGGTGCCGTGGTCACGTGTCTTATCTTATTGGCGTCTAAAAACTGTTTCATCTCACTGGATACAAAAGGTGTACCATTGTCAGACACCAATGTTTCACATAAGCCGTGGGTGGCGAAGAGCATTCGTAATTGTCGTATAACTGCCACAGACGTCGTTGAATTCATCAAAAATACTTCAGGCCAGCGAGAATACGAATCTACAATAATCAGAAAATGTTTTCCTTGGAACGGGCCAGCAAAATCTATATGGATCCGCGACCAGGGTCTAGTTGGAGTCACCCATTCATGCGCCGTTTTTGGTGGCATATGTCGATTTTCGAGACATTTTCTACAGCCACTTACCAAGCGCTCGATGTCGTCATTCAGTTGTGGCCACCATACGTAACTTCTGGCCAGTGCCTTGGTATGTACCATACCGTTATGCGTTTTGTGCAAAGTGTCTAACATCATCTGTCGTAGTGACGGTGGTATTACCACTCTGCATCCCAATAACAAACAGCCTTCTTGTAGAGATAACTCTGTACGATGTAACCAGTAAATGCGAAGCTTATCATCATTGACTCTGATTGGCCATCCTCTTTGTACGTAATGCACCACTTTCGACAAGGTCGCATCCTTACTTGTTTCAGCAGCGATTTGCTGTGTGCTGCATGCAAATTCCTCAGGAGTCTCAGCTAGTAATAATATGTCACACAAAAGTTGCTCCGGTTGTTCTGGGACTGGTTGCGGCCAACGACTCAAACTATCAGCACTCCCGATTTCTGGGCCAGGTTTGTACACAATCTCATAGTCGTAAGATGTCAGTGCAATAGCAATTCTGGTAAGTCGTGGGGACAGCATCGTAGGCATTGGCTTTTTGGGGTCAAAAATTCCAAGTAGAGGTTTATGATCCGTGATGATAGTGAAATTTCGACCCATCAAATAATTATGAAATTTTTGGATGCCAAACATTATAGCTGCCGCCTCTTTATCAAGTTGTGAGTACCGTCGTTCATGTGTATGTAGCGTCCGGGAGCTCATGGCGATCGGGCGCTCCTGCTGGTCCTCCATTACATGCGCGAGCACCGCTCCGACGCCGTACTCAGAACTGTCACAGGTAAGTACCAATGGTTTTTTTAAATCGTAGTGCACCAATGTCATGTCAAATGTCAGTTGATGTTTAGCCTTCTCAAAAGCTTTCTGTTCGCGTTCAGTCCAACGCCATTCCTGTGTCTTATCTAGTAATCTATGTAATGGTTCCAATAGAGTTGCTTTTCGCGGTATAAATCTCTCGTAAAAATTATACAAGCCAAGAAATGCCTGTAATTCTTGCTTGTTTTTCGGCTCAGGCGTTTTCTTAATTGATTCGATCTTGCTAGGTGCCGGATGTATACCTTCAGCATCTATCACAAAACCCAAAAATTCTACTCTTTCTTGGGCCCACTTGCACTTGTTTTTATTTAAGCGTAAACCCGCTCGCTCTATGCGTCCCAGCACTGTGTCTAAACGTTGTCGCATATCGTCAAAGGTAGCGCCACACACAATAATGTCATCAATCAGCACGGCAACGCCTTCGATGCCTGCTAGCAGCGCTGTCATTAAGCGTTGGAATATGCCAGGACTAGCCTTAACTCCGAAAGCCAAACGATGTACGGAGTATAAACCCTTGCAAGTATTCAGAGTAAGCAGCTTCGCAGTCTCGTCGTCAACAACGACTTGTGTGTACGCTCGATCAAGGTCCAGTGTCGTGAATATTTTGCTACCAGCTACAATGGCGAATATTTCATTTGCTGTAGGCATAGGATAAGTATCCGATTCAGAAGCTTGGTTGACAGTACTGCGGTAATCGCCACAAAGGCGAATATCTCCTGACTTCTTTACTATAGGTACTACCGGTGTAGCCCAGTCGGAGAAAGATTCGGGCCGGAGTACTCCTTCGTCGACTAAACGATCGATCTCCTTTTCGACTCGGTCTTTAATTGCGAACGGAACGGGTCGTGCTTTCAAAAATTTCGGTATAGCGTCGGGTTTCACTTGTATCTTCACCGGTTTGCCACGGTACGTACCGAGGCCTTCCCGGAATGCCTCCCTGTGTTTCGTGATGATGTCATCAATCTTAAGAAATTCTTCGTCTGAGACGTAATTAATGTTAAGACGTATCTCGAGCGGAGCTAGCCAATCCCGACCGAGCAAGTTAGGTCCGTCGCCTCTAGCCACGATGAGAGGCAGGTCACGTTCGATGTGGTTGTAGCGCACCGGCAGCGTGAGTCGGCCGAGCAGCGGCACGGGCGCGTCGGTCCACGTGCGCAGGTGCAGCGGCGCGGGCTGCAGCGCGGCGCGGGGCAGGCGCGCGCGCACCGCCGCCCACGTGCGCTCGTTCACGATGCTGAAGCTAGCGCCGGTGTCCACTTGTAGCACGACGGGCTCGCCCGCCAGCAGGACGTGCACCTCGAAAGGTGGGACTCGACCCGCGTGCTGTACGACATATAAGCCGTTCAGATGATCTGTACGGTTTTCGTCCTCGTCGTTGGCGTAGTTCACGTTTCGTCCCAAATTGCGTTTCTTTGCCGAACAGATTTTTTCTAAGTGTCCCTTCTTTTTACAGTACCGACACACTGTGTTAATGTGCCGACATTCTCCACCGTGACGTTCTCCACAGCGGTAACAAAAACGTAAGTTTCCTTTCGATTGCATAACGTTGATATCCATAGGCTCGGGCGGGGCGTTAGACCCCGACGCCGTCGGCGTGGCGACGCCGGACGGCGTGGCATCGGTGACGATGGCGCGGTCGCCCGCCGTGGTGTTGTGAATCATGCGCACGTCCTTTCCCGCGCTCTCGGCTGAAAACATAGCATCCACCACTTCTTGATAGCACAATTTGTCCTTTTTCAAGAGTTCGTATTGAAGTTTCGCGTCACTCATACCACACACGAGTCGATCACGTAACATTCGTTCCAAGTCTGTGAAATTACACCCATAACTCAATGTCCTCAGCTGCGCGACGTAGTCCGCGGCGGTCTCGCCTCGTTTCTGATCTCGTTTGTAAAATTTGTATGACATAGATATTTCATTTGGCTTGGGGCTGTAATGTTTGGTTAGAATTTTTTCAATGTCACTAAATGATACTTCACTCGCCTTTTTGGGCGTAATCAACGCTAATAAAGTCTCATACACCTTTGCACCACACACAGTAAAGAAATTAGCTCTTTGTGCATTGTCTTTCACAATATTGTTTGCTTCGAAACAGAATTTTAACCTCTCTAAATAATAGTCCCAATTATCTTTGTCCGGGTTAAATTCACTAAACTTCACAGATTTATGTTCCATTTTCACGAAATTCACCTTTCGTCGCCACTATTAAGTCCAGATATTCCAAGAAAACCACTAAATACTAAATTACGTTTATTTGAGCTCAGGAGCAAAACTAAAAGTGACAATCAAGCATTAAATCTACATGTACCCACTTAATTCATCTTATTAACACAAATAAGGTAAACAAGTACTACCCACAAGTTGTATACATAACACACACTTTTTCCGAATTTCTATGGGAGAGAAGTGCATGGCGGAAAGGTAGTAATAATATTATTAAGTTCAGATATTTGATGAAAACTACCAAATAACGAATTACGTTTATTTGAGCTTGGGAGCAAAACTACAAGAGACAATCTATATGTAACCACTTAATTCATCCTATTACACAAATAAGATAAACAAGTGAAACTACCCACAAGAAAGATATACAGATAGATAAATACTTTATTCCATACTAGCATTCCACTCGGGACTTCGTTCCCGTGGAAATTTGGGAAAATTATGTAGCTTATGTTACTCAGGGATAATATAGGATTCTAATGGTGAAAGACTTTTTGAAATCAGTCCAGTAGTTTTTAAATTTATTCGTTACATACAAAAATAAAATCTTACCTCATTGTAATATTACTAGCACCCCGCTCGGGACTTCGTTCCCGTGGGAATTCGGATAAATTATGTAGCCTATGTTACTCAGGAATAATGTAGGATTCTACCTATGGTGAAAGAATTTTTCAAATCGGTCCAGTAGTTTCGGAGCCTATTCGTTACATACAAAAATACAAATCTTTTCCTCTTTATAATATTAGAAAAGATTAGTGTAAACTTAACAAGGTAAGACAAAAACATACAATACAAACTTACAACCAAAAGTATGCAAGGGCAGCCACAAGTTGTATAAGGACATGACAAAAATATACAAGACAAAACTTACCAAATCTAAATGCTCATGTCCCACAGCTACCAGAACAGCAGATGCTCCCATCTGGACAGTGGGTTCGTAGCCTTGACCTTCCGTCATTGCTCGAAGCATGGAGTTCACCAGGTCCGTGGCCGTTGTCGACTCTAAACGCTTCACTTGGTTGACACATGTTTGTTCTAGAACCCTAAGTAATAAAATAAAATTAATATAATAAAAACTAAAAAGAAAAAAAACAAGTAAGTCCAGTAGTCGAGACTTTTATTATTGAATATTATTGAATCAAAATTCCCTGCACCCAACCATACTTCACTGTAAAAAAGCTGTACAACAACTTAACTAATGGAGTATTTTTACTCACAAACTCACCACAAAAATGAATAAACTTTACATGCAAAACTTTAAAAACTGTAATGACTGACAGAAGCGGCAGATCAAATGCTTTGTTTGATCTGACATAAAAAAATTGGTCAGAAAGAGATGGTGTTAAAGTAACCTATCTCTTACTATCTTGTAGGAACTCAATTGTTTGCATCTTTTTTAAAGTGCTGTGACATTATAAGTACTCCGTCTATAGTGTGCATTGTCTAAGACTACAATACGAGAAGTAAATTGACAATACTGTTGCACAGTAATTATCATAAATGAAAGGGCTAACATCGCTGGCTAGTAATGTGGATGTATCGTAATAATACATCCACATACTATATTTTACCCATGGGCGTAGCCAGGGGGGGGGGGTTTAGGGGTTCAAACCCCCCGAAATTTACAAAATCATGATTATCTCCCTGCCCTTATCTCTCTACGAAACACCGTAAAGTACCTAGTATCAGCAAAAAGAGAAGATTGATCCAAAACCCCGGTTAGTGTCGCAAAAGGGGCAGCCATACAAAAAATATTTTATATAAATTTTCTAAGTGTTCCGGCTTTTCCGACACGCCGACCAAAACCCCCCCCGCCCCCCCGAAACAGAATTCTGGCTACGCCCGTGATTTTACCCTTTTCTAATTCTAATTAGTGACAACAATATGCCAAAGCCAATTATAGATAAAAACTTCAATCGAAGTTCAAGGTAGAACAATGATAAGGAAAACAACGCTATTAAACGAAAGCAACAACTTACTTGACAATATTACCGAGCTGAAGAGTATTCGGTTTAGCGGTGTTTTTGTGAAACTCGCAGAATATCTCAATCACTTCATTTGGATAAGCGTTCGCTATTTTAGTCAACGACTTGATCACCACGTTGTTTACAGAATTATCGCCGTCTCCAATAGCGTTGATCAAAACTATCACAGTATCTGCAAAGTAAACACAAAACATATTGAAAGTTTTATACGGGCACGGAAACCTTACAAATTCAATCACTTTTATGAAGATGTACACTAAAATATTCACCTTTTAGACACTCGGACTTTGATGCAAACATTTTAACGTCTTCATATGACGAACAATTTTAACATATCTCGCAGTATTTAATAAATTATTGCAGTTTTCTCTGCATTCACAATGACAAACAGAAAACATATGACAGATTTGACATTGTTGACGTTTATTCGTACTGGTGTTGCAATAATTTTATTGAAAATACTACCTAGCTTTTTTTCTAGTAGTGACCGCTCTCGGCTTTGTTCGCGATATTTTTTTGTGTAAGTTGTATCAATATATGAAGTTTTTGAGGAGAGGACAGAGTTAATAGAGATCAAATCATTGGTAGAAGGTATAGGTCTTCTTCTTATCGTGTCGACCTAAGGCTAAATCTTTGTAGGCCAGTACTCAGCCATGCGGATTGCGTTATCTGTGGCCTTGTAGAGGTCTTTGCAAGTATAGGAGTCAGAACCAGCGGGGCACGTCAATAGGTGTGCACAGAATACTAACTCCCTAGGTGTGCCATAGACTGCGGAGAAGTGCCACATTCGCAGGTGTCATCCACACTGTACCCCCACCTTTACAAGTTTTCCTTGCAACGGTCGACCAGGAGCCTGATTTTTGAAACATACGATTGACAAGATTTGTATGAGATTCTCATGCGAATCTTGTCAATTCGTATGCGAATTGGAATTCTATCGTTTCAAAAATATGTCTCTTGGGTCCGAAGTCTATTAAGCGACTTCCTTGTCGACCATGGCAAATTTTGTCCAGGTGGTAAGGTCTCAGCGATAGCAATGAAAGGCACCGACTTAACCCGGACTTCAGAGGTTTCGGGATAAGCTGTGGAAAGAAAGTCGCTGCCTTTCATTCTTATTGCTAAGACCTTACCACCTGGACAAAATCTGCCATACTATAGGTGTACAGCGATTACTTTGCTAAAAGTGATAGTGCTATTATTAATTTATGTTATATAAAGAACATAATGTACAGATGTACAATGGCGGACTGAATGCCTAAAAGTAAGTAGATCCCTGGTAGATAATCTACCAGTTAAACTGGGTGGGCGACTTTAAATTGTAGCAGCAATCGCAGCAAGGTTGTGGATCGGCGTGGTGGTATGGAGGCTGAATAAAAAACAATATAACTTCATCTTGCGGAGTGCGCACTTATTCATTAATTATTGGACGTCACATAATACAATTAATATACAGGCCTAGTAGGCCTTGTCTGTATTAAACTCACATTTTAGTTATAAAGAAAAAATATCTAGACGTGTCATCCCATTGCATTGAGACGGAAAGCAAGAAGGAAGGCAAGATGGCCCGAAGGCAATAGACAAAAAACAATTTATGGAACGTCAGTATTATTCTTTCTTTTTTGCTATTGTATAAAAGGAATACCATTCACATAACATAAATTAATCTAAAATACAAGAAGGTGGAAGAACAGCTTTCAATTTATGACCTAAACTTTGATTGCGCAGAAAAAATATGAATGTACAGAGGACAGCACTTCACATGACCACATGAGTGTTATGTGTGCACTGTGCACTCAATACCTATGATGTCACTTTAAAAATAGTTTTGCGTTCGTACTAGAAAAATAATATTTTTATGTTTTTACTCAAACATTAAAAGCTGGTTTGTGATCAGATGGAAAGGGTTACTTTTCAGCTCTCCAACAATCCATTTGCAAATAATGATGTGAATCCATAGCCCCGTTACAGCGTTAAGGAAGATCAAAAAACAACTCGCTTTCCCACTTGCAAGGATTATACGGGCTTTAGGTAAATCTCTTTCAACCTCTCGGGTGGTTAATCAGTCCATGAAACTGAACAACTTTCCCCCAATAATAGGTGAAAATACGAAAAAAAAAAATTTTGAGTTCCCATACAAACTTCATCAGCATAATAAAGGGTGTAAAGGACAGCTTAGCAAATACTTAAATGGTGGAATCTACCCATAACTATCATCAGCTATAAATAATTATTTTTCCCGGAAACGTCATGTTGAGGAGTTTTCATTGTTTACCTGCTTTGGCGCTACGCAACGTATTGTGAACCCGCGCCCCGCGCACGACCCCCCCCCCGCGCCGCGCTGCTATCGGAGTGCGATGTACATTGCTGGTTTTCGTGTTTTACGTTCTTATAATTATTTTTTATTGCAAAATGGAGTGTATTCGATTGAATAATGGAGTATTTCCCAGTCAATGGAAATGCACAAAAATTGTACCAGTGTACAAAAAAGGTGACCAAAATGATATTAAAAATTCTTTTTGAATCACTGTTATATCCCTTTGTAGCCCATCAATTGGATATTTTTTTATCGCCACATCAACATGGATTTAGGAAGGGATACTCAGTCAGTTGAGACAAATTTGGTCACCTTCACGACTGATTTGGCATGTGAAATTGACAAAGAAAACCAAGTTGACACCGTGTATACGGACTTTAGCAGCGCGTTTGACAAAGTTAATCATTCCCTTCTCTTACACAAACTAAGCGCTTATGGGATCAATGGCTCACTTCTCGACTGGGTTGGCTTCTATTTTATAAAAATACCTCAGCATGTAGTCACTAAGGGTTACGAATCCAGGATGTATCCTGCCATGTCAGGAGTTTCTCAGGGATCCCATTTAGGACCTTTATTATTTTTAGCCTATGTCAATTACATTACCTTTTGTATACATCACTGCAAATATGCCCTTTTTGCTGATGATCTAAAAATGTATAAGATGTATATTCTGCAAGTGATGCAGATCTCATTCAACACGACTTAGACCAAATTTAGAAGTGGTGCCAGTCACATAGCATGGTAATCAACTGAAAAAAAATGCTCGCACTTTAAGTACACTGGAAAGCTAGCAGCAATACCGTCATCTTATAAAATTAACGGTGAGCCACTGACTGAGTTACCTGAGGTTCGTGATTTAGGGGTGATTCTAGATAGTAGACTCAAGTTTGCTGTACACGTCAACTCAGTTATTAAAAGATCTGCACGCATGCTAGGATTTATAAAAAGAAATATCAAATCCTTTAGTCCCTAAACCAAAATCACGCTTTTTAATTCCCTAGTGCGCAGCCAGCTTGAGTTCGCTAGAGTCGTGTGAAATCCAGTTTATGCTGTGCATTTTCAATTACTCAGCGCCTGGAGTCCATACAACGCGCCTTTTCACGACACCTAGCTTATATCTCACAGGATATCTCTCACAGAAGCCCTTACAGCCAGCATCTCGAATTTTTTAACATGTTGTCGCTGCGTGATCGTCGCAAATTACATGATATGACTTTTCTAAAAAAAAATGTGTCAATGCGAGTATAGCATGTGACGTTATTCTTCCTCAAATCTCAATTTATGTCCCTTTCAGACCTCCCAGAAAGCCTATCACCAGGATCTTCCATATTCCCGTAAGCCGTACTAATGTTGGTAGACATGCACCACTTTCCCGTATGTGTTCAACTTTAACAAAATTAACAACACTCTGTCTGACCTTGACATCTTCTTTGGTTCTCTTGCGCAATTCAAAAATAAAATTTTGCAATACTTAGCTTCATCGTAAACCAAGTTTTTTCATTATAGGTTTCTTTAATATAATAAGTTATCTGCTTTCACCTAGTGATCGATTATCGTAAATGCTGTGGACATTTGTAATTTAAAAGTGCATTAGATTTATACCTAGATATAAGACCCATAACAGTGTTATGTATTTATTGTTGATGTACCTTAATAAATAAATAAAAAGTAAGCAAAAATATTAAAAAACATAAAAAAAATGATTTTTTCGGAGAAAAATTCCACTGGAAAATCATCCAGAATGATTGTCTGTGTCCAGGATTTCAGTTTTTGCTAAGCTGTCTTTTACACCCTGTATAGCGCAATTTGTATGAGAGATCAAAAAAAAATTGTATTATTACTTATGTTCCTTGGGGAAAGTTGTTCAGTTTCATGGACTGATTTAGCACTCGAGAGGTTGAAAAATATTTACCTAAAGCCCTGTACACGGGATATAAGGGACAGCTTAGCAAATACTTAAATAGTGGAATTTACTCATAACTATCATCGACTTCTTGTAATTATTTTTTTCTGGAAACGTTGAATTAACGGTCAACAGCACATCATGCTTTACAAAACTGTCAAATTTTTTCAAAAGATTTTCAGTTTTATCTCCAAGCAATAGAGTTTACTATCAATTAGGGGAATTTGACAGTTTGTGGTAACCTGATGTGCGATGTAACTTTCCTAAAGAAAATTCAACCGGAAGATCATTCAGAATGTTGGTCTGAGTTCAAGATTTCAGGTTTTGCTAACCTGTCCCTTAAACTCTGTAATCTGTATACAATAGATAGTGGGTTTGCCGGATACCTGGTTACTGGATATTTGGTACATCTCTTATAAGGCCCTCTTATACTAGGTTTTAAATATTATAGCTATGTATATGCCAGGCAGACAGACAGTATTTTCTATGAATAAATAAAAACTACCAAAATGGTAGGATCAACTTTTTGAACTTTGTCTATGCCCAGAGCTTTTTGAAAGTTCGAAGCTTTAAATTTCGGATACACTCGTAATGTACATTTATCGGATGGGTTCTGTACTCTGTATTCAAAAGTATTTGTTGGATTTTTTGTATTAGTTTTTTTTAGATCTTGTAAAAATCACTTTAATTTTATAAGTTTATACTTTTGGAATCCTTCAGAAGTTTAATTCGTTATTTTCAAAATATTAACCTAAGACTTGATTTCGATTTACAATGTTTATGAGGAAATGTTTATGTTTATGTCCAGCAGTGGACATCTTGCGGCCGACATGATGATGATGATGATGTGGAAATACCTAAATATTTATTATAAGTTCCTTTTGTAATAAAACATTAAGTACATGTACAATTGTATAATAACACAAGCCATTTAAATAACACAAGCAACCAACGTATCATGAACCGTAAGACAAATTTTTGTTTAATTAAAGTTAGTAAGTATGTTATTGATAAAAAATGAAATATTAAGACGTTGAATTGTTCAATGTACTGACTACCTAGTATTTCCAGAATGAAATATTATTTTCAAAACGGAGTAAGCACAAAAATACTTGTGATTTTATGTGATTTACATCCCTCTTTTTATCCTATTTGATTTTTGCAGAAAAAACAACATGTGCAATTGTGCACAAATAATAATTTTGAGACCACTCTTTGATTTGCTTGCAAATAAAAATAATCTGATTTTAATTAATTTCATATTTTTCAAAATAAAAATTTAAATATTATTTACTTCTACAAATATGCTGGGAAAAAAGGAAGGCAAATTAATATTCAAAATGTTGCTGAATTTGTGATTTCTATTCAACAGAACCCTAATTACTCCATTCCGGTTCAAAGCATCCCTCCCTGTTTATTTAGTCTATGGTTTTCCTGTTGGACGATGAGCGAGTGAGCGACTCTTGTTTCTCGTAAATCGCGTATAAAATCTCGGACGTGCGATATTGTTTTACGAACATAGCGACGACTGTTTTTCAAAGAACAGTAATCAGAACTTTGAAAAACTTATATTATTGATTAGTGACTCAGCACAGCAATACTAGACACTACTTTCACCGGATACATCAATAATTTGATTAACGAAAAGAAGGGTTGCAAATTATCCCACATATCGGAGTATCAGTCACAGTATGACAATGTGTCGGTGCGGCGAGGCAGTCGGTGATATATCTGTGTGATGTGCGGTGTGTTTCGTTTAAGTGACAAAGCAGCAGCGGCTTTCAATCTAGACTATTATCCTGTTGGTGATTGCGTCGGGCTCGAGTCGGGAACTGGCCACTTACTTTAGTCGTCGCGGGGACTCCAAAGCGGTAAATACGGAGTTGCAAACCGAGCTTCGCATCATATATCGCCAGGATTACGGTGAGTCTCACTACTAGATAAATTCTAACTTTTCTAAAAAACATTGAACGTTGTTGCTGCTGACATTGGGCACCGCGCGATCAGCTGCCAGTCGCGCTAAAATTAGCGATAAAATGTCAAGTCTCTCCTGGCACCGGGAAGCGATCAGCTGATCCAAACACAGTTATAATTATCCAATTAGGTAACTGACTTTGAAAGATCAGTCTTATCTGGAGTAACATTTAAATCGGTGTAGTCTGATAAGCTATCATTATCGTTTTAAACCTTTATATAATTGGCACAGTGTCAGGTTGGGTGTATCACTGGGTTTGTCTTGTTTCAGACTTGAAAATGGTGCAGCAGGATTTGACTTAGGCGTTTGGTGTAGAGGACGATGGAGTTGGCTCGAGGAGACTCGCTCGTGTGAGCTCTGTGCGAGCCAAGACTTTAAGTGTGTGTGTAGTGTCTAGTCATAGTGTGAGTGTGTGTGAGTGCCGGGATGCCCTCCGCGATGTTGTCGGCAGTGCTTGAAGAGGAGCCCGACCTTTACGAGGCATTTCCCCCCCATGTGGACCCCACTGGCATCACAATCCTAACTGATAGCCCACCCGGTAAGTGATACACATTTTTCTTTATTTATTTCTTTTCATAAAATAATTTTTGAAACAATCCATAAAAAAGAATTTTTAAAACAATCCATAAAAAAATAATTTTTAAAACAATCCATAAAAAAGAATTTTTTAAAACAATCCATAATAAAGATATTTAAACAGATTAAAATCACCACAAGACCACAAGTACATTTCTTATCTACTCATTATCTTATAAATTATTCCATTAGGTGTCTTATCTCTTTACTCTGTCAATCAAGGATAGAGAATAAACTACAAAATCACAAATACTTATCTAGAAATAAGATTGATCAGTGCACTATGAAAAGTCAGAAAAGATTACCAATCATGTTATATAAAATACCTTTGT
Source organism: Aproaerema taeniolella (assembly GCA_949987775.1). Classification (NCBI taxonomy): domain Eukaryota; kingdom Metazoa; phylum Arthropoda; class Insecta; order Lepidoptera; family Gelechiidae; genus Aproaerema; species Aproaerema taeniolella. The sequence goes on along the minus strand of OX465246.1, from coordinate 4,006,624 downwards.
AATCAATTTTAATTTCCTTTCATTATTTAATTCAATTTTTAATGGCATAAAGTTCCACCATTATCGATATGGGCTTCGGCTGATCTTGTATTAAAATTAAAATGCTTATTATGTACACAATAGAATCTATACAGTATGCAGTATTATCGGTTGCCTGGAAGGAATTGGTCTATAGTAATAAGGCCGCCGCATTGTACACTATAAGATTGACATGTTTTTGTTTTATGATTATGTTTTTAGTGTGCAGTAAAGAGTATTGTATTGTATTGTAATCTATACAGTATGTTTCTCTGAAAGGTTACAAGATGCATGTAAATTAGTTTTGTTTTTACAAGAGACTGTTAACTAGGACATCGTGACAGACCACTTAACTGTATTATTGTAATTTTGTTTCTCCTCCTCTAAATAAAAGCTTTTATTGACACTTGTAAATTTACATGTAAACAAGATAAAACAAATGTAGGTATCATAAAAAAATTAACTACTAAGTAAGCTTATTACAAAAAAACTTCACCAATGTTTTGTCAAATTTTTGTACAGCAAAGATCATTCAACTGTTACAGCGAAGGGTCGTGTGCCATTAATACCATTTGAAATTAAATGGTGTTTTACCTGTAAAATTAAATTTATCTTAAACCATGAAATATCTAGTCATTATAACAATCTTACTTTCCTCAAAATTATTACTTATAAATAAGGTAATAAAATTATAATAACCCTTAAATCAAAATGAAGTATAAATCTGATAATAAATAATTGAATGAATTGTGAATCTAAGTAGGTATCTATACTAATATTGTAAAGAGGAAAGATTTGTATTATTGTATGTAACGAATAGGCTCCAAAACTACTTGATTTGAAATTTTTTTTCACCTTTAGAATGCTACATTATCCCTGAGTAACATAGGCTACATAACTTTCCCGAATTCCCACGGGAACGAAGTCCCGAGTGGGATGCTAGTTACAGTATAAAATTTAATCCTAACTAAGGTTTTAACTCCTCCATGTGAAAGTCTGCTACTTTCTCATTTATGTGATAGAAAAAGAGTTTGATGGAAAGTGATAGCTACTTCTCTAGGAAACTATCTTACCCTTATCTTACTATTAGTAACACTTATCTTATCTTACTAATATTATAAACGCGTAAGTTTGTATGTATGGTTGTATGGATGTTTGTTACTCTTTCACGCTCAAACGGCTGGACCAATTTTGATAAAATTTAGTATGGAGGTAGCTGATACCCTGGATTAACACATAGGCTACAAAATTTTCCCAAATTCCCACGGGAACGAAGTTCCGGTCGGAAAGCTAGTTTCTATATAATTGGGAGTATTTCCAAAACAAAGTATGAGTGAATCATGCCATTGGTAAAATAAAAATAATAAATTTCTTAGTAGATATGACTAATATGGAAGGTATTTGATAGATATGACTTGGTTCACCTTGGGGGAAGATTTTTGTAAAAATTATGAGGATCTAAACAAGGCCAGGCCAAATGCGGCTTGCGACGCCGAGGACTAAGTGTACATTTAAAATGACCTCAAAAATAGGTCTCTTAGCGTATTACAGAATCAAAACTTGAGTGACCTATGCTTAAGTATTTAATGTCTTTTTTTCTCACTATTAAAATCACAAAGACTACTGCTATTTAAGTATAGATCAGAGTCTGAGTCGCGTTCTGTAATACGGACCTTGATGTTCCTTTTGATAAAAAATTGCCTTATCTCACATAAAACCGGTATTTCCCGCAAAAAATTGAACATAATAATATAGTTACTATAATTTAGTGACATTAAGGAAACTATTTTTAAAGGTAAATCCGGTTTTGTATTTACATCCGTGGTTGTGTTGTGTACGATGAAGATTCGTTTTAAGAAAAGCATCAGTGTACTGCATTCTTAAGAGTGCAGTGCCCTTAAGACCTTGGCCTCTTGGCCTTCTAACTCAGCGGCTCTCAAACTTGTTTGGCGACGGGCCCCTTTTGGAACACTAAATAATTGGCGGAGCCCTCAACTCAATAATAGTTACGATGCGGCGGTTAGCAAGGAAAGAGGCAAATACCAGTATGATGCGACGCGGATCCGCGATTTAGCGAAGCAAAGGTTAATAACTGGTTAAGTTGAACTGTTGGTCAAGCTCCTGGCTGAAAGTTCAGGCGCTCGCAGTTCCATATTAAAAAATACTAGAAAATTGTTTTTTCTATTCAATGCATGCATTACGAATTTATTCGCGGACCCCCCCGCAGAGGCCTTGCGGAGCCCTAGGGTTCCGCGGAGCACACTTTGAGAATGGCTTCACTATTAGACGCCGTTTGTGCCATGTCTGTTAGCGCTAACATATTAAACCCGAAAATATTTGTTTCGTTGTAGGTATTTTTCGACACTACTTTGCAGAAGGTTTTTTTAAGGTTTTCAGTATTAGTTTCTTGGGAATGCTAAACTGTTTAAAGATGGGCATCATCTCGGGAAAACTACTGTTGGTCGGTCATCATCCAGCCACTTATCTCACTTCACATCACATAATACTAATCCCTACTTCCCCACTAATATTATAAATGCGAAAGTAACTCTGTCTGTCTGTTACGCTTTCACGGCTAAACAAGGTGCAGAGATAGATTAGACCCTGGGAAAGGACATAGGCTACGTTTTATCCCAGAGTTGGGCACAAAAAACTGCAGTCTACGCGGGCGGAAAGCTTTTATTGTATTATAAAGGCGAAGATTTGTGTGTGTATGTTAGTATGTTTGTTACTTCTTCACGCTCAAACGGCTGGACCAATCTTCATTAAAATTTGGTATGGAGGTAGCTGACACCCTGGATTAACACATACGCTACGTAATTTTCTCAAATTCCCACGGGGACAAAGTCCCGGGTGGAAAGCTAGGCATTTCATGAAACTTCATAGGTTTTTTTGGTAACGTTTTTGATATTGATGATATTACATGGCAAGAAACACCAGGAGTACCTCAATCTTTTTTCTTGTCTAGTACATTTAGGGATCATTCAACAATTACGTGATCACTGGAAGGGGGGGGGTCGGGTGCTTGTATATACATCGGATTTTTTGGAGGGGGTGGAAGAAGCCATGGTTACGTCATCATTTTATAACTTTAATTAACGTATAGCGAAATGAAAAACTATCTATTTTATTGATTTAACTTTATAGTTCTTACCTTTTTGCATTTTGACAAATGACACACCCTCTTCCCTAAGACCCATAGAAACATAACATAGGAGTCAGTGCTAATACAGCAAAAATTTTAAACACGGACGGATTATGTAATCAAGGCGAGGGGGGGGGGGTTAAAAACAAAAGATCACGCTGTGATTACATAGGAGGGGGGGTTAAAAAAACGGCCAAAAATGATCACGTAATTGTTAAACGATCCGACATTGTACGGAAGTCACTTCATCAGGTTACCAGACGCACTCTGTGCTTACGATGCGCCAGCTTCTGTACCTACCTTATTACGTACGCGACAAAAAAATCAAAGCTGCTCTTGAGAGAATCTACGTTTTATATTGTTTAAGAACCCCGTTATGATATGTTGAAAAGTAACCTTGCAAAAGGGCTATTACAAAATTTCTGATTATGTATCAGACAGGCAGCCATGGGAATGAACTGCTGAGCTCTAGAGTTATTTCAGATTTACTTAAAATTAGTTAATAAGAAAATTTGTAATGCGATTTAAAAGAGCAACCTCAGAGTTTCTTGCCTGTTCTTCTCTGAGAAAGACAGACTGCACCTTTGCGAATAGGCGTAGAGTCAGTAGGGTCAAAAGAACGAATACGTATTGTATGTTAAATCGTTTAATGTATGTTTGTATGTATTTCATTGTAATCTTGACTTGTTTTAAGTAAGTGGCAGCCTGAATGTCCTATAAAATTAAGATAAAGATTTATTCTATTCTTTTCTATCCTATGTTTTGTAACATCTTTAGTATTTCCTTCCTTTAAGAACTTTCTTATTTCTGCTTATTTAGGCAAGTTGAAGCCCAAATAATACTCTTTAATCAGTGAGTACATTTCGTTTTAGTTTTAAATTTTTCATACCATCCATACAGTCACGCCTATAATCCCATTTGGGGTAGGCAGAACGTCATGTAGTTCTAGAACCACTTGACGCCACATTTGACATTCATTCTGATGAAACATGAGTATGGTGGTTGTCAGCCTTTCGCTCACAATACAGCAAAACCCTCACGTCCCACTTTCTGACTATGCCTAAGAAGAGTTGGCAACTGGTACACTGAGTGTAAAGCCTTTAGAATCTAAATCCCTCCCTATCGAAATGATCGAGATGACTGCTACAAGACACTGACATAATATCAGCTATGTGGGTCCAACCACAACACTAGGTATGTTGAGTCAGGACCTCTTCCTTGACCAACGCGACTCAGACTCTGATAATCTGAGTCGCGTTCTTTAGTACGGACCTGAGCTTTATATCACTCCCAGTCCAGCGTGGAAGGTTTATTTGATAAAAATATCCCTCGAAGTTTCCTACATCGTCGTGTAGACTCGAAAGTCTCGCAACGCGTTCAATCCAGAAACTACGTTGCGAGCCGATGCATTATTTCCCTGAAATCGCATTGTTTGTGAAACACGGAGACCTGTTGACGATTACCGTCAAAACAGTTGCAACAATGGCCGTCATTTCCAGCGAGATTCCTCCTCGGAGCCCCGTTTTATGAGGCCTTACTCAGTTGTCAATCCAGTTTCAGACGAGGGACGTTTAGTCTCCTTATAAAGGATTTATTTTTTGAGCAAAACTTAGCCTTACAGTATTAAAGAATCCATCAGTTCACACTAGTGACACGTGTTCTGTTTAATCGGCTTAAGATTTGTTGTACACTTCTGCCTTTGTATCTGGAGAATTAAACAAACAAACTGATAGTGAAAGTCGGAAAAGCAATGGATTACAAATTCAATAGAGAGCAGTTCGAAGAAGCAATGGTTCAATGGTTAGATCACCTGGTGGTTGATTTTCGAGGTCGTGAGTACTCGTGAGAAAATTTTCTTTTTATTCCTTTTGCTTTTCATTTTGGCATGATTGCTTGTCATTGCTTAAGATTTAAGTGGCAATTTGAAATATTTGTTACGAGCGACTTATTTGTTAATAGTTTTTTCGAATGCGTTGATATTTTTTAAGTTAACACACAGATCAACATGTCAGCATCAAAAGTTGCTAAGCAACTTTGGTATCTACATAATGCGACATTGAAAATGATCATAATCGTCTATACAATGAAAGTTTTTGATTATTTTGGGCGCTCAGGATTCAATTGAAAACATCCTTTGTCAAGTACTTTAAAGCAAAATTAAAGTCGTTAGAACGTAAGTAGACAATATATAGGGCATAAGGGAAAGCTAGCGTACTGTAACTCTGAATCCCAACCCAATTTTTTTAAAAGAAATGAACAGAAAACATTACAGAATATTTATCACAGCGGTATCTCATAAACTAAATAATTATTTGAGTTTCTTTACTGACCTGACGCTTCTTAGCTGTAAGTGACTTGCATATTCTGTATTCCTGACGCTCCCTATAGTCCAACTGAATACTCAGTATTCAATATTTTATTGTATCCATATGTGTTACATAAAGGTGTTATTACAAATTAAAATAGTATCCAATATGGTTAGGTTACTGTAGTGTAGATCCTCTATAATCACCTTAAGGTTGACTGGTAGATAATGTCTTAGGCATTAAGTCCGCCATTGTACATTAAGTTGTATTCTAAGTTAAGTCCGTATTAAGTTATATATAAATAAATAAATATATGAAACTAGCATTCCGCCCGGGACTTCGTCCCCTTGGGAATTTGTGGAAATTATGTAGCCTATGTCCGTCGGAGATAATGTAGCTTTCTAATGGTGAAAGAATTTTTCAAATCGGTCCAGTAGTTTCGGAGCCTATTCAATGCCAACAAACAAACAATCAAATCTTTCCTCCTTATAATATGTATAGATAGATGAACCCTGTTTTAGGGTACTGCAATTAAAAGGGTTTAACTAAGTAATTCTAGTCGCTTAAAATTAGTGGAATCCAATTAGAGAGTTTCTTTAAAAAAAGTACCGTAGTATAAAGATTGTTGTTAGATTGTTGTGATTGTGAAGGTTTAAAGCTTATAGTTATATTTTGCCCCCAGATCCTAAATCGTATTTTATTACGCTCTCAACCAATGTAGGTCACTGTTTGTTATCAGCGAACAATACAAACATTCTTCATCTTAATGAGCCGTGTTATCGCAGAAATCTGCGTTTGCGAGATACCGGCTTATCTCGAGTACAAAAGATACTAAATCTGCTCAAAATGGAATATTGAAGAAGTTCGGTGACTGAGGAATCTCGCGATTCGGATTACCGAGCGAAGGAATCATGTTCTTCCATGCTAGACTGGGAGTGAAAGAATGTGCCAGCTGCCAACTCTTCCCAGGTATACTGTAGAAGCCAGTTAGTGGGAAGCGAGGGTTTTGCTGTATCATGGGCGAAAGGCTGTCAACCTATCACCACCATACTCATGTCCCATCTTGTGACCCTCAGAATATATGTCAAATATGGCGACAAGTGGTTCTAGAACCACTTATGGCGCTCTGCCTGCCCCGACAGGGATCATAGGCGTGAGTGTTAGGATGTTGTCGGCCAAATCTCATTTTAAGATAAGCCAATTTAGTTCTTTCTAGACGTGCTTAAAACCCTAGGCTGCGTGCGTAACGTACCCCTCAGGTTTTCTTGGTAAGATTCTCGCAGCCCAGTGGCGCCTGCTGATCTCAATCGGTCAGCAACGTAAACAGAGGCAGGGAACCTGACGGGTGACCAAAAGTGGCAATTTATCACGAGCGTTTCCGTGCTTCGGAGGGCACGTTAAGCTGTCGGTCATGGCTGTTTTCTATTGATTACAGTCGTTAAAACTACTTCAGAGGCCATTTGTCGGTTTGAAAACTCTGACACCAGGGTTAGCCAAGTTCGCCACACACTTTACTATAGCTACACGATAAGAAGAAGAAGAACAACTCCTTTGTGCCACGAAAAGGAGTAGAAAAACCTAGACGCTGCCGATACCGTTCTTATTTCGTATGTGTAAGAATTATAAACACTAACTCGCTCTTGACTTGTTACTTGTTTATTAAAGGTACTCAAATTGGTTTCTTAATAGCTTATACTACCTTAATAAGACTATCTGAGAAGGCTGCACCTTTGTGAACAAACACAGTTATCTCATGATTACAGTTATTATCAGTCCTTCCATGCTGAACTGGGAGTAAAAAAACTTAGAATGTGCCAGCTACCTTACTCTTACCAGGTACACAGTAAAAGTCTGAAAGTGGGATGCGGGGATTTTGCTGGATAATGGGCGAAAGGCTGACCAATTATACATCTGATAACCCTCACAATTTGTGTCAAACGTGGCATCAAGTAGTTTGTTAGAACCACTGATGCTCTGCCTACCTTGTTAGGGATTATGGGCGTGAGCGTATATCTTTTCGCTCCTTCTTTTTGTGTATATCTTTGTCACAGTGCACTTTCGATGTTCTGAACATAGTCCCTTTTATGCATTCAGTTTGTATTCTAAACAATTGCGCTATGCAAATATTGTTTACATAGTATAATATCTACTATTATGTCTACTATGGTACACGGTTTCTTGTGGTGCGTTTGCATGGATTTATATGCAAACTAGAGGTGATTCGAAGTGCCTCCTCAGCGTTGTTTTGAAAGTGACCAAGGTTTGCGCGGATCTTATACTACTGGGCAAGGAGTTCCAAAGGCGCACTGCGCATCATAATATAGCTAAAAACAAATCCGCATCAAAACGGTCCATTCGTTTAGGAGCTATAATACCACAGACAGACGCACAGACACAAAATACACACGTCAAACTAATTTTTTTTGGGGTTTAAAAATAATCTTACTTCAATGTAACTTGTAGAGCGTTTTCCCTTTTCTTCATATAGCTTCTGTCTCTGTTTCACCTAAAGGTAACCTTTTAAGACATAATGGTATAACCCAGCTGAACTAACACATTTATAACTATTTTACACATACTTAATTACAAATTTTATAAATGTATAACGACGAGCTTAACTCAAGCAATGAGTTTTCTTCCAGTTAACCTATAGTGATAGGTAGGCAAGGATGAACATAGGAGTGTAGTTAATAATGACATTTATCCATACTAATATTATAAATGCGAAGTAACCCTGTATGTGTGTCTGTCCGTCTTTCACGCCTAAACTGCTGAACCGATTTTGATGAAATTTGGTACAGAGATAGATTAGAGCCTGGGAAAGGACATAGGCAACATTTTATCCGACAGTTGGGCACGATATATAACCTGTAGTCCACGCGGGCGGAGCCGCGGACGGAAAGCTAGTTTCAAATATCTCTACTTGAACCCACGATTAAATCTAAATCTCCAGGATTAAATCTCTTGGTGCTCTAACCAACACGTACCTTCAAGTCAAGCGACGAAATAACTAATATAAAAACACATAAACTACTTTTCCACGCAAACTAAGTTACAGACGGAAATCCAGTAAAATATAAAAGTATATTGTTTACATTAGTAAAAAATAAAACACCGGTAAGAATAATTCCTCGCCCAACATTCTTCGAAACAGTCGGTTTTATTATCTACGTTAAATAAAGCCGCGTCTGTTTGTCTGGTCTGTCTGTTAAATCCGCTGTTTAAATATTTATTTTGTTTGCGAGTAAAAACGTGGGCACATCTCATCTTGAAAGAAATCTGGGAGTTTGAGATTGTTGAAATGTCTTCATTGAATCCTTTTATGATCTCGTGGTGAGGACGATATTTGAAATAAGCTATCTATTGTTTTATCAGCTCAAATACGCCCCCACTGAGAGGCACGGGTCTCTTCGAAACACGAAAGAGATTTAGGCCATAGTCCACGACGCTGGCCCAATGCGGGTTGATGGATCGCGCTCCTTTCGAAAACGAATTTTCTTAGACGTGCGGGTTTCATCGCGATATTATCCTTCATCGCTGAGAAGTGATAACTAATATAAAATCCATACACAAATCCGAAAAGACGAGTTTAGTGTATATAATGTATCTTATTATGTATGTTTTCTCCATACTCGTTCGACAAAAGAAACTATATTGTCACTATGATTGCAACTGCATTTGCATACAGTTCAGAAATACATCAATTGAGCGCAGTGTGTGTTACACTTTTCGGGGTCCGCGCCTATACACATTGAGCATCTCCGTACGAATGCCTCCAAAGATAATTTATTCACTACGTAATGCGCTTCTACTATTTGAATACAAATTAAATATATATATATATATTCGATGGCAGCAACTCACATAGAGGCGAATGGCCAGTGTAGATTGTGGATGCAGTCTCATTACGTAAGAGATTGCATACCACAGTAGCAATCTTCTTACAATTTACATCTGAAAGCCGCTGGCTTCCGTTCGCGATAACCTAAATAATCTTAAACAAAATTCTTTTCTACGTCAGTTTGTTACAAATAGCAGCAGAATAGGGGCCCACAATTCAAAAGAGCTAAGGTAATGCGACTCGTTCGCAAATTAGATTTGTTATAGAAGTCCCACTAAAGGCCCTTTGAACATCCAAACCTGACAAATTGAGGAAAATGGTCTTAACTCGAGGACTTACTTGCCATCAGAGGAAGGTAGATCTTTAGGGAAACGCAATTTAGTGTCACATTCACATAGGATTGTAAGAGATTTGAGGCACTTTTTACGCTTCTCATGCCATTTTATTTTGAAAGTAATCTGATCACTCGGTATCGCAGAAAACTGTTTTGTGTGACAGTGATCGGCCCGCCACTTCGTTCCCGTAGAAATGCCCAGTAGATACTCTTTAATCTAGTCCTCCATTTTTAACCCCCCAACAAAAAAGAGGGGAGTAATAAGTATGACGAGTGTATCTGTATATGTATGTCTGTCCGCGGCTTCGTAGCTCCTAAACGGATGGACCGATTGATACTGTTTTTTTTTGTTTGGAAAGCTGACATAATCGAGATGGTTCTTAGCTAAAATTGTATCAAAAATAGTGCAGCTGGTTGTAAGCATACATGTTTGGGGTTATACAATGTGTAATTTTAGAGTTATTAAGTAACTTAACATTGGATCCGTTGCTTCTTTGCTATGGGTCAGATAAAACTACAAATACATTTTTCTGTTAAGAGTATGTGGATATTATTAGCTTATAATTTATTTTTTAGTTTACAAAATAATATTAGCAGTTCTCTGCGCATGCTAGTTCTTGAAAAAAAAAAGCTTTCTAGTGCTGATTTTTTAAATTAATTGTCTACTAACTTTGGACTCTATAGTCATTACAATCTCTATATTATATTCTTCTTCTTCAATTTAAGAGCTGTGCTCTTGTCGGTGGAGTATCTACCAAAAATGTATATATTAAGATATATTAAACCTCTTAAAAATATTAAGAGGATTTTTTTGTGTAGATTTGACATGAAAGATAACAAGTGACTTAAAAAGGTATCTCTATAGAACAACAAATTAAGTTTTACACAATCTAGGTCGACGAAAAAACCAAACAAACATCAATACATCTAGTAATTATTGAATTAAAACAGCAGTTTCGAAATTAATTTAAAGGCGCTAGGCGCGGTACGTTTGGTGGCATTAGGCAGTCGGCGGATAACACTAGTAGAGCGAGTGTTCGACAAAACAATTTGAACCTTAGATTCATACAGATATAGTTGCAAATGTTTTTAAGTCTTTCGTTAATTATACTTCAAAGTTCGTGTTTTAACACTTAGATTGTAATAGATTTTAGATTTTTAAATGTGACGTCACAAAATTTAGAACTCCTCCTACCCCCATACAAAGTCACACTTCGTCGACCCCCTCCGTCCCCTTTAACGTGTGACGTAATTTATGGATAATCAGCAATAATAAAATAATAACCTAGGTCAACAAAACTGTTCTAAATATACACGATAATAAAGCATGATGTTGTTGTTTACGGGCTGTTGATCTAAATACTAATGATAGGTTCGCAGTAATCGATTCAGTGGGTAACCATACCTTAGGCTCCCAATAGACGAGCAGACGAGTTCGAATTTTTTATTGATCAACCACTAAATGACTTGTTTATAAGCAAACTTGCTTCTCGCTAGTTAATCCGTTCGCATAGTAAATTAGTCAACGTATTCTGTGTTTTAGTAGACAGTTCAATCGAATGATTTTGTACTACCTAACAGAAGATATTCTAATTTTACCTTGAAGCCTTCTGGACAGCTAGGGAAATATTAGTCTTTCAACTCAGTTACCTTTTTTTGTATTGGGTTGTTAGTTTTCTAAATAAACACAATCACATTAAAAGTTATTCCATTCGCGTAGTAGTCAACGGATTCTATATTTTTGTAGACTATCCACTTAAATGATTTTGTACTAAAATATAGTACAGCATTTAGTCGGCTAAAATCCTACGAATGAAAAATCTCTGACAAGGAACATAATTCTCTGCCTGCTTCAACTTTTATAAAGCTTTTTCTAGATAAGCTTGCCACATCTTTGCTTACATTTTTGCCTATTACCCGTCTATTAATATGCTTATCGTCTTTAGTCTACCGAGGTTATTGTTGTGGAAGTGTGGTTACTTGTCCTTCATTAATCATATCGGATCGACGTAATATTTGGCACAAGAATAGTTGGAGAGATGAACGGACGAACGAAGTCGAGGATAAAGCTACTTAGGAAGGATAGCGAAATATTTTCGCATAGCCTAAATTTTGAAAACAAAACCAGTATGTATTTTATAGTACACTAGCTTTCCGCCAGGTTAAGCAGTGTGGACTAAAGGTTATATCGTGCCCAGCTAAAATGTAGCAGGGATAAAATGTACGTAGCCTATATGTCCAAGGTCTCACTCTGTACTAAATTTCATCAAAACCGGTTCAGTAGTTTAAGCGTGAAAGCGTAACAGACAGAGATACTGAGTTTCTTTCGCATTTATAATGTTAATAGGGAATACGAGGTGACTTAAAATTTGTTAAACCGCGTGATGTAGGAAAAACGAATAATTTTTGAAAATTTTCCACAAGAAAAACTTTGGAAAATCACTTGGAATGATCGTTTAAAGTCAACGTTTTTGCTAAGCTGTCTCTTGTACCCTTTACATTATACAAACTCACAAAGTTTTTTCTCTTTATAATATTAGATTCTCTGACACCAGGGTTGGTCAAGTTCAAAACATACTTGAATATACCTACATGATAAAAAAGGAGGAAGAAAGGAAAGGAACGTAAATTAGTGTAGATATGCAAAATTATTGATGACTGAAGATGCATCGTTTGCAATCGCCTTTACGCAAACCATGCAACATATCATCATAAAAAGATGCGCATAAATTAGAAATTCATTTTTTTTGCACTATCAACACTATTCAGCATAGATGTGAACATACGATGGTGACGGTCCAATACCATGCGCTTGCGCAGTGGTGGGGATACCACGCCACCTGTCGAAAGGTGTTTTTAACCCCATATTTTGTTAAAATTATAGATTTTAAGCGCTTGAACATGCAATTAGTGCTTATTAGGCGTGTTAAGTTTAAGCTACCTATTTTTAGGTCAGCGGTTTGGTTTTATTAATAAAAATAGCTTTCTGTTCGTAGGTTTTTTTTTAAATACACAGTAGCCTACTATTGACACTCTTCCAATCCAAGTCCATCCTAAACATACAATAAATAATAGTAAAAATAACATTCATTATTTTTAGCTCCCCGGTGATTACTTTTAGCAGCCCATTCATTATTTTTAACAGACTATTCATTATTTTTTCTAGCCCATTCGTGATTTCAACTGCCTTTTTTATTATGTTTGCTACTTTTTGCTACCATTTAAAAGCAGGCACTTCCCGATTTTTGTGAAGCTGCATTTTTGTCGCCGAGTCAATTTAATTTTATCACTGCCGGGTGATAAAATTAAACTGATTAATCTGTGCTGCCGGATTATTTTTTTAGCAGCTTGCAGCCACCCACATTAACTTTGTGTCCTCCAAAATTATATGCCGTTAACCGTCCGTTCGCTTAGTCGTCTATTGCTTCTACACAAAGTGATTTTAATTGAAGCTATAGACCGAATACAACAATGTATACTCGTATCTACGATCAATCAACATAGACGGAATAATCGGAGGCCGCAGAACTAGAACATTGTTTCTCTTACTATGCAAACTGCACATTACTACTGCCATCTACAACTGACGATGCCAACTATTTATTAAATCTTTGTTTACAATGTCAAGTAGTAAACAGTATAGATTTAATTGCAGTTAGAAATACTAAGGAACCCCGATAGGTGTCAGCTGATTAATGTCTGTACTAGATATTTAGCATTCCGTCCGGGACTTCGTTCCCGTGGGAATTCGGGAAAATTTTGTAGCCTATGTTATTGAGGGATAATGTAGCATTCTAATGGTGAAAGAATTTTTTAAATCGGTCGAGTAGTTTGGAGCCTATTCAATGCAAACAAACCAACAAACAAAAAAATTAAACAAACATTTTTCTCTTTTTAATATTAGTATAGACGAGCATTCCGCCTGGGACTTCCTTCCCGTGGGAATTCGGGAAAGTAATGTAGTCTATGTTACTCAGGGATATCATTCTAATGGTGAAAGAATCTTTCAAATCGGTCTCCAGTAGTTTCGGAGCCTGTTCAATGCAAACAAACAATCAAATCTTTCCTGTTTATAATATTAGTATATTAGGTAGATTACTTTGTAGTTTGTTTAAAATAAACTTGAGGTCGGGGTACTATTTATTGAACGCAAAAGGTAAAGATAGTAAAACATATCATACTTCATACTACATATATTATAGAACAAAGCAAACATATCATACTTCATACTATATTATAGAACAAAGTCCCCCGCCGCTTCTGTCTGTCTCTCTGAATGCGATAAACTAGATTCAAGATTCAAGACATTTATTTGACACAAAACACTACAACACAAAGAAAAGAAAATAACAAAATATAAAACACAGGACAAGAACACATACAGAAGACGACAAAACTCAAAAACTACTGAACGTATTTTCATACGGTTTTCACCAATGGATGGAGTGAATAGTAAGGTTTATGTGTATAATTTATTCCTGGAACTCCCACGGGAACGAAGTCCCGGAGTGGGAAGCTAGTAAATAAGTAAAGTTGGAATTGAAAACCTCCTTTTTGGTTGGGATGTTATATAAATATATTGAAGTCTGTTAATAACCATGGTTTTGTGAAAGCTTTGAAAGGCGTAGGTTATAATTATAAATGAGGGTGTATGGGGACATAATAACATCTTAGTGCTCCTACGAGTAAATCGTCAAAGTAATTACTCAATTAAACAAAAATATCAATTTCAAAGTAAAATTTGACAAATTATACAGACATAACAAAAATATTGATAAAAATAAAAGCAAAAGGTGTTGAAAATGCGTGTTATTGTTATGAGTTAATATACTGGTGTGTACAGCGCAATCGCAGTCTTTACTGATAACCTCGTCTTATCAGCTGTTTGACTTAACCTCTTCACTGGCGACTGGGTCTTTTAAGCCGACGAATTTTTGTGAATTATTTCAACTTTTTGAACAAATTAACCCACTGTTTTACATTTGACATCAGACACACAACGTTGTTTTAATTCTCAACAGTCCAAGTACTTTAGTATGTGCTTAGTGTACTTTCAGCACCTAAATCTTCATAGGCATTCTGTAAATAAAAGTCAATAAAAAGGCTCAAAGGTTTTGATGATTTTGGGCTGACAACATATCATTACTGTCGTCAAGTGATTCTATGACCATTTGGCGCTCTGCCTACCCTGACGGGGATATATGCGGTCACACATTATTGTAATTATAAAGTCTCGAATGTGTGGTTTGCGCGCAAACCCACTTCAAAAATGTCCACAGATTTGCGATATCTTGATTAATATGAAGCCATTAGGTAAATCCATTAGGTGATCTGAGAATTACCTACCTAGAGTATTGGAATTTGTTAATTAAGATTGAGATTGAGTTTTAACCTAATTAACAAATACCTGTTACGGTTATACGTATTTTAAATAAGGTACGAGTAACGGTGGTTACACATTGTCACTTTTTATAAGTATATATGTATTTCTATTCTGTACAACACTAACATAGACTACAAGAAGCGGCATTCACCTCTTTCGCGGTTTATCATCATCATCAGCCTGTGTCAGTCCACTGCTGGACATAGGCCTCTCCTATGGCACGCCAGTGAGCTCGGTCTTCAGCTCTCCTCCTTGGTCTTGGCCACTGCCCGCTATCTTACGAATATCGTCACCCCACCTAGTTACAAAGCGCCTTTCGCTATTAACCGTGAACCGTTGGAATCGCATCACCATGATAATTTCAAAGAATTTGTGGTGCGGTTCCCGACGTTTATCTGGAGATAGTCATAAAGGAGAGCTTTTGGCCGGAGGGCGTGGTGTTCCGCCGTTTCCGAGGGAGATTCCCTGTTGCAGACACTCCCGGAAAACACCCGGGAAATAGTGTTAATTGTTTTTATTTTAATTTAATTATATTTCATATGTATGTTAGTCTGTAAGGTATTTATCTATGGGCCTAGATGCCTGATAATAAATGTTTTATTATTATTATTAACTTGCTTTATCTTTCCCCGCTGCCGTCGCAAAAAAATATTGTCACATTTACTCCACGCGCGCATGTTAGCCCGGCTGGTATAGCAGTACAAGTGTTCGTTTTTCGCTTAGTTGATATCAAATATGATGTTAGGATAGAATACTGCACCTCTGGGAATGGGCTTGGAGTCGAAAGAACTTATGTAGTTAATTACTTCAATTTGACTTTTTAAGTAACATCCTAAATGTTCTCTGAAATAAAG
The DNA here is from genome assembly GCA_949987775.1 of Aproaerema taeniolella. Taxonomy (NCBI): domain Eukaryota; kingdom Metazoa; phylum Arthropoda; class Insecta; order Lepidoptera; family Gelechiidae; genus Aproaerema; species Aproaerema taeniolella. Next base: position 3,990,743 of record OX465246.1, on the reverse strand, counting down.
CAATTTTTGACTTGAATAACAATAAATAAAGAGAATCAACCACATTCATAAAATGTACTAATAGTATACTAATACAGGTTGCATTGATAATAGTACTGTTTATCCACAAAACCATGACAAAGCTAAATAGTTTATAATTGATTGTCTACTTCAAGGTGTTCACACTATTCATAACAGTCAATTTCTTTGTGTCGTAACTTTAAGTAGTTAAGTTAATCGTTTGATAGATAACTACTTCTAATTACCTGCCTGTTTCGAAGTTAGTTGTAGCTGTGGTGAAAGTCGAATGGTTTTAGACATTTGAAATCCTGTCTAATCGAACATTAATTTGATGCCTTGATCTGTTCTCATTTCCCGAGATAAGAACGGTCATTTTAGCAAAGATCAAGAATTCTTATTTGATATGTTGCCCAAGACAACCGCAGTACGCTTAAAACTAAGAATTTTTATATTGGCTACCTTCCAACCCACAGTTTTCGCTTATTTGATAACTATTTTTACACAAACAGATGCATTATGTTTATTATTAACCGCCGAGCCCATAACGCCAGTATATCGTGGAACTTTATAAAAAAATTCCCTCCCAATTGTTGATTACTAATACTGATAAGGCGCTCCATACATAATACTCTGTAAACAACTCACGTTCACCGACGTCATGGCTTCTGACGTTTCACGGACGGATTATTTATAGTCTACAAATTAAATATTTTTAATTAAAAATTGATCGATGAAAGAAAGTTTATAAAATTTTAAAAATAAATTATGATTGGGTCTATCAGGCCCCGACGGCGTCACACGGTCAAATAAACAATCGAAGTGTGACAGTGTTGGGGCATGCTATCGCATTTTCCGGAGGCTGACGGCCGGCAGTGCCACCGGCGCGCGCGCACCGAAAGCATGTGCCTCGCGCCACCAGTGCGATGTACATAGAACCGGCCGCGTTCCGCGCACCTAGCGCCGAGTCCCTCGCGCCTTCGGAAACGATCTGGACGCAGTGCTTACCCACCCCGTTATTCGCAGGCAAGAAAGCGCCCCTCAAAACCTTCGACGAAGTGCAGCCGCTGCTTCAGCAGGGCCGCAAGCGTGAACTCAAGCTCCTCATCCGCGAGAACTCCTGGCCTATCAACAGCTCCGTGCGGGCCTCCCTCTGGCCCGCGCTCTGCAGGCAACATCAACATGGCAAGTCTATGCTGGATGGATTCTACTGGGACATGGTCACACAGGTCAGTGCTCTTATGTTTACGCAACTCAACCAAGGCGTTCGACTCTCGCGTATGTAAAGAAATTTGTGATAAAAAAACTGCTATCTCGCCGGCGCGTTTGCGATTGTGAAGGTCACGTGTATTTACTTGCCGAATGTTTGGCAGATATCGCTTGGATACCAATACCTAGAGGTGACGCGTGGCAAGGTCGCCAATTGGGTTGAATAGGGTTTGATCTGGGAGTTATAATGCTTGTCACGTGATTGGTCGAAGAGTATGTAGCGTCGCGTCGCACGTGTGCCTCATGGTTGACAAGCAGTGGTGTGTGCGTGTTTGGTTGTTGAGTGTTTACTAAGCGGCGCTTTCAGCCGCCTCCATTCAGCCGGTCCTTGTGTCAGACATCAACGTGCGCGTGCGCCGTGCGCGTCCCCGCGTAGGGTTACCGGTTCATGGTTACACTTGTTTTGTTTCGCTACTATATTTTACGTTTTTGTTTACTTTCATATTATTCTTTCGATATAAAAACACGATTAACAATCCGGTGCAATTTTATTATAGTTTTTTTTTCGGATAAACAACTATAAGCAGTATTGATTATAGTAATTATTACTAAAGTGTATCACGTCTGGTAACTATAAAAAAGTTTTGTTTTTCTTGCTTATCACACTGGGGCGTTGATACTCCAAACACCATGATATCTAGTTATTATCTGTATTTTCAACAGCCCTGTATTTTAACAATAGGATGGTCTCTCGCATCTTAATTAGCCGTGGTCATAACAATGGCCGACTAATTATACCACAGGTGTCCGGATTGTGAATAGAACTAGCTACTAGTTAGCCTTACATTTAGGCCTTCACGCTGTGTCGGTTGCAGAGTAGGCTGAGAGAAATAAATGCTTTATTTGCGTGCCTATCCTCTCCTAGTTGTTGATTTATCTTTGAGATTCTTTTTAATTTCAAACATGTATAGCACGCACTCTTGTGCGCAAATATCTCGATAAGTTGTCGTAATTTTGCTGGCTAATGTCAATTATACAGTCTTGTTTTTAACCCTTAACAAAAAAGAGGGGTCTAATGAGTTTGCGATGTGTATCTGTGTGACTGTTTGTGGCAGCTACAATAGACTGACACACAGATGCACACTTATAACACCCTTCTTTTATTTGAAGGTTTAAAAATAAAATGGGATATTTATAACTGTCCTCAAAAGTAAACGCTTCGAAATAGTATCAAAACATTAAAGTATTCCAAAGGCATCGTCTAATCGATCAATTAGAAAGATCAGCAGGTCGTCCGATGCTTCGAACGGTCAATTGTAGAATAATTTGGCATCATGACGCACAATGTGACGTCGTATTTCGTTAAATAGTTTAAAGAATGACGTAGAGTCGTAGTACTTTTTGTTTAGGTCCAAAGTGCAAAGAAGTCAGCTGCAAAGTTTAGATTTCAAACAGTTCTGTGAATCATTCAACCTCAAGGGAACTTCTTCACGAATCCATAATTCTGGTACTAAAAGAAAATAATAAAGACGCTACATACCCAAAGGTCCACACTAAGGTTTTCACGGGTGCTGTGTGTGAACATACACAAAGACACCCATGACCAGAGAACATAAATTGACCCCGGCCTGGAATCGAATCCAGGACCTATTGACCAAGAGACAGCGCTACGTCAAACTGGCCGTCAATACTTATAGCTTTTTGTGTTTTGACAGTTCGCAGCGTTTTCTCTCGCGCCGTTTTGCGTTCGACTTACAGCGACTTAATGTCACTTGAAGGTTGCAGAGTGGTCATAAAACAAGACTACTAATGTCGAAAAAGTTCCGTTTGGCGAGAGTGCATTCTGTTTTCGTATTATTATTTGTGAGGTTGGCACACAATCAAACCTCGCTCACCTTCCACTCAGGCGCAGTTTGATTCACATATCGTACAATGTACAGTCATCGGCACAACAGGTTTTACAGTTGCTCTACGAAAAAAGTTATTAAACAAACGATTAACTATGTCAATGTCAACATGTGTGTCTATTATGATGTGTTAACATGTGTACTCGTATTACACCAGTAATTCATTGTGGTCTTAGGAAATCTACTTTGTATAAGACTTACCAACGAATATCTATCACTTACTGCATAAGTATAGAAGCGACAATCGATTCCATCTATTATTCCATTCTTCTTCTTTGTTCCCTCCATAATAAGGATCGCGATTAGGAACAATCTGCTACCAGATGGAGCGGTTGGATGCAGCATAGACCACCTGATAAAGACTGCCTCCTACCACCTTCTTTACACCATCGTCGGTCTATCTGGCAGGTGCCTTTCGCGCGTTTTCCTTCTTTCCGTAGTGTTAGGCAAAAACTTATACTTAATTAGATCGATCTGGCATTCGACATCACGACAATTGTATTTTTAGAGCGCGAATCTGACTTTATTTGGGTAATACTGACTGGGTAGTCAATAAGAACGATTTACACAGCTTATTATTCTATTCGGGACTTAAACATTTGTCCCTACTTTTTTCGAGGTTGCGGGCCTTTGGTGCGCCGAAGCAAAGGCGTTTATGGAGCGACTTTAAGAGATAACGGCCTGGATACCCGCTCCAAATCCTACCTCGTGCAGCTGGCGATCCAACGTGGAAATGCCGCCAGCGTCACGGGCACTTTACCACTGGCTACGACTTGGGGCGGTTTGCTTGACTAGGGCGCAAGTCTTAATTGATTTAGTAGGAATATATTTTCTGACTTATTGTTATCGTGTTGTTTCAAAAGCTTATTAGTTACAGTACGTTCTCACTCTTAAGGACTTCTCCCAAAGTTGTTCCTTTTACCAGACACGTCACAGATATAGCATTTATTAAGGCAAGAAGAACATGAACAAATATTAGTCAAAATTGCAAAACCATTGCCCACATTGCGTCATTTTGCATTGTCAATATCCTTTATGAATCATTGTTATTTATTGTCGAAAACCGATAATAGTTCTCGTGTCTGAGATTAAGCGCTTAACAATCTTGTTATGTGTCTTATTGCACCCCTCTTTTTACGTCGGGGGCTTTGATCTCAACCGATTAGTGAGGTTAAGCAACGTACACAGAGGTAGGCGACATGATTCTATTTATCACGAGCGTTTCCGTACTTCAGATGGCACGTTAAGCTGTCGGTGCCGGCAGTTATCGATTGACAACAGTCGATAAAACCAAGTCAGAGGCCATTGTGCGATTGAAAACTCTGACAACAGGGTTAGTCAAGTTCGCCACACACTTAATTAACTACACAATAAGAAGAAGAAGAAGCACGAGAAATTAATCAAACCCAAGTATTCAAAGAATTCTAGGCGGATGTTTTTCAATAAGTGACGAAGTGTTTGACCTTACCATTCAATATCAAATATTCAGTGAGTATGACACGGGCCACGTGGTTGACAGGCATGGCTGTGTGCAAGCCAAGATTCCGGTTTTCACAGAATCGCTGGATGTCATCCCAAAATTATCCGCCTTGAGTAATACAGTACTAGTGATTTAACCTGTTTTGTTATAAAAAGGGAGTCTGAAGATTATCTTAGTTTTAAGCTTAAGTAAGGATGATCCCGAATTACAATGAATTGAGAAAAAATAGTCTCACTGCTGGGCAGGAGTAGGTGTTTGTTTTTGTTGATGTTGTTGTTGGTGACTCTGACATTATATTGGGCGACTTTAAAGTTAAAGAATCTTTAGGGGGTGATCCTCCCCGTAAAACTGAGCAAATTTCCCCGAGGAATATATATGAAATTCTAAAAAAACAAAAAAATTTTCGACTTCACGTGTCAAGACAAATATTGTATGGAGAGTTGCGAATTTGCAATTTTTTTTTTTCATATTTCGACATATGTTTTTTGAGGAAAGTTGTTTAGTTTTGTTTAGGTTCACATCCTCAATTTTTGCTAATTTAAAGGCCGCCTTGTACACAATTACTAATGTTCTGTTAACTCTACTAGCGTCTCTGTATATCGTATAGTATATCAAATAAAGTATACTGTATGGTATTGTCACCTAATATGCCTTCAAGTCGTACTTTCACACCGCAAACTTAATTCTATTACACAAATAAAGATAAGCACTAAAGCCTCTTAGCAGACAGACGTTTCAATCCATTCAACATGAAATAATCCACAAAGCTAAGCTCACTGTATCGAATCGAAAAAACATCCATTTTAAAATTGAATTCACAACTAACTGACATCCACTCGAGGTCTGATTGCGATTGCTTCCATTGATGCGGAAACCAGGAATGAAGCTTTAGATCTATTTCTGTTCTCAGTCCACATAATCAAAATCCATCAAGCGATCATAAGTGAGTGCTTTTTCCTGTAAATTGAATTTCTCTTTGAATCTCATCTCGTGTTATTAAGCTTTGGTAACAAATCGAATGTTTTTGATAGCCGACTATGGAATAGAATTACCTTATATTCATAATTTTTATCAAGCATTTCAATAAATAATATTAATATCTTTATTTAAATGCATAAAGATACTATTAAAATTAGAGACTACATTATATATGACACAGTTAAAACGAGTTTCATCTTGTTGAAACTGCCTTTGTGAAAACTAGAATTGACTGGTTATAACAAGAATTTACTACTAACCTTAGTCACAGAATAAATAATAGTACTAACCCTTAGTTAACTTTCTAACTCTGAATCTTAGTTAAAACAATAAGAGAAAGAAGAGAAACTTTTTGGGGATTGAAAATATGGATAGGTTCGGTTAGATTAAAAAAAAAGGTTCTTTATTTTTAAACAGCAGTTAATTCTATAGTTTTCACAAAGCTGGTTAGATTCATACACTTAACATTTTGTATACTAGTTACTAACGCAAACTTGAGAATATTGGGGGTGATACTTTCCGTAAAACTGAACAACTTACCCCACAGAACTGAAATTATATTCTCCAATAAATTGATAGTCACCCAATTTATTACCAATGAAAGACATAGACTTTTTAGTCACCAAAAACAGTGTCTTCAAGCAACTGCTTAAATAGTCTGTTAAAGAGTTCCAAGGCCTATGATGGTGATGATGATGATAGACATGACTTTTACACTAGTTCCACTTATTTATTTAATATCTTTATGCGGCCGGTTTAAATTATGACTCGCCTGAAGATGATGTACCTTATCGAAACCGGTCGCACAACAATATTAAATAAATAAGTGGAACAAGTATAAAAATCGAAACACAAAGGGGATTTAGGCCATAGTCCACCACGCTGGCCCAATGCGGCAATGGTGGACCTCTCGTCTTTCGAAAATTAATTTTCTTGGACGGGCGGGTTTTATCACGATGTTTTCCTTCACCGTTGAGCAAGTGATAATTAGAAATCCGTACATAAATCCGAAAAGACGAATATAGTGGTACAAGCCCGCACCAGGATTATATCCCTCGACCTTTCGGATCGCAAGTCCGGTTCATTACCAACTGGGCTATCACCTTTCTTCGGTGGGGACGGTATGGGCTGGTAAAAAAAAATGGTATAAAAACCATGTCTTTCATTGGTAATAATATGGAATTCCATCAAGAAGCAACAACGCAAAGTATAAACTCACCCAATTTATTTCCTGTATCGAACTATTGGATATAAGAGGGAGGAGGTGTGAACCTGGTGCGATGCCAACGACTCAGACACCTTGACCTCGCCGCAGATATCTACAAACGACATGTCATCACGTTTACTCCCACGAGTGTCCCCGACTAGTGCGAACGAGACAGATATAGCGGAAAACAACTGTTTTTATTTATGAAACTGACCTATCCAAGATTTATTAAACAATTGTACAATCGCGGGTAATTAAACGTTTAATGTATTTTAAAGGATGATGATCTTTAACTCTTTAGAGTTAATTTTAATTGAGTTCTTGACTTTTGATAATTTTAAGCTTATCGGATTTATATAATTACTTGACGGTACTTATGCTTGAAGATTTCCGTCAATTTAAATTAATTTGTTTGGAAGTTTTAATGCCAAATTTGTTTCTACAACTGTTGTCACACTTCATGCATTTAACCCTTTTAGCGCCAAGAGTTTTCGTCAAAAACGCCCACTACACGCCACAACATCAAACAATTGATTTTTTTTAAATGTCGTGGCATATGGCGAACGCTTGGTGAACGATATTAAAGTTAAAAAAAATTGTCTGATATATCAGACATTGACGGCGAGGGCACGAAACTTAAACGTCTGATATATCAGACTTTGGCGGTGAAAAGGTTAAATTATTATCTGTATACATTGGCACTCTAGTTCTATCTTATATCGCTTAAAAAAACTCTCTTGATTCCAGAATTTGATCTTCTCTTGCTGAAACTTTTAATGCTGCTATTAGATTGTTTGTTGTATTACTTTCATTGCAGTCTTTTTTTTCTTAATTTTGATCTATTTTACTAGTAAAAACAAAACTACGACAGAGCTCTAACAGAGATTTAAAAACAATCTCCATAAATGAACTGTTACAAAAAATAACCGCTTGTGAGCCTAGTGAAACCTTCGAAAAGAAAGAAAAAGCGGAAATTTCAATAAAGCAGTCCATTTCCTTAAAATTAAATCACACTTCATTAGAACAGAGTGACTGTCAAGTTAGCGTGACAGACAAAGTTCGCGCGTCATTCTAATCTTATTATGTAGAATCCGATTACCGCGGCCGGAGACTCAGAATAATATTAAAATACAATCCTAATGAAATCAGCGAAGGGCAGAATTTAAATAAACACCATCCACTCAAAGGACCTTTTGTCGTGGAGCTCTTGGGATACACACAAACACCCAGACCCGAAAACAAACATATATATATTTATTTTTTACCAGCCCATATCCGTCCCCACCGAGGGGCACGGGCCTCCCTTCGAATCGCAAAGGGGATTTAAGCCATAGTCCACCACGCTGGCCCAATGCGGGTTGGTGGACCGCTCGTCTTTCGAAAATTTTCTTGGACTGGCGGGTTTCATCACGATTTTTTCCTTTACTGTTGAGCAAGTGATAATTAGAAATCCGTACATAAATCCGAAAAGACGAATTTAGTGGTACAAGCCCGCACCAGGATTTGAACCCACGACCTTAGGATTATAAGTCTGGCTTATTACCAACTGGGATATCACCGCTAAACATATATTATTTTCACACAAATCAAGAGTAGGGTAGGATTACTATTGTTTTATTATAATTTAAATTGAAACTGCTTAACCTCATAAATAGCCTGGTATAATATCTTTAAAATTAGAAAGATATGAACGCTCAAAACTCTTAATCAGACAGAGAACGAAATAAAAAACGGTGACGTCACGGTTGAGTACCGCCATATACATTCCATGCGAAATTTCGTTTTGTGAAAAATTTTGATAGGCTATAAGTTTTTTATTTATCGATCAATTTCAAATTTAATTTCTAATTCTGTTATAATTATTATATTATGTTTATAAATATATTTTCTTACAAAATATATAGTATTTAATATATTAGTCATCTACCCTATTGAACCTAAGCTGTTTTGCTAAGCCCTGAGCCAAAAAAATCCTACGGGTCCATAAACATATTGCGCATTCACCACTTTGCTCTTTCTACTCTAAATTAAAATCCATTTCGCCTTTTCGCTGTACGAAAGTAATTAAAAGAATGGATGAGAGATTAATGAATTGCTGAGGTTTGCTCAGGGTAAACTGTGAGAATTTCACTTATTACATTTTGATAAAGTCAGGGATTTTTTGAATTATAATTATAACTTTTCTAAAGTAATCTCCGAAATATTCTGAATTTCAGATTATGAGTTTATGAGTCTACGATTCTGTCAACTTTGAGAAATCTTTATATTATGGAGTTAAAAAGAGCGACCCTCGGTGTTTCTTGCCTACTCTTCTCTTGAGGAAAACTGTACTTTTGCGGATTGGCGCGAAGTTAAAAATGCTAATGTAATTCACTACTTTGACATATTTAAGTAACATTCTGACTGTTCCATGAAATAAAGCTGTTTTTAACTTAATTTTGACCCCCTTCCTCCGACTCAAATATAGGCAGGTCAGCTTTATTAAAAGATCTAAGAAACCTATCACGCCGCCGAGATCTTTCACTGAAGACTGGTAGAAATAAATAGTTGTGCTATAAATAATTTTAAAATTAAACATGTTGTATCACCCTCAACATTTATAGCCTATAAATATAATACAGCTAAGAACCATCTCAAATACGTCAGTTTTCAAACAAAAAAACACGTTACCACGGACATACACATTACTTTGAAGTGTATATTTTACACACTTTAAAGTAATAACACCCCTCTTTGCTTGTTGGGGGTTAAAATTAATTATTAAAATAAATGGCTGCAAATCGACAAATAGCAGGTCTCCGATGTCCAATGATTAAAATTATAATTTAAAAAAACTTCGATAACAACAGGAAGTTTGTAGAGCTGAATAGAATAAACACTATCGCGGAATAGAGTGGAAGCCTTTTCCGAGCAGAGATACACAATATGGGCTTCATAAAAAAATACTATACCGTGATTGGAACTGCAAAATTTTGTCATGAATGAAAAAGTTATGAATGAATGAGCAGTGCAATAAAGATCTCATTGCATCTAGTGTTTCGACTCCAACCCACGTGGCTCAATCAAATGTCAACGGAGAAGCAGATTAATTTTATGATTACAATCATTCATTTGAAATCTGATCGATGATTTACTATCACCTGATCTGTTTTAATAATCCCTTTTATGTTTTTGTTTACGAAGGGGGAAAATGGAGGTAAGTGGTGCAGCCACAGACATGTTATATTCATATTTTTAACCCTGAAAAAAGGAGGTTAACGTGTTTATCTGTGTGTCTAAACGAATGGACCGATTTCGATGCGTTTTTTAAATATTGTTTAAGATTCTCTCTGTTATTTTCGCTTGTTTTAAACATATCATAAAGGGTTCTTACCCTCAACATGTCTCAATAACTTCATAAGACATAGAAGAAAACGTTCAGGTATCCGCGTCGATACAAAATGAAATTCTACGAAAGGAATTTCATCTTATCCGGAACCTTTTATTGCGGAAACCCTCGCACATTATGATATTATATTACAGTTCCTTACCACCGGATGAAACAATATATTTCACTACCAATCAACATTGTATTATAAATGAATGATTACGACATTGTTATAGAAAAGGTGCAACGTCCTGAAAGAAACTCGTAAAGATTGATGGCTGATAAGAATCCGAGAGCCGAGAGGTGTGTCTCAGTAATAAAAGACCTATCGCGTAATAATATGGTTGGATTATTCTTAGCCTATACGACATGGCCTTAGCTTCACTTGATGTGCAAATTGGCAAGGTTTACGTTCTTTTGTCGGTCTTTCGCCAAGTCAAAGTAGTTTGAAGACTAAACTGGTTGCGATCAAAGTGGAGTCAGTCTTTGTTCTATGACTGGTTGGGACTGGTGATTGACTTTTATATGGTTTCTGGCATGTGAATTGATTTACTTGAAGTTTTAGAATGAAATTGTATATTTGTTGTCGATATTGTTCTGTTTTTTTGAATTTAGTTTAAAATAATTTCAACGTTATTATATTGCATAAGAAATGTGTTTCGAAGGGAGGCCCGTGCCTCTCGATGGAGACGTATATGAGCTAAAATGTGACAGCACCTACTTTGCTTACGAATGGGTGTCTGTCTCGACATAATCCTGGTGTTAGAGCTTAAAACTTCCATAGAGATTAAGGGTCACTAATAGAGATATTATTCGGCGTCAACAACTTGTCTTATCGTAACTTTTGAAACAACCAGCCGTCTAACATTCGGACAATAAGGTGGAATTACCAAATTAAAGAAAAAATAGCAAAAATTGTCACCTTTTGCTTTTCCTGGAGGTGTTTAAACTATCTCCGGATATAGGCACTAACATCAAAGTAAAAGCATGAAGACGTAACGTGTGTTTCTCTAGTTTTTTTTAAACCATCTTGAACTTGCCCTAAGTTGTCATGACATCTCTTCACCTATTCTTTCCAATTTTTGTGTTCCCCGCGCCGCACAGTAATTGTTTTTACTTCAGCTTCTTGGAAACCTGCCAAGTTTAAACTCTCAATACCGTTGATACATTTATAATTCGATTTTAGTTTTAATCTTTATTGTAGTTGAGTTATTAAATTGATTGGCTATTGTCGTAAAGTTTTTGGAGTTTATGTCGCATAAAATGTAAAGCAGTGTATTTCGTAGCTTTGGGTATGGTTTGTGGCTATGAGCCAACTCCTGAAATAGAATGTAGTGCTTTTCTCACCTTCAGCGGCTTGCATTGTGGTCACGTGTTTTGAGTTACGATGTTTAGTCTCACATTACTAGAAGGAGTAAGGTTATGGTTGCTGGGGACTTTTTGGTTTCATTGCAACGTTGTTATTAGTAGAACAAAGGTATTTTAAGGTGGCTGTGACACAATTATATGGTTCGCGTGTAGTGGAATATGCTAAAACTGTGTTGGTCTCCTTATAAGATGAACTCGACAGAGTTTGTCAAGCTACCCATTTACCTAAATCTTCTTAATATATAATACAAAGTCGGGTTTGTTCGAACACTTATATAACTCGAAAAGGGCTGGACCGATTTTCATGGTTTTTGATTTGTTGTATTTGTATCCGTGCCGAATAGCAGAATAACTATTAAAAGATTGTAAAATTGACGAAATAATTCCCACGAGAAAGAAGTCCCGGACGAAAAGCTAGTATAAGTATCTCTATACTTATGATATAAATGAAATTCTAGTACCTACTTGCGCTGTAATTTGCTGTCACAGAAAGTGCTCAGACATTTAAACAGCAAAGAAAAAGTAAACCAAACAAAAACATTCCTCAAAAAGTTACCCAAAAACCACGCTTCCACGTGTAAGGTAAAAAATCTAATTACCCTAGTAAAAAGTCATATTAGAAAATCTCACGCTCCGTAGCGCACGTCCTTGTTGATACGTAGCGTCAACAGTAAGTCAGCTGATCGATTTAAACCTTGGAGTGCCTATCTCCGTCTGTGACTAACTGCTCTTAGGAAGTGATCTGTATTCCGTTTCCGTATGTAAAGGCGCAGGCTATTATCTGGTTATAGAATTGTTGGTGTTTAATATGGCTATGATATTTAGTCTTCGTCGGTTATAAGAAGCTAGCAGTGGATCTTGGCTCCCGTGTAAAATTGTTTGTGGAGTTTGATTTTGATTTGTTTTTTTTATATGTTTTCAACAGATGTCTTATCCTTGTCTATCTATTTATAGATAACTAGCAGTCTGCCCGGGACTTCGTTCCCGTAGGAATTAGGAAAAATTACGTAGCCTATGTTACTTAGGGATTCTAATGGTGAAAAAATTTTTTGGAATCGGTCCAGTAGTTTTTGAGTTTGTTCGTCCCAAACATTCAAATCTTTCCTCTGTATAATATTACTTAGTGTAGATATGAAATCCTGGAAACATGGCAAATTGTCAATTATTTCATATAATACATTTGATTTTTCGTTTAAACATTACAATAGTGAGGTAAATAATGGCAAAAAAATGATTCTATTATGTTATATAGTAAGTATATTCCGTTATCATAGTTTTTCTAAAATAGTAATCATTCATGTTTACGGTACACTTTCGCATAACTCATTTAAATATGCCCTTGGCCTCACGTTCAGGATTTTATTACATATCGCCTATTACTTTTATATGACTGTTCTTTTAATGGCAATTATATGGATGTTGTTGCAGTAACACTCTATTAAACTTCACTGTATATTTGTGAATCTAGGAAGTCACTATTCTTGGGTTCTTATCTTAGGTCCCTGCCTGTGGGTTTGAGTACTTAACGATTGCTTTTAGGCGGTAATTGGTAAACATTTCACTTTTTACCCAATCAACACTCAATTGCAGAAACGTTCGTAGGTTATAGCTTCTGTAAATGTAATGCCGTCCTTGTTTACGTCAACATTACGGAAAGTGTCCGTATGATATTTAAAGTAGCATTAAGTTTAATGGACGTTTCTGGGACTGGGTGCAAGTGAGACATCACAACTTCAAGTCGATTCGCGTAAGATTTTACTGAAATATGAATAAAGGTATTTTCTCTTTTATAACTTGAATTTTTTGACACTCAACTGTTGATGGCTTCCTGCAATATAATATAAAAGCAATATGGTCGCACTCATCACTTTGACAAAACATAATAATAAGAGCAGTAGCCGAAGGTCATCCAGAATTTCTCTGCTCTTCCCTTTATTCCAAATAAAAATCAATGTTTCGCTTTATGCCAAACAATATCTATGCACAATATGAAGCACTGTCATATAACCTCCCAGTTGAGTCCAATAGTGCAAAATTAACAGTCCATTTGCGGCGGCAACCGGTAATCTGTGCGTCGCGCGCGCAGCTCTCGGGCTAATCGAGTTTGCGCAATTGAAGCCAATTAAACGCTGCTCTGTCCACAACTGTCTGCTCTTACATCGTAGTTTGCAGGCAGAATTGAACGTCCGTCAGTTACTTATGTTTTTGCACTGCACTGTACCTATATAGACCTCGAATAAGACAGGTTTCATTGCAACATAATATGTAGATTAATTAATTTATTGAACTTTGAAGATTGACTTCAGTTAACATTTTTCAATTAATTGTACACATACATACATACGCTCACGCCCATAATCCCTAACGGGGTAGGCAATCAGTGGTTCTAGAACCACTAGATGCCACGTTTGACAAAAATTGTGGGGGTTATCACAATTAATTGTAATATTCTTAAAGTTGTTATCAAACATTTTAATTAAGAGTTGTTGTGTAACTTGTTGATCTATTAAAAGTAAAAAAAACATAGGTTCTATCTATCAACCTCGAAGCTCCGGCGCTCTTAAGTTTGACTAGTCAATCCTCAGGCTAATCTAGTCAAACCTAGGATAAACCAGTCATTCTAGAAAGCGACTGCATATCGACCTTTTACTATGACATCTATTTTATCTATAGAGGGGTATGCCCGTCACATACAGGCTGATTCTATTCCTCTTAGCAGGCGCTTTAAGATATGTGCGGACCTCTTAGGTTCCAACTCTTAGGTTGTAATTAAATAAGAAGATTCACACTCAAAGGCCCACGCTGAAGTTATTCCTTGTGTCGTGGCTTCCTTGAAACGTACACAATGACAGACACAGACACCCATGACCCGAGAACAATCATATGCTTTACTTTTTACACAAATGTCTACCCGACCGGGAATCGAACCCAGGGCCCGTCGATCAAGAGACAGCAACACTACCACTCGACCAAACCGGCCATAACCGTTGTACTCGCTTTATAAAGTTACCTCTATTAATAGATACAATAACAATAAACTTGAAAACAATTCCACCACGATCACGACTCTTTTCTGTTATCTAGCGGACAGTAGGTAATTAGAAATTCAAATGAGCTGATAACAATGAATATAATAGAGTAAATAGAAGCGTAAGCGGCTTACAGATAAAAACGCCGAAATACTTTAGTTAGACATTAAACTATTCACTGCGGGTGAAGTAAGTCAGTAGTAAAAAGAGACGAAATAACATTAACAAATATTTCGTCTCTGCCTTATCTTACTAGACTAGAATCGAGTGGTGTAAGTAATTCAATTTTGAATCTAGATGGGTAGGTATGTAGCTGCAACACAAAACGCATACTTACATTCTTAAATTTCTTTTTGGAAAATTGTTCAAGAGATACGGAGAAGCAATTTTGTTTTATTTTTTTCATTTTTCGACTCTTGTTCCATGGAAAAAGTTGTTTAGGTTAGTGCGCTGATTTATCTCCTTAATTTTATCTAAGTTATTTGAAGTCACTCAACACTGTTGTGTTAAGAGAATATCGATCGACGACACCAGTGAAACAACACTACCAATCTAATCCATGCGGTGTGGCACAACACTAAACGGCCGCTTGACACATACGAGGGGGCGTTTTTAAGTTCGCGGAATGGGGAGTAAGGAGTGTAATTAAAAATACAGATTTATTTTTCCTTTTCAATATATTCACCTGCTACTCTAATACATTTTTAAGGTCTTTCGATAAGTTTACGTATACCCTCTGAAAAAAATGTTTTATCTTTGTCTGAAAAATAAGCCGAAACTGCGTCCTTCACTTCTTCATCGCTCGAAAACTTCTTCCCACGAAGTTCTTTTTTCAATTTTGGGAATAAGTAATAATCACTAGGGGCCAGGTCTGGACTATAGGGTGGGTGATTTAATATATCACAGTCCCGGTAAACAGATGTCATCTCTTCCAGAATGGTTTGAGCCGACTTTCCTTGCTTGGTAAGGAATTTTATAACTGCGCAGTACTCGATTTTCTCCATATTTCACACTTGCTTCCCGATTGAGTCGCTTAATCGACGATAGTTCAAAGACTAATGACCCGATTAGAATGAAACTTCGTATTTATACTAATAATTAGTCACTGAATTCGTTATAATTCAGAAAAGTACCCTCATTAATGGCCTACCTACCCATTCCGCGAACTTAAAAACGCTCCCTCGTAGTTCTCGCGCGTACATCGTAGATTATGCGTTCTTTCATTGTAATTGTTAAATATCGGATTAAAAAGACCGTACAAAGAGTAAAAGGTGTTTTCCATTTAACAATTGTGTAATTTCATATTTAGCAGGACTTAAAATGCAACCTCTAATCAATTATGTGTCAAGAAATAAATACAAACTAGTCTATAAGTAAGCGCGAGTCAAAATCGAGCGTTGAGTATTTTACACAAAAATAACAATGTGTTATGTAATGTAATACTGCATGTTTAATTTACTTGGGACTTATAAAGTATGTCTTAGAAGTCTTATAACATTCCTAACCTAGCCCAATCGGCTGCAGTATTGTTTCAAAACGTTATTATTGTACTACGCCTTATCAGCCGCGTTATCGCCTTCCAACCCGTGTGGTAAACTCACAGATTTAATTGCATTTTTATTACACACTCATTTTTCCATTACGTGGCAATAGGCAGTCATATCAGACCTTGCTCCTTGAATCCGTTTGACACTCGGTTGAAGAAACGTTTATTAAAAGAAGGTACTTTAAATATTTTTATTATATTATAAGATGGGTTAACTTAACTCTTGACCTCAATCTTGACTATAAAGGTCAAAGATGAGTTCGACGATGGAGCGAGTTAACCCAGAAAATGCCTATAAAGGCACTGGTACTCCCACGCACCGACGGAACACAGCAAGCTGTTTGGCGTCGGACTTCGGTAGGAGGGTGGTCGCGAACCAGACGGCCCTTTACAGAGCCTACCACACCGCATGAGACCATAGGACGACACCTCAGATTCAGAAAAAAAATGAAGTTTCGTTGCCTGGGACGGATTACTAGGAGGCAGGTCTTATTTGTGTTTCCTTAGTCGCCTCTTACGACACCCACGGAAAGAGATGGGGTAGTGTTATTCTCAACCGATCATCACACGGTTTGAAGAAACGTTTATTAAAATTGAAAGTACTTTAAATGTAATGCTGTGCTCTTGTTTGCGTCAACAAAGACGGATAGTGACAGTATGATATTTAATGAAGCATTTACTTTAATTTACGTTTCTGAAACTGAGTGTAAATCAATCATTTTAACTCCCGACAAAATAAAATGGTGTTATATTATAATTATAAGCTTGATATGTGTATCTGTGTATATTTATGTCTGTCTGTGGCATCGTAGCTTCTAGACGAATGGACTGATTTTAGCTGACGTCATCGAGATGATTCTTAGCTATACAGGGCTTTAGGTATCTCCCTTTCAACCTCGGGTGGTTAATCAGTCCATGAAACTGAACAACTTTCCCAAGGAACATAGGTCAAAATACTAAAAAAAAAATTTTGATCAGTCATACAAAATGCGCTATATGCTGATGGGAACCCAATTTTTTTTTTTTTTCGTATTTTGACTTATGTTCCTTGGAAAAGTTGTTAAGTTTCATGGACTGTTTAACCACCCGAGAGGTTGAAAGAGATTTACTTACATAAAGCCTTGTATGTATTTGATCAAAATTGGTTCAGCCGTATAATAAGCAATCGCATGCCGGGGTTGTTACAACATTTTTAATTTTGAAGTTATAGATTTAGATTGGCCTGATAGTTTAGTCGGTAATGATCTGGGTGTTTACCTGTAATATGTGTATTTACAACAAAAAAGAAATGAAAGCCATTTGCAAACGGATGAATTATACAATTTTCCTGACACATACCAACAAACATATAAATCCGTAGCATGATTATTAGTTTACCTTACATATCTACCATAGCATTAATAGGGTTACGTAGCAAGGAAGCAAACCGCTATTTAATTAATAATTAATCGCTACGAGGTCTGTGAACTCTATATCTATCTCTGTTCCTCTCAGTCACGTTTGAATTATCGATTGCTTGCCCTTTGTTGTTGTCTTTGTTGTTTACTTTCGTTTATCTTTTGTTAGTTGTTGTTACTCTTAGAACTATTGAGATTTTGATAAGAAGGTCGCGGGTTCAAATCCTGGTGCGAGCATGTGTCACTAAATTCGTCTTTTCGATTTCTAATTATCACTTGCTCAACGGTGAAAGAAAACATCGTGATGAAACCCGCCCGTCCAAGAAGCGGTCCACCAATCCGCATTGGGCCAGCGTGGTGGACTATGGCCTAAATCTCCTTCTTGTTTCGAAGGGAGGCCCGTGCCCCTCGGTGGGAACGAAGTATATGGTCTGGAAAAAAAAAAAACGATCTGAATCAGTTCCAGCTGACTCCAACGAACGTAAGACGAAATAATAAAAAAATCTCTCAATAAATTCAACTTGTGCAATCAGTTGATTTGCCTCGTCACAGGAAGTCTGATATTTTTTTTGAGAATTTAATAGCATATAGGTTTTTGGGAAAAGTTGTTCAGTTTAATAGGGAGAACAACCCTCTAAAGTTGTTCTCCCTCTCGCTAACTAATTTAAAGTGACCCCATACTTGACTCACGCAAAATGTTAATTTTTTGGACACCCTTCGCATCGTTATAAGTGTTATTGCACTGTCTTGATTTCCTTAATATTTAATGTAATTTGTCACGTTGTACGTGACTCCCCCCCCCCTCTCCCCCTCCTTCCCTTATGACTGAGGATGATTCCAATAGCTGGAATATTCTAAGTGTGTACTTATAGTAAACTAGCATTCCGCCCGGGACTTCTATTATGTAGCATTCTAATGGTGAAAGAAAAATTGTTCCAGTTGTTTCCGAGCCTATTCAAAACAAACAATCAAATCTTTCCTCTTTATATTATTAGTACACATAAGATTATTTATTTACCATAACTAACCTTCCTACGCAATCTAGTTTCAGTTCGTATTGCAAGCAAATAGTCAATTCTCATAAAAATAAATTCTTTAATTTAGTCACTAAATCTTTCAAATTAAAACGTATAGATAGACCATCGCGTTTCCCACGTGAAAGGTGTCTCTTTAATGAAACAGACGGAATATTCTCGAAAGTATGCTCTTTCACTAACTAACTATTCGACGTCTGTTATATGGCCCTAGAAACTACGTATATGCACCTGTTTTTGGGTCGAAATGAAAGTCGTGCCGATGCCCTTTACGACGCCGAGGCAGTTTTCCAGAAAATTCTCTTCGATATTTGACCTAAGATATAGTAACACACGGCACATGTATAAGTTGAGGGATAGAAAAAAGTAGGGAAAGCTAAAGCAGGCGACCCAAACGGGACCCACCTAAACTAAATATACTAACTGTCTTTAAGTTTAAATCTAACTTTAACACAACATTCAAATAAAATAATTTAAAATATAACTACCAAAACTGGAAATAAAATGGCTTGTCTTCACTTATATGGGACAGGTACAGTATTATTCTGTGTTGTGTATACGTTAGATTTTATTTGGTAATCATTCTTAAATTTAGCTAAGACAAAGTTGTCTGAGTACAGTATTGGTCGTAGGTTGCTGCAGTTGCTAGCCTCTAAAGTGCCAAAGACATCGAGTTCTTATTATGAATTAACAATAACTATCGCCTTTTGAGATCTGATATCGTGATAAATCATAAAGGATCTACAAAAGTTGTAGTGTAGGTCATACAATGTCGGTGTGCATAATCATAGCACAGTCATCCTATCTATAGTATAACTTAATATTTTCTAAATGTTGCCACCACATTAAGATCATGTCAAAAAATGTTAACATCTGGCAGATCATATCAGACTTAAGAGTGGAATGTATGGTAAAAGTTTTAAAAAACTTTTAGTTTTCCATTCAAATGTTAAGGGAACGCTTTTTAGATAAAAAATGTTTTGAACAGCTGTCGCGTTTATTATAAATATTGGCAATAAGCCGCGATAACTGAAAATAGATCGGCCTATGAAGAGGAAGCGAACAGAACAGACATGCCGTTGCGCAAGATTCGCGGGCTATGCGAATGTGTACTAGTTGCACAATAGGAATGTATAACTAGCATAACCTGTTTATACAATGTGTAGTCAATACTCAAGATCTAGAGTAAGCAGTTGTCCCGACTCCGGCGAGAAGCGAGAAATTTCGTTATTTTTAAAGAATTTGAACTTTAGTTCTCGCTGTATGAATTTGTCATCCATAGTTTCTGTACAAGCGGATTTTAACTGGCGATGTAAACCAAAGACGGCAATGTATGAGAGCAATCGAAGTCGACTTAATTTATTCAATATTTGGGAGACCTTCACGGACTATAACATTACTTTACGATAACATTAAACTTACATTAGACGAGTGCGATTGAAAGTCTATCACCTCAGGACAGACACTTTCGAAAGACTCAGCCTAATTCCTTAACCATATCTCTAAAGGAACTCTGTGCAAAACTTCAGCTTTGTATAGGTTTAAAGGCATGATGAGTCAGAAAATGGTTGAAAGATCGGCCTATAAGAGCGGACCTTCTTGGTTGAATGTCAAAAAACTAAGACTTATTTTGTTACAATAAGATAAGTAATCTGTGTTTTCGCCTCATGTTTTTTATAGATTGTTGTTTACATCTATAACTTTGGCAAATAAAAACAACACATGACCTGGAATAGATTTCCCTTCTGTGACATAAAATTAAAGCATCTGTTGTTAACATTTCATAATTACGGCTGAAAATTAACGGATGGGCGTAGCACTGGCGCTGTCAACTGCACGCAGGCTTTACATATTTAGATACTTTGTTTAATGTGATTTACATGGAGTGTTTTGTGAGTGAGTAGGTATGAATATTTATGTAAGCACGTTTTCATTGTGCTAAAAAAAATATATGGAAACGGAGGTGTGTGGCCAGTTTGTTTTGCCAGCGGTGACGTATACGGCACTTCTTATCGTGTAGGTATAGTCAAGTGTGTGGCGAACTTGGCTAACTGGCGTGGTTTTCAAACCGTCAAGTGGCCTCTGACTTGGTTTAACGACTGTAGTAGATCGACAACAGCTGGGACCGACAGCTTAACGTGCCCTCCGAAACACGGAAACGCTCGTGATAAACTGCCACTTTGGTCACCCATCAGGTTCCCAACGCACTATACGGCATGCGGTATACGGCACTGAGACGTGGTCGATTATAGTGGGTCTCGTACGGTTTTAAATGTAATCACACTAGTAATAAAAAGGCGAAAGTTTGTGTGTTTTTGTTGCTTCTCACACTCAAACGGCTGTACCAATTTTCATAATATTTGGTGTGGAGGTAGCTGACACCCTGGATTAACACATAGGCTAGATAATTTTCTAGGATTCCCACGGGAACGAAGTCTTGGGCGGAAAGCTAGTCATTTAATAATTTAATCGATTGAGAACATTGAGAAAAGTGTACGATCGGAACAGTCCAAGATATCCATGCTGCGAACAACTCTATCTCTCAAGTTTAAATATCTCACAAATTTTCAGTTTTCTAGGTACATGGTTTTGGTCTGATCGTTGATGAGTCAGTAAGCCAGGTTTGTATATCCTATTTCTACGCTAATATTATAAAGAGAAATGATTTGTATTTTTGTATGTATATAACGAATAAACTTTAAAACTACTGGACCGATTTTAAAAATTCTTTCACCATTAGGATGCTACATAATTTTCCAGAATTTCCACGGGAACGAAGTCCTGAGCGGAAAGCTAGTATATTATAAATGCGAAAGTTTGTTAGGATGTATGGATGTTTGTTACTCTTTCACGCTCAAACGACTGGACCAATTTTGATAAAATTTGGTATAGAGGTGGTTGAAACCCTGGATTAACACATAGGCTACATAATTTTCCCAAATTCCCACGAGAACGAAGTCCCGGGCGGAAAGCTGGTATGGCAATAAATGTTTTTCTTTCTCTACCTAACCTGTCTGCCAAGTGTATGAACTAGGCAATGTCTTAGAATGTTCCTTGGGGCAGGCCTTTCTTAAAGTTATAAAAAAATATATTTTGCAACAACAGTTGATGTTTAAGATTCAAGATTCAAAACGTATATTTGACATACACACTACAACACAATGAATAAACAACACAAAATAAAATATAAAATATTAATAGTAACAAAAAAATAAAAGGAATTAAAAATATCAATTAAAATGAATGCATTCGTGATGTAGTGCGATGACAAACAGGACTCACCTCAGCATGTGTTGCACCAGAGGCCACAACGCTGGTTTTCAGTTGAAAACCAGCCTGAAGTGTCCACCGAAAGACAAAAACGCATGTGATTAACTTTCGTTACCCATCTCCTTGACCTTGACGAGTGTTGCCTAACCCGACTTATTGATTCGTAATAGAGAGCAAAACTTCTCTAGTTATCATTCAAACGTAGTTGCAATACAATAACATCTCGTTTCATTGTATTGAATATGCCATCAAAACAACTAAATAATCGCATAAAGTCACAGTTACCACGATAACCCCTAACCGCGACACAACTGCACTATATCAGGGATCGCAACCTGCGGCTCGCGAGCTACTTGCGGCTTTTTGGATGTGAAGCTGCGGCTCTTTAGTTCCATATGCAAATTTAAATATTATTTATCCTATAAAAAAAAACATTTAAAAATCAAGGACTGCTACCGCTCTCGGGACAAACTAGAGGGGAAGATACAGCGAATGCAGTGCAAAAATGCCTCCGAAAATTTATTATTTTTGCAAGAAAAATGCTGGTGGCTCTTTTAAAACGTTTGAAATTTTGTAAACTGTAATTTTTTACTCTTTCGACTCAAAAGGTTGCCGACCCCACCACAATATCAATCAAAATATGTGCAGTAAATAAGACATTGCATTTGAGGTTATCGCACTGTTTACAACTAGGAATACTAGAATAGTTACGGAAATTGTCACTGTGCTTATCTGTTTCTAACTATAACTGTCTTTGTTTTAATTTATAGTCGAGAAAGAGACGAATGTCGAATTTATTGATAAATTGATAACACCTTGTAAGTTATGAATGTTGTGATTTAAGAATTAGGCCGTTGATATTTGTTATTTGTTTTTCACTAGTAATCTTGTTGCTTGTTGTGTCTGTGATTGGAAATGATGACATTATAAAATAAATAAAGGTGATTCAACTCTTCTGAGATTGTATTATAGATTTTTATTTTACGGAAATTAAACAAAAGGTGATGCATGGCTGACTATTGAAGTTGTTTGCTTCTTTTTGTGCATATTAGTATAATAGATTAAATTGTTACAAGGAATAGCTGAAGAAATGTCCATGAATGCACTCAAAAATGAAATCATGAATAATTTTCTTATTTTACTTTGTGACATTATTTTGTTAATTATTATTATATCGTTATTAACGAATTTCTATAAATCTTGACATTATTAATTAGTTCATTATTATTATATTATTAGTAATGAATTTTTAAACTATTTTTGCACGTTAATGTTACATTGGCAAGACATGCATGTACTTACGCTACTTATCAATCAATTCTGCTCTATATACCGTGTAAATATTTCTATTCTATTCTATTAAAGCGAATAAAGTGAATCTTATACTTAAGTAGCAATCGTCTTTATTTTGATAGTGAGAGAAAAAGACAATCAATACTTAAGTATAGATCAAGACTTGAGTCTTCTTCTGTAATGCGGGCGTTAGTTTCCGTGAAAATTCCATAAAATCCTTCTTTCCTTTTACGTTATCAAAGGAAACTTTGTGCCGAATTTAATCTTTTTAGATCCAAGGGTTTTGGTTGGGTGTTGATAATAAAAATAAAAATGTATTTATTCAGAAAAAAGAGATAGTAAATTAAACAGTGCTTCATGGTACCCACACTAGGATTCCCTGTGTTGTGGGTTACCAGGCTCATTCCCTCAGTTCAACATCATTATAGAAAAATTCAAAACATGTATTAAAAAATAACATTAGTTTCACCATCTGTATGTGTGTGTGTGTGTGTGTGTGTGTGTGTGTGTGTGTGTGTGTGTGTGTGTGTGTGCTTGTGTGTGTGAGTAAGTGTTTGTGTGCGTGAGTGTGAGATTCTTTCTTTAGGGTTCACTGAAGAATTTCAAGCTGCTTTTCAGTTCCAAGATAGTCTAAGGTAAGAAGCCACTCTTTAACTCGTTTTCTACACACAATCTTGACCTGCAATTTTATATATATCCTTACTAATATTATAAACGCCTAAGTTTGTATGGATTATATATGGATGTTTGTTTCTTTTTCACGCTCAAACGGTAAATATGGTATGATTAATTAATTAAAAGAAGATTAATAATAAAGTTAGATTACAAAAGGCGCCCCATTGTTAAAAATTATCGGCAATCTTTTGTAAAGAAAGAAGAAATGACAGGATGAATTGAAACTACCATAGCAATTTTCAGTATGCGTTTAAGTAATTCCGTACGTCTATTCAGATGCAAATATAGTCATGGCTACTAGCAAGATGTTTCATTTATCATCCTTGAAGTCTTACAAGAATATTCACCTTTGTTTTTTCTGAAGGATTGGAGTTTTCATTTCAGATACGCAGTAACTATTTCTAGGTTATTTTTTTGATAAAATTAACTTTAAATATAGTTTGTTGCTATTTAACATCATCTTACGTGTGTACTAAAGTCACTTTTCTGTGTTTAGATATTTCGGTCTTCTTACTTCTGGAAAAGTTCAGTGTATTGTTATGTCGTCTAGTTTATACATGTCACCGGAAAACTGTAAAAAATCGTAATATTACAATTTTACTAGTGAAATTATAATCTCTCGCGATATTACAATTTGCCTAGTCTAATTATAAATTTACGAAACTTTAAGGGCCGCCTGCATGAAATTAAGATAAGTTAGGTTATGTTAGGCTAGGCTTTTTTAGGTTCGGTTAGCTTAGGTAGCATTAATATTATAAAAAAGGCCGTCAATGTGGAAAAAATGGGGCAGTTAATTACATCTTACTGAGTCAAATTACAATAGGGATGTTGACAGTGTTTGATTTTATGAATTATTGTATGTGAAACAAAAAATTATGCTAAAAATATGTATATTAATATCCGAAAACAACATTAAAATTGGTTTATAAATGAACAAGTTATTAGCATTTATATTAAAGTAAGGACTAGCTATCTCGTTTTGTGGGGAGAGCTAGCTATCTCGTTTTTACCTACGCAAACAAATGGCGGTGACGTCACGTGCCAGTAAGTGCATCTCTTTTTCGTTGTTTGACAGTTTCCCACTTTATTGAAATTTAATAGCTTGTAACTTTTTTATTTCTCAATAGTTTTCAAAAATTATTTCGGTTTTGGGTTTTGGATTCAGTTCCTTTTTAAGATAAACAATAAAAAATTGTCAACATCCCTATTACGGATTTGATAGTGTGGTGAGGTGACATAAACACATTACTAGATTTTTGTTCTTAGGGTATAGGCAACACTCTTGGCTGAATGGTCTTGCCCTATAGTTTGATGAATATGAAGCTTCTTACGGATATTCTTTCTACAGTCGTTTTTGTTTTCTTTGTTGTATTGTTATTCCTACACGTGTCCTTCCATCATTTTCATTTATGTTTTTGAAACATACAATTAATTTTGCTAAAGTACCTGTTAACCGAACACATGTTACTTATTACATAATCCAACTAATGTTAGAATTACTTTAGAAATAGCAAGTAATACCAAGTGACACATTAAATACATAATGTGATGTCTTTCTGTGTGCCACTTATGTCTGAAACAATAGTTGTACTAAAGTCGTAATGTATTACATAATTTTACCCATGTATAAGTCAATAATCAAAGTCTTAATCTAATACGTAATTTTTCAGTTGGCATACGTTAAATATCATCTTGTAAAATGTATAAAAAGGTCCTGATTCATAACTTATCAACGCCCAGCCCAAACCCTTGGAACTAGAACAGTGAAATTTGGCACAAAGGAAAGATTTTACGAAATCCCCACGGAAACGAAGTCCTGAGGTGGAAATATATAGTATTGGAATACAAGAGGACGCTCATTCTACGTGTAGACATGATCGAATAAGTTACCATCGTAAATAATCTTAATTCTAAAACCATCTTCCATGACTTGACAATGGCATCCAAAAATTGCGAAATAATGTTTCTTGTTTAGTCGCAGAAGCGAAGCTTTTACTGCTTTTAAAAGCTTCCACAATCTGCTTTTTTCTGTGATAAATGAAGAAATTATGACGAATGAATATACCGCAGCGAATAGAAAGCTACAAAGAAGATCCTTAATCTTCCTTACAATAGTTGGGATGACAAAGTCGGTTCCCCAACACAATGGGCGAGAATCCTGAGCAATCACATTAAGAGATAAGTTTGTTTTTCACAATCGACTCGCGGCGGAAAAAGATTTACTGTTGCGCCCGGTCCGATGGTAAAACACGGAGTTATTTCAGTTGGAATCCGTCGTGGATTTGCTCAGATAAAAATAGTACCATCGATCTTATTCGCCAGAATAACAGCGCCGATGTTATTTACTTTGCCGACGGCATATATAGGAAAAGTTGGCGGTTTCACTTCGTTTTTCACGCGCGTTTCCGTTCCGTCGCCATTGATATTTGTCGTGTGTGTTACCAGTAGACATGGATTTTTGTATATGTGTTTTGAAAAAGTTGTTTTAATTTGATGTCTGCATACCGCCTGGGGTCATATTCATAAACAAACAATTTGATTGATGATCAAAACAGTTTTTTGTGCGCTTTAGTTGGTTCTCCTTCTAAGAAGATTCTCACAGTACATTTTTCATTAAAAAAAAATCATCTCAATCTTACGTAAGCGGTAGCACTACAGCAAATGTTATTGAATCTATTCCACCGATTTCAATAAGAATACTTCGCAAACAGCGTGTATTGCCAAGTATCATGCACTTCATGTACTATCATCGATCGGTAAATCGTATCACGTCACTTTACTCCAAATATAGATTTGATCTTTGTGATCTTGAGCCATTTACTAAAGAAAAGCGCATCAAATCCGCAATTTGGTCTTGAGTCGACTACTTTATTCAATTAGGCGTTGATTGTACGGGCCAGAGGTCGCGTCGGGTTGTACCTCATTAATTAGGGCCTTTGCGCTTCGCCCACGTGCCTTCCCATCGTCAGCAATAATCCGGACAACTTCAGATGTTACCTCGTATATTTTATCGGGCCTCGACAATGACACACCTCTCTAAATTTGCAAACTAACATCTACCTTTTGCGTGTACGAATATCTTTCTCAATTTCTCTAATTAATTGTCATATTGTATGTCAATTATGACGTTAGGCCTACTAAATATCAACTATTAAATCAAGCTTTATTTATAATCAAGCTAAAGTTACGTAGTAACTAGAAACAATCTTTGCTATAAGCATCTCATTCAAAATAAACTGTTGAATTGTTGGAAACGTTCCTACTTTTTAATGAGCTCTGCACTTAACATTGATTTTTGTATAGCAACGAAAATATTTTTGACGTTGACTAATGCGCCGGAAACTTATTATTATTACACGAGAAATTATTATCACAATAATCAAAACAAAGGGGCCAGCCTGAACTTAGTTACATAATAGGCTATCGAACGCTCGCTGTGGCGTTTTATTTATAGCTAGAAATGTATCCAATGCTGCTACATACAATTTATTCATGCCCGCATCAAGGTTACTTGCAAATACAACGAGAAATAGACCTGGAATGCACTGAAGTAGGGTAAGCCGGCGTTTTGTTAGCTTATGGGAAGCGAACGTGAAAATACATAGATGTAATAATAATAACACAAATCTAAAGCGAAAAAAATTTTTTACGCTTTCATTGTTTTGTTTCCTTACAACCGTGTCGAAGTTTGTATTAACTGCATTCTTGATATAATTTCTTTTTTTTTTAATTTTACGTAGATATGTTTTGATTGGACTAATAGTAACAAATAGTTTTATGGTTATAATTATTCCAGCTAGTGCTAAACTTTAAAACGTATGTCGATGACCTCATCGTTGGCACACCTCGCCTCGCAAAATATCGTATTGTTTCCACTTTATTTTCAACATTATTTATTGAGTTAAAATGTAACATTCGCTAAGCTAAAACATTGTGTTGTTTCGTTTTTCGGCTTCGTTATCTAGACATACTTTTTTATCGGTCTACGTAAACATTGCATCGTTTGTGACGATTCGCACGCTATGTTTCTTTATATCTCTTTTTATTACATTATCCCTGTTATTATCATATTGTAGTTTTCAGTCTCCCGTATCACAGGAGAGAAGTCTTACTTAAGCATTGATACTAAGTATTGAATGTCTTTCTCTCACTATCAAAATGACAACTGCTGCTTAAATAAAGATCAGAGTCTGAGTCGCTTTCTGTAATACGGACCTTATTTTCAATACGAACGAGTAAGTACTAACGCGAGGGTCGAGTTTTAAAGTTCATCATAAGTGAGTGCACGTGCAAAATGTTGTTCGCTTACACAAACAGGTTTTCGGACTTAGTTTACAAACAAGACTGGTTTGGAGTCTGGTTTGGGTGTGTTGTTGTCGAGTGTGGGCGGCCTTGACTGCGCGAAGGACGGTCGGTTTGGTGCGCGTGCGCAGAGGCGTGGCTCGCACGCAACGCTACAAACGACGAGCAGTTTTTTTGTAACTTTTTTTATTAAGCTTGCTGTATGATTAGTTCCTTTTATATTTGTTTTAGTTCACTAAATCGGTTATACGCTACGATTGTAAGGTTGTTTGTAAGATTATTTTTCGGTTCTTTCGAATTGACATTTGTTGTTTTAGGCATTCCTCTTGAGCCTAGACACTTAAGATTAACCTTTCAGTCGTTCTGTAAATAAAAGTATATTTTATTTCACATGTAAAAAAATAAATTAAACAAATAAATAACTTATAAGTTTTGTATTGGTTGTCCTTTACTAACATCTTAGCGTCACGTCGCCCAGGTTAAACTCGATTAGAGACTGTAGAGAAATCACTATTCTTAGCTTTCTCAGGATTACTATTGCAACTCTTAGACCAATTAAAATTTGTATTTTATTTTCACTCACTTACCAACTGACTTAGAAATTGTAAATTAAAAGTTGTACTTAATTTTGTTACCTTTTATCAATCAATCAATCAATTCTTGGATTTTATGGCCCCATCGGCTTTATAGCGATGATTTTACCTTTTATGATCTAAGTAGTATAGCAAACTTTTGACATTTTACTGACATTTTACTTAATTCATTTTATTTAATTTGTATAAGTTGTATGAATGTAAAATGTGAAATATGGGACCTGTGTCTGAAATAAATGAATTTTATTTTATTTATTTATTTTATCTTAAAAACATCTTGTAACTCAGTCTTTTTTTGTTGTTTAAAGACAGCCCTGTATGCTCTCGTGTCACGGTTAAGTGATAACTTGTATGTTATTATTAGCTATTCATTCGTCTCGAGCTGACGTTGGTCCTGCTTGTGTAATGGCAGTGTTAATTCAGTGATTATTGTCTGAAGAATATGATCTTTTGTGTTCTTGTTTACTGTTGACTTATTAATTGCCATCAGTCTGTTTCGTAATAGAGTAGGTAAAATACAGTGATATATACGGAACCTCAAGCAGTGGCGTGCATTCAATACAGGCAGAAAAGCAGTGCCTACCCTAGGCTTTTCATGGCAAAAAAAATACAATAATTAAATATTATAATGTACACCAACGATCACAGATCTTTGTGAAACGAATAAACGTTTTCCGAAATGACGTTTAACTTTTCAAAACAGCGCCATCTAAACTTCTAATACTGAACTAGTAAGAGCCCTCGTAGGAGCGCGGATTTGCCTTTCTAATTATTCGTTAAAAGCACTCGTTTGAAATGCCTTTTTTGTTGAGGTTTTGTGTTGAAATGGGGGCTTCTGATTGGCTGTTTCGCCTCCCCCGCCAAATATTAACAAACTGATTGTATGGAGAAAAAAGCTATGCCTATAAAGCGATTCTACCAAATTGAGAAGTGTCAATATTCGGTAAGTTTGAAATGGCTGTTATAGATTTTTAATTTTGCGGCCTTTTTGTCTTATTGGATGCATTCAGCCATATTGGTTTGTTTTTGTTTTGCAACTACGTAGGTACGAAAACTTTTGCAAATTATTGTTTTATCAGTTTATAGTGATTGTTAGATATTTGTTTAGAACAAAATGAGTGCAATGAGTTGTGAAAAGTGTGGTGATGATGTTTGTTTGCCTAAACTGCGTAATTTTTCAAGTTTACCTTTTCAAGAAAAAGTAAACATTACTTATCGCAAAAGGCCGATACGTGGATTTGACGCAAAAAAAGGTACCGCAGTAAGACATTACTAAAATATACTATATTCATTATTGGTTCACGGGTTGTGTGCATACTAACCGCTTAAGTATTTTGTTTTCTGTGCATTTTGTTTTCAAACTGTTATAAAAACGTATGGAACGGCGCAGGGTTATTTTGATTTGAATAACCTTAATACAGCGATTAAAAAGCATGAGCTTTCTGAAAAACATCTCAAAGCTAGGTACGTTGAAAGTTTTTTCGTTTGTCAAAAGTCGCATAGAAACGAGTTTGAGCGGTCAATTAAAACTAGACAAGTTCACTGCCTACCCTGCCTAAAATGTCTATGCACGCCACTGACCTCAAGAGGAGCAATTATAGCTGATAGCTCCAAAAATATGTGGAAAAGTATCTTTTATCTCTCTTATACGATTTTATAGAGCAAAAAATCGACCTTTTTTTACACCCAATACAATAATTTGATGCCTTGTGGTGTCGGTCATGTCTAGCACCAGCCCATCCCTTCTCATATAATTGTAAAATCGGAAGACGAACTGTAGCGTCTTTTTCAGTTTTTTTTACCGAACTGCGATCTTTGCCTTGTAAAATAAGGCTTGAATTAAAGTGTTAGTGATTTTAATTGTAGTATTTCCTACCAAGTCGTTTTATACAGCCGAAATTAGCCGGTCTTATAAAAAAGGGAAACCCTGCTTCTGGTTATACCTGGTATAGAGTCCATAACCATTTAACGAGGTAATGCTGCAAGTGTCATGGAGTTAGTTTAGTATTGACGACGATATCCTAACGTATTAACGGATTCTAATACTATAAGAAGCCTGGGTTTTTTTATTTATTTTTTATTATAAGATGAGGTCGACGATGGAGCGAGTTAACCCAGAAAATTCCTATAAAGGCACAGGTCCTTTCTATCAAGTCATTTTATAAGTCTTTCCCAACTGTGCGATCTTAAGTGCAGACTGCAGAGCTGTAGAATGGCACAATTTTTCTCAAAATATTAAGCCAATTTGACCTGTTTTTCGTATACTTTCCTTCATAACACAAAAAACTCATTAAAGTCGCAAAAGAAACGGTCTCTGCTCCAACAGCCCCAACAAAGTCGGTTTAAATTAACTTTTCATTAGCTTTGACGTCAGCGAAAAAGAATTTTTAATTTTTCACTGTTGCCAGTTAACTAGAAAGTGGCAGAGGTTCATTTTGTTCTCATATGAGCGTAATTCGTTGCTTTTCCACGGCCATTTATAATTAGCTAGCAGAATATTAATCTCAACTTCACTCCCTCTTTTGTTAAAAAGTACTTGTAATAAAAACGATTGCCCAGGAGAATTGCTTCTAAGTGGGCTCAATTTTATTCCACAGCCATTTTCAACGACTTTTGTGAAGTTTCTAAATAAAAGAACGGCTTGTTTGACTTCCCTGTTCAATTTACGCACTGGAATATATATATTTTTTGCATTTTGCATTACAAACTTAGTTATTAAAAAGTTGGGACAAAAAACTAAGACGAAGTGAGCTGTGAAATGTTTTTTCTACACAGTATGCTCATCCATAAAAAAGTCACAAACTTATGTAAAAATAATAAGTTTGGAGAAAAAAATCACCAAGACGAAATGATCTGTGAAACGTTTTCTCTACACATTATTCTCATCAATAAAAACTGTATTCTTTACTTCTAAAATATGTTAATAGCTTGTCCACTCAATTAACTACACATGAAGCTTGACACTTTGTACAGAGGCCAGCAAAACAAGTTATTCATTGAAATGATAAGCAATTCATTGAAAAACCGTTCCTATCGCAACAGCAAAGAGTGTACGCATGGGTAACTTGATGTACGGCTATCTGTACCATTCTTATTTTGAAGTGAATCGTACATCAACTACCTATAGGTATTCGTGTAGTGAACTTGCTTTTAGATGTGGCTTGTTTATATGTATATTTTATTTTTCATATTTTTAATCAGGTACTCATACCATACTATAGTTACTTATTTATAGTCGTCCACTATTCCCTTGCCGACATGGCACCCGTCACGCGTAAGTATTCGGTTCTTATATTTATAAACTCAACTACTCGTGAGTTTGACTTTTGGGCGATCCATTATCGCGGGTGCAACATTTAGACACACTTATGGCTTTCTATTAATAAAATATAAAACATTTATAAGAAATTGACTGGTCTAAGGGTTACATTTTAACGTGTTTTTTAAAGGTTCTATATACAAATTAGAATAAAATGCATGAATTAGTCCAAGAGAAGTTTTAAGTGCTATCGCGGGTGCAACGAAATCGGCCCACCATTACAGATCTTAGAGAAAGAATTACAAAGATCTCCTAATTGTGAAACATTTATTTAATTCTGCTTTCATATTTTTAAAAAGTATAAAGTCAACCAATTATTTAATTAAATATAATTATAAAATAATATAAATTGCTTAAATTATAATGGCTTTATAACTTTTCTATCCGTCGCGGGTGCAACTCGTCTAACTGAAGTGATTTTAAACCTCACTGAAAGACTTGTGAGATCAAACAAGTATATGATTAATTACTACACTATTTGTTATTTTTTTAAATAAGTCAATATTTATTAGAAATTATAAGTAGGTATGTATAATAGCACCAATTTTCATGTTTGGTGCCTGCGATTTGACGCCGTATCTTCCGATCGAACGGTTATTTGAACATCTACGATATATTTCAATAAAAATGCATGAATTCTTCATAGAACGCTTATAAAAGTTGTTTTATTATGAAATTTACATCTTTCTTTTCGAATGGACATAAAAAAGTAACAAAAACTTCAATTTTACAAATTCATGTCGAAAATCGTCTCTAGCGGAATCGCCCTTTTACCTTAGCCGACTTGCTACTTGAGAAATGCTTTGGCAATATTTAGATACTTTGAAAATATGTATATCTGCCCACGATGAGTCTTTCGCAATCTTCTGTTTGTTTCACTCTAAACTATTCTTAACCACATTATCTTGATGTATTTTTATTGGTCCACAAAATTAAGCTCAGCGACGTGGTTTATTGTTTAGTTGAAATTATCTTCGCCTGGATTACTGTTGGATTTATTATCAATCTCATTAATGTGTTACTAACTTTCTGCCCTGGACTTCGTTCCCGTGGGAATTTAGGAAAATTATGTAGCCTATGTGTTAATCCTGGATGTCAGCTACTTCCATACCAAATTTTATCAAAATTGATCCAGCAGTTAGAGCGAGGAGTAACAAACATCCATACATCCTCACAAACTTTCGCATTTATAATATTAGTAGGATTTGGAGAACAGACTGATGCAAATTATAAATCCCTACAATGCAATGTTATAAATGCGAAAGTACTCTGTCTGTCTGTCTGTTATACTTTCACGCCTAAACTACTGAACCGATTTGGATGAAATTTGTTACAGAGATAGATTAGACCTTGGGAAAGGACATAGGCTACATTATATCCCACAGCTGGGCACAAACAATATAACCTGTAGTCCACGCGGTCGGAAAGCTAGTAAAGAATACATACATATACGAGTAATATAAGATACCAACACTAAACGTGGCTTCTTTATTGTGCTTGTTTAGGATGTCCAAGTTTGGTTGTCCTCCAGCCACAAACTTACTCTCAAAGGAACACAAAACTTTAACAGTTGGCTACTTGGTTGGTTGTACTTTATCAACATTTAGTGTTTTGTGTCGACATGAAGAGCATTTTTTGTCCAAAGATATTCCATGATAACGTACTTAACTTAGTAATAATTTAAAAATGACCGCGTTGAAAGTACCCGAATTCGACGAATATGTATGATACAAAGTATGACTACATTGGTAACTTTAAGTTAGCGAAATTTAAGGATGTGAATTAGCCTACAACACTGTCATAAGTAATTTAAAGGAAACTGAATAACTTTCATCAAGGAACAGGTCAAAATATGAAAAAAAAATCTTCGTACAGATTATGCAATCAGCTGATTTGCCGTAGGGAAGTCTACATTTTCATTCCTTAATTTAAAATAGGTTCGTTGGGAAGTAGAATCATCCCCTGCAGCTAACCAAAGTCACCCCCGTATGTGTTTAGATCGTTACCAAAGTATTCCGTGATTTCTTTTTATCTAACTCTTAATGAGCAGCCATGTTGACATCTATATTAAGCCTCTGGCACAGCTCACCGCCTGGCCCTGACAATTATTGGTCGCATTGATGTTTTATCACTCAGTTGGTATACAAACAGACAGGTCGTTGCTCTTCTTATATTTACTACTAGCTTTTTCCCGCGGCTTCGCTCACGCAAAGAACTTTTTTTTTCACCCATTTCATTCTCTAAATCTTTGATTTTTGAAAAATCGCGAAACACATGTACATTTATTTGCTTCAAGGTATATCCTTACGAAGTTTTGAGTCAAAATGTCCACAAAAATTGTTTTCTCCATACAAACTTCGAACCCCGTTTCAACCCCTTAGAGGGTGAGTTTCGAAAAATCCTTTCTTCGTGCTCGCCTAGACCTCATAAGAAAGCTACTACGTGCCAAATTTGAAATCTCAAGAGTCTTGAGTCAAGACCCAGCAGTTTAATCTGTGCGTTAACATGTCAGTCAGTCACCAGTCAGTCTCTTCTTATAAAGCCTCTGGTCCCGAAGTTTACTGTCGAGTTTAGCTACGGGCGGATGATGACAATTTTCAACATTAGTTGTGTAAAGAAGTCAGTTTAACCCATCACGTGTATCTTGTTTACTCTATGATCTTGCCTGTTATATGTATTGTGATGTCCGAAATAATGAATTTGTTTTTCTTTCTTTCTTTCCTAACTCGTACAAGCTTAATTTATTGCTCCAATCAGTCCACTCGTTATAACACAAGTTTAACTTCAATACTACAGAATCTTAATATACAGGGTGTCCCAGAAAATAGTGTCAAGCGGAAGTCCTGAGATAGAACACCCCTTGGCGCATCCGAAACACCCCCATATATGTTCCGCGATTTTTTATAGTTTTCGAGTTATGATTTTTTACTGAAATTTTGAGAATAATTGACCTAAACAACTTAAAAAATTATAAAAAAAAAGTATAAGACATTTTTGAGATATTTTTTTTGCAACTCAATTTTAATGAATTGTACTTTAATGCTTAAAACATTCGTATTCGTATCTTAGATGGAAGTTTTAAAAATGTTGGTACAAATTGAAAAAATACGCTTAGTGAATTATGTCTTAAATTTTCAACTTTAAATTTAAAATCTTAATAGGTAGTTTCATGGCTCCTAAGTTAATCTAAAAACTGCGCCAGACTTTAAGCTTCCATAATAATTTTAAAAAAGTTGTACTTAATAGTCTACTTTTGCTAAAATCTGACTTCAAAGACAGAGTGGTGGAAAACTTGAAAATTTGCCATCTGGTAACGAAGTTTTTTTTGGGCATTTTATCATTCCTAGAATTATTTAGATTGTTAAGTAACCGAAAATAATTACAAAAAAGTTAGGATTGCCATTTGAAAGATTATTTTTTAAAATCTTTGAACTATTGTGTGATACTTAAAAATTTCATTAAATTACAAAAACACAGTAAAAGAGGAAGCTTAAATAAAACGAAAAATAACTGTTATTAATTGTTTATTACAAAAAGTTTTCAAAATGTCTCCCTTCCTGCTCAATGCAAATCCTGCACCTTCTGAAAAAGTTCTCTTTTAATCGAATAAACGCTATTCTGTTGTTTTTTATTGTTTCTTCTGCGTTTCGCAATTTTGTTCGTAATTCTTGTACGTTTCTTATTTCTTTAGCGTAGACTAATTCTTTGTAATAGCCCCAGACAAAGAAATCAATAGGGTTTAAGTCTGGGGACCGTGGGGGCCACGCAATGGGCCCTCCTCGCCCGATCCACTTGTCTCCAAACCTTTCATTTAAATGTTGTCTCACAATGCTCGCGTAATGACATGGAGCGCCATCGTTTTGAAAAAACATGTTCCTCCGCGTTAATAGGTCTACATCTTCCAGTAAGTTGTGGAGTTCTTCTGTTAAAAATTCGAAATAGGACTCGCCGTTCAATCGGCTAGGTAGCTCGAACGGACCAATTAGCTGTCCGTTTATTATGCCCGACCACAAATTCACACTGAATTGTTCTTGGAAATTTGAGTCACGAGTCACGTGTGGATTTTCTATGTTCCAAGAGTGATAATTGTGAATGTTAAAAATACCACACCTTTTGAAGTGAGATTCATCGGTCCACAAGATACTTTTGAAAAAATCTTCATTTTCAGCTTGACGACGCAACATTTCTTGACAAAATGCCACTCTTCTTGGGTAATCTTCGGGCTTGAGCTGGTGCACTCTTTGAATATGGTATGGGTGAAAACCCTCTTTCTGGAGTATTCGATGTGCCTGTGACTTAGGGATTCCAGTTCGGTGTTCTATGGTCCTCACACTAACTGACGGATCTCTAACCACTTCTTCGAGCACGGATTCGACGGTATCAGGGTCGTGCATTTCACGTGGACGTCCGGGTCTTGTGCCTGGTTGACTCCCTTCTATGTAAGAATTATGGACTCTTAAAATCATGCGATGATCAGGCCAAGTCTCAGGCTGAGGTCCACCTCCATTTTGTACATACTCTTTGAACAGCCTGGCTGCTTCAGAAGCGTTCCCTCTTGTCTTCGTGACGAAAAAGACATAGCTGAACTAATGAGCTCAAAAAGTCCGTTGAGAAAGATAAAGTCGTCGGATTCCGTATAACAAAACCAAATCGTAATCGCACTCAAAGTCCGTTGTAAAAGCCAAAGTAGTCGAAGTCCGTGTCACAAAACCAAATCGTAATCGCACTCGAAGTCCGTAAAAAAAGCAAAGTTCATCAAGAGATCACAAAAAAGGAGCTTATCGTACACAATATCGTAACGCGCAAAGGCAGGCGAACGACTGGACGAACGCAGGCACTATCACACTTTTCAAATTAACACTTTGAAAAAGGAATGGTTTTGTTTTTGAAGTTTTCTTTCAGCCAATTCTTAAAAGAAGGTTACCGACTATAAAGTTTTTATTTACAAAATTAAATTCTCTTTGGAGTTCTTTTTCGTTACCAGATAGCAAATTTTCAAGTTTTCCACCACTCTGTCTTTGAAGTCAGATTTTAGCAAAAGTAGACTATTAAGTACAACTTTTTTTAAATTATTATGGAAGCTTAAAGTCTGGCGCAGTTTTTAGATTAACTTAGGAGCCATGAAACTACCTATTAAGATTTTAAATTTAAAGTTGAAAATTTAAGACATAATTCACTAAGCGTATTTTTTCACTTTGTACCAACATTTTTAAAACTTCCATCTAAGATACGAATACGAATGTTTTAAGCATTAAAGTACAATTCATTAAAATTGAGTTGCAAAAAAAATATCTCAAAAATGTCTTATACTTTTTTTTTTATAATTTTTTAAGTTGTTTAGGTCAATTATTCTCAAAATTTCAGTAAAAAAATCATAACTCGAAAACTATAAAAAATCGCGGAACATATATGGGGGTGTTTCGGATGCGCCTAGGGGTGTTCTATCTCAGGACTTCCGCTTGACACTATTTTCTGGGACACCCTGTATAAAACAAAGTCGGGTTTGTTCGAACACATAAAACTCGAGAACGACTTATCACAAAATTCACAGAAATATATTAACAAAAAGTCTTGTGAATTACGAATCACGACTGTTGCTATAACTAGCACTGAAGATCTCACCAATTTGTATGATTTTGGTTTAGTGGACGATGTTTGTCAAAGAATATGTGCAAATTATTGTTTTGTGTTTCTAGCCCTAGACATGTCCTGTACGATTTCATATGCAAAGGTACTGCTACACTCTGTTTTAAATAAGTCATAAGTAACTGCAACCAAAGGTGAAGAAAAAGAGTTCAATAATTCGAAGAGTCTTCGAGCCATACAAGTGAAATATATAGTATTTTGAGTGTGAAAATTTTGATGCCCTCTTTGACCTGTTATCACAAATGTGCTAATATTTTCAAGAAAAATAGTTTTATCTGTGTTCTGTAGCATTTTCGTTTGCATACTTATAGCCCATAAGCCTATTGCAAGTTAGCTTATGTGATATGACATCATTTTAAAACGTGTGGCACGCTGTTGGGAAGCTATAAAAAGCAAGAATCTAGAATTTTGCATTCAGAATTGGCCGGAAGTATGAAAAGATCTTTTTATTCCGGTAAAATTTTTAAAAATTCTTCCTCGAAATTCATACCCATTTTACATATCAGACAGATGTGATGCTTCTACTCATTCATTAGAAATTAACTGTTTCTGATGCACGATGTAACGTTCACTGGTTGTGCAATTGAGATAATTTGTAATGTGTTACAATTACAACCCTTGGTTGTTCGAAAGAAATACAAGAAGTTATCTGCCAGATCACTTTTTCTGGAGGCCAGAAACGACGATTCTAGCTCTAGTATTTTTTAAACGCTTACCCCCGTGAGGGATATTCACAAATAATTCGAAAGGGAAGGAGAAATTTCGCCGCTTGACTTGAAGGCACGTTAGATCAGTTGGTTAGAGCATAATGAGATCTAATCCTGGGGTCGTGGGTTCAAGTCCCATTCGCGCCTAACATTTTTCTTTCCCTAAAAATTATTTGTGATTCCAGCTCTCTTGTCAAAACCTTTCTAATACGTTTCTGAATTCTGAAGCAAAGATGACAAAGCAAAACGAAAGAAAGGTCTTATATTCTGAAAAATGACACAAGCAACAATGAAGGAAACACCGAGACGAGGGTTGATAGCGACGAAATAAGAAAAGATACTGCGTCAGCTCAAATAATGGCATAAAGAGGGAAGAACGACGCGGCACAAATAAGCCTCGTTAAGGAAAACATCACGAAAGCTATTTATTACTCTGAGAGAAAACATATCCGAACACGTTAATAAACGAGCTTTTACCTTCTACGAAAATATTGATTCAAACGTATCCAAAAATTCAAACGTTTCTCTCTTCCCGTCTCGTTAACTATTTCTCACCGGTTAGGTTGGCTGGAAGAGATCTCTTCTAGATCTCTTCCAGCCAACCTAAGATCTCTTCTTATATATTTATATTAGAATACAATTAAAATTAAGTATTTGTTAGGAATCTGGCAATTTTTCATCGATACTTCTTCACTATTTGATTCTTTGTTTGTTTGCCAAAGGCTCCGAATCTACTGGACCGATTTTAAATATTCTTTCACCATTAGAATGCTACATTATCCCTGAGTAACATAGGTTACATCATTTTTTAGAATTCCTACGGGAACGAAGTCCCAGGCGGTACTAGTGTATGATATGTATGTATTTACAGAAAAAAGTATGTTATATGTCAGTTATCTAAAACCCATAGTACAAGCCTCGCTTAGTTTGGTGTTAGATGGCGCTATGTGAATTGTCCAAGAATATATATTGATTCTATTTAAACCCAGGGCAAAGACTCGATAGAGACATCTAATAATATTTAATGTTCTCATTATGAGGTGTGCGCTGCCAAAGTCGTATCCACTTACTACCTTTAATTTGAAACGCGTATCTAATTGAAGATGCATGAAAAATTATATTTACTGTCGCGTAATTCGTTCCTAGTACAGAGGCCAGCGCATCAGTTCACTCCATTTTCATTGCAAAACCGCTTTTATCACAACGACACAGTGCAAGCTGTTGTAACCTGAGTTGCGGCCGTCCGTACATGAAGATATACCTAGATGTAGATTTTTTTATACAACGTCAATCTTGGATAATCGATTTAGAAGACCTAGTGAGAGATGTTATAAATATGGATGGATATGGATCGCAAAAATCTTAAACTAAATTTAAATTGAATCCAGGCAAAAAAGAGGAGTGTTATAAGTTTGACGAGTGTATCTGCATATACGAGTATGTGTGTTTGTCTGTGGCATTGTAGCTCCTAAACGGATGGACCGATTTTGATGCGCTTTTCATATTTGAAAGCTGTCGTAGTCGAGATGGTTCTTAGCCCTATCTAATCATAATTGATTTAGCCGTTGCAAAGTTAAAAGACGACAACATGTTTAATTGTAGAGTTATTGAAGTGTGACTATGATTCAAAGGACTCATGAAATTATGTAGCAATATTAACTAAAATACATTTAACTTCAAATTCAAATTGTTTATTAATTTCTCCCACAAAGTATGTTAGTATAATTTTAGTACAAAAACGGTTTATACAAATAAAACTGTTAGACATAGGCATCCGTAAATAATCTCCACAACCCATGCTTGATTCTTGGTTCACCACCTTGAAGAAGACTTTCTTGCAGTGACATGAAGTTAACTAATTCCTCAAAACACACCTTGAATTATTCAGGAAGGACTGTTTACTACTAACTAGAAAAAAATGACAGTCTAAAAGTCATAAACTCAATTTAAAAGATACTAAAAGTGACAAAAACAGGACGTAAACTGAATGACAAAAATGTTTCAATTAAGCGAAGTATAATGGGTGGTATAACGTTAAATTAACACGAAAAAGTGGCACTAAAATAACTTGGCGAAAGTAACTTAAACAAGAAACAGTTGTTTAAATAAATAGGATAAAGCTTGCTATATTTGGCAACATGACAGAAATATATCTTGATTTCAAATTGTTTTGTTGCTTTCAGACATAAAGAAGATATTTTCCAGTTAGATTAAGAAAAGAGAATACATTTTGTGTTAAAAAATTGACGGAAATCTCTTTTAAAGTTTATTCAGATCTTGTGCATTAGTAAAATATAAGAGACTTTCTAATGTTTCTTTAATGCAACACCGCGAAAGGTTAGGTGCGTCAGAAAATGATGTTAATCTAGGTAACCTAATAATATTATAAAGAGAAAAGATTTGATTGTTTGTTTGCATTGAATAGGCTCTGAAACTATAGGACCGATTTTAAAAATTCTTTCACCATTGGGAAACCATATTATCCCTGAGTAACGTAGGCTACATAATTTTATCGAATTCCTACGGGAACGAAGTTCCAAGCGGAATGCTAGTTTGGCAATAAATAGCTTTTTTTCTTCTCAGTTTAGCTATTGTACTGGCAGGCCGTGCAAAAAGAATCGAAAAGAAAAAATATCGGTCGAGTATCTGTTATCCTCAACGAAAACATTACAAACAAATATA
This sequence comes from Aproaerema taeniolella, assembly GCA_949987775.1. Classification (NCBI taxonomy): domain Eukaryota; kingdom Metazoa; phylum Arthropoda; class Insecta; order Lepidoptera; family Gelechiidae; genus Aproaerema; species Aproaerema taeniolella. The sequence goes on along the minus strand of OX465246.1, from coordinate 3,949,737 downwards.
ACACCAAATGGGAGGAAGCAAGCTACACTGGAGCTAAATTGAATGAAGGAGGTGATGTACGATTGTGAGACGCAACTGGGCGAAATGTGTAATTTGTTTTCAACGACGGCCTTGCCAGCAAAGTGGATAATCACGCAGCATACGATTGAGTTACGAATATATTCGTACTGCTCAAACTACTGTCTGCTCAAACAATTTGCATGCTCCAGAGGTTAACCCCTGACACAAATGAGGGTTGTTATTTGTGTATCTCTGTTTGGGTATCTCTCTGTCTGGGTATCTGTGTATCTGTGGCATCGTAGCTCCGTTTTTTTGTTTGAAAGCTCGAGATGGTTCTTAGCTATATTTAATCGAAATTGGTTCAGAGTTATAAGATAAGTAATAACTGCTTTATCTCAAAACATTAAAATATCACTTAGACAATGTCTTAAAATGACTTATGTCATTTTTTCCATACATTCGGCTCCCCATACAATAGCGAATCAGTTAATCGTACAAGTTGTTTTTTGTACGATTTTTTTTCCATATTTCGACCTATGTTCCTTGGGCAATGTTGTTCAATTTCCTGAGCTGATTTACCTCCTTAATTTAAATTCACCTAATTTATGCTCAACAGTTGAAGTGTGATCCGGAATGGCACAAGATACGTGCCGTTCTTTTCTGGAGAAGTGAAGCTATATTTGCTCTTTAATATACAAAGTCGGTGATAACCTAAATTATACCAAGATCCCAGGACCGCCAGATCTTACTTATTTTCTCATGAACCAAAAGTGTGGGAAAGAGTAGTGCTAATATGTACTATTTTTAACAGATGAATACCAGCTAGCCTGGGCCGACGGCCAATTTTTAGCTACCAGGTTCTGAAGGTACTTCCAAAAATTACTCACTTGTCTTAAGTCTGGGTGCTATAAAAAGTATTGTTATAGTTCCCTGAACATCAAATAAAAAATTACGGCTCAGATTGTAGGTATAATCGCATAATTTACTTGTGAACTGTAAAGCGTCTGGCAGAAATTACAGCCGACGGAGAGCGTCTGGCGGTGTTGATCATTAATTTTTATATTTAATTAATTACATTCTATAAGATTTCAGCAGCCAGACTTCAAGACAAGAGAGTAATTTTTGGAAGTATCTTCAGAACCTGGTAGCTGAAAATTGGCCGTCGGCCCAGGTTCACTTGTATTCATATGTTAATAGTACATATTAGCACTACTATTTCCCACACATTTGGTTCATGAGAAAATAAGTAAGGTCTGGCGGCCCTGGGATCTCCATCTAAATAGTAAATAGTTACTCAAACATACTCGGAAGCCCAGCAAGCCAACTTCAAAGATACTGGCGAACAGCGCACTAAGCTATAACTATTTACTTCACTATTATAAAATTTCGTCAGTCTCTATCGGTGGTTTTGAAGTATGAACGCCCATTTCTTGATAAGGTTGATAAGGAAATTAGTGATATCGAGTGTATTATCTCTTGAGTTCAGTAAACTGAATCGTTTTCGTATAAAAAACAGTAATCATAAATATTTAGTTATTACTTTGTCTTGTTGGCATTTTAAACTACGGGATACTTACGGTCAGAGGCTTGCCTTCGTTAAAGAGATTGGTCATCGACTTAGGGAGACGGCATGACGCGCGCTCTGAGCCCCTAACAGGCATGATGGGTGGGTAATTTTGCGTCTGTATTTGATTTATAATTGATATATTTATGACGTGCTGAATATTAAAATCTACACTAATGTTATAAAGAGGAAAGATTTCATTGTTTGTTTGCATTGAATAGGCTACGAAACTACTAGACTGATTCGAAAAAAAAAACCAATTAGAATGAATTTTCATTATCCCTGAGTAACATAGGCTACATAATTTTTCCTAATTCCCACGGGAACGAAGTCTCAGGTGGAATGCTAGTAGTAAACATAAAGTAAGAATCTGTCAATCCCTTGTACCAGTTTTTATATAAAATTCAAATGTATAAAATCTCTATCTTACAAGAAATAACGGCCCTGAGTCTTGTTGGCCTCTGTCACATAAAACATGTAAACAAACTTCAACACGTCATCCAAACATGTGTAACTGATATCTGACAAGTGATCGTAAAAGCTTCTGTCAGTATTTTGCCCCAAATCCTCGATACTGGCTCAACTTTTGACTATAGTGTTTATTTATAGCAGCATATACTATACATGGTTGATATTGCATATTATGAACTACTTCAATCAAAGAATGATTTCCATTGCATTACATCTAGTTGTGTATAGCCATAAGCAGTATTATAGAAAAATTAATTCTTCCTTCCAAATATTTTTAATGGAAAGATCATGTTCTGAACTAGCCAGGTTCCTCGGTTGTTATAGCGGAGTCGTGGTTTCTCTACTGTAACTACCTGATTTTCCAAATCCTAGATCACAGTCAAGCGTATCTCAAATCTCAAACCACAACACATAGACATAATTCGTATGTGAGAGTTGAACATCGGTTTATTGAAAGAATACTTTTTATTTTTTTTATCGCCTATTTGGTGTACCACTCCCCTTTCTCTCGCCATTATTTTCCTGCTGGTTTGGTCGAATGGTAGTGGCGCTGCCTTCTTGATCGACGGGTCCTGGGTTCGATCATTCGATCTCCAGTCGGGGCAAACATTTGTGTAAAAAGCAGATGTTTGTTCTCGGGTCATGGGTGTTTGTGTATGTCTTTATGTATGTTCTGAGGGACCCACGACACATGGGAAAACCTTAGTCCCACACTAAGGTCTTTGAGTGTGTAGCGTTTCCCCTTTCTTTACACATCACAGCTTATTCCTGCTCTGTTTTAATTTAACACAAATCCATCCTCTTCCTCAGGTATTCGGCACAGTGGAACTACCAGACAAGCCGATCATGCTGCCCCCCTTCGTGGAGGCGACGCACTGCCTTGGGTACCACCTGACCCGCAAGGGGCGCGCCGTGGCCGACCGAGTCGTGTCGGTCCTCGGGTACGCCTGTCCCGACATCACTTACAGCCCCAGCTTGTATCCGATCACAGCGGCTTTGCTGCACTTCATGCCTGGTAAGTGTTTTTTTTATTATTTAACCCAGAAAATGCCATTAAGGCACTGGTATTCCTACGCACCGACGAAAAATCCGATTTTGTTTTTGCGAAATCGTAGGTAATTTTGTTCTTTCTTCAAATACGGTTACCAAGCGCGTTTGGATAAGTCTAGTTTGTATAGATCGTGCTGCTTCGCAAGAGTGAGATATATGTCTCGTAATTTAATCACAGTCGTTTATCCATCTTCCCACTCGTTCACACACAGGTGTGGGCTACTAAACGAGAACACCATTTTGCCATTTTAGTGACAAAAAAAATAAATATATTCTTCTGCAATCCCCATACCACATTTTCTTGTCTTAATAAAAAATACAACGTTTAGGTATGTTGTAAAATTAACCTTTCAATGGGCTTGAATATTTTAGATAGAAACTTAAAGCTAATAAAAAATAAAAGAAAGAAGAAAATTTTACGTGACATAAATTAGAATTTTCGATTTTATTCAGATAATATTGGGTTAGATTTTATCACACAAAATATGTCAATTACACTTCAGTTTCTCTTCTTTCTAAGGTATATAAAAGTATATACACAAACATTCTAAACACTGCCACAATTAATAGTCCAATTTATCTTTAAAAGGCTCTGCCCTATACAAGTTTTTCATTCAACTAGATTATGTTTAGAAACTCGTAGCTCATAACGAGCATGTGAAACTATGTCATTAGTTCTTAACTACAGATAAATTTGTCTTATCTATAACAAATTGCCAATCGCGTTATTTTTAGACCAAATTATTCAGTATCTTTCGTACACTATGATTGTTACAAGTGATAAGTATTTGTTCGTAATTGAATAAAAATTTCAAAGCAATTTCATCGAAAGGAATTGTAAAATAAATAAATTTTAATGCATTTTTTTTTCTTATGTTCTTATGAGAGGCCTTTCCCCACAATTCTAAGCGCTATTCTGAAATTAGGTCATAGTATTTGGCACAGGCTATATCTAGGTATAAAATGGATCTTACTTTTCTCTTCTCCTGTACCAAATTGTTGGCACTAAAACGCTTTTAACCCACAGTTTTCAGAGAATTATGACCCGCAGTACTAAATAGCTATAAAGATAAAACTTTATTTTTTCAGACAGAAATACTTACTTCATTCTGCTACGAGAAATCATTAAACTTTCAATTTACACGTCCAACCGGCAAAATGTTTCAAACTGTGGCATCAGTTGTGTCCACGATTTCCGGGATTTTTCTAATGTCAGAGTCACTTCAACTGCCCATATACGTCCCCACTGCTGGGGCACGGGCCTCCCTCAATAACATGAGAGGTAAATGCCATACTCACCACGCTGGCAGACGGGTTGGCGAGGGTTTTGATATAATTGCAGAGTTTTCCTTCTCTGTATGCAGATGAACTTGCTTGCATATTTACCTTAGTCGCCTTGTACGACACCTCGGTAAGAAAGAGGGTGGTCCTATTTTACTATGCCGGAGACTTACACGGCAAAATGTCAGAGTATTTAATGAGAATTAAAACAGAGAGTGGCGAAGTCACCAATTTCAAGAAAATATACTATTTAAGGGTTGTAATACGCTAGAACCTCGTCCGTTATCAGTAGAGTGTACTGCTAGCAGGTGAAGTTGATAATTTTGGTGCACTAACTCCAAATCTAAATCGTTAGTCTAAGGTTTAAGTAAAAAGTCATCTTTAGGATGAGCTCGCTACATCTTAGACCACATATTTTCCCTTCTCTTCTACATATAATGTGTTTAAAGCCGATTTTTATTTTAAAAGCTTTATGGTGCTTTGTCTGCCCAAAACATATACTGCATCATTTCGGCATTGAACATGGCTATAAATTGGACGTACAAATTCCAGCTTTGCCAAATCCGCTGGACCATTATCGTAAACTGCAAAATAATACGATTCATAATTGGCAGTGTTATGTTTAATTTTACGTTCAATAGGTGATTTTAGTCCCTTTTGTTCCAACTTCAAGCGGACCGATTTACCAACTCCAAGGCTACCAATTTCGCTTAAGACGCCTTTATGTTGGATAAATTTTAATTTATGATTGTTTCCGGCACTGATGTTGAATTCTTGTTCAAATTCCAAAGATTATAAGCTTATGTTGTTGAAGATTAAGTAATTTAAGTATTCTTTACGTATGAATTATGATGCTTAGGAAAATTAATGGCTTTAGTCTTTTGTTTCACAGTCATAAGCAGCAGATTCTCAAACTTTTTCGGTGACAGAACCCTTTTGGACTACGAAATATTTAGTGGGAGCCTAAAGTAATAAAAAATAGGTTGATTGAACACTTGGCTAAGCTCTAAAATTCCGGGCTCTCGCTGTTTCATATATTCACTACTCGCATTATGCATTTTAATGGTATTCATTTGGAGTAATAACTGTAGTCGATATTTTTGTGGATTTTTGCGATATTTCTGTAGGTACAGTGGCTTTGCGGAGCCGTTTGTGAATATAAGGTTCTAGATTTCGTACAGTCTAACATCTGGATTTCGTACAGTCTGCTCCCTTAATTATTCTACATTACGCCGGGGAGAGTTTGCAGCTGGCTCACTCTAAGGTTTTTTTTCGCTCCCAGTCCAGCGTGAAAGTTTGGAAGACCAGTGTCGAAACATTTATGTGTAAAATTAATGGTCAAACCATCACATTTTCGCAATATTTTTTTATTTTTTATTATCGATTGAAAATATCTAAAATGACAATAATCCGATCGTTTAATGGCGGTATTTATTAATTTCCCACAATATAAAGTCATTGAAAACCACCACCTGGTTGTTATGGCTGTTCATTTTACGACATTGGTCGCCTTTATTGCTTATTGTTATGAATTTTCATTTATACCACACGTTATAGCTTGTCTTTACTAATACGCTATAGAAAATGAAATTTATGATTTATTTTATGATCGATAAATTTATATTGAGATGTTTTTACGCACTTAACATTTGCAAACATAAAAATGTACCCACACTTAACCTACCCAGCTTCAGAATACGATTTAGATAAGCAAAAATTTGCATAAATAAAAAAAAACAACGGGTTGCACTCCGGGAGTGCCGGCAGAAGTGAAAACTTGAACATTAACGTTGTGCATTAATACAAAATACACAAAAAGAGTCCGTTATTCTCTCTGATTCGAACCCTCGACCTGTTGCTTACAATCTGGCCACTTTTTCATTCGACCAAACTGTCTACTTTCAATTCAGTAAAATAGTCTATCTGTATTTGCGCACTATGTGCACAACGCTGCTAAAGAAGTTTTCACTTCAAAAAGGTGGCAACCCTATCCTACGCATTTTCGATCACATCTGTCGGTCACGGTCACGTGACATCTGACGCGAGTTCATCGCGAGTTTATATTGGCAAAATTGTCTTACTTTAAAAGGACAGAGCCATATATGCACAAGAATAGAATAGAATAGAACATTTTTTCCCCATACTAAAAGTGCTCAACGCCGCTAAAGAAGTTTTCACTTCAAAAATAAACTCATATTAAATTATAAATTAAATATGTTTCCCTGAACTTGTGTTTACACACGTTTCATATTAAACGCGGAAACGGCAAGTGGAACTTTAGTCCTAGTTGTTATGGACATTTTTTCCCAGGATGCTGCATTTTATGATAGGAACAAGCCACTTTGCAAATTGATAGAAGGGACCATAATAAAATATTTGACCCGAGGATAAACGAGATTCCCCCATTTGGAACAGAGATGGCGCCACTTACTCGATTTTTTTTAAAAAATTCTCAATCCTGAATGGATGCTCCGATTTGAATAATGAAGATGTCAATCGACAGGAAATTAATTGATTATTCTAAAAAAAATAAAAAAGCGCCCTAAAATAAAATATAAGATAAAAAAAAACTGGAATAAATATATATAAAGTGTTTTTTTTGTATTAACGAAATTTTTTGAACAGTGTGTAAGGAAATGGAAGTTTTTATTTATATACATATTGTCACGCAATCATTTACACGTTTTGCGCAAAAAACCGTTACTCAATATCTTGTCTCGTTACAAATTTATTGAAGAATTACCGCTGTCGTCCGCAAGACTTTGTCCGAGTATAATTCGTTAAAATGAAAATATTTTCTCTTCCCGTCATCCGATGTTTATAAAACTTGTACCAATTTGTAAATCGCTCTCAATCAGTCAATATACCAGAAATGACATGCCTATTTTAACCTAAGTTAGGTATATATATATATTAACCAATTGTTTTGTTTCTATAAAGATCCTATAAGTTTACTATTTTTTCATCAAATCATTCTATGTTCTTAGGGTTGTTATAATTCCCAATATTTTTAAACGAGCAATTCTTGTAATTCTTATATAAATATCTATATATATTTTTAGGATCACGGAAACGGCTCCAACGATTTTCTTGACATTTGGTATGTAGGTTGATTCGGGGGCAAAAAGTCGATCTGGCTAGGTTTAATTTAAAAAAAATAACCGTGCGAAGCTCGGTCACCCAGGTACTATAAATATATATATATTTAGGATCTCGGAAACGGCTCCAACGATTTTCATGAAATTTGGTATGTAGGTTGATTCGGGGGCGAATTATCTTCCATTTCATAGGTGCTGGAAACCCTGAAAATAAGGTCGCTATTAGTATAAAATACCAAAATAATAATAATACTAGGTAAATGTAAAATAGTTTTAGAACTGATATTTTACTTACGTTTTGTTGTCACATTGGCCTTTGCACGTTTTACACTGTAACGTGCAAGGAAGACCTACGCGTTGGCATCAGCCACAACGCATCGAGTTGCAGCTCAATTTACAGCCACAATTATCAAAAAAGCTTAATTCGGGCCAAATTGGAGTGGCTTTGAACCATAGAGGAGCGGTGCATAAAATATTTACTGTTTTGGGTAAGAATCCGTTAAAAATGTCTTACGTTAGTGATAAAAAGCGAACCGATAAAACAATTGCTTACTTTTTTAGGCCCTGAAATGTCAAGTGCTCTACGGGGCTTCCATGCCTTTACAGGGTGTGACACGACTTCATATTTTAATACAAAAGGAAAAAAACTTGTTTTAAAACTTGGATGTCACACCCTGAGACAACCACCGCTTTTGCTGGCATGTTAATTCCTGCAGAAATACTTTCTGAAGAAGTAATGGGTCATTTGGAGCGGTTCGTATATATATGATTTGTTATTGTATGAGGTATATTATATAACTATCTCACACGTTATCAGCTGATTAATTTTTTTTGCAGATTCACTTGCAGGCTATACGACGTGCAAACCAAACATTCAACGGTAAATGAGGTTCGGCAAGATTTGTTTTCAAGTAAAAACAGGATGGTGACGAGCCTGCCCCCTACTTCCGCTGCCCTTAAACAGCATGCCTTACGTGCAGCGTTTCAAGCGGGCCATATTTGGGGCAACGCGTTAGATTTAGACGCATCAACCCCAAGTCCATCTGTCTGGGGGTGGCACAATGTTGATGGAAAATGGACTCCTCTATGGTTCAAAGCCACTCCAATTTGGCCCGAATTTGGCACCTTTGAAATGGAAGATAATTAGTTTGATTATAAATGCATGAGGTGCACTTGTGGCGCCAGTATCAACACAATGTAAAAAAATAAAAGTATCTGGGTGACGTTTTTTTTAAATGAAACCTAGCTAGATCGATTTTTCGCCCCCGAATCAACCTACATACCAAATTTCATGAAAATCGTTGAAGCCGTTTCCGAGATCCTAAATATATATATATTTATAGTACCTGGGTGACCGAGCTTCGCACGGTTATTTTTTTAAAATTAAACCTAGCCAGATCGACTTTTTGCCCCCGAATCAACCTACATACCAAATTTCAAGAAAATCGTTGGAGCCGTTTCCGAGATCCTAAAAATATATATAGATATTTATATATATATACATATATATATATATATATACAAGAATTGCTCGTTTAAAAATATTGGGAATTATAACAACCCTAAGAACATAGAATGATTTTATGAAAAAATAGTAAACTTATAGGATCTTTATAGAAACAAAACAATTGGTTAATATATATATACCTAACTTAGGTTAAAATAGGCATGTCATTTCTGGAATATTGACTGATTGAGAGCGATTTACAAATTGGTACAAGTTTTATAAACAT